>OY728159.1:116991163-118241163 GCA_963277665.1 Viscum album | reverse complement strand
AAGAACAAATTCATCTTCAGTGTTGTAGTTTTACCAACTTTTAATAGTGAAACCTTTTTAAATAAAATATTTTAAACTTTTTGACTAAATGGGGACATCAAAATAAATTTAAAATAAAACATCCCAAGCTTCCACGGTACGCTTTCCTTTGAATAAAACAGTAGTGTGTGTTGTACGCAACTTCGAGTTTTAACACACACCACAACCGATCAAACTAGCCGTTATGAATAGTAATACTTAATTTTTTGAAATTATATATATTTTATATTTCAAAATGGACTTCATTTTTGGATTCTGAATATCAAATTTAGCCTAAGGTGAAATTTTGGTACTTTTCGGATAACTTTCATATTTTGATGAATAATAAAAATTACTAAATTTTAATTAAAAACAACTTTTTTAATCAAAATAATTAATAGTGATAAATTATGAATTTGAGTGGTTTTAAAGTATATTTAGAATATATTTTTACCATTTAATATAATTTTGGTCATTGGACATAATTTTACAATTAAACCGAACATAAACAAGTGTCAATCTTTTGATAGTTATTATCTCTTAAAAACACGCTTTTTGTTTTGACAGCGGGAATTAATTTTAAATTAATTTCTGCCACTTCTGTGTTTTGAATTTAGAAAAATGGATTCCATATTTGGAATCAGGATGTTCAAATTGTGTAAATAGGTAACTTTTATTTTTAGACATTTTGAATAATTACTGCGGTAAATATTTTATTTACCATGGTTAAGGGTAAATCCGGTAAATAAGGGTTAACAAATAATATTATAATAATACTAAATTACCCTAAAACGTGTCTTAACCCTATTGGTTGATACATGGTCGACCATGGGCATCTTTGGGTCAATTTTGGGACCCCATTGATCCACTTTTAAGTGATAATGACACTTTATTTTAATTAAGTTAAAATGAATACAAAAATGGAATAAGCTTACATCTTTTAAAAGAACAATTTTTACATAGGGTTATACATGTTGGATTTTCGATTATAAATATTCATTAGAAAGCTAAAAAGATTTCCTACATAATGATATTTTATTTATAATTTTTAGACATCAAATAATTTAAATTATTAATGACACAATAATGATGCAATGTTTACCTCATTAATAAATCATTTAAATAAATAAGATTATAATGATTAAAATATTATATAAAACCTGTCCAATTCTTATTGGTTGATGTTATTTAGAATATGAGTCATCTTATCTTCGACCTCAATGATTTTTGGACCATTATAAACCGAATATAATTATATTATAAAGTAATACTTTCACTCTTTCCTAAAGAACCCCTCCTCTCCCTTATAAAAGGAGACCACTTCTACTCATTCCTCACACCTCTCAAGCCACTTGGCTCGTCCAAACTCTGCCCAAATAAGCTCCCCACATCCCTCTCCTCCTCCTTGAAGATTCCCCTTAGGCAGAAAGCATTTCAAGAAGTCCTTTGGTTCCAACCAAAGTGAGTTACCTAAATTAAAGGTAACATTTTCTCTTAAATTATTTTCAATTATTTTGCTTCTCCAACCCCCAAACTCTTTTTATTTCCTTTCTTTTGTAACAACACCAGTATCCAAAATATACTAGGATGTTGTTATAAGAAGGATTCAAACTACACATTCACACAACTCCATCTAATGGATGATGAACATAATGTTTCTGTGGATGGGAAACTAACGCCTCACGAAACGATGATTGTTCAAATACATCTTACCGCCTCTCATGGTGGCCATTAGGATGGCACTGTAATTAAATATGATATTAATGATATATATTTTATATATAAGCTTCTGTAATTCCATTTTATTTCATACAATTATTCGTTTCATGTTGTATATACATACGATAATTTCATTTGAGGAAGTGCGGACTACCGCCCCCTTAAAATGATATGACTCGTTCATACCACACATGGAACGTATAAAGGATGGTGTTAATGAACTTAAGTAACATATATAAAATATTATATTTTACTGGAATAGTAATATACCTATGTATCATTTGGATTCGATTCTTTTAAAATAAAAATTAAATGGAAGTAGCATTCGTGCGTACGTACGGACTACCGTCTCCACGAACGCGACGAGATTCATTCTCCATCGTATACATTCAAGTATAATTATCATTTGATGATTTAAAAATGATTTTTAAGGACTTGATACCATTCTGGATATGAATAATATACATCCCATTAATAAAGAATATGGCTCACATAACAAAGAATATAAAGTAAAATGAACCCGTTAACACCTGAAATGACGATAATTCTAAGATATTATTAACAAATCAATGTTAAAAGATCATATATGATATAATATTAAAGTAACTGATTCTTGTATTATTCAATAACAATTATTTCACCATTATACAGGAGGTAAACCTACCATCGACCAAGGAAAAAGTATAAAGTAAGGGATTCTCTTATCTCACTTTCAATTCCGTGAGATTTCCATTGTTCACTACTAAATTATAGAAAGTGGTGTATTGTGTACTTCCATTTGATATATATTATCATGATTCACTTTATATTCATGTTATTCTGTAAATCATTTGTTGGTTATTAACTTTTGTCCATGCGACTTAGTTGATTAACGTGGTAAGGGGTTTCTTGTCTCACTTTTAATTCCGTGAGAATTCCATTGATCACCACTTAATTATTGCATGTGGTGTATGTGTACTACCCATGATTGTATTCATTGTGTAATATACTTTATTTTATAGGTATTTACATCATCATGGTATGATCTTTCTCTCATGGGTGTTTGTTTCTTAAGTTACCTAATCAATAAGGGAATTTGAGATTTCAATTTCCACTCATTTGGCTTTACACATATTTCATTGATTATATTACCCCAAGATTATGTGTGGAATCACTATTCATTTGATTATGTCATAATTTCCACTCCCCTTCCTGTGGATATACGTTTGATACACATAATCACTCCATTGAAAATTCTCAAGTCATTGATATGAATTTGATAAGAGTAATTTTAACTCTTTCACCATTTGTTGAGTTAAACATCCAATTCGTTGGTGTTGTTTTTACAGGAATATGTGTGAATATACTTTGATTGTTTTACACTGAATATCCAATCATATTTAGTGTATTTATATTTTTCACACATAATTATGTTGTTGATTTATCCTTAACCTAAGGATATGGCCTTTATGAGAGATTTCATCTCAACTTACATTCCATTGAGACTTCTTTGTTGATATACACCAAATCACTTTTATGTGGTGTATATAATGTACTTTGACATAGTATATCATGAATTCCCTTTATTCTCATGATATTACAAAGTTTTGATTACCTCAATTATTTTCATTCAAGTGTCTCTCTTTTGGTTAGAATCTCTAACTAAAATACCATTTTTAAATGTTTTAAAGACTTATTCATCTAAATCTTTCTCATTAATGTCCATGTTTTAAAAATGGTTTTAAGGATTTATTTATATGGATATTAAAGTTTCGAAATTAAAAATTCTTTTAAAAGGTTTCAAAGTGGTATGGGACACTTTGATTCAAAAATCTATTTTTAAATGGCTTCTTGACAAATAGTGTGACTTTTAAATGTTTTCAAGAAAAGGGGTATATTTCTCTCAAATAGTTTTGATGATTATTTTCATCTATGTCAACATCCTTCATTATTCATGATTGAGGTTAATGTGATACAATACAATCTTCCATATTGTATCAAATGAGTTATATTTGACTGTGGATGTTCTATTTTTATACCATTCATGGTTTGTGGTTAAAGTATTGACATTTCGTATGCTAGTTTTAATACGAATGTTTATTTTATGCTTAAACCTATTCATATGAGGAATGCATTGGACTTAATAAGTGACGAGTGGAGCCCGCTATAGCTCCTCGATGCATCGGTAGGTCTCATGAGACAAACTAGTGTCTTGGCACAAGGCCTTGGCAAAATCTTATTTGTAGTCTTGGCACGAGGCCTTGGCTATGTGGTTATGATAGTCTGGCATTATGCTTTCCATCATTATGAAAGTGGTTATTGATATTGCATGTGATTATTCGACTAGTAGAATATCCATGTGAGTAAGTAAATGGCATTATTTCATTTTATTTATTCCATACCATGTTGAAAGTTCAAGTTTCAAAGGCTTTTGTTTTAGTTATAAATTGCCTTAAGTGTTTATGATTATTTATGAAAGCTTCTTCTATAATGTTATCCTTACTGAGCATCCGAGCTCACCCCTTTCAATGTTTTATTTTTTTTCCAGGATTATGAAGAAATAATTTATGAATGACCTGCAGGGATAGTATGAGGGGATATGAAGACAAGATGTTTTTTTTATGATGTAATGTAAAAATTTATGGATGTATCTAGTTCTTCCAAGGATACTAAACTAATCGGTCTTTCGAGACTTGATCTTTCTCATGATCATGCCAATGTTATGTAATAATGCACCGACTCTGGGTAACTAGGGTCGGGGCGTTACAGTTGGTATCAGAGGAAGTTTAGTACAAACCTTGGTAGCTAGATTTAGATAAACTCTGATTAGAGCACGTAGACCTAAGATGAACTTTGAGGATTAGTATAAAAGAACTTCCTAGAATTTTGGTATTGTAAAGATTTTGTGAGTTTTCCGAGCAATACATCCCTGTCTGGATACGAGCAGGTAGAGGCGGCTCTGGAACAGATGTACCTAGGGGTAAAACCCGAAAACACCGCTTTGAGCTAGACTCGAACGGGAACTGGTGCACGACAACGGGCCTTGCTGCACTCTTGGTTACGACACTCCCGGGGGATATGCTTAGGATAATTTACATTTTCTTTACAAACCGATTTAAGTAATATATACATAAGATGAGAGTAAATGACCTTGGTTAATCCTAATATGTTTCAAATTGAGAATATGGTGACATTTTAATCTCTAAATGATTTTACGACTACTATTACTCACACAATGCTTTCTGGTTTTAGTCAATGGCTGGATTCCAAGGAAGTCATAGTGACTTTGAGAATGATGTACAAGGTGGGAACGGTGGTGGAAATGAGCAACAAAATGGAATGTTGATAGGTGTAAAAGATATCGTCTTTATGCCAAATCAGTTTTCCAAAAATATGATCAACAACATATATATTAACCAACTCCCAGACTCAACAAGGAAGAGAAAGGTGATAAATGATAAGATCTCCAGCAATGGAGACCATGGAGAAAAGAAAACTCAATTTTCATCATGCAGGAATTGTGGAAAGAGACACCCAGGAAAGTGTCTCAATGGGACAACGAAATGTTTTACGTGCGGGAAGGAAGGACATAAAGTGAAGAATTGCCGAAGAAAAATGAAGAGTACTATGGAAGAATATAAAAATGGTCCCAAGAGTCCATTTACAGTCATTTTCCGTAAATGTAGGGGACCTGGCCATTACTCGAGTGAATGTCCTATTTTATAGGATATTTTCTTGCTCAAAGAAGAAGCTATGTGGAAATAAATGGTTGGAGAAAAATTTAAAAAGTATTAGCACTCCTTGTTGATGGGTTTACTTTGGAATAATTTTCTCTTGTATTTGTAACCCCTCAGTTTTCCATGTGAGAATGATATTTGAGGAATAATTGTCTCTTCTCTTGTGGATATAGGTATAAATAACCATTTGGTTTTATATGATCATTGGGGTTTGAGAAAATGATAAGTTATTATAATTTGGGATGAAAATGCAAAGTATGATATAACATTTGTGGTTAAATTATGCTATTTTGAAAAATTTATCTCATTTTGGTAATATTTTAGAATATAGTTTTTGAAAAAGGACAACACGTAGACCGTGTGACAACCCGTCGCGTCGGACAAAGCTGTGGGAATCGAACCCACAACCAAAGTGCGATTGGGATTTATCGCCTACCACTGGACTACATGAAGTCCCTGGTTAATATGACTATTTTTTTTGTTAAATGATTTTATTGATCAATAATAAGATGATTTGGGTTCTTATGTCTTATCAAATGAATACCCTTGGTATAGGAAAATGATTTGGTGATTAAGTGATAAATGTTATTTTGGAAGATGTTCGTTTTGTTAGGAACACTATATGCCCAAGGAAAATAGAATACAATGAGGTTTCATTTGTAGAGTAATGGTGGATTTTTATCTACATTTTTATTGTTGATTTATAGTGATTTGGGTTATTTATGGAAATGATTAACCTATAACAGAGAATATGTGATGATGTTAATTACTTTTAAGTATGTGACTTTAAGAGTATTTGATGTCATTTGGAGATACAATGTAACATGGGAGACTACATAATCAAATTCTTCTATGTTTTGGGTTTCAATATTAGTTTGGATTATATTAAAGGATTTTAAGGACAATTGGTTATTGAATGGTATCTATTTAACTTTGGGGTATTGTTGGTTTAATTTTAGAAATTAATATTAGTGCATATTTATCTCAATGAATATCCTTTTGGGGGATCATTAGATCATTCACTAACCATTTTGGTTTTGATTAATCTTCAAAGACAATGTAAATATATGGTTTATCCTGCATGGATCATGTGATTCTATAGAAGTTTATTCTAGCTCTTCCAGTGTGACCAAGTCTTCTTGAATACTCATCGTTTAAAAAAAATTGAGTTAGTGGTGGAAATTTATTAAAGAATGAAAATCTACTTAAAATTTAAGTATATCTCATAATGTTCTTAGTCAATATCATAAATGAATTACTCTTCCTTATGTAATGTAACTTTAAAAAAAAATGTTGTCCTAGATGGTACCTTAAATCATCACTAATTTATGGCTTTGGGATTGTTGGCCTTTTCATAGCCATGTTCTCTACCACTCTCCATCAGATAATTGATGGTTAGATTTCTCCTCCATATCCATATTTTCCTACATGGAACCCTAGTATGTGTTATTTTCGGTAATCTTCATACTTTCCACTCTTTATTTTAAATAGAGGCCTCATTAATTCATTTTTCGATGTGGGATTTCAACTAAGATATTTTGAAATGTCAAAAATGTGTGATCCCAATACCCTATATTTTGTTGAACCGATGGTACTTAAAATCATCATAGATTGATGAGTTTAAGGACCTCAATTTTATACTTGTTTGTGATTGATGACCTCAACCACTACCTATAAATATTTACGTTTTTCCTCTAATTATATGTCTCTAATTTCCACCAATGTTCTCCTAATCGAGATCATAATTTGGTGGTGACCCTTTAATTTCTATTTTCCTCATATTAAGACTAAATTTTAGTAAACCAATTTCCGATGTGGGTTTTCCCACAAATATATTTTCTATTTTCAACCTTTTATTTTCGAAGAACAATTTCAAATTGCGAGGACGCAATTTATTGAAGGAGGGGAGAATGTAACACCCCAAGATTTCATAGTGTGTTATTTCTTCAAAATAATTCAATAACTTGCGCTACACGCAACACCGAGTTCAAGCGCACCATGACTTACCAAACAAGCCGTTCAAAAAAAGTTATGAATAGTATTAACTAAATTTTAAACTTTATATAATCCTTATAATTTTAGAATCCATATTATGAGTTTCTTAGACATAATGTAAGAACAAATTCATCTTCAGTATTGTAGTTTTACCAACTTTTAATAGTGAACCCTTTTTAAATAAAATATTTTAAACTTTTTGACTAAATGGGGACATCAAAAAAATTTTAAAATAAAACATCCCAAGCTTCCACGGTACTCTTTCCTTTGAATAAAACAGTAGCGTGTGTTGTACGCAACTTCGAGTTTTAACACACACCACAACCGATCAAACTAGCCGTTATGAATAGTAATACTTAATTTTTTGAAATTATATATATTTTATATTTTAAAATGGACTTCATTTTTGGATTCGGAATATCAAATTTAGCCTAAGGTGAAATTTTGGTACTTTTCGGATAACTTTCATATTTTGATGAATAATAAAAATTACTAAATTTTAATTAAAAACAACTTTTTTAATCAAAATAATTAATAGTGATAAATTATGAATTTGAGTGGTTTTAAAGTATATTTAGAATATATTTTTACCATTTAATATAATTTTGGTCATTGGACATAATTTTACAATTAAACCGAACATAAACAAGTGTCAATCTTTTGATAGTTATTATCTCTTAAAAACACGCTTTTTGTTTTGACAGCGGGAATTAATTTTAAATTAATTTCTGCCACTTCTGTGTTTTGAATTTAGAAAAATGGATTCCATATTTGGAATCAGGATGTTCAAATTGTGTAAATAGGTAACTTTTATTTTTAGACATTTTGAATAATTACTGCGGTAAATATTTTATTTACCATGGTTAAGGGTAAATCCGGTAAATAAGGGTTAAAAAATAATATTATAATAATACTAAATTACCCTAAAACGTGTCTTAAACCTATTGGTTGATACATGGTCGACCATGGGCATCTTTGGGTCAATTTTGGGACCCCATTGATCCACTTGTAAGTGATAATGACACTTTATTTTAATTAAGTTAAAATGAATACAAAAATGGAATAAGCTTACATCTTTTAAAAGAACAATTTTTACATAGGGTTATACATGTTGGATTTTCGATTATAAATATTCATTAGAAAGCTAAAAAGATTTCTTACATAATGATATTTTATTTATAATTTTTAGACATCAAATAATTTAAATTATTAATGACACAATAATGATGCAATGTTTACCTCATTAATAAATCATTTAAATAAATAAGATTATAATGATTAAAATATTATCTAAAACCTGTCCAATTCTTATTGGTTGATGTTATTTAGAATATGAGTCATCTTATCTTCGACCTCAATGATTTTTGGACCATTATAAACCGAATATAATTATATTATAAAGTAATACTTTCACTCTTTCCTAAAGAGCCCCTCCTCTCCCTTATAAAAGGAGACCACTTCTACTCATTCCTCACACCTCTCAAGCCACTTGGATCGTCCAAAATCTGCCCAAATAAGCTCCCCACATCCCTCTCCTCCTCCTTGAAGCTTACCCTTAGGCAGAAAGCATTTCAAGAAGTCCTTTGGTTCCAACCAAAGTGAGTTACCTAAATTAAAGGTAACATTTTCTCTTAAATTATTTTCAATTATTTTGCTTCTCCAACCCCCAAACTCTTTTTATTTCCTTTCTTTTGTAACAACACCAGTATCCAAAATATACTAGGATGTTGTTATAAGAAGGATTCAAACTACACATTCACACAACTCCATCTAATGGATGATGAACATAATGTTTCTGTGGATGGGAAACTAACGCCTCACGAAACAATGATTGTTCAAATACATCTTACCGCCTCTCATGGTGGCCATTAGGATGGCACTGTAATTAAATATGATATTAATGATATATATTTTATATATAAGCTTCTGTAATTCCATTTTATTTCATACAATTATTCGTTTCATGTTGTATATACATACGATAATTTCATTTGAGGAAGTGCGGACTACCGCCCCCTTAAAATGATATGACTCGTTCATACCACACATGGAACGTATAAAGGATGGTGTTAATGAACTTAAGTAACATATATAAAATATTATATTTTACTGGAATAGTAATATACCTATGTATCATTTGGATTCGATTCTTTTAAAATAAAAATTAAATGGAAGTAGCATTCGTGCGTACGTACGGACTACCGTCTCCACGAACGCGATGAGATTCATTCTCCATCGTATCCATTCAAGTATAATTATCATTTGATGATTTAAAAATGATGTTTAAGGACTTGATACCATTCTGGATATGAATAATATACATCCCATTAATAACGAATATGGCTCACATAACAAAGAATATAAAGTAAAATGAACCCGTTAACACCTGAAATGACGATAATTCTAAGATATTATTAACAAATCAATGTTAAAAGATCATATATGATATCATATTAAAGTAACTGATTCTTGTATTATTAAATAACATTTATTTCACCATTATACAGGAGGTAAACCTACCATCGACCAAGGAAAAAGTACAAAGTAAGGGATTCTCTTATCTCACTTTCAATTCCGTGAGATTTCCATTGTTCGCTACTAAATTATTGAAAGTGGTGTATTGTGTACTTCCATTTGATATATATTATCATGATTCACTTTATATTCATGTTATTCTGTAAATCATTTGTTGGTTATTAACTTTTGGCCATGCGACTCAGTTGATTAACGTGGTAAGGGGTTTCTTGTCTCACTTTTAATTCCGTGAGAATTCCATTGATCACCACTTAATTATTGCATGTGGTGTATGTGTACTACCCATGATTGTATTCATTGTGTAATATACTTTATTTTATGGGTATTTACATCATCATGGTATGATCTTTCTCTCATGGGTGTTTGTTTCTTAAGTTACCTAATCAATAAGGGAATTTGAGATTTCAATTTCCACTCATTTGGCTTTACACATATTTCATTGATTATATTACCCCAAGATTATGTGTGGAATCACTATTCATTTGATTATGTCATAATTTCCACTCCCCTTCCTGTGGTTATACTTTTGATACACATAATCACTCCATTGAAAATTCTCAAGTCATTGATATGAATTTGATAAGAGTAATTTTAACTCTTTCACCATTTGTTGAGTTAAACATCCAATTCGTTGGTGTTGTTTTTACAGGAATATGTGTGAATATACTTTGATTGTTTTACACTGAATATCCAATCATATTTAGTGTATTTATATTTTTCACACATAATTATGTTGTTGATTTATCCTTAACCTAAGGATATGGCCTTTATGAGAGATTTCATCTCAACTTACATTCCATTGAGACTTCTTTGTTGATATACACCAAATCACTTTTATGTGGTGTATATAATGTACTTTGACATAGTATATCATGAATTCCCTTTATTCTCATGATATTACAAAGTTTTGATTACCTCAATTATTTTCATTCAAGTGTCTCTCTTTTGGTTAGAATCTCTAACTAAAATACCATTTTTAAATGTTTTAAAGACTTATTCATCTAAATCTTTCTCATTAATGCCCATGTTTTAAAAATGGTTTTAAGGATTTATTTATATGGACATTAAAGTTTAGAAATTAAAAATCCTTTTAAAAGGTTTCAAAGTGGTATGGGACACTTTGATTCAAAAATCTATTTTTAAATGGCTTCTTGACAAATAGTGTGACTTTTAAATGTTTTCAAGAAAAGGGGGATATTTCTCTCAAATAGTTTTGATGATTATTTTCATCTATGTCAACATCCTTCATTATTCATGATTGAGGTTAATGTGATACAATACAATCTTCCATATTGTATCAAATGAGTTATATTTGACTGTGGATGTTCTATTTTTATACCATTCATGGTTTTTGGTTAAAGTATTGACATTTCGTATGCTAGTTTTAATAAGAATGTTTATTTTATGCTTAAACCTATTCGTATGAGGAATGAATTGGACTTAATAAGTGACGGGTGGAGCCCGCTATAGCTCCTCGATGCATCGGTAGGTCTCATGAGACAAACTAGTGTCTTGGCACAAGGCCTTGGCAAAATCTTATTTGTAGTCTTGGCACGAGGCCTTGGCTATGTGGTTATGATAGTCTGGCATTATGCATTCCATCATTATGAAAGTGGTTATTGATATTTCATGTGATTATTCGACTAGTAGAATATCCATGTGAGTAAGTAAATGGCATTATTTCATTTTATTTATGCCATACCATGTTGAAAGTTCAAGTTTCAAAGGCTTTTGTTTTAGTTATAAATTGCCTTAAGTGTTTATGATTATTTATGAAAGCTTCTGCTATAATGTTATCCTTACTGAGCATCCGAGCTCACCCCTTTAAATGTTTTATTTTTTTTCCAGGATTATGAAGAAGTAATTTATGAATGACCTGCAGGGATAGTATGAGGGGATATGAAGACAAGATGTTTTTTTTATGATGTAATGTAAAAATTTATGGATGTATCTAGTTCTTCCAAGGCTACTAAACTAATCGGTCTTTCGAGACTTGATCTTTCTCATGATCATGCCAATGTTATGTAATAATGCACCGAATCTGGGTAACTAGGGTCGGGGCGTTACAAAGTATATCTCTTTATGATCTTAGCCAATCTCATAAATAAATTCCTCAATATTAAGAAAAGAAACTTAGAACAAAAATGTTTTCCTAGATGGTACCTTAAATCATCACTAATTTATGGCTTTGGGATTGTTGGCCTTTTCATAGCCATGTTCTCTACCACTCTCCATCAGATAATTGATGGTTAGATTTTTCTTCCATATCCATATTTTCCTACATGGAACCCTAGTATGTGTTATTTTCGGTAATCTTCATAATTTTGACTCTTTATTTTAAATAGAGGCCTCATTAATTCATTTTTCGATGTGGGATTTCAACTAAGATATTTTGAAATGTCAAAAATGTGTTATCCTAATACCCTATGTTTTCTTGAACCGATGGTATTTCAAATCATCATAGATTGATGAATTTAAGGACCTCAATTTTATACTTGTTTGTGATTGATGACCTCAATCACTACCTATAAATATTTACATTTTTCCTCCAATTATATGTCTCTAATTTCCACCAATGTTCTCCTAATCGAGATCATAATTTGGTGGTGACCCTTTCATTTCTTTTTTCCTCATATTAAGACTAAATTTTAGTAACCCAATTTCCGATGTGGGTTTTCCCACAAATATATTTTCTATTTTCAACCTTTTATTTTCGAAGAACAATTTCAAATTTCGAGGACGCAATTTATTGAAGGAGGGGAGAATGTAACACCCCAAGATTTCATAGTGTGTTATTTCTTCAAAATAATTCAATAACTTGCACTACACGCAACACCGAGTTCAAGCGCACCATGACTTACCAAACAAGCCGTTCAAAAAAAGTTATGAATAGTATTAACTAAATTTTAAACTTTATATAATCCTTATAATTTTAGAATCCATATTATGAGTTTCTTAGACATAATGTAAGAACAAATAATCTTCAGTATTGTAGTTTTACCAACTTTTAATAGTGAAACCTTTTTAAATAAAATATTTTAAACTTTTTGACTAAATGGGGACATCAAAAAATTTAAAATAAAACATCCCAAGCTTCCACGGTACGCTTTCCTTTGAATAAAACAGTAGCGTGTGTTGTACGCAACTTCGAGTTTTAACACACACCACAACCGATCAAACTAGCCGTTATGAATAGTAATACTTAATTTTTTGAAATTATATATATTTTATATTTCAAAATGGACTTCATTTTTGGATTAGGAATATCAAATTTATCCTAAGGTGAAATTTTGGTACTTTTCGGATAACTTTCATATTTTGATGAATAGTGAAAATTACTAAATTTTAATTAAAAACAACTTTTTTAATCAAAATAATTAATAGTGATAAATTATGAATTTGAGTGGTTTTAAAGTATATTTAGAATATATTTTTACCATTTAATATAATGTTGGTCATTGGACATAATTTTACAATTAAACCGAACATAAACAAGTGTCAATCTTTTGATAGTTATTATCTCTTAAAAACACCCTTTTTGTTTTGACATCGGGAATTAATTTTAAATTAATTTCTGCCACTTATGTATTTTGAATTTAGGAAAATGGATTCCATATTTGGAATCAGGATGTTCAAATTGTGTAAATAGGTAACTTTTATTTTTAGACATTTTGAAAAATTACTGCGGTAAATATTTTATTTACCATGGTTAAGGGTAAATCCGGTAAATAAGGGTTAAAAAAATAATATTATAATAATACTAAATTACCCTAAAACATGTCTTAACCCTACTGGTTGATACATGGTCGACCATGGGAATCTTTGGGTCTATTTTGGGACCCCATGGATCTACTTGTAAGTGATAATGACACTTTATTTTAATTTAGTTAAAATAAATACAAAAATGACACAAGCATATATCTTTTAGAACAACAATTGTTACATAGGGTTATATATGTTGGATTTTATATTATAAATATTCATTAGAAATATAAACATATTTCCTACATAATGATATTTTATTTATAATTTTTAGACATTAAATAATTTATTTTATATACGACACAATGATGATGCAGTAATTACTATAATAGTGAAAAATTAAAATAACTGATATTATAAATACCCAAATAAATATAATATGAAACTTTTAATGAATTAAACTAATTTTCTAGGATAATATGATATATTAGTATTGATTTAATTGACTTTTTTCGAAGTAATCAATCTGTTATGAGTTTCACAAAAATCAACTATTGAATAGTGTCAAAATTGACATAAAAGAGTTCTTAAACAAATATTATATTATTAATTGATATTAAATTCCTAAAAATCTAAGGTTCGGCCAAGAGACTTATATCATGATAGGTTCATCATTAATGTACCACTTGGGGGTCGCTTGGATGTATATAGTAAGTTTATTAACCATATTATATAAAAATACAAAGAGACATTGTAAAAGTGAAACTAATTAACTTAGAGTTAATACTTAAAGATAAGGTTAATATAAGTACCCAAACCTGTCTAAATTCTATTGGTTGAGTGGTTTTCAACCTATCCCCACCTTAACCTTTGAATAATCAACTTTGGAGCCTTTAGAAACCGAATATGAATTTATTATAAATTAATATTTCTAACTTTTCCAAAGGTGCCCCTCACCCCTCTTATAAAAGGGCACTCCTCCTTCTCATTTCTTCACACCTTCAAAGCCTTTTGGCTCGGCCAAACTCTGCCCAAATACTCTCCAAAAATCCCTCAATACAACCTAGAGGCCTTAGTTTGATCAGAAAGACAACCTAAGGAGCCCTTTTGATCAAATCAAAAGGAAGAACCCGAAGAAGAGGTAATGATTTCACCACCCTTCTCCAAGTTCATTTCTTCTTCCACTTCTTCTTCCTTTGTTCTTACCATTCTAAAATAATAACTCCAGTATCTCACATATAATGTGATGTTATTATAAATATGGTACAATCATATTCAGTATTCTATCCACCCTTTGAATAACATGTCACCATACGTGCGTACGTACGGCTTACCGTCTCCACGTCGTGGTGTAATTGTTATTCAATATAATATTATTTGGATGGGTATAATAATGATGTGTAACTCAAGTAAATAATAAATATAACATGTTAATGATTCTGTATATATGATATACCATCCATTTATATATTATTTTAATATCAAAAGAATGATATTGTCGCTCGTGCGTACGTACGGACTACCGTCTCCACGAACGCGATGAGATTCATTCTCCATCGTATCCATTCAAGTATAATTATCATTTGATGATTTAAAAATTATGTTTAAGGACTGGATATCATTCTGGATATGAATAAGATACAACAACCATGGCTTATGTAACAAAACATATAAAAGAAAATGAGTAAGTTAACTCCCGAAACGACGATAATTCTAAGATATTATTAACAAATCAATGTTAAAAGATCATATATGATATCATATTAATATATATGATTCTTGTATAATTTAATAACAACTATTTCACCATTATACATGAGGTTAACCTACCCCAACCAAGGAAAAGTACAAGTTAAGGGTTTACTTTACAACCTCTTCATTATCCAAGGTTGTTTATACGTAATAATCTACTGGGATCTCTTTATCATCCACATCCATGTTTCTTAAAAATGCATTTCAAAACATTTTTACTATTTACTAGAATATGAGTTAAATTCATTTATACCCTTTTTGACTTTTATAAGAGGTTTATAAGGGAATCTTTCCGTCATTTTCCAAACAAGGTGCTTTTTAACCTTTTTGACAGAATTAAGATAAGAATGTTTTTTTTAACTTATACGGCGGGTGCGGTTATTTTCCACCGTTATAAAATCGTCAAAGCTTCCCTTACAAGCTTATAAGAATATTTTCAAGAAAATGTTTTATTTTATATGACTCTTAAATGATTTCAAAAATAGAAAGAGATATTTCTCTAAAAAGTGTTTTGATTTCATCTATGTCAACATCCTTCGACGGATTTTACGCTTATTTGAAGTTGATTTATTATGATACAAAACTTCTATATTGTATTGAAGGTTTTGTGATATGTTTGACTGTGGATGTGCTATTTTTATACCATTCATAGTTTATGGTGAAATTATTGACATTTCGTATGCTAGTTTTAATACGAATGTTTATGTTATGTTTAAACCTTTTCATATGGGAATGCATTGGACTTAATATGTGACGGGTGGAGCCCGCTATAGCTCCTCGATGCATCGGTAGGTCTCATGAGACAAACTAGTGTCTTGGAACAAGGCCTTGACAAAATCTTATTTGTAGTCTTGGCACGAGGCCTTGGCTATGTGGTTATGATAGTCTGGCATTATGCATTCCAACATTATGAAAGTGGTTATTGATTTTTGCATGTGATTATTCGATTAGTAGAATATCCATGTGAATAAGTAAATGGCATTATTTCATTTTATTTATGCCATACCATGTTGAAAGTTCATATTTAAAAGGCTTTTGTTTTAGTTATACATTGCCTTAAATGTTTATTCTTATTTATGAAAGTTTCCGCTATATTGTTATCCTTACTGGGCATTTGAGCTCACCCCTTTTCTATGTTTTATTTTTCCCAGGAAGTGAAGAAGTAAATTATGAATGACCTGCAGGGATATTATGTGGGGATATGAGTGTGGATTATGGAGACATTATGTTATTGTAGTAGTTTTTCATTTTATGATGTAATGTAAAACTTATGAATATATCTAGTGTTTCCAAGGCTACTAAACCAATCGGTCTTTTGAGATTTGATCTTTCTTGTGATCATGCCAATGTTATGTAATAATGCACCGACTCTAGGTAACTGGGGTCGGGGCGTTACACATTTGATAAGGATAAGATTTCTCCCATTTCATCAAGGTTTCTAAATCCATCATTTTCAAATCCATAAATATTGGATATTTTGTGATCCGCTTCATAGATTAACTAGCATGATCCTTTAGACTCAAAGCATCTGCCACCTTATTCACTTTCCTCGGGTGGTAATGTATTAGGCAGTCAAACTATTTAATAAACTCCAATAATCTTCTTTGGAACATAATCAAATTATTCTGAGTGAATATATACTTTAAATTGTTATGATATGTATACATGTCACAACTTTCTCAGTAAATATAATTCTTCCATATCTTAAATTCAAAAAATTTCACAGCTAACTCTAAATCATGATTTGGGTAATTTTTCTCATGAACATTCAATTGTTGTGAGGCATAAGCTATCACCATATCATTCTGTTTTATAATACATCCCATTACCTTCTTTGATTCATCAATATAGATCAAAAACATTATCCAATGTAGGGAAAAGTAAGAATATGTGTGATGAATAATATTCTCTTTTGTTCCTTGAAATTTTTCTCATATTCATCTATCTCTAGGAACATGGCTCCCTTCCAAGTAAAATTGGTTAGTGGATTAGATAGTCGTAATAAATTATATTTAAAGCATCGATAATATCTATACAAACCAAGACAAATATGGATCTCAGTCATAATAGTTAGTCTAGTTAAATATTATATAACTTCTTTCATTGATGGATCTACTGATATAGCCTCTCTTGAGATTATATGACCCAAAAAATGAAACTTTTTTGTTGCCAAAATTCACAATATTTAAATTTTTCATACAATGTCTCCTTCCTTGGGGTCTTAAATAAAATCATCAAGTGATCTTCATGATCTTAATTTTTATTTGAATATATAATAATATTATCTATAAATACTACCATAAACTGATCAAGGTAATCTCTAAAGACTCTATTTATTAAATCCATGAAAACAGTAGGGGAATCAATAAGATCAAATGGAATCACTATATATTCATAGTGTCCATACCTTGTATGGAATTATATATTAGGTATATCATGTTTTTAACAAAAATTGATAATATCTAGAATAAAGGTCAATAATGGAAAAGTATTGAGCTCCACGCAGTTGACCAAATAATTCATTAATATTGGGTAAAGGATATTTGTTCTTGATTATGATCTCTTAAGTTCCTCATAATCAATATAAAAGTTTCATTAATCCGTATTTCTTCTTAACAAAAATAATAGGTGCACCTCAAGGTGACACACTTGGATGAATAAATCCCTTTTCAATATTATCTTGGAGTTTCCTCTTCAATTCCTACAATTCAATTAGGTCCATTCTATATAGAGTCTTTAAAATAGGTGTAGAACTAGGTAAGAGTTCTATTAAGAACTCAACTTCATGATTTAGTGTAATACTAGGAAAATATTTCAAAAATACATTAAAAAACTCCTACACAATATGTATATCATTGATGTTGAGTTTCTCCCCAACCATTTGAGATAAACACCCCTTTTGAATAAGAATCATGACCCATAAAATAGATTCTATTTCCATCAGAAGTTCATATTTATCATCACAACGATAGACGATCCTAGGTTGGTTCATAATACCAAACATGACTTACCTTCCTCAGAAATTGATGTTTACTTTATGTAAATAAAGATAATCCATGGCCAAAATAACCTAGAATTCATCTAGAGGGATGGTAACAAGATTTATAGGAAGTACATTCCCATTAACTTCAGTTGGAGAAGAATCATAGATTTGAGATGAGAACATCATACTATTTGGGGTTTTCATTGATTATTCAATATCTATTCATTATGGTGGTACTGTGATTCCCTTAGAAATTTCTTTAGATATAAAAGAGTGGTTAGATTGAGATTCAAATAAGACATTGACGGTTCTATAGTGGATAGTATGTGTTCCTTTTACCACTTCTTTATCATACTTCACAGAACAATAGTTATTGCATGAGATTTATCTTTGTATTTAGGACTAATATGTTACTGATTTAGATCATCATCATTAACCTTTGTATTTGAGCACTGGATAGCATAATCCCATATTCCTTACATTTGAAACACTAGAGTGTGGATAGTGCATTCTATTAAGATTTTTCATTGTTCTTTTCAGTTATTGGTCTTGTAACATAAATTCAGCATTCAATAGTCTGATGAACTTCCATTCCACAGTTAAAAAATTTACTAGTCCCCTTTAGTCAATTTCCTCTATGTTTTCTTCAACACTTTGAGCATAAATTAAGGCTCATATTCTTCTCTCTATAGTTTTTAGAGTTTCATTTGAACTCCATCATTCTTTTCTTATCAAAACCACTAGATTGATGGGTAAATTCAATTTACATATCTACCTTGATATAACATCAAATGATTTATTAATATCTAATAAAGTCTCTTATGGATAAAACCCTTTAAAAACTTGGTTTTAATCCAATGAAATATGGACCGACCTTGCTTTTATGTTGGATGATAATACCATAAGCACATATCTCAAGTCTTGTAAAATTTTCCTCATAGGTACTAATATATTATTCATCCATCTTATTTAGCTCAAGGAATTATTTCTCAATTTTTTTACAAAGAATATAAGAAAAGTACATATTAAAAAATAACCTATTAGACTCTTCCCAGTCCATAAAGTCAATTTCATCCCATTTCCTCGTGTTCTTGATAAG
Source organism: Viscum album (assembly GCA_963277665.1). Classification (NCBI taxonomy): domain Eukaryota; kingdom Viridiplantae; phylum Streptophyta; class Magnoliopsida; order Santalales; family Viscaceae; genus Viscum; species Viscum album. The sequence goes on along the minus strand of OY728159.1, from coordinate 118,221,644 downwards.
ATTACACCATTGATCTGCTTCACTTTCCAAATGATAGACAACAAAAATAAATTTTTATTATTCTAAAAAATAGATAATGGAAAATATCTTTTTAGTGTTATTATCTATTACTTAGATTCTAATAGATTAGAATACCCCCTAAAAGAAGGTGTGTGTTTCCTCAAGAAGGACTCAACAAATCATTTTTCCCTCCTCTTCTCATTTGTAAGTTCAACATGATTTATAGATTAAGAATGTTGCGTAAGCATATAAAAAATATTTTAAATTCTAGATCCCTTAACATTTGGTTACTTAAGTGGAAAATCATTGAATTTACAATTACATTAAGCATTAACATGATTCATTCGGGTTACATCGATTGAATACAACAAAAAATTATAGTGTGTGCAACAATAATCATAATGAGAAACCACATAATCAAGGAAAATAATTTATAGGGTGTCTAAATCATGACACCTTATTTCAATATATGACACCCCTAGTTTAACCTAGTTTATTAATGTTTATAATCTATTAAAATCCTTCATAATGGTTGATAAAAAATATGAATTGACTCAATCATATCCCCCGAGAGTGTGAAACCATGTTTGTAGTAAGGGCACACTCATCATGCACCATAATTATGCATGAAATATACTTGACCAACTCTTTTAAGGGTTATTACCTATAGATGAATCTATACCAAAACCATATCCACATGTAGTATCAAGATATGAATATTTTTTTAGGAAAAACACACTCCTTTCTTTTCCATAACTTAAGTAGTTCTCCTATAATTAGGATTATCCTAGGGGTTGTCACTAAATTTCTCCCATCCTAGTTTCCAAAGGTTAACTAAACCTTTCTCTGATACCAACTATAGAAACCAATACTTTTTATACATAGATATTTCATCTTATTAGATGAATATTAATTACATAACATAAATATTCATTTATAGAGTCATATTGGTCTAGTATATTTGGAAACATGGATACATAAACAGATGTTTCATAAGAGAACCACATCATCTCCTATGTTCTTCATAACTATCACCCTTCTTAGACATATCATACTTAATCCCATTCTTCATATATAGGGAAAGTAAACACAATAAAGGGTGACCTTAGATATGTGGTAAGGGTAAACAATAGAGATATCAATGATCACTTAAACAAAACATGAGTATAAGGGTATGAGAACACGGGATTAACATTTGAAAACCATACCCCACACGTTAAAGATCATAATATTGAGTCATGGAATACATCTTGATAGTTGATCAGACATGAATCATGAAGGAATCAAAGAACATGATCAATTATAGCATAACATCGTCATAAGACATAGATTTATAACATACACATATATATAAAAAATAACTTCCTTAATAACCAAGGATCACTTTAAAGACTATCATAGTGGATTGGATTCACTCTCCATTCCATCGTAGAAGTCAAGGTTAACTCACAAGACTATCATAGTGGATATAGTTCCTTACGGAACTGAGTTCACTCCCCAATAAAATGTCGTTTATCTCATGAGGATATCAATCTTTACCCAATGTTTTAGAGGGATATATAATATCAGGTCCACCCATCACACAATGAAAATCATATATTTGGGTTATAAAAGATCATAAAAAATTCATAATAGCATAACCCAGGAAAAAGAAATAGGTTTCATAAATATTTCATCATGAAATAACCTATGGAAAAGAAACAAGTTTCATAAATATTTCATCAATTCCTTATAGTATAAATCATGGAAAAGGAATGAGTTTTACAATTATATTTTCATTATAATAATAAAAAATTAAGAGAAATAATAAGGATGGTATCATTGGATCATATCCCTATTAAATATTGAGTAACATAAAAGGATTCCATCTTAGATTAAAAAAGGATTTAAAAGATTAATCTAGAAATTTCTTTAGGAAAATAACCTTTTCACAGAAAAATAAATTTTTTAGAATATAAAAATTTACAAAATATTATGGAAAGAATTTTATTGGAAAATAACTATAGAAACTTTTAAATTAATAATAAAATAATTTTGTGTTCATGATGATGTAAAATTTCATTAATTCTATATATGTTAAAATAAAATATTCATTTCATACTTTTGTAAAAAAATTCAAAAATCACCTTGTTCAAAAAATGATAAGAATATTCCTTTTAAAACAATTTTTAATAAGTAAATCACGGGTAAAAATAAATTTAAACAATAATAGGATAATATTAAAACATTATTGAAATTATTTTTAGGAAACATGGATATGAAAGAAAAAATATTTTCTACCAAAGAGATAAATAAAGTTAGTTTTCCTTAAAAATATTCTTTATCTCTATTGATTAATTAAAAAAAGAAAAATAAAAAAATATGTAATTTCCATAAATAAACATAGGTGAATAAAATTAATTATTTTATTGACATGTATACCATAAGATTTCCTCATCAAAACTTAAATGTAAACAATCCTGATAAACAATGAGATTGAAACATATAAACCTTACCTCAAGTTCTAATTGATTTAAAAGTGATCTAACCTCCTGTATAATAAATTTAAATTTAATATAATTATATAAAAGAGTCATTAACATACTTATAATATAATATTTGACCCACTTTTGACAATTCAACACCCATTTATTAATTATTCCTTATTAAAATCATTATTTCAATGTGTTAACTATTTCATTCTTTATAAGAATTTCATTTTGGAAGTTTTGGAACTTGTACTTTAATCATGGTTCCATATTATAAAATATTTTAATCATGATATAAATATCATATATATTAATTATAAACATATTTAGGGTCATATATAATAGTTTTATATATAAATATAAATTACTTCATTTATGGAGACGGTAGGCCATACATATGCATGAGTATTGTTTTAATTTTTTAATAGATGGAAAAAAAGAAAGGTAAATTATAATTCACCCTTATATAATTACTATTATATCATATGAATCTTATATATTCATTAAATACATATTTATTATCATCCATTTATTTTTTAAATGAAAAACGAATCACATCGCTTCATGGAGGTGGAAATCCACACGTACACATGAGTGAGGTTATCATTTCCCAAAAAAAAAGAAGGGAAGAAGGTAGATATGATATTATAATTCAAGAAAAATAATTTTTTCAAAAATATTATATATAAAAATTTAACCCATTATAACATCCATCCATAAAATATGGTGATGAAAAATGATTTGTATCACTACATGGAGACTGTAAGCCGTATGTACACACGAGCAATACTTTCACCTCCCATTTGATGGGGAATAGGCTGTATAATGGTGATTTAATAATAATAATAACATTTAATTATATTTAGGACATTTAATTTGTTATTTTATGATAAATACCAATGATTTATAGGAGTTAAAATAAGAATTATAAAGAAAGTGATCGGGTAAGGCAATTACCTCTTATTTAAAATAACTCTTTTGGATCTCCTCTTAAAGAACCCATGGTTGGTATTTTGTGTAGAAAAGAACCTATAAAACATGTATAGGAAATATTATAATTTATTTCTCAATGTTTTTATCAATATATCCTGGTCAAAGTGGAGTAAAGAAGAGAAATGAGGGATTCCCTTTTATATGGGAGGGAGAGGACACACTTCAAATTTCTTAAAATATTAAAATATAATAAATTATTTCTCAATAAAAATAACTAAAAATGGAAACTAATTTTAAGAAAAGGATAATAGGGTTTAAATAAAATCATCCAATGAATTTTAGATAGGTTTTGGTTTCATTTTAAACCTTATATTTTTTATTAACCCCTTTGTTAATGATTTTTGACCTTAACCGTGATAACAACTATTTCAAACTTAAAGGGGTAATAATTTTACCATAAATAAAAAAATGGATTATAAATGGACCATTTTTTATATTCTAGACCATTTTATATTCACTTGAAGAAATATAACATTTTTATGAATTTTAAATTATATTAATGAAATATTATTTATTATAAAATATCATTAATGCCAATTTTGGAACTATTCATTTAATTTGACTTAAAAAACCAATAAAAATATGGAATTCAAATATAATATTATAACATATCTATAATATTTAATATGTATCTAAAATATTCATGGAACACAATAATTCCCTTAAATTATTTTTTTTAAAATCATATATTTTATTTTTCTATTAATTGAATAAATACTCTATTGGCATTGCATAAGCATTTAGGGTAATTATTCAATAAATATAAATTCTAAATAAATAAATACTATAAAAATAAATAATTTATACTTCAAAAAAAACATTTAAAACCAAAATTATCCTCTTTTAATCTTTATGTAAAAGTTTTAGAGATATTAAAGTCAAGAGTGTGACATTTTGTATTTATTATTTTCTTAAATTAATATAAAGGTCATATTAAAAGAAATATGGAACCAATTGGACATATATTAGATAATTTTATGTAAATGGATGAAATATAATCGTATAACATGATAAATTAAAGTTTTATATGAATTTTAAAGCCTTATCCCAAAAATTTAACACTATTTTACACATTTTACTCCTAACGATGTATAACAAATTTACTATGGTTACAATTCATATTGACCAAAAATAAAAGGGAACTATTTACTGATTTTATACACATGATTATAAATATGGAATCCATTTTTCAATATTCAATTTCTATAAGTGGAATAAATCCATTTTAAAATAAGTACATAGAACATGATGGAAACAATTTTTTAGAAAAATGCATTTTTGTGCATAAAACTAGATATATATTCTTATATCATGCTAGTGAAAATATTAGATGAATGTTAATTTATTTATTGAATATATAATATATAAATATTATTAAAATAAATTACCAATTGTGATCAATTTAAATTTTTAAAATTAAAACACATTGCATGGATAAAAACTGTTTTTTTTTCAGAAAAAAGTCTCTTTTAGTTACATATGATTTTTATTTTTCATTTTTAATAAATTGATAACAAATGAATTTATTTTATACAAGGGTAAACCATAAACTTTTTATAATTTATTTATTCCTATCCATACTCTCTATTTTAATGGCTAGGTTATAATAGTATACTACATTATGGTTCATTTATACTTGGGGTTGTGTGAATCACAAGCTATCAAAGAAATTAAATTTATTTGAAAATAAAAATATCATTAAATCTTCAGGTGTTACATTATTTATTCTTAAATATTATGATTCAATAAAATAATTAATAGTTCCATCAGCACTTTTCTTATAAGATTAAAATGTTAATCTTAAAAAAAAACAAAATAATATTAATTAATGGTTAATGAATTAATTAATATTTATGCTTATATAATATTTTATATCTAGTCCTCAATGGTGGAAGTCAAGTTTCTTAAGAGATTATAACTGTATATTATTCTAAGGATAGTTATATTCAATTATTATGGTTGTGATCTATACTATTTTGTATGTTTCATTATTTCTTATGCAACCCACCCAAGTTGAATGGAAAACCAACAATTAGTTGTTCTGGAGGATGTTTTACCTAACATCCAAGTTGGAGAGGATACAGATGGATGAGTTCCCCCTCTCTCATTCTATCTGTTCAGTTGTAGTGTTATATGAGGGTATGCACATGGGTTATTTTTCCCATAGATGTGTTTTGTAGGTTATGTTATCTTGACATTATTGTGTTTGTATGTATTATGGATGTAGAATCTCAAGGATTATTATGTGTGTGTTCTGAACGAGCTATGATGGATTTAGGTATTGTAAATAATACATATGCTATAGTGGATTATGGAAATAACCTTTTTATCATATTAAAGATATGGATGTGATGATTTGATGCACATGGTGAATGGTATGATATAGTTTACTAGGTGTTTTTGAGAAGGATTATTATGGATGGTATGGGAGCTCATGACAAGTGATGTTGGGGTGTGAGAGAAGAAAACCAGTGGGGAAGTGGTTGCGGGGTACCCATATATATATATATATATTCAATATTGTAATTATAATTATGTGCGTTATTTGGTGAGTGATCCATGGTGGGGATGGGAAAGGAGTAGTACACATGTTTAGGTGATCAGTTAGTTTCATTTATTTACTCACTGGGATTTAGTATGTTTCTTACACATTTTTCATAAGAGGTTTCATGTCATGACCTGACCCAACAGGGCTTGCATGGACGACTGAAGGCTAAGTGTGACAACCCAAATCTCACTTCTAATAGGATAGGAGTTGGGAACAACCTCAGAGAAGGCATAAACTAAAATGGTAGGCCTTAGTCCAAAGTTTCTGTATACATGCACACAACTATATCCATTCAAAATTGAAGAGGAATAATAAAGGAATGTACCATCTAGAGTATAACCATACATGTAATCACCTATATGAAATACATAAAAGTATGGAAATGTAAAACCAAATCATAAAGTGGAAAAATACACACCCAACTAGAAAAGAGATCCCAACCTAATGAAAACTGGGAAAAAGGAAAATTGAAGAGTTTCTAACTCCTAATCTCCAAGTTTGAATATTTAATGTGGTTAATTCACCCAAGTACCATTATGTTCCACTAAATTCACCAATGATCTGCTTATCTTCAGCACAACACATGACACATGCAGGCAAAGCCCATGCAGGGGTAAGTATATGCATACCTAGTAGGACTCTTCAAAAAACATAATGGGAAGAATAGAAAGATAAAACAGTAAACTCAACCCAATAAATAAATATAATCATAAATAATCCCATGTAAGAGATTAAGTGTATCTCCATCTCCACATACCACCTAAGAGTGATGAGTTTTCCTATATCTCCAGAGGTCTATCATCAATTCCCAGAAACACACACTATTACATAAGATTCTAAGTGAAGTGGACCACTCCTCACTACTCTGATCCACAGTTGATGGAGAACTAACTCTTGTGGAGGACCTACTCACTTTTGTAGCTCTAAGAGGGGGGAGTACCACTCCATAGATATATTACCCTATCCTTGCTATAGTATGAGTGATTACTGACTCTAACTATGTAAATATTATGGGGGACCCACACCCTAGTGAGATAGGGGATTTTCCAACATCGACGTACCTCTAATAACCTAGCCTAACCACTACCCTCATCCAAGCATCCCCAAAAGAAGCATTATGATTATATCACTATGTGATGTATCTCCAATGGCAATAATAATGCAACCATCACATTCTACATGGAATACTTCTTAGGATATGATACTCATGGGACAAAATTTGAGCCCTAAAAAGAGATATAGAAAAGGTGGAAGTTATCGGGGGAAGTATATTACATATACCTTGGGTCACCTGGCATGTAACCTCGCTTGGAAAACTGTTCATGTACTCACTTTCACACGGCTTGGCTATCCATGTGGAACTACATGGTTTGTATAGGCGGTACACAGTGTGTCATGGCTACTAGGGGCCTACCCATTTCCTTCCATCCCATGCCCATTTACTTTGGCCTATGACCATGTACACTAGTCATTACCATGTACAATAGTCATTCCCATGTACACTGGCCTTTTCTGGGTATGCTGGAAGAGTTTGAGTACATGGATGTGCCTGTATACTCTAGTTGTGCCCATGGGCCCAGCCGTGTCCATGCCCATGTACCCTTGGGGTACACACTGAGCCCCCAACATTGGGTCACATGGTGTGTATGGGACATACAATATGTGAGATACTTATCTTCACCTGAAACCCTAACCACCACAACCAAGGGACTACACGACATTTGTTCCTCGACTACATGCTGTGTATGTCAGATTTTTTCATAGAAGGCGAAGAAGGATTCATGTGTCTCACACATTCAACCGCCACCATTTCAACCTTGATTCACACTATGGAAGTAATATCTAGGGATGAGTACACCCGATCCATCATTGGTTTCCAGATTTTGTCCACCTAAACCCTATATGGCTCTTCTTGTCGCATGGATCCACTTCTGTGGATGAAAAACCAATAAACAGTATGATCCATCAATGATCATTAGTTTCACCCCAATGAACCTCAATCATCCTCTCAATATCGAACCTGGACATATGGAAATTAAAAATCAAAATAATGTCTAGTTTTGTAATGATTGGTTTTTAGGTATCCATTGAAACACCGTCCTAGAATTGCTAATGATGATCACTTAAAGAATACAAGGATAAAAGAACATAACACAAACATAAGGAATAAACATGTCCATTTTTTGTGTTGGCATCCATTCATAGTTGAATAAATAAATGATCAAAAGGGATAAATCATTATTTACACATTAAATGAATAATTGGAATCAAATGAAGAATGAAAATCATTAGAAACCAAAGTAGATAAATAATCCATGTTTTGTGAAATAAATCAAGGGAGGAAAAGAAAAAAATAATGATTTATACCTCGAGTTGGATTAATCATTGGGGAAGAAAGCGTTCTCTTTTGATTAAGATGATGATCCCCCTAAATTTTCCATCCATCTCATGATTCTCCTAATCTATTCATTATCAATCCATGATCCCAATTTTCCAAAAAAGAAATCTTGCTCCTCCTCTTTGATCCTCCTAGGGTTATGCGGCTAACCCTATAAAAACATCATAAAGATGTATTTATAGAGGATAATTAGGTCTCAATATTATTATATAAAATAAAAAATTATATTTATTTTATTTAACTAACTACTAATGGTTTCCCTCAACTGGAAACCTAGTACCGACCAAGTTTATGTTGCGCTTAGGGTAAGCCCCACATTCCAAACTCAACCATGGTCTCAAATTTTCCATTTCAGGTACCAAAAAATGGTAAACCCATTTATTCCATTAATATGCATGTGTTTGCATTAATATTTATTAATATTAGTAATATATTAATTCCTAGGTCCTATGACACCCAAACACCATACCAACTCTGAGGAAAAATCCATAGACATATATAAAAATATTCAATGTACTAGTCCCAAAAAACTAGAGTCATTACATTCTCCCCTAATTCAAGGATTTTCTTCTTGAAAATCAAAATCTATTCAAAAAGGTGGGGGTTTTGAGTCCACATATGACTCTCACACTCCTAGGAGCTCTCCTACATGCTCACAAGGTGAAATATAATTCAAACTAATGGGATGGTCTGTCCATGCAGGGTTCTCTCCTGTCTATCCTCGATCTCCATTAGGTACTCCACAAAGGTGGCTCTGTCCTTGAAGTCCAACTCACCCCAGTCAATAACATGCATAGGCTCATGCATTAATCTCCTCAACTTTAACACATGGAAGTTGTCTTCCACTTGTTTCAACTGAGCTGGTAAGGACAAGTGGTAAGAAACCTTTCCAACCCTCCAAAGGATCTCAAATGGTTTGGTGAACCTTGGAGATAACTTGATTAATTGACCAAATATCCAAAATCCTTGTCATGGGGAGACTCTCAAGAAAACATGGTCTCCATAATCTAATTCCAAAGGCCTATGATGTTGATCTGCATAAGATTTATATTGGATCTATGCTACCTTCATACACTGGCAGATCACCTGCACTTTCTTCACCATCATCTATACTATCTCTGGCCCAACAAGACATGTCTTTCCAATCTCCTTCCAGCATAAGGGTGACCTACAAGGTCACCCGTATAGGGCCTCAAAATGTGAAATTATGATAGAAGAGTTATATATGTTATTATAAGAGAAATATATGAATGAAAAGTCATCCTCCCTTATCTAGATGAAGTGAAAAAAATAGAATCTTAACATATCCTCCAACACCTAGATAGTTTTATTTATCTTCCCATATATCTAGGGTTGAAACAAAATTCTCATCCATAACTAGGTCCCAAAATCATCCTACAAGTCCCTAATCAATTGTGATATAAAAATCCCCATGGTTAGAGATGTTCATCACAGGTACCCCATGAATCCAGATGATCTCAAAAATGTATAACTACCCAAAAATCATGACTGGAATCTACTCCTAGATTACAGGAAATTATGTCAACTTAGTGAGTCAGTCAAAAATCACCATTATAGCATCACAGAATCTCATTTTATATGGAATCCTTATCAAAAAATCCAATGATATGCCATCCTACTTCCATTCAAGTATCTTAATAGGTTGATTCAACCTTTTTGGAACCTGATATTCATCCTTTACCTACTGACATGTGAGACACCGAGATAAAAATCAACAATGTTCTATCTCATTACAACCCACTAAAATTTCCACTGAAGGCCCCTATACATATTCACCACACCAGGATGTACAAACAAGGGAGAATTATGAAACTTCTACATAACCTACTCTCACAATATGACTAGAACCACCGTTCATCCTAAAAAAATATTATGTGACCCCTTGATTCATAAAATCCATCTAGAGTATCTCTTGAGGATATCTGGTCACATTGGACCTCATAGTTGATTTCTCTCAGTTGAACCTCTCTCACACACTAAATAATTTGAGGAATCACCAATATCAACTAAAGAAAAAACAAAACCATATCCTCCACCAAAGTTAGATATAATGTAAAACCCCAAGTTATTATGGACCATTTTTTTCAAATAAATTAAAATTTTCATTTATATCTTTCAATGCACTAAGTTAAACATTCCTTTCATACTAAATTGACTTGTCATATGTTACACGCAACATCAAGTTTGAGTACAATATACACAACACCGAGTAAGGTTTTGTTCAATGTATAAAAGAACTATGTTTGGATTATGTTATACACATCACCAAAGTAAGATTTCACTACATGTAACACTAACTTGGCTCGCATTACACGCAAGAGAAACCTTCCTCGATAGCTTGCATTGTATGCAATACCAAGTTTCACTAAACAATAATATATTATTATTTAATGGGATATAAACAATCCATTATGAATTGTAGTAACCAAATTTTATATTTTATATAAAATTAACCTTCATATTATATATTTTATAGACATGATAAAAGAAAAAATTCAATTTTTTTGATAAAAGAAGTATTTTTAAAAAAATGCAGTTTTGCCGCCTTTTGATGGATCACCCATTTCAGATCTAGTTTTTAACACTTTTATATATTATATTTGGAAAAATAAACTTTATATTTGGAATATGTACATCAAAATTTACCTTGGTTTAAATTTTGGTATTTTTCTGATGAAATTCAAATTTTAATGAATAGTGAAAAATACTGCATTTTAATTCAAAACTACCTTTTCATCTAATTTATTTATATAGATATATTATATTTCTTATTTGTTTTAAAGTTTAATTGGATTATGTTTTTATCATTTACTATAATTTTATAATTGGATGTAATTTTAAATTTAAATTTGACATAAACACATGTCAATCTTTTGATGGTTTTTACTTCTTAAAAACCTGCTTTCTGGTTTTGGAAACTAGAATTAATTTTAAATTATCTTTTTTTCCAATTATGTGTTTTTGAATTTAGAATAATGGTTTCAATATTTGTAATCATACGGTCCAAATTGTGTAAATATGCACCTTTTATTTTTGGACACTATGAATAGTAACTTTAGTAATTATTTTCATTTATTATGGTTAAAGGGTAAATTAGGTAAATAAGCGTAACAAACAATATTATAATAATATAAAACTACCATAACACATTTCCTAATCCTATTTTATGAGATAATAATGACTATTATCATACTTTGGTAAATTTTAGGACACTATGGAGCCACTTGAGTGTGATAATGATCTTTTATAAATTTTAATTTAAAGTAAAGAGAAATTTAACATAAACATATATCTTTTACTAAAATATTTTTAATATAAGTTATATAACTGATATATTTGACTATAAATATTAATTAAAAATATAAAAGTATTTCTTACATCATGGTATTTTATTTATAATATTTAATAATTAAATATATAAAGTTATTTATGACACAATGATGATGCAGTGATTACCTTTTTAATGAAATATTCAAATAAATGACATTATAAATATTAAAATAAATTTAATTTGAACATTTTTATGAGATACATGATTTTTTTGGATGACATTAACATATAAGTGATGATTTAATGCCTTTGGCTGTAAGGAATTTTTTTTATAACTTTAACAAAAATTTATTGCTAAATACTGTCAAAATTGACATAAATGAATTTTTAAAACAAATACTATTTTATTAAATGATATAACAGTACTAAAAAAATAATATTTGGCCAAATGACTTAGATAATTTTACAAATTTCAATAATTATCCACTTTACTTTCTCTTGTAATTTTATAGTAACTATAGTAACATATATTATGAAAATATGAAAAGACATGGTAAGAGTTAGTGTTTTTAACTAAGGGTAAAAGTTAAAAGATAAGGTTAAGTTTGTGAGCTAAACTTGTATAAAACTTTTTGGGTGAGAGGATTTATACCCATAATCATTTTATATTATAAATTAATTAGTTTTGGACCATTATAAACTGAAAATAAGTTTATAATAAATTAATATTTAAAGACTTTTCTAAAGTGCCCCTCACCTCTCCTATAAAAGGGATATTCTCCTTCTCTTTTAATCACACCTCTAAAGCCATTTTTATCAGAATAAAACTTCCCATTTACTCTACCAACGTCCCTAAATTTATACTATAGGAAAAAATTTGGGCATAAATCGATCCTAAGGATACCTTTTGTGCAAATCAAAAGGAGAAACTCGAAAAAGAGGTTATTGTTTTATCACCTATTTAAAAATTCTTTTCTTATTTTAATTAATATTATTATATTATTTCCATACTAAAGTAATAAATATACTATCTTATAAATTATAATATGTTTTTACAATTATGGGACAACCTTATACATCCTTTTATCCATCCTATGAATAAAAATATCACCATGCATGCATACGTACGACTTACTGTCTCCACGTCGTGGTGTAATTTGTTATTCAACAATATATAAATTGGATGGGTATAATGATGATTATAATGGATGTAAATATTAAAAATAAAATTATAATTATTCTTTATAATTAATATACCATCCAATTCCATAACATTTAACCATTAAGAGAATGATTTCATCGCTCGTGCGTACGTAAGGCCTGCCGTCTCAACGACGCGATGAGATTCATTCTCCACGTTAATCATTCAAGAATGATTATAAATTATATATAATAAATAATAAATAAATATATTTTATAATTATTCTATTATATTTATGTATTTATATATATGTCATTTACTTACTTCCATTCAAATCAATAAGGAAACAGAAAAAATGTTCATGTGTACGTATGGCCTACCGTCTCCATGAATGATGTATTCCATTTCATTTATCTATCTATTATACGGAATATTTATGATATATAAATCATGTTTTATATTTTGGAAGTAATTAAATCATTATCTAAGTAATAAAATAAAGAATAAATATTCAAAACACGTATGATAAATAAAACGATCATTACCAAAACGTTTATTTAACATTGAATTGATAAATAAACGAGTAATATAAAGTCATAAGTGAATCATATATGATATAATAGATATTATAATGGTTCTATTAAAAGTTAATGATATGTTGAAACCCACTATAAAAGAGTTTTGAACACATACAGAAGAAATAAGACCTAAGGTAAGGGATAATTTTGCAAACTCATTTTTATTCGAGATTATTTATACATAAGTATTTACTAGGGTATATTTATCATTAACATCCATGATTTATAATTATGTAATATTATTTATCTTCTTATATAATTGATTAATGTTAATTTTACCCTTTTTTAATTTTTATTAAATGATATGAAATGAATCCTTTTTTGTTATTCGATTTGAGGTACTTTTTTACTTTTTCGGCAAGAGTATAAGGAGAATGTTTTTTAACTTATATGGTATGAAAGGATTTTTACGGTTTCAAAAAACCTTATCTCCATGAATCTTCATTTACATGATTTAAATTTTATTTTCAACTAAATTATTTTCTTTTAAAATTGTGCTGAATTTTGAGAAAAGAAAATGTTTTTGAAGAAGAAAGGATATTTTCCTCAATAATTAAGTTCAAGTGTTTTATCAAAATTATTTTCCATCTAAGATGAAACTCTTTAAATAGGGTTATGTTTCTATCCCTATTATTATTATTTGATTTTGTTAATTATTGAATGATATTTTATATGTATTATGTTATGATGGAATTATGTTTAAGAAACCCATTTTATTCCTTCGGTTATGCTATGGTGAATGATTTCCCTATGATATGGATGGAACCTATATCTCCTACAAATGCATTGGGTAAATGTTTATATCACATTTGATAGACATGAATAGAATGACAAGTAAACCTGGTTCAGTAATACAGGGATAGAACGACAAGTAAATCCTGTTCAGTAATACATGGATGGAATGACAAGTAAATATGTTTCAGTAATACATGGTTGGAATGACAAGTAAACCCAATTTAGTAATGAAAATTTTCCACTATGATGGTATTGGTAGAAATTACTTGGCTACTATTGAAATCATATTATATGCTTATTTTCTTTCCACAATTCCATGTTTTATACCAATGATATTTTATCATGGTTCATGATTCCAATATGATTTATAGCTTATGAACTACCAAAATTTTTTTCATGACTCATGATTTTGGTATATGTTAAATGTGGTATGTTTTTTTCAATTATTATGTTTGTATTTTTACATTCTTCTATTTTTGTTTTGTAAGATATATTTCATGATTACCCTTACTGAGCATTTGAGATCACCCTTTTATATGTTTCTTTCCCCCCAGGATTTGAAGAAAGGTATTAAGTAAGATGTGTCCAAAAGGGGTTCTAGTTATGAAGGATAAAGTAGGAGATGATGTAGATGTTTTACAAACCAGTTGTTTATGTTTTCCAATTTCCAAAGACACTAAACTAATATGGTCTTTGGGTATCTATTTGTTTCATGCATTAATTTTTCTAAAAAAGTAATGTAATGTCCATGTACGTCAAGCTTGGGCCTTTACCGTTAGTATCAGTGTGAAGGATTAGTCAACCTTTAGAAACTAAGATGCAAAAACTTTAGTGAGATACCTATAGATATTTCTAAGGATAGTTCTGGGGATGTTCTAAGGATAAGTCTAAGTATATGGTTATAATCCTAGTTTTTTTATAATCATGAATAACCTAGGGTTAAACTGAATATATCATAGATTGAAATATTATAAGTAATTTACATTACTTATGTGTTTCTAATCTCTAATATGTATTTATCACACTTTTCTTTCTGGTCTTAGTAAATATTTATAACTACATAGAACATAGTTAAACATTGAATGTTTCATATGTGGAAATCATGACAATTATAAAGATTGATTTCCTAAGTGGAAATATCAAGAAGAGAATCATAAAGATGGTATGAGTTTTGATCATACAATTGAGGATAAAGAGATTTTAAATGACATGTGAACGGAATGTGATGTTCTTCCATTATTTTTTAAATGTAACCTAAGAAGATTGAGGTTGATAAACCTTAATACATGATTCATATTTTAGGAAAGATGAAGATAATGGATCCTAAGTAATGGTTTAAGAATAAAGTTATATTATTGAGGTTTATATGTTATAGAATTCAATGATTTTGTTATATGAATCATGAAATATATAAGTGTTTTCAATATAAGTTTTTCATTAAGGATTGTAAAGGATATGTTGAATAATTATAAGGATCCAAAAAGGTGATTTAAGAGTAAGGTGATATACTTTAATAACACATTATTAAGGGAAAGATAACCATTAATATGTCCCTTATGTTCAGATAATGGTGTTTGGATAAAGATATGTTGGATTTGAATAAGTAAATTAGATGATGCTAGTTTCATGGGAAATAATTATGGAGTTATTGACAAGTGGGTTATGCTATCATGGATGAAGTATACATATTTTTTGGACTTAAAGAATATATCCAATAAATTTTGGAATAAGGAAACATGCATGTTTTCAATAAGGATATATGTTAATTTAGGTTATTAACGTGACTCAAGAGAATTCATAATGAAGTCATTGAAATGTTTGGAATGTGATCAACAAGATATATCTTATGATATATGGGGGATAAATGATGGTATTCACATTCTTGATATATGACCATTCTTGTAATTATTTATTTGTTTTTGTATACTGTGAGTTTGGATTGAAGTATTTTGAAAAACCGTAAAGGTTGGAATGGATTAAGTTAGACATAAGATAGTATTATTTAAGGATAAATATTTTTTTAATATTATTTCTGGAATTTTATAATAGTATAGTTTTAGAAAAAGTAAAACCCACAGGACGTGCGACAACATGTCGCATAGGACAAGGATGTAGGAATCGAACCCACAACCGAAGTTCGACATTGCTTTATCACATACCGTTGGCCTACAAGAAGTCCATGGTTAGTATAAATTTGTTTTATTTTATTTAAGAGGTATGATAGATAAAGTATAAGTCCACTTTTGAAACCATATACGATTAATCTCACCATATATGGACTAATGTATATTTGATAACTTGTGCTAAACTTTTTGTGATAAATATAGATGGATTGACCAATCATTCTATTTATTTATCACATGATCTGCTAACACTTTATTAATGAAAAATTCAACTTCATTTCATTGAAGAAGAGATGAAGTGGAAGTTTTTCAAGGCACAACCAAGGATGATATTGTACTGAAATCAAGTAACTATTTTATCTCATATTCTTCAACTTTAGGAAAATGATATTGAAAAAAATGATATCCTAGTACCTACTTATCTGATGAATCAAATGGTCCCTTAAATCATCGCAGATTTACGGATTTTTGATTGATAACTTTCTACAAACCTTGTTCTCTATCACTATGCATCAGAACATGATAGTTATATTTTTCTTCCATATCCATGTTTTCACTTCCCAAATATGTTATCATATGTGTAAAACATAGTGATGAGTTAATTTTGGTAACCATTATGTTTCTAACTTTCCTTTTTAAAATGAAGTTTTAGTATTCCTTTTTACGATGTGGGTTTCTATGAAAGAAACTTTCAAGTATTAAAATTTTTATAACCCTGATGAATTTTGAGGGTAAAATTCATTTTAAGGGGAGTAGAATGTAACTAAATGAATTTTTATGAACAATTTTATTTCAAATAAATTAAAATTTTCATTTATATCTTGAAATTCACTAATTCAAACATTCCTTTCACACTAAACCAACTTGTCGTATGTTAGACACAACACCGAGTAGACATAAGATAAACACAACACTGAGTATAGATTTTAATTAATATATAAAATAACTATGTTTGGATAATTTTATATGAAACACCAAAGGAAGCTCGCACTATAAACAATAATTACTTGGCACACGTTACACACAAGAGCAACATTCCTCGATAACTTGTGTTGTATGCAATACTGAGTTCCACTAAACAATTATATATTATTAACCACATTTTTAATAGTTTTAACCAAATTTTAAATTTTACATAACACTAAAATTCATCTTATATATTTTATATACATGATATAAGAACAAATTCAATTTTTTAGATAAAAGAAGTATTTTTCAAAAAATGTTTTTTTGCCTCCTTTTGATGAATCAACCATTTAAAATATAGTTTTTAACAATTTTATATATTTAATTTGACAAAATAAACTTATTATTTGGAAGAGGGACATCAAAATTTACCTTGGTTGAAACTTTTGGTATTTTTGGGATGAAATTCATATTTTAATGAATAGTGAAAAATACTGCATTTTAATTCAAAACCGCCTTTTTGTCTAATTTATTTATATAGATATATTATATTATTAATTTGTTTTAAAGTGTATTTGGATTAATTTTTTATCATTTATCCCAATTTTGGTCATTTTATGCAATTTCACATTTAAATTGGACATAAAAACATCTCAATCTTCTGATAGTTTTTACTTCTTAAAAACCCGCTTTCTAGTTTTGACAAGAGGAATTAATTTTAAATTAATTTCTTCCAATTATGTATTTTGAATTTATAAAAATGTATTAAATATTTGGAATAATGAGTTCCAAATTTTGTCAACAGGTAACTTTTATTTTTGGGCACTATGAATAGTAATTTCAGTAATTATTTTTATTTACCCTGGTTAAAGGGTATATCAAGAAAATAAGGGTAACAAATAATATTATAATAATATAAAACTACCAAAACTAGTGTAATAATCCTATTTTATCGGATATTACCAACCATGATAATCCTAGGGTGTATTTTATGACCCCATGGAGCCACTTGGGTGTGATAATGACCTTTTATAATTTTTAATTTAATGTAAAGAGAAATATAACTTAAACATGTATCTTTTAATAAAACATTTTTAATATAGGATTATATAACTGATATATTTGGATATAAATATTCATTGTAAATCTAAACATATTTCCTCGATCATGGTATTTTATTTATAATTTTTATACATTAAATAAATAAATTTATTTTTGACACAATGATGATGCAGTTATTACCTTATTAGAGAAATATTCAAAAAAAAAAGATATTATAAATATTAAGATAAATGTAATTTTAACATTTTTATTCCATACATGATTTTTTTGGATTATATTAACATGTTAGGGATGATTTAATGCTTTTGGTTCAAAATAATCAAGTTGTAACGAATTTAACAAAAATAAATTACTAAATAGTGTCAAAATGGGCATAAATGAGTTTTAAAAAGAAATACTATTTTATTAAAAGATATAATAGTCCTATAAATATAATATTCAGAAAAATAATTTAGATAATGTTTAAAATGTAATTAATGATCTACTTGAGGTTCTATTGGCAGTTTATAGTAATTAGGGTAACAATATATTATGAAAATACAAGAAGACATGGTAAGAGTTAATGTTTTTAACTAAGGGTTAAAGTAAAAAGATAAGGTTAATAGTGTGATATAAACTTGTATAAAACCCATTTTTTGAGTGGATTTTGACCCATAATCATCTTATATTATAAATAAAATAGTTTTCAAAAATTATAAACTGAAAATCAATTAATAATAAATTCATATTTAATGAATTTCTTAATGTTCCCCTCACCTCTCCTATAAAAGGGAATTTATCCTTTCCTTTTAGTTACACCTATAAAGCCATTTTTCTCGGCCAACCCATGCCCATTTCCTCTCCCAAATTCTCTCACTTCATCCCAGAGTTAATAATTTGGGTAGAAAACCATACTAAAGATATATTTTGTGCAAATCAAAAGGAGATACTCGAAAAAGAGTTAATTTTTTTATCACCTGTTTCAAAATTATATTCTTATTTTACTTTTATTATTTTGTTTCCATAATAAAGTAATAAATAAAGTATAATATAAATTCTAATATGTTGTTAAAATTATGGTAAAACCTTATACCTCCTTTTATCCATCCTACGAATAAAAATTTCACCGTGTGTGCGTACGTCGGACTTACCGTCTCCACGTCGTGGTGTAATTTGTTATCAAACAATACTTAAATTGGATTGGTATAATGATGAGTATAATGAATATAAATAATGAAAATAAAATGATAATTATTCTATATAATTAATATACCATCCAATTGTAAGGGTTGGTGTCATGAGAACCAACTGTTTTTTACTTTGATTACATGAATGTTCACTTATTATATATTGTTCATTGTTCTGCATGACTATAATATAATAATGTCTTGGAATATTTGTTGCAATGATAAGGTCATGGCAGATCCCCGCTATGATGAGAACCTTGAAATCCTATAACAATATTTTTAAATAAAGTTCTACGGTTGGATGACATACTATGATAGGACACATAGTATACAGACCGTCATGTATGAGTACTCATAAGAAGACGAGACTCTCTCTCATGGAGTTCACACTTGGTAATCTCCAAGATGAGAGATTATGAGAACAGACCTGCCAGTATTAATTCCGCATGTCTTGGTGTCATCAAACATTTCTATCTACGAGCATGTGTAATGGTCCTTAGACCAAAAGATTATCATTAACTCATGTCATGACTCGCGCACTTAGATTTACTGATGAAAAGCGTCACGTAGACAGTTGGCGGGAAGTAGGGTACATTGGGTGCGTCATGAGTGACATGTTGTTAATGGATAAGTCAAGTAAGGATTTGTCCCTTCCATTTATGGAAGTTGATATCTCGGCCCTTTGATTGAAATAGAACTGTCGCATTAAATTCCATGGCCATGGTGTAAACGACGAGTTTATTTCAGGTAGTCAAAGAACGATGGATCAAGCATATAGGTCTATGACACTACCATGAAACATTCTTGATGATATATCAATACAAAGGGATTAAATTACATAGTAAGTGTTCGTATGAGGTGATACGTCAATGCGGTGTCAACTTTTATCTCTTGGGTGCCTTGACCTGTTGCTAGACAGTAATCTTGGACTTTAGGCAAGCTCGCCTAATGCCAAAGAGAAAGAGGCCTAGAGGGTCACACACTAAGTGTATTCAAGTATCTCAAGTAGAATAAAGATTATTCCCGTATGTGGTTTAATAATTTTTCAAGGAATCCTAAATCTTTTTAATGATGGAGGAAGAAGGAAATGAAAAACAAGATATACACGCCGTGTAGTTTTTCATGGAAAACAAGTACACACTGTGTATTAATAATTACATGCCGTGTAGTTTTCTTTATGGAAAGGAAATAAATAAATGAAAAAAAGATATACACTACATGTACATTGAATGTACACGCCGTGTAGTTTTCAATGAAAAACAAGTACACGCCGTGTATTTATTAATACACGCCGTGTAGTTTTTCTAGTCGGGATTTTGAGGATATAATATTTTTTTAAATGATATTTATTATAATCAGCGTGGGTGCATGTCAAGGAATTAATTATTTGACATGGGGGGTTTAAAATAAGAGTCAATGAAATAAATAAAATGCGTAATGTGTTTATTTATTGTCATAACTCTACAACCTCAAACCTGATTATAAATATCCTCATAACCCCAACTCTTTTCCAACACACAAGAGAATCATTGTGCACAACAACTCTGGAGAATTATTTCAAGGCTGAAAGAACCTCTTCCTCCAAGAATGCTCTCAAGACCGATAGAGATCCTCTTTCATCAGATCAAGATGATCTAAGGCGGACAATGAAAGCAAAGGTTTCTCCACGCTATCACCTGAAGACTCCTTTGGCGATGTCCCGAGATACGAGGTACATGTGTGGATCACCGCTAGAGGAAGTCTACACTTGGATTCTGCGACGTAATGACGAATCACATCGAAACGTGATCAAGAACATCAATGAAGAAAGAACACCCAAAAAGGTATTTCTTTTCACTTGATTAAATTAATTATAATCAAACTGTAATGATCCTACTTTGTGGTTCCGGGACTTTCCTTTTCGTTGTCCTTTTCTGTGATTCGATCCGTGAAGACTGGCATTTATCATCGTATTGATCCTGGATTGATCATTATTAATGACAAAAATCCAAGTGGGAACATCCAACCACGTGCTTCTGCTGCGCCCGGAACCTTCAAATGGTATCAGAGGGAGGTTACAACATTGATTATAGTTATTTAATTTTCGTTGATAATTTACACATTTATATTTGATTAAATTCAAAATAAATCGTTCTATAAATCTGAATAAACAAGATATGTTCTTTCTCCTTCATTTCTCGATTCACATCATAGAAACGACCTTTTAATTTTAATTTTGATTAAAATAAAAACGAGTAACTCATCCAGAGGATTTTCTCTTTCTATCTATACAACACAGGATTACACGGTGTGTAATTAAAACTACATGTTGTGTACTTAGGTTCAATGAACTGACACTGGTCTGCCAAACCACACTGTGTGAATTGAATATGCCGAAGTATTAATTATGCCGTGTTGACTAGAACTGATTGGCGCATGGAAATCAGAATACACGGCGTGTATGTTGAAGCAACACACCGTGTAGTCCATTCCGGCCCAGGTGAAACCATGTACAAGGATAAGCCGCGTACTGCGTACACGTGATCGCCAGGCTGGTTACCATGTAACAAGGAAGTACACGCCATGTATGATTTATCTACATGTTGTGTACTCCAAAATTTCCAAAGTACAGAAAACACGCCAAAGCCCCCGGAATGTACTTTGGATAAAGAGTGAAAATAAATACACACCGTGTAATTATAAACTACACACCATGTACTTTCCAGAAATGGAATTTCACCAAGTTTCCTCCAATGTACAAAGACCCGTACAAGGAATATGGATGAGAAGAATCTCAAGGAAATTTAGAAATTAATTTAAGATAAAGAATTGATTAATTACAAGATCATAATTAATTGAATTCGAGCATGAATTATCTTAAATGAAAGAACGATTAAAATAATTTGAATGATAAATATGTGTAAATGTCGTTGCATGCTATAGATGATCATGAGCTAGACCAAATACCCTATGTATGTGTATGGTTTCATTTAAATTTATTTAATTTAAATTTTTTGGCCTATGAGCCTTCATCCAATAAAATTTAGGGCCTACGTGCCCATGGTTTATTTAATGTAAACTCATGTAATGGAGGATCTCCCAAGCCAGAGGATACAGTTCAAATACCGAAGCCAAGGCAAAACCGACGCAAGAAGATACAAAGGTGGACAGGTAGGAGCTGCAAAACATGAACCACCAGGTTCAAGGTGTTTTTCCCTAGGTTAGGGTTAGCTTATCAAAACCACTAGATAAGCTAACCAATATAAGCTCATGATCATGCCATCTTATTTTATTTCTGTCTAAATTTCATGGTTTATTTATTATGTATGTGTTCTCGTGATCACATAGTTAATAAAATGAACAAGCATGCAAAGATGGAATAAAATAAAAACTGGACTACGTGTAAACATTATCAAAACATGGTTAATCACTTAAGAAAGCATCACTTAATATTAACAAGAATGTGATAATGCAAAAATACACATAAAGGATTAAAATCCCTCAATACCATATTAAGTCAGAATTAGGCTTCCATTACCTGATTAAGGGAAAGACTCAATAAAACTATGTGTTTAACCAACCCTTGTTGGGACACTTACTTTTATAAAGGAAGACCTTATGAAAGGTTTCAGGTTGACTTAACCATATTACATCAAGAGGAGTATCCCTTTCTAGACTTGATGTAATATTGGAGGTAAGAGTTGAGGAAATCCAAGTCAAGATTTCAGGATTGGGGAGTCCACTCAACAGATCAAGGAACTGTAAGCTCACATTTGGAAAAGAAATTCCTACCTAAATACCTTCAAATAGCTTGACCAACCCTTGTTGGGGTTATGCGAAGGGGAATATGGATCCTTTTCACTAGAATGTCAAAGCAACTGGACATTCCGAGTTCAATGGTGAGGGCCATTAGGAGTTGATAAAATATTGTGAGACTTAATAAAATTTATTATGTCTCATAAAATGTAATCAAGAAAGTACTGATAGATCTGCTCTTTTAATTTGTAGAATCAAAATGACAAACACATCAACCACATTTTCTCGGTGATCAATTCTAGATAAAGACAACATCCTCACTAGCAGTAACTTTCAGTAATGGTTTAGGGCCTTCGGGTTATCCTATTCCATGAACTAAATTTTTACGTACTGGAGTCCTCACTTCCTGATTCCCCTGACCCAGGGGCGAGTGATAAAGATTTCCTAGTCTATGATCAACATTTGAACGATGCAATTGACGTTCGATGTTTAATGCTATCATAAATGTCTAGTGAGCTCAGGAAGTCTCATGAATATATGGATGCCTATAACATGCTTGATAACCTCCGTGGTCTATACCAGGAGAGAGCAAGATAGGAAAGGTTTGAGATCTACAAGGCTCTATTTCAGAGCAAGCTTGGAGAGGGTTCCCCAGCTGGGCCTCATGTAGTCAAGCTCATTGGCTACATTGAGTGCTTGGAGGTTCTAGGGTTTAAAATCCCTAAATAAATGGGTACCGATCTCATTCTCGCATCACTCCCCCAGAGTTTCTAAAACTTTGTTGTGAACTTCAACATGAACAACATTGAGAAGTCTCTGTCTGATCTTCTTATCCTTATTCGCCAAGTGGACAATGACATGAATCGTGAAAAGCCTTCTGTCCTCATGGTGAATAAAAGGAAAGGGAAGGAGAATAGATTTAAGCCCAAATCTTCTTCAAGGACTTCCATGAAAAGGAAGATCAAAGGGGAGGCAAAGGAACATGATGATGTTTGTTTCGCATGTGGCAAGAAGGGCCACTGGAAGAAAAACTGCACCCATCCAAGGAAGAAAGGGTAAGATTCAGGTGCATTTGTTATCGAATGAAATCTATCTATTTCTACTAATTGGGTATTAGATACTTCTTATAGTGCTCACATCTGTATCCAAATACATGATCCAAATAGATTCAGGAAGATTGATCAAGGGGAGGTAGATCTATGAGTAGCCAATGGAGCCAGACTTGCTGTTGTAGCTTTCGGGGACTACCACCTCACATTGCCTATGAGGATGGTCTTGGTTTTGAAATGATGTTATTATGTACCCTCTGTAACCAAAAACATTATTTCAGTATCCAGATTATATACCGATGGATTCATCTTCAAGTTTGGAAGTGGATGTTGCTATTTTTGTAAATATAGAATTTGTTTTGGTAGGGCACATTTATATAATGACCTTTATGTGTTAGACTACACAAACCAAGTAATGGAAATTGATAACAAAGTTAATTCACATGAATAATACCACAATCAACTTTGGAATCACCGGCTAGGTCATGTCAATGAGAAACGTTTGACAAAATTACATCAAGATGGGTATTTATATTCTTTCAAACTAAAACAACTTGGTGTATGTCATGCGTGTCTACAAGGAAAAATGACCAAAGCCCCATTTAGTGGGAAAGGTGAAAGAGATAAAGAGCTTCTAGAATTAGTTCACACAGATGTGTGTGGACCATTTCCAGTTGAAGCAACGGGTGGGTTCTTGTACTTCATAATTTTTACTGATGATTTTAGTAGATATGGATATATCTACTTAATGAGGTATAAGTCAGATTCTTTTGATCGGTTCAAAGAATACAAGAATGAAGTTGAGAACCAGCTTGTTAAAAATATTAAGAAACTACTCTCAAATAGAGGAGGAGAATATCTTAATCAGGACTTCATTGATTTCTTACGGGAGTTTGGGATTCTATCTCAACTCACTTCTCCTTACACACTATAGTGGAATGGTGTAAGTGAAAGGAGGAACCGCACCCTATTGGACATGGTGAGATCAATGACGAGTCATGTGAGTCTTCCATTATCCTTTTAGGGATATGCATTACAAACAGCATCACACATACTAAATTAAGTACCAACTAAATTGATAAATGGTATTCTATACGAGTTATGGAGTGGACGCAAATCCATGTTATTGAATTTAAATGTGTGGGGTAGCGAATCATTTTTTAAGGCCTCTTCAGGTAACAAACTTTCACCCCGAGGCACAAAGTGTATCTTTATAGGATATCCCAAGGAAACAAGGGGATATTACCTATACAACCCCTCAGAAAAAAAGGTTATAGTGGCAAGACACCCCATATTCCTTGAGAGGGAGCACATATCCAAAAGAGATAGTGGGAGTAAGATAGACTTCGATGAAGTTGAGGCTCAATATACACAAGAGTTGGTACAAGAACAGATTCCACAAAGCCCTGTGGAAGAAAAATCTCTTCCAGAGACACAAGAACTACGTAGGATCACGAGAGTGGTGAGAGAACCAGAATGATATGGTTTTCTTGTCACCGAGGATGGTGACTCATTATTGGTTGACAACGATGATCCTCTTACCTGCAAGGAAGTAGTTGAAGGCACATATGTTGCCAAGTGGAAAGAAGCCATGAATTATGAAATGGATTCCATGTACCAAAACCAAGTCCGGATTTTGGTAGATCCTCCAATTGAAGTAAAGAATATTGGTAATAAATGGGTATTCAAGAAGAAAATGGACATGGAGGGGAAAGTCAGCACCTATAAGGCACGACTGGTTGCAAAAGGTATTATAAATCATCAAGGAATTGACTATGATGAAACTTTTTCACCAGTTGCGATGCTGAAATACATCAGAATCCTATTGTCCATTGCCGCTTACCATGACTTTGAAATTTGGAAAATGGATTTCAAAACATAATTCATTAACGGGAACCTCTAGGAAGATGTGTACATGACACAACCTGAAGGGTTTGTGACTCCAAAGGATGCCAACAAGGTATGAAAGTTGTAGAAATCCATTTATGGATTAAATAAAGCATCAAGGTCATGTAACATTTGTTTTGATGAAGCTGTAATAGAATTTGGATTTTTTAAGAACGAATGTGATCCTTGTGTCTACAAGAGGTTTAGTGGAAGTGTAGTCATTTTCCTAATAGTATATTTTGATTACATATTACTAATTGGAAACAAAGTACCTGTCTTACAGTCAGTTAAGGCATGGTTACATAAATAATTCTCCATGAAAGACTTGGGAGAGGTAGCATATATTCTTGGGATCAAGATCCATCATGATAGATCCAAGAGAATGCTAGGCCTGAGTCAAAGTACATACATTGACAAGATACTGAAGAGATTCAGTATGGAACAGTCCAAGAGGGGATTGTTGCCAGTGTCACATGGCATTCATCTTTCTAAGAAAATGTGTCCTCAGACACATGAGTAAAGAAAGAGAATGGCAATGATCCCTTATGCATCCACGATTGGGTCAGTCATATATGTTATGATATGTACGAGGCTAGATGTTGCTTATGCATTAAGTGCGATAGGCAGATATCAAGATGATCCATGAGACTGCCATTGGATGGAAGTCAAGACTATCCTTAAGTATAGGAGGTGTACTAAGGATATGTCCTTGGTTTATAGAGGAGATAAGGAACTAGTCATCAAAGGACATGTAGATGCTAGTTTCTAGACTGATCAAGATGACATGAAGTTGCAGACTGGATACATCTTCATTTTGAATGGAGGTGCAGTGAGCTGGAAGAGCTCAAAGAAAAGTGTGGTGGAAGATTCTACAACGGAGTCTGAGTATATCGCAGCTTTTGAGGAAGCTAAAGAAGTAGTATGGATGCGAAGCTTCGTCCAAGAGCTGGATGTAGTACTGAGCAGTAAAGATCCTATCACACTCCATTGTGATAATACTGCAGCGGTGGCACTTGCTAAAGAGCCAAGGTCACATCAGCGGACAAAGCACATACTTAGAATGTATCATCTCTTGGGGGATTTTTCTCAGAGAGGTGAAGTTGCAGTGAGAAGTATTTCCATGGAAGACAACGTGGCAGACCCCTTGAATAAATCCTTGACTCAGAAGAAACATGATCATCATATGAGGTCTAGTGGACTAAAAGTCGTAGGAAGTTGGCTCTATTCCAAGTGGGAGTTTGTAAGGGTTGGTGTCCTGAGAACCAACTATTTTCTACTTTGATTACATGAATGTTCACTTATTATATATTGTTCATTGTTCTTCATGAATATAATATAATAATGTCCTAGAATATTTGTTGCATTGATAAGGTCATGGCAGATCCCCACTATGATGAGAACCTTGAAATTATATAACAATATTCTTAAATAAAGTTCTACGATTGGATGACTTACTATGATATGACACATAGTATACAGACCGTCATGTATGAGTACTCGTAAGAAGACGAGACTCTCTCTCATGGAGTTCGCACTTGGTAATCTCCAAGATGGGAGATTATGAGAACAAACCCACCAGTATCAATTCTGCATGTCTTGGTGTCATCGGACATTGTTATCTATGAACATGTGTAATGGTCCTTAGACCGGAAGATTATCATTAACTCATGTCATGACTCGCGCACTTAAATTTACTAACGAAAACCATCACGCAGACACTTGGTGGGAAGTAGGGTATGTTGGGTGCGTCATGAGTGACATGTTGTTAATGGATAAGTCGAGGAAGGATTTTTCCCTTCCATTTATGGAAGTTGATATCTCGGCCCTTTTATTGAAATAGAACTATCACATTAAATTCCATGGCCATGGTTTAAACGATGAGTTTATTTCAGGTAGTCAAAGAACAACGGATCAAGCATATAGCTTTATGACACTACCATGAAACCTTCTTGATGAGATATCAAGACAAAGGGGTTCAATTACATATTAAGTGTTTGTATGAGGTGATACGTCAATGTGGCGTCAAATTATTTCTCTTGGGTGCCTTGACCCATTGCTAGACAGTAATCTTGGACTTTAGGCAAGCTCACCTAATGCCAACGAGAAAGAGGCCTAGAGGGTCACACACTAAGTGTATTCAAGTATCTCAAGTAGAATAAAGATTATTCTTATATGTGGTTTAATAATTATTCAAGGAAGAATAAATCATTTTAATGATGGAGGAAGAAGGAAATGAAAAACAAGATATACACGCTGTGTATTAAAGATTACACACCGTGTAGTTTTTCATGGAAAACAAGTACACACCGTGTATTAATAATTACATGCCGTGTAGTTTTATTTATGTAAAGGAAATGAATAAATGAAAACAAGATATACCCGCCGTGTACATTTAATGTACACGCTGTGTAGTTTTCAATGAAAAACAAGTACACGCCGTGTAGTTTTTCCAGTCGGGATTTTGAGGATATAATATTGTTTTAAATGATATTTATTATAATCAGCGTGGGTGCATATCAAGGAATTAATTATTCGAAATGGGGGTTTTAAATAAGATTCAATGAAATAAATAAAACACGTAACACATTTATTTATTGTCATAACTCTACTACCTCAAACCTGATTATAAATATCCTCACAACCCCAACTCTTTTCCAACACACAAGAGAATCATTGTGCACAACAACTCTGGAGAATTCTTTCAAGGACAAAAGAACCTATTATTCCAAGAATGCTCTCAAGGCCGAGAGAGATCCTCTTCCATCAGATAAAGAAGATCTAAGGCAGACAATGCAAGAAAAGGATTCTCCATGCTAGCACCCGAAGATTCCTTTGGCGACGTCCCGAGATACGAGGTACACGTGTGGATCACCGCTAGAGGAAGTATACACTTAGCTTCTGCGACGTAATGACGAATCACATCAAAATGTGATAAAGAACATAAATGAAGAAAGAACACCCAAAAAGGTATTTATTTTCAATTGATTAAATTAATTATAATCAACCTATAACGATCCTACTTTGTGGTTCCGGGACTTTTCGTTTTCTTTGTCCATTTATGTGATTCGATCCGTGGAGACTGGAATTTATCATTGTATTGATCCCAGATTGATCATTGTTAATGAAAAAAAGCCAAGTGGGCACATCCACCCACGCGCTTCCGCTACGCTCAGAACCTTCACCAATTCCATACCATTTAACCATTAAGCGAATGATATCATCTCTCGTGTGTATGTACGGCCTACCGTCTCAACAACACGACGAGATTCATTCTCCACATTAACCATTCAAGAATGATTATAAATTATATATAATAAACAATAATTAAATATTTTTCATAATAATTCTATTATATATATATATATATATGTCATTTAATTTATTCCATTCATTTCAACAAGGAAACAAAAACAACGTTCATGCATACATATGGCCTACCGTCTCCATGAATGGTATATTCCATTTCATTTATATATCTATTATACTGAATATTTATGATATATAAATCATTTTTTACATTTTGGAAGTAATTAAATCATGATATAAGTAATAATATAATGAATAAAAAGTCAAAACACATATGAAAAATAAGACGATTATTTCCCAAATGTAACACCCCGAGCTTCCACGATACGCTTCTCATTCAATAATGCAATAGCTTGCATTGTACGCAACTTCGAGTTCTAAAACACCGCGACTAATCAAAGCAGCCGTTATGAATAGTAATAACCACTTTTTAAAATTATAGAAATTTTATATTTCAAAATGGACTTCATTTTTGGATTCGGAATATCGAAATTAGCCTATGTTGAATTTTTGGTATTTTTCTGAGAACTTCTAATTTTTTATGAATAGTGAAAAATACTTTAAAACAACTTTTTTAATCAAAATAATTTATTGTGATAAATTATACTATTTAGTGGTTTTAAGGTATAATTAGAATATATTTTTACCATTTTATCCAATGGTGGTCATTAGAATTAATTTAACATTGAAATTGGACATAAACAATTGCCAATCTTTTGATATAAATTGTTTCTTAAAAACACGCTATTTGTCGTAACAGCGGGAATTAATTATAAAATTAATTAATGCAACTTATATGTTTGGAATTTTGTAAAATAGACATCATTTTTGAATTTGGAATATCAATTATAGCTTAGGGTGAAATTTTGGCCTTATTTTGAAAAACTTCAATTTTTGATGAATAGTGAAACCACTAAGTGGTTGTTAAAAACTGATTTTTTTCGTTAAAATGAAATATTACCACTTCTGTGATTTGATTTTCAAAAATCCGACATACATGGTTGTCATTAAGAAGTAAAATGTGGTTCAATGAGATTAAAATAATTTTTTGGTGAATAGTAACTTTTAAGTTCTTAATCGCGATTAGAGGTAATTAGTGTAGTTTAAGGTAAAAACAATGTTTTAATAATATGATATGAGCTTGACACTTGTCTTACTCATATTGGATGAGTCATGGCCGACCAATAAAACCCATGGGTCAACTTGGGGACCCCATGGAGCCACTTTAGTTGGAAAATGACATTAATATATATTTATTTAGTGTTAAAATTAAATTGACACAAACATGAGTTGTTTTACTAAAACAGTTTTTAAGTGGGGTTACACAAGTCCAAACTTTGACTATAAATATTCATTAGAAAGCTAAAAAGATTTAATACATCATAGTATTTTGTTTTATAATTTTTAGACATTAAATAAATTAAATTATTTATGACATCATTATGATGCAGCGATGACCTCATTATTTAACGATTTAAATAAAATGAGAAGATAATGAAACATCCAAGGCTTACACTTGTCCAAAGCCTATTGGATGAGGATATTTCGAAACCTTATCACCTTATACTCTAATTATATAAGTGTGGGACCTTTAGAATCCGAAAAGCATTGTGAAATAATGTAACATTTCAATCTTTCCAAAAGTGCCCCTCCTCTCCACTTATAAAAGGCCCCCACCTCTCCCACCTCATTTACAATTTCAAGCCATTTGGCACGGACAAACTCTGCCCAAATACTCTCCCAACTTCCCCCTATTACTCCTAGAAGTCTTACTTTGGGCAGAACTCTTCGCAAGGAAGCCTTTGGCTCAAATCAAAAAGAGTTACCCGATTTTGAGGTAATGTCTTTTCTAATGTTGTTTTTTTTCTTCTCCAACCCCCTAAACTATTTTTATTCATTTCTTTTGTAACAACACCAGTATCCTCAATATACTAGGATGTTTTTATAAGAAGTATTCGAGCTACACTTACACACACCTACATCTAATGGTTAAAGAACATACGGTGTCTGTGGATGGCGAATTTCTGCCTCACGAAATGATGATTGTTCAACACTCATATAACACCTTCAAAGGTGGCCATTAAGATGTCACTATTTTTATATATGATATATAATATGTTTATTTTTTACTTATGCTTCTGTATTTCTCATTTATGGCATACTTTATGATTTCCATTATGGGTAAAACGCGATAATTTCATTTTAGGAAGTGCGGACTACCGCCCCCTCAAAGTGATTTGAATCGTTAATTCCATATGTGGGATGTATAAAGGATGAAGAAAATGGTATTATACACTATATTATACTGGAATTATATTATACATTTATATCATTATGATTTAGTTCCATTAAATATGAAATTGAAATGAAAGTAGCGTTCATGCGTACGTACGACTTACCGTCTCCATGAACGGTGCATTTCATTTCTTACCTCTAAATGTTACGTAATATTATAAATGAATGTATATAATGGATATATAAGATATATATGACATCTAAATCATGAATATAATTCTGGATATAATGGATATTCTACCACATGAACAACTTGTAATTATAAGAAGTTTATTGTTGACTCAAGTTACCAAAGATCGACAAAACGACCGTTATTAACTTAAATAATTACATAATGTTCATAACATTGTAATAAGTGATATAAAAAGGATAATGAAATTTAAAATGGTTCTTAATAAGGTAGATATTAACTCTAGTTTATTATTCAGGAGGTTAAAGAACGGTTGAGTCAAGTCAGACACAAGGTAAGGGAATTTCTTAACCCAATTTCCATTCTTTGGGTTAATCTCCTACTTTCAAATTATGTCATGATATTATTATGTCCTATCTTGTATTTATACTTTATTTATGTGTACTTATATTGAATACACATAATAGATCTATTTTATTTTAATAATGATCTTTTTAAGGACTTTGTCTCAATCTACTTTCATTGAGGCATATTTGGTTTTATACACAACTTTCTTTTATACGGTGTATAAACCCCTTTGACTTTTACATTTATTCAAAAGGAATCTTTTTTATACAAAGCGTTTTACTAAACAACAAAAATAGAATGTTTTCCTTTCCGTACTTATGCGGCGACAATGACTTCTCCGCCGCCGTGACCATTATTTGAGTTTCGGCTTCCTCTACAAGCCATCATTTTTTTAATGAAAAATAAATACAATGTTTTAACTTTCTTTTATTTTGGTATTGAAAATGGTTTTGAAAGCATTTTTATTATATCAATGTGTTGTATTGATATCTTGTGATTGAAATGTGGAAATGTTATGTTTCCTTTATGCATGTTTTATGTGATACGATTATGTTATGGTTTATGATATGTTTAAACCTATTCATATGAGGAATGCATTGGACTTAATAAGTGACGGGTGGAGCCCGCTATAGCTCCTCGATGCATCGGCAGGTCTCATGAGACAAACTAGTGTCTTGGCACGAGGCCTTGACAAAATCTTATTTTTGGTCTTGGCACGAGGCCTTGACTACGTGGTTATGATAGTCTGGCATTATGCATTCCATCATTATGAAAGTGGTTATTGATATTGCATGTGATTATTCGACAAGTAGAATATCCATGTGAAGAAGTAAATGGCATTATCTCATTTTAATTTTGCCATATTATGTTGAAGTTCAAGTTTAAAAGGCTTTTGTTTTAGTTATACATTGCCTTAAATGTTAATGTTTATTTATGAAATCTTCCGCTATATTGTTAACCTTACTGAGCATCTGAGCTCACCCCTTTCAATGTTTTAATATTTTCCAGGATGTGAAGAAGTATTTTATGAATGACCTGCAGGGATTGTCAGAAGAGGATATGAGTGTGGACTATGGAGACTTTGTTATTGTAGTTTTTCACCTTATGATGTAATGTAACGTTTACGAATGTATCTAGTGTTTCCAAGGCTACTAAACTAATCAGTCTTTCGAGACTTGATCATTCGTGATCATGCCAATGTTACGAAGTAATGCACCGACTCCGGGTAGCTGGGGTCGGGGCGTTACAGTTGGTATCAGAGGCAGTTTAGTACTAACCTTGGAAGTTAGATTTAGATAAACTCTGATTAGAGCACGTAGACCTAAGATGAACTTTGAGGATTAGTATAGAAGAACTTCTTAGAATTATGGTATTGTAGAGATTTTGTGAGTTTTCTGAGAAATACATCCCTGTCTGGATACGAGCAGGTAGAGGCGGCTCTGACACAGATGTACCTAGGGGTAAAACCCGAAAACACCGCTTTGAGCTAGACTCGAACGGGAACTGGTGCACG
Source organism: Viscum album (assembly GCA_963277665.1). NCBI lineage: Eukaryota > Viridiplantae > Streptophyta > Magnoliopsida > Santalales > Viscaceae > Viscum > Viscum album. The sequence continues at coordinate 118,187,972 of OY728159.1, read as the reverse complement.
ACAACGGGCCTTGCTGCACTCTTGGTTACGACACTCCCGGGGGATATGCTTAGGATAATTCCCATTTTCTTTACAAACCACTATGAATGGTTATGAGTATATAATTCCTCAAATAAAACCTTTTTATAATTATGGATTATATCCATAAATAGTTCAATTTATGTTAAGTATTTTACAAGTATGGAATTATGTATTTTTATTCATAAACTAATCTAGTTTATGCCATTGTTTAGAAATGGCGCCTAGTGGAAGGAATGGAAACCGTATCAATGCACGCACTCCGTGTAGGGATTGACCTCCTGCTCAAGATAATTATTGTGGATCTGGAGATACAACTGGTGCTAATCAACTTATTACCATACTGGGACAACTCACTCAGGTTTTGAATAATAATCTTACTTGTATGGAGCACCCTGATCCACAACGTGGAGGATCAATGTTAGACCGCTTCATGAGGCAACAACCACCAACGTTCAATGGGAGTACAAATCCCTTAGTAGCCGAGCAATGGATAAATTCCCTAGAAAAAATATTTCAGGCTTTGGGGAGCAATGAAAGGGAAAAAGTTATCATGGCAGTTTACCGCCTCACTGGAGATGCTGATCAATGGTGGTGATTGATTCAAAACATGAAGGAATATGATGAAGTATCAAATATGGAATGGAGGGAGTTCAAAGATCTGTTTTTAGAAAAATACTTTCCTCGCGACCATCGAGCAAATATGGAAAGGCAATTTCTGAGTCTGAGGTAGAAGGAGGATGAGAATGTCACAAAGTATGAGGCTAACTTTACAAGGTTAGCGAGGCATGTTGCAGATTCTATACGTAACCCAAGAAGTAAGGTTGATCGTTTCTTTGATGGGTTAAAACCATTGCTCCGTCGAGCTTTAGTATCACAATCCTTCTCATCATACGAAGATATTGTCTCATGTGCTATCAAGACAGAAAAGGAATTCTCTAAGTCTTATGAAAACAAAGTAAAGCAAGAGAAGAAGAGAATGGTGGAACAAGAGACAGATAAAGGGAAAAAGGGAAAGAAGGATTTTCCATTATGTGATAATTGTGGGAAGAATCACCCTGGTACTTGCCTAAAAGGAATGGGAGTTTGTTATAAATGTGGAGAAAAGGGTCACCAGACTCGTGATTGCAAGGGAAAGAAAGTGGCTGTCAAAGTTGAATGCTACAATTGTAGGGAAACAGGGCATTATGCAAATGAATGTCCTAAGCGTTAGGGAAACTTACCTCAGAAAAGTCCAAGGGATCAAGGCCAATCTTATGCTATGCCTACAGTTGAAGCGGAATAATTAATGTATTGGTGCTTTTGGACTCAAGGATTATATTCTGGTTATAAGAATAATGTGATATATATATATGGATTGTGCTGCAGTACTTGTTGATTTCAGTAAGGTTTTAATATGATTAAGCTAATCATATTTTTAGTATGTGACAATAAGAGAAACTTTTCTTTGTTTGGGGAATCTGATGTTACAATTGATTTTGGAATTTAGAGACCTTTTAGAGAAAGTCTGGACAGAGGTATTTTGGATAACTATTAAGGTTGGAATGGATTAAGTTGAACCATGGATAGTATTGTTTAAGGTTAAAGAATTTCTGAAGATTAGTTTTGGAATATTATAATACTATAGTTTTAGGAAAAGGACAACCTGCAGGGTGGGGAATAACCCGTCGCGTCGGACAAAGCTGCAGGAATCGAACCCACAACCATAGTGCGATTGGGATTAATCGCCTACCACTGGACTACGTGAAGACCCTGGTTTTTAAAAAATAATTTTACTAATCTAAATGGTATGTGTTAACATTTGGAACCTTATACAATTAGGATAAATAGAATATTTTTGAGCTCCGTTACCATTTGGAGTAAAAGTTGGGTTTGTGGTAAAAATTTATTAACGAATGAAAGTATACATAACAAGTATGTATACTCCCTTACGTTCTTAGTAAATCTCCTAAATAAATTCCTCAACATTATAAAAGGTAACTTAAAACAAAAATGTTGTCGGTTAAATTTTCCAACTGGGGATTCAATGACTGTTTAACCAATCACAAGTTTGTGATTTTCTTGTGGTTAAACTTTCTCCTAATCCTATTTTCTATAACTCTCCATCAGACCTTGATGGTTTGTTTCTCCTCCATATCCATATTTTCATATAATCCTAGAATGGGCTATATCGGGTGACCTTTGAACTTATCCTGCTTTCTTTTAATGTTATATATTTATTAACCTTATTTTCGATGTGGGTTTTCCTCAAAGGTATTGTCTCTTTTCAACCTTTTACTTTCAAAGAAAAATTTCAAATTGCGAGGACGCAATTTATTGAAGGAGGGGAGAATGTAACACCCCGAGCTTCCACGATACGCTTCTCATTCAATAATGCAATAGCTTTCATTGTACGCAACTTCGAGTTCTAAAACACCGCGACTAATCAAAGTAGCCGTTATGAATAGTAATAACCACTTTTTAAAATTATAGAAATTTTATATTTCAAAATGGACTTCATTTTTGGATTCGGAATATCGAAATTAGCCTATGTTGAATTTTTGGTATTTTTCTGAGAACTTCTAATTTTTTATGAATAGTGAAAAATACTTTAAAACAACTTTTTTAATAAAAATAATTTATTGTGATAAATTATACTATTTGGTGGTTTTAAGGTATAATTAGAATATATTTTTACCATTTTATCCAATGGTGGTCATTATAATTAATTTAACATTGAAATTGGACATAAACAATTGCCAATCTTTTGATATAAATTGTTTCTTAAAAACACGCTATTTGTCGTAACAGCGGGAATTAATTATAAAATTAATTAATGCAACTTATATGTTTGGAATTTTTTAAAATAGACATCATTTTTGAATTCGGAATATCAATTATAGCTTAGGGTGAAATTTTGGACTTATTCTGAAAAACTTCAATTTTTGATGAATAGTGAAACCACTAAGTGGTTGTTAAAAACTGATTTTTTTCGTTAAAATGAAATATTACCACTTCTGTGATTTGATTTTCAAAAATCCGACATACATGGTTGTCATTAAGAAGTAAAATGTGGTTCAATGAGATTAAAATAATTTTTTGGTGAATAGTAACTTTTAAGTTCTTAATCGCGATTAGAGGTAATTAGTGTAGTTTAAGGTAAAAACAATGTTTTAATAATATGATATGAGCTTGACACTTGTCTTACTCATATTGGATGAGTCATGGCCGACCAAGAAAACCCATGGGTCAACTTGGGGACCCCATGGAGCCACTTTAGTTGGAAAATGACATTAATATATATTTATTTAGTGTTAAAATTAAATTGACACAAACATGAGTTGTTTTACTAAAACAGTTTTTAAGTGGGGTTACACAAGTCCAAACTTTGACTATAAATATTCATTAGAAAGCTAAAAAGATTTCCTACATCATATTATTTTGTTTTATAATTTTTAGACATTAAATAAATTAAATTATTTATGACATCATTGTGATGCAGCGATGACCTCATTATTTAACGATTTAAATAAAATGAGAAGATAATGAAAAATACAAGGCTTACACTTGTACAAAGCCTATTGGATGAGGAGATTTCGAAACCTTATCACCTTAGCCTCTAATTATATAAGTGTGGGACCTTTAGAATCCGAAAATCATTGTGAAATAATGTAACATTTCAATCTTTCCAAAAGTGCCCCTCCTCTCCACTTATAAAAGGACCCCACCTCTCCCACCTCATTTACACTTTCAAGCCATTTGGCTCGGCCAACCTCTGCCCAAATACTCTCCCAACTTCCCCCTCTTACTCATAGAAGTCTTACTTTGGGCATAACTCTTCCCAAGGAAGCCTTTGGCTCAAATCAAAAAGAGTTACCCGATTTTGAGGTAATGTCTTTTCTAATGTTGTTTTTTTTCTTCTCCAACCCCCTAAACTCTTTTTATTCATTTCTTTTGTAACAACACCAGTATCCTCAATATACTAGGATGTTTTTATAAGAAGTATTCTAGCTACACTTACACACACCAACATCTAATGGTTAAATAACATACGGTGTCTGTGGATGGCGAATTTCTGCCTCACGAAACGATGATTGTTCAACACTCATATAACACCTTCAAAGGTGGCCATTAAGATGTAACTATTTTTATATATGATATATAATATGTTTATGTTTTACTTATGCTTCTGTATTTCTCATTTATGGCATACTTTATGATTTCCATTATGGGTAAAACGCGATAATTTCATTTTAGGAAGTGTGGACTACCGCCCCCTCAAAGTGATTTGAATCGTTAATGCCATATGTGGGATGTATAAAGGATGAAGAAAATGGTATTATACACTATATTATACTGGAATTATATTATACATTTATATCATTATGATTTAGTTCCATTAAATATGAAATTTAAATGAAAGTAGCGTTCATGCGTACGTACGGCTTACCGTCTCCATGAACGGTGCATTTCATTTCTTACCTCTAAATGTTACGTAATATTATAAATGAATGTATATACTGGATATATAAGATATATATGACATCTAAATCATTAATATAATTCTGGATATAATGGATATTCTACCACATGAACAACTTGTAATTATAAGAAGTTTATTGTTGACTCAAGTTACCAAAGATCGACAAAACGACCGTTATTAACTTAAATAATTACATAATGTTCATAACATTGTAATAAGTGATATAAAAATGATAATGAAATTTAAAATGGTTCTTAATAAGGTAGATATTAACTCTAGTTTATTATTCAGGAGGTTAAAGAACGGTTGAGTCAAGTCGGACACAAGGTAAGGGAATTTCTTAACCCAATTTCCATTCTTTGGGTTAATCTCCTACTTTCAAATTATGTCATGATATTATTATGTCCTATCTTGTATTTATACTTTCTTTATGTGTACTTATATTGAATACACATAATAGATCTATTTTATTTTAATAATGATCTTTTTTAAGGACTTTGTCTCAATCTACTTTCATTGAGGCATATTTGGTTTTATACACAACTTTCTTTTATACGGTGTATAAACCCCTTTGACTTTTACATTTATTCAAAAGGAATCTTTTTTATACGAAGCGTTTTACTAAACGACAAAAAGAGAATGTTTTCCTTTCCGTACTTATGCGGCGACAACGACTTCTCCGCCGCCGTGACCATTATTTGAGTTTCAGCTTCCTCTACAAGACATCATTTTTTTAATGAAAAATAAATACAAAGTTTTAACTTTCTTTTATTTTGGTATTGAAAATGGTTTTGAAAGCATTTTTATTATATCAATGTGTTGTATTGATATCTTGTGATTGAAATGTGGAAATGTTATGTTTCCTTTATGCATGTATTATGTGATACGATTATGTTATGGTTTATGATATGTTTAAACCTATTCATATGAGGAATGCATTGGACTTAATAAGTGACAGGTGGAGCCCGCTATAGCTCCTCGATGCATCGGCATGTCTCATGAGACAAACTAGTGTCTTGGCACGAGGCCTTGACAAAATCTTATTTGTGGTCTTGGCACGAGGCCTTGACTACGTGGTTATGATAGTCTGGCATTATGCATTCCATCATTATGAAAGTGGTTATTGATATTGCATGTGATTATTCGACCAGTAGAATATCCATGTGAAGAAGTAAATGGCATTATCTCATTTTAATTTTGCCATATTATGTTGAAGTTCAAGTTTAAAAGGATTTTGTTTTAGTTATACATTGCCTTAAATGTTAATGTTTATTTATAAAAGATTCCGCTATATTGTTAACCTTACTGAGCATCTGAGCTCACCCCTTTCAATGTTTTAATATTTTCCAGGATGTGAAGAATTATTTTATGAATGACCTGCAGGGATTGTCAGAAGAGGATATGAGTGTGGACTATGGAGACTTTGTTATTGTAGTTTTCACCTTATGATGTAATGTAACATTTACGAATGTATCTAGTGTTTCCAAGGCTACTAAACTAATCGGTCTTTCGAGACTTGATCATTCATGATCATGCCAATGTTACGAAGTAATGCACCGACTCCGGGTAGCTGGGGTCGGGGCATTACACCAAAAATGTTGCTTTAATATGGCATTTATAAATAAACATGTTATATGAAGTCATAAGTGAATTATATATAATATCATAGATATTATTAGGGTTCTATTACAAGTTAATAATATGTTTAAACCCACTATATATGAGTTTCAGATACATATAGAAGAAATCAGACTTAAGGTAAGGGATAATTTTGCAATCTCATTTTTATCCGAGATTATTTATACGTAAGTATTTACTGGGGTATATTTATCATCCACATCCATATTTAATAATTATTTCATATTATTTTTATTTTTTTAAAACTGTTTAAATTTAATTTTACCCTTTTGTGAATTTTTATTAAATTGTATGAAATGAATCTGTTTTCATAATTCAATTTGAGGTACTTTTTTTACTTTTCTGACAGGAGTACGAGGATAATATTTTTTTAACTTATATGTCATGAATGAATTTTTATAGTTTCATGACACATTATTTCCATAAAGATTCATTTACATTATTTCAAGTTTATTTTCAACTAAATTCCTTTCTCTTAAAATGGTGCGACATTTTGAGAAAAGAATTTTTTTTGAAGAAGAAAAGATATTTTCTTCAGGAATTAAGTTCAAGTGTTTTATCAAAATTATTTTCCATCTAATATGACACTATTTAAATAGGGTTATGTTTTTATACCTATTATTACTATGATTTGATTGTGTTAATGATTGAATGATATTTTATATGGATTATTTTATGATGAAATGATGTTTAAGAAACCCATTTTATTCCTTGGGTCATGCTATGGTGAATGATTTATGTTTTTTGGAACATGTAAGAATGAATTAATTATGAGATGGGTGAGACCTATATCTCACTCAAATGAATTGGGTAAAGATTTATATCTCATGAGATAAAAATTACTGTAGCGACATGTAAATCCGGTTCAGTAATACTGGGATGAAAGGACAAGTAAATCTAGTTTTGTAATACATGGATGGAACGACAAGTAAATCTGGTTCAGTAATACTTGGCTAGAACAGAAAGTAAACCTGCTTCAGTAATCGAATTTTTCCACTATGATGTCATTGGTAGTGATGCCTTGGCTACTATAGAAATCATATTATTTGATTATTTTTCCCCCAATTCCCTATTTTATACCAATACTATTTTCTTATGATTAATTATTCTATTATAATCTATGCCTTATGAACTACCAAGATTCATTTAATGACTCAAGATTTTGGTATATGTTAAATGTGGTATGTTTTTTTTTCAATAGTAATGTTCATGTTATTACATTCTTTGGTTTATATTTTTTAACATATTTTATATGCTTACCCTTACTGATCATTTGAACTCACCCATTCTAATGTTTCTTTTCCCCTTGGATTTGAAGAAGGGAATTATGTAAGATAAAACATGGGTTATAGTTATAAAGGATAAAGTATGAGATGATGTATATGTTTTATGAACTAGTTGTTTATGTTTTACAATTTCTAAAGGAACTAAACTAATTTGGTCTTTGGGAATCTATTTGTTTCATGTATTAAGTTTTCCGTAAAAGTAATGTAATGTCCATGTACATAAAGCTTGGGTCTTTACAGTTGGAATCAGATTGAATGTTTAGTCAAACATTGGAAACTAGGTTGAAAAAACTTTAGTGGGATCCCTATAGATATTTATAAGGATAGTTCTAGGGATGTAATAAGGATAAGTATATGTATAAGTTACAATCTTAGGGATTTTTGTGATAATCATGACTAACCTAGGGTTAAACCCAAGATATCATAGATTGAAATATTATAAGTAATTTACCTTACATATGTGTTTCTAATATATGATATGTATTTATAACACTTTTCTTTCTAGTATTATTCAATATCCAAAACTACATATAATATAGTTAACCATTGAATGTTTCATATGTGGAAATTATGGGAATTATAAAGATCTATTTCCTAAGTGAAAAAATCATGAAGAGAATCATGAAAATGATATGAGTATTGATCATACTACTGATGATAAAGATACTATAAATGAAATTTGAAAGTAATGTGATGTTCTTCTAGTATTGTTTACATTAAACCTAAAAATATTTAGGTTGATAAACCTTAATACATGATTCATATTTTAGAAAAGACGAAGATGATGGATCCTGAGTAATAGTTTAAGAATAAAGTATGATTATTGAGGTGTATATGTTACAGAATTCAAATATTATGTTATATGAATCATGAAATATGTAAGTGTTTTCAGTATAAGTTTTTCATTAAGGATTGGAAAGGATATATTGAATTGTTCCAAGGAGATGAAAATGTGATTTAAGGGTAAGGTAATATACTTGGAGAACACATGATTAAGGGAATGATAACCATTAATATGCCCCTTATGTTCAGATAATGATGTTTAGATAAAGATATGTTGGATTTGAATAAGTAAATTGGATGATTCTAGTTTCTTGGGAACTAATTATGGAGTTATTGACAAGTGAGTTATGCTGTCGTGGATAAAGTATACAACATTTTGGGACTTAAGGTATATATCCAATAAATTTTGGAATAAGGAAACGTGCATGTTTTCAATAAGGATATATGGTAATTTAGGTTATTACCCTGACTCAAGATAATTCATGATGAAGTCATTAAAATGTTTGGAATGTGACCAACAAGATATATCTTATGATATATGGGGGATAAATGAAGGTATTCACATTCTTGATATATGACCTTTCTTGTAATTGTTTTTTTGTTATTTTTGTACTGTGAGTTTGGATAGAAGTATTTTGGATAATCCTAAAGGTTAGAATAGATTAAGTTAGACATCATATAGTATTGTTTAAGGCTAAACCTTTTTTATTATTATTTATGGTATGTTATAATAGTATAGTTTTAGAAAGGGGATAGACCACAGGATGAGAGACAACCCATCGACTCAGACAAGGCTGCGAGAATCAAACCCACAAATGAAGTGTGACATGCATTTATTTCCTACCATTGACCTATGAGAAGTCCATGGTTAGTATAAATTATTTTTATTTTATTTAAGCGGTATAATAGATGAATTATAAGTCCATTTTGGGAACTATATATGATTAATCTCACCATAGAATGACTTATGTATATTTGATAAATTGTGCTAACATTTTTTTGATAAAGACAGATGGAATGACCTATAAATATATTTATGGATCGCATGATCTTCTGACACTTCAGGAATGACAAATTTAACTTCATTTATTTGAATAAGAGATGAAGTTGAAATTGTTCAAGGAACAACCAACGATGAGATTGTACTGAAATCAAGTAAGTATTTCACATCACGTTTTTCAAATTTAGGAAAAGTATATTGAAAACCAAAAATGTCTTCCTAGTACCTTCTTATCCGATGAATCAGATGGTCCCTTAAATAATCGAAGATTTTTGTCTTTCTGATTGTTAACTTTCTCCAAACCGTGTTCTCTATCACTATCCATCAGAACTTGATGGTTATATTTTTCTTCCATATCCATGTTTTTACTTCCCAACTATGTTATACTATGTGGAAACCCAGTAATGAGTTACTTTGGGTAACCTTTATGTTTCTAACTTTCTTTTTAAAATGAAGTTTTAGTATTCCTTTTTATAATGTGGGTTTCCATGAAAGAAACTTTTAAGTATTTAACCTTTTATAAAACTGATGAATTTGGAGGGAAAAATCATTTTAATGGGGGTAGAATGTAATACCCTAAGTTTTTTAGACTTTTTTTTGTGAAAAAATTAAACTTTTTATTTATATCTTGCAATACACTAAGTCAAACATTCCTTTCACACTAAACTGACTTGTCATATGTTACATGAAACACCAAGTTGGCGTATAATATACGCAACACTGAGTATATATTTTGTTCAGTGTATAAATGAAATATGTTTGGATTATGTTATATTCAAAACCAAAGTAAGATTTCACTACATGAAACATTGACTTGGCTTGCGTTACACGCAAGAGCAACCTTCATTGACAGCTTGTGTTATACGCAATACCGAGTTTCACTAAACAACAATATATTATAATTTAATGGGATATAAAATTTCCATTATGAATATTTATAACCATATTTTTAATTTTATATAACATTAAAATTAATCTTATGTATTTTATAGACATTATATAAGAACAAATTCAATTTTTTTGGATAAAAGAAGTATTTTTCAAAAAATAACATTTTGCCACCTTTTGATGGTGCACCAATTTCAAATCTAGTTTTTAACATTTTTATATATTATATTTGACAAAATAAACTTATTATTTGGAAGAGGGACATCAAAATATACCTTGGTTGATGTTTTTGTATATTTTTTGATGAAATTATTATTTTAATGAATAGTAAAAAATACTGCATTTTAATTCAAAACTACCTTTTCGTCTAATTTATTTTTATAGATATATTATATTTTTATTGGTTTTAAAGTGTAATTGGATTAAGTTTTTATAATTTACTCAAATTTTGTTCATTGGATGTAATTTCACATTTAAATTAGACATAAACACATGTCAATCTTTTGATAGTTTTTACTTCTTAAAAACCTGCTTTCTGGTTTTGGTAACTGGAATTAATTTTAATTTTTTTCCAATTCTGTGTTTTGAATCTAGAAAAAAGGATTACATATTTGGAATAATAATGTCCAAATTGTGTAAATATTTACCTTTTATTTTGGGACACTATGAATAGTAACTTCAGTAATTATTTTTATTTACCATGGTTAAAGGGTAAATCAGGTAAATAAGGGTAACAAATAACATTATAATAATATTAAACTACCCTAAAACATGTCCTAATACTATTGGATGAAATATGGACGTCCATTAGAATCCTTGGGTCAATTTTAGGACCCCATGGAGCCACTTGGGTGTGATAATGACCTTTTATAATTTTAGTAAATGGAAATATAAATAAACATGTATCCTTAAGTAAAAAATTTTAATATAGGGTTATATAAATGATCTATTTGACTATAAATATTAATTATAAATATAATAAACTTTAATAAATTTTGGAATTTTATTTATAATTTTTATTCTTTAAATAAATAATTTTATTTATGACACAATAATGATGTAGTGATTACCTTATTAATGAAATATGCAAATAAATGATATTATAAATATTAAAAAAAATGTAATTTGAACATTTTGATGCCATACATGAATTTTTCAGATTTAAATTGACATGTTAGGGTTGATTTAATGCCTTTTTTTCAAAGGAATAAAGTTTTTACGACTTTAACAAAAATAAATTACCAAATAGTGTCAAAATTGTCATAAACGAGTTTTTAAAACAAATACTATTTTATTAAATGATATAATATTACTAAAAATATAAGATTTGTCCAAAAGAATTATATAATGTTAAAAATGTCATTAATTATCTACTTGAGGTTATCTTTTATTTTTATAATAACTATAGTAACAATATATTATGAAAATACCAGAAGACATGGTAAGAGTTAATATATTTAACTAAGGGTTAAATCTAAAAGACAAGGTTAATTTTGTGACCTAAACTTGTATAAAACCTATTGGTTGAGATTATTTAGACCCATCATCATATTAAATTATAAATAAATGATTTTGGGACCATTAAAAACCGAAAATAAATTTATAATAAATTAATATTTAAGGACTTTCCTAAAGTGCCCCTCACCACTCCTATAAAAGGGAGCTTCACCTTATCTTTTAACCACACCTCTAAATCCATTTTATCGGAAAAAAACTTCCCATTTCCTCTACCAAATTCCCTCACTTAATCCTATATGACATAATTTTGGTAGAAATCCATCCTAAAAATACCTTTTGGGAAAATAAAAATGCGATACTCGAAAAGGAGGAAATTGTTTTATCACCTCTTTCAAAAAAAAATTCTTCTTATACTTGCACTTATTATGTTGTTTCGATACTAAAGTAATAAATACACTATCTTATACATTATTATATGTTATTATAATTATGTTACATCCTTATTCCTCCTTTTATCCATCCTACAAATAACAATATCACCATGTGTGCGTACATACGACTCACCGTCTCCACACTATAGTGTAATTTGTTATTCAATAATACTTAATTTGGATGGGTATAATGATGATTATAATGTATGTAAATAATGAATATGACATGATAATTATTATTTATTATTAAGATACCATCAAATTCAATACCATTTAACCATTAAGTGAATGATATCGTCGCTCGTACGTACATACGACCTTCTGTCTCCATGACACGGTAAGATTCATTCTCCACATTAACCATTCAAAAATGATTATAAAGTATATAAAATAATTAAGAATGAAATATATAACATAATAATTCTACTAGATTTGTATATATATATATATATTTCATTAACTTTCTTTCATTCAACTCAATAAGGAAACAAAAACAACGTTCATGCGTACGTACGACCTACTATCTTTATGAATGGTGTATTCAATTTCATTTATCTATCTATTATACTGAATATTTATGATATATAAATCTTGTTTTACATTATGGAGGTAATTAATCCATGATCTAAGTAATAATATCAATAATAATAAGTCAGAACACGTACGATAAATAAAACAATTATTACCCAAAAAGTTGCTTTAACATAGAATTAATAAATAAACGTGTAATAAAAAGTCATAAGTAAATCATATATGATATCATAGATATTATTATGGTTCTTTTACAAATTAATAATATTTTTAAACCCACTATACAAGAGTTTTGGACACATAAAGAAGTAATCAGACCTCAGGTAAGGGATAATTTTGTAATCTCATTTTTATCCGAGATTGTTTATTCGTAAGTATTTAATGGGGTATATTTATTATAGGATCGAAATAGTGATGTAGATGATCAATTTACAAGAGGGGGGGTGAATTGTATACTTTAAAAATTCCTTTGGAACCCTTAAAGTATATTATGATTAACTATGTTTTCCTTAAGCAAAGGAAAGATCTAAGTTTAACAAAGTTAAACTAAGCAAATTCACAACACCTCTAACACCGAATGCAAACTTGGAAAGAGATTCCGAAAGTAGGTTCCAGAAATATGGTTCCGGAAATTTAAACTTAATGAAAGATTAAAAAGTGAGATTCTACCTTAAAGCATATAGAATCTAAATGAATCAGAGTGCAAGTAAGAAAGTATAAGAAGATTATACTTTCCTTACAATACAAAATGCAGCGGAAGTAAAACAAGTAGTTAAACTACAAGTAACAAGATATAAGTCTTTTAACCCAAAGAGAAGGGTATCCAACAACCTTGGATAAAGGTCCCTTGATTTATACTTTCAAGAAAGTCTGTCTTACCCACACCAGGGTAATCCCTGGATACGAAGATCGGAGTCTCTGTCTCGCTATCCCCGCAAGCCCTCAACTTCAAGGTAGTTGGCAACCTCTGTCTTCCTCAGCAAGGAAGCCCTCGAACTTCAAGGTAGTCGGCACCTCTATATTCCTATCCCCAGAAGCCCACGAATGTAATCACCAACATTCGGAGTCGCATGAAGCTTTGAGAGTTAATAAGAGCCTCTCTCTCTAGAAGTCACTTCAAGTATGTAATCACATGAGTCGAAGATCAGTCAGCTTTTCAGTAGCACTGAGCTCTTTCAAATGAACTCCTATTTATAGGCAAATTTCCAACGGTCGGATCCTTCTTCCAACGGTCATATTTTCCATGAAATTTGGAAGGACCTGTACACGTGTAACTGAACCAACAGTTAATAAGAAACAGAATAGATGACATCGTTTTATAACAAACTTTGTATAACTGAATGTATGACATCGTTTTAGAATGAAGAAAATGTAAGTAAAGACTAATTAATAGTTCAGAGTGTTAAGAAAGTCAATGGTTCAGAGTCTAATCAAAATGAAGTTCGGAGTCTATGTTAAGAAATGTTCAGATTCTATTTTATAGGAAATCAGTGTCTGGTTTCATCAGAGATCGGATTCTAAATCTATAGAGTTCAGAGTCGAACTGCTTAAAAGTTCGGAGTCGAACTTCTTAAGAGTTCGGAGTTGAACTTCTTAAGAGTTCGGAGTCGAACTTCTTAAGAGTTTGGAGTCAAACTTCCTAAGAGTTCGGAGTCGAACTTATTAAGAGTTCGGAGTCAATCTTCTTAAGAGTTCGGAGTCAAAAATCTTAAGAGTTCAGAGTCGAACTTCTTAAGAGTTCAGAGTTGAACTTCTTAAGAGTTCGGAGTCAAACTTCTTAAGAGTTTGAATTAGAACTGCTTCAGATTTTGGAGTCCAGAATTCGGATTAAAACTATATTACAGATCACATCCAAGATTCGGATCCTAAAAACAGAATGCTCCAACTTTTCATTATAAGACTCCGAAAATTTGGTTGTGATTCCGGTTTTTGATTTTAAGGGAAAAAGTAGCTATGTATAAGAAAATCTATGTTAATGTAAATTTCCTTAAGTAAATTTTCCTTATTTGATAAATAATAATATTTACTTAAGTATAAGGTGTTTGTGATTTTCAAAACAAGAAGGAATGGAAAAGTCATAAGGAAAACCTTATTGACTCAACATTTATCATCGACATCCATGTTTCCTAATTATGTAATATGATTTATATTATTCTATAAAATTTTAAAGTTAATTTTACCCTTTGGTGTATTTTTATTAAATGGTATGAAAGTAATATTTTGTCATTATTCGATTTGAGGTACTTTTTTACTTTTCTGGCAAGAGTATGAGGATAATTTTCTTTTAACTTATATGGAATGAATGGATTTTTATGGTTTCTTGACTCCTTATTTTCATGAAGATTTATTTACATGATTTCAAGTTTATTTTCAACTATTTTTTTCCTTTTAAAATGGTGCGACATTTTGAGAAAAGAAAACATTTTTGAATAATAAAGGATATTTTCCTCAAGAATTAAGTTCAAATGTTATATCAAAATTAATTTCCATATAAGATGAAAGGGTTATGTTTCTATCCCTATTATTACTATGATTTTATTGTGTTAATTATTGAATGATATTTTATATGGATTATGTTATGATGGAATGATGTTTAAGAAACCCATTTTATTCCTTGGGTTATGCTATGGTGAATGATTTATGTTTTGTAGGACATGCAAGAATGATTTAATTATGAGATGTGTGAGACCTATATCTCCCTCTAATACATTGGGTAAAGATTTATATCTCATGAGATAGACATGACTGGAATGAAAAGTAAATTTGGTTCAGTAATACAGGGATAAAATGACAAGTAAATCCAGTTCAGTAATACATGGCTAGAATGACAAGTAAATATAGTTCAGTAATACATGGATAAAAAAACAAGTAAACCCGGTTCAGGAATGGACTTTGTCCACTATTATGGTCTTAGAATCAATTCCTTGGCTACTTTGGAAATCATATTATGTGTTTATTTTTTCCTACAATTACATGTTTTATACCAATGATATTTTCTCATGGTTCATGATTCCATTAGGATTTATGCCTTATTAACTACCAAGATTTATTTAATGGCTCATGATTTTGGTATATATTAAATGTGGCATGTTTTTTTTCAACAATTATGTTCATGTTTTTACATTCTCTTGTTTATATTTTGTAATATATTTTCCATGCTTATCCTTACTGAGTATTTGAGATCCCCTTTTCATGTTTCTTTTCCCCCAGGATTCGAATAAGGGTATTAATTAAGATGTGTCAAAAAGGGGTTCTAGTTATAAAGAATAAAGTAGGAGATGATGTAGATGTTTTTTGAACCAGTTGTTTTTGTTTTTCAGTTTACAATGTCACTAGACTAATATGGTCTTTGGGAATCTATTTTTTTCATGTATTAAGTTTTCCACAGAAGTAATGTAATGTCCATGTAATTCAAGCTTGAGTCTTTATATGCAATGAAGTCAACTACTCAGATTCATCCTCAACCATGAAAGAAAAATATTTCCTGCTAAGGTTATATTCTATAATGTTACCCTTCCCAAGAGTATAGAGTATCTTGATGTTTTATTCCTATAAGAACTATAACCAATTCATTTTTCTTAGGTTAAGATATTTATGAGTGATGATATACTAGAGAATTTGGTGGTCTGAGTAAATAATGAAATTCTCACCTAGAATATAATGCCTCCATATATTCAGAGAAAAACTATTGCTAAAATATCTATGTTGTGGGTCATGTAATTCTACTCATGGGATCTCAATTTTTTCAACCCATAAGTGATCACCACTTTCCTATCCAAGCCCAACTCTAGAGGAATCACAAAACACCACATACACAACACCCTCCTCTAGTAGTCTCAAAACTAAATCCCTAATCAACCTCAGTATCAAATCCTTGAGTGCTATATAACACTACTCATTCTAGGTAAAAAACTGCCCTTTCTATGTCAATGTGATCAAAGGGGATAATACCCTATAAAATTATTCAACAGACTTCCCATAGTACCCTTCCAAAATAAGGAAAATCCGCACCACTAGCATGCTCTTGGGTGGATCCTAAGAAAGCACTAAATAAATCATTGAAAGGTATATAGATAAACCATGAGTAGATATGAAATTTTCTAAAAAGTAAACCTCATGGATCCAAAATTACACATTGAGAGATTACTGTAAATATGGTGCTCCCAGAGTAAGTTTAGGACCAACCTCAAATTCTCTTTATGCTCCTCTTCTAATGAAAATTAAACGAGTATGTTCTTGAGGAATATACCTACTAATCAGTCTAAGTATGTCTAGAATATATGGTTTATAATATCCATGAACATAGTAGGGGAATTCATCACATTGAAAATAATCACTAGGAAATATTAGTGTCCATAGAGACATCAAAATTGTTTCTTTAGAATATCATCCTCACGAATCCTCAACTAGTGGTAGATGAATATGAGATCGATCTTATAGAACCAACACACACCACTCAACTGGTCGAAGAGGCCATAAATCCAAGAAAATGGGCAATTGTTATTTATTGTTACTAATTTAGGTGACAATAATCTATGAAAATATTCAAACCACCATATGATTTTTTCTAGAGAAAAACTAGATCTACCCATGGGGACACACTGGGTATGATAAAACCTTTATCTCAAACATCCTACAACCACACCCTCAGATCCTAGAGCTCAGTAAGGGATATCCGGTATTCCACATAAGATACCACTATGGTCTTGGGTTTCAATTAAATGAATAAGTACATCTCACACCTCAAAGGTAGTCCTAGTTCATCTTCAAGAAGGATATCCATATAGTCGTACAATACCTATAGTAGCAAGATATTATAAGATCCTGCTGCTCTAAGGGATAAACATTACAACAGATAGGTTATGAGATGTAATTTCCTTCTTCTGATCCCCACTCACTCTGCCTTGAAATATCTCTCACCCATAAAGGATAATCTTATCCAACCCATCCAAAGACATCTTAACATCCTAGGATGATAGTATATCATGGAATGAACCATAGAAAAATAGTCCATCCCCAAGATGACTTCATAAGATTTTATTGTAATGAAAAATAGGTCCCATGATAAACTCTCCCCACCAAATGAAAACTCTCACTGCCGACATATATGTGATATACAATAATATATCCTAGTAGGAATCTATATCTATAAATATTGTGCTAAATTATCAACTGGATACTCCAACTCTTGCATGAGGTATATGGAGATGATGGAATGAACCATGCATTTGTATACAAGCACTATAAAAATAGTAGAAATTACATAGATCATAACTCAAATCATCTCTTGAATATCCTGATCATGTCTCTACATAGAGTTTAACTATCTATGGACTCAAATTCCATCCATCTGAGCCTAGCATGGGACTCTAGATGGTAGTGGTGGATGTAGCTCATAAAAACACCCTCCACCAACTTATCCTCCTACCAGAGCTTCACTTTCTCCACTATGAGGACCGACTCACAGGGGGACACCTTGAGCACACCTAAGAGATTCATGGTCACAATGATACCTCTACCATGGTGGTCCATCCACTATATAACTTCCCTAATCAATAAAATTGGTTGGGAAATCATGAGCCATGTGACCTCACCCTTCGTAATAATAGAATATCCCCTCTCTAAGATGACTATATCCTCTACATGTACCTTGTGTTGTGGATATATGTGTTTGGTTCTAGTCATATGTATACATACTGCACCATGACCCTAATGTTTTCTCATGCTAAATACTATGGAAGAATCATCCCTATGATGATTAATACCGACGCCAAATTCTAGGAATCCCTCTTCTAAGAAGCTTTCTATAACTAGAGTCCACTACAAATCTCCAATATATGTTGGAATACTCCAGGAGACTAAACTATAAGGGATTTATTTGTGAAGACCCTACTTAAAATCCCATTCCATGAAGAAACCATATCACACCAGATTAAGGGAATAATGTGTAAGGTCAGTAAACCTCACGACGTACTATAAAACCATTACATCACCCTTATATAGCTCAAAAATCTACGAAATCCTCATGAAGTGAAATAAATAATCGTAATAATCATATGAAAAAAATTATTGGAAGTATGTCTATGATATTATCACCTCATCATGTGTCTGGGTGTCATAATCCACTAGCACCCTACTATTGTATAAAGAAGGATACATGAAAGCAAGAATATCTGATCGGTTAGTTTCCAAATAATCTTGAATACTTAGACCACTGACTCAATCCAATCCTTATCTACCTGAGGTTTTGGCTCTCCATGAAACCTTAGCGGAATCTATCATTGGAAATCATGTTATGTGCTCAACCTATGTGCATCATATTCCTGAAATTCCAAAACTATCTGTTGTTATATAGGTTGTGATACGTATCTATGATTTTCTGGATTAAATACCTTATCAGAAAGTCCCTACACTAATGCCTCATCACTCAACTGAACATCATCATGATCCCATATCAACATCCTAGCTGGATTTCTTCATGGAGTAATCCTAAAACTTATAAAGAAGCACCACAATTAGATATGCATATAAGGGGAACTGAATCAAATATAACATGAAAGTAAAAATACCCTATGGTATATGATACAAGTATAATTTCCACATGTAATAAATGTATCTGTATACAAAGTTTAAAAGATATTAGTTAGAGTCCTGGTGTATGGATACGATGGTTTTTGTACCAACATTGGGTTCCCTAGTTCGAGAGCCACACTCGAGAAACTCCAAAACTATTTACCTAAGTTCCCGAACCAAACCTCGCTATTGGTCCTACTTCAAACATTGACCTGAGGATGAACCACCATTGATACCACTCTGTCACGACTCAAACCATCAAGGTCCGCCTGGATGACGGAAGGCTGGGTGTGTCAAACCCAATCTCACCTCCAATAGGCTTGGGCCTGGTGACAAGCATCAGGAAGGAATATACTAAAATGGGAGGCCTTATCCAAAAGTACTTGTATTCATGAACAAAACCATCTCTATGAAAAATTATAGAAGAATAATAAAATACTTCAACATATAGAGTATAACCATGAATACAATAACCTCTAGGAAATAAATCAAAGTGTGTCAATATAAAACCAAATCATAAAGGGGGAAAATATCCATCCAACTAGAAAAGTTGTACCAACCAAGAAACAACTAGAAAAAGGAAAAATTGAAGAATTAAAATCTACAGATCTCTATTTATGACCACCAAACACAATTAATTCACCCAAGTATGTCTATGCTCTACCAAAGTCACCACCAATCTTCCTATCATCTGCACAAGACATGAAACGTGTAGAAAAATCCAATACAAGGGTGAGTATATACATACCCACTAGGATGCCCCAAAAACTACATAGGGATCAATAGAATTATACAATAGTTATCTCAACCCAACACATAAATATGATCATAAAAAACCCTAGTGAGAGACAAAATGGATCTCCATATCCATATCCTAGATAACAATGATGATTCTACCTACAACTAAAGAGGTTTATCTCTTATTCCTTGCATAATGATCAACTAAACAAGAATTTGAGTGGAGGGGAACACTCCTCGCTACTAAGATCTATATTAGAGGGATAAAAAACACTCATGGAGGACCCACTCGCCACTAGATCTCAAAGATGGGGGAGTACCACTCTATAGATAAAGGATCTATACCCTTCTATAGTATGGGGGAGTACAAAATCTACCTATGTAAAGAGTATGGTAGACTCAAACCCTGGTGAGATAGGGGAGTTTCCAACCTTGATGTCTCTCTAATAACCTTACTTGATAAATTCTATCATCCATGCATTTATTAAAGAAATTTCACTCTTGAATCACCTATTTTTTGTATCTCTGATACCAAAAAAGACCACTATAACAACCCTGCTTTTATTACAAACTTAAACATGATTTATTACATAAAACTTCACTTGATACAACAGTAATATCGAGAGGTTTAGTGTCTTTGGGGATTAGGATCATTACATAAAAACTTGAAACATGAAATTCAACATCTTTATCAAAAACTTCCTTTACATGACCACTATATTCCCTTGTACTTAGCATTTCATGGGATAACCTGAGTACATGTATAAGGAAAGGGTGAGATATAAATCCCAGTAAGGGAGTACATGTGGCATAACATGAGGAGTACCATAAATGTTATAAAATAGGAATAACAATAGAGCATAAATGAAACATGGACATAAAGGCATGATGAAGCATGATAATCATAACATGGAAATGTGGCAAGAACACTTAACATGGAATTAGCATGAGCCGATGCTCATTGCACATAGAGCATGAGTAAATCCTCATTGCACATGAAGCACGAGTAAACCCTCGTTGCACTTGAATAAGTATGAGACAACACTCATTGCACATGACGTATCATGAGACTATACTTTACCCAATACATTGGAGCGCTATAAGGGCACACCCTTCTTAAACATTTCATTTCATGCATAAGTGTGCCACATGGATCATAAAACATCGATTCATAAAACATAACCATTTATTCCAAAATAAAGGAATGTGGAATTCATACATGAAACTTTACAATCAATAATTAAATGTGCATAAAGGTGAATACCCTTGATGGAGAAATGGGTATGGTATTCACTACACAATGACATTGGCTTAGAAAATCAGTGTGATTTCGGCAGCGTAACGACGTGACATAAGAATTCATAAAAATTGTTGATGAGAGAGAAAGGGGTTCCTCATAATATTTACATGTAATGGACAGTAAGGAGGTCATATAGATACATGTCCCAACAATTGTAATGGAATTTAGATTCATGATACAAAAGTATTGCTTGAATGTAAAAGAGGAGAGAGAAGTTCCTTTCGGAATTTCGGCATAGTAACGGGTGTACATGGGAGGCATTTAATGAGAGAGAAAGGGTATCACGTCATTCAAACATAAATAGGGCAGTATGAGGGAGGTGAGAAACCATACCCCAACATTTATAATTGAAATTAAAAGGGAAAAAAACTTAAAGAAAATTGGACAAAAATGAGAAAGGAAGAAAAAAACCCTTACTTGGAAGTGTGATTCCAAAGGCTAGAGAGAGGCTTGTGAGAGGCTTCTTTGGAGATTGGAGAAACTTGGGAGTATTCTAGAGAGATTAGGGCAGAGGTTGGATGAACTCCAAGGGCTTTGAGTGAGGAGGAAGTGGGAGCTTGGGTGGGTTTATATAGGAAAGGTGAGGGAATTCTTTATTATTTAGGTTTGGGACCCCTTATATTAAATTAATCCAAACCACAAACCATCCCATGGTTTTTGCCCATGGTTTTTGGAAAAGGAAAGAGGAAAAAAAATATTTTATAAGGCCAAAGTCCGAACGCCTTAAAATAATAAGGTTGCTTATATGGAGGTGAGTCACACTCGCATGGAAATTAATTTAAAAAGGCAAAGTGTTGAATAAGTCTTGAGGGGTCCATTAATGCTTTGAAGAGTAATTCAAAAAAACCCAAAATCACATTATTTTAATGGTAAAACATATATTGTCTGAAAATAAAGATTATAGTATTTTATTACATCACTATTGGGTCATTATGATGTCATAAAACACATTATATATTTAGACGGTATTTAATTTTTACCCAAAAATTTGACTGTCTCAGAAAATTATGATAAATTCACCGTTGGATAATTTCGATGTCCTGATTCCAAAAATGAAATTTATTTTATCTAAATAATTTTCTAAATATGTTAATTTTAACTTTTAAAATAAAAACTGACATGTATCGAAAATTCACGGGTTTTGACAGAAATGGATTTTAAACCTTAATAAAAATTATAATTACATTCATAAAATTATAAGATCATTTATATTTAATAAAAATAAATTTAACAATAATAATATTTTATTAAAAAATTATTTAATTCAAAAATCCATTAATTTAATAAAATAGATTTCTTAATTAAATAATAACTAAAAACACTATTTTTACTTTTAAAAACTATTTACAATGTATCAAAAATGACTAGAAATTATATTCATTAATATATATAAAAATAATGTACATGAACATAGTACCACTTATTTGTTACATAACCCCTTAAAATAGCCGCATAAGACCTAAGGGTAAGGTGTGTGATGGTGACAGACTCTTGGGGTGGCTCAGATAACATCGCTCGAGTGGTAATTTCAATCAACTTCCACTTTTCCTGTAGACGGTCATGTTTGAGATTGACATGATGAAGCTCAGCTTGGGATTGGTCAAGGGCGAAGCCCAAAGACGCCACCTCTTTTCCGAGCTCCGACAAATGGGCTTCATATGGGGAAATTCTACTGGATGAGGCCATCACTTCCTTTGTCTGAGTAAAATGGATTTGTTAAAGTCTTATATTTATACTTTTCATGTGATCACTGTTCAACGACTATATTAGCAACGGTCAAAATTCTTAACATAAAACCAAAGAAGTTGACATTTTATATAAACATAAAGAGACATTTAATTAGATCAAGAAAAATTTCCATTAATGAAACTTTGGGTCGTTACAATATTCCTCCCTTAAGAAATTTCGCCCTCGAAATTTTCCTTTTCCCACACTAAAACAAATCTGGGTAACTCAGCTTCATCATATCCTCAGATTCCCAAGTTTCTTCTTCAAACTTGTGGTTTCTACACAACACCTTGATTAGGGGCATTGTCTTTTTTCATAGAACGTTTTCTCTACGATCTAAGATCTTCACTGGTTTCTCCTCATAAGAAAGATCATCTTCCAATTGCACCACCTTAGAAGAGAGTACATGTGAAGGGTCCGGTATGTACTTCCTTAAGAGGGATACATGAAAGACATCATGTACTTTGGCCATAGTAGGTGGAAGTTATAGTCGATAGGCCACAGCCCTAACACGATCAAGAATCTCAAAGGGGCCGATGTACCTTGGAATTAACTTCCCTTTCCTTCCAAACCTCATGACCTTCTTCCACATAGATATGCGTAGAAACACCATGTCTCCAAATTTTAACTCAAGGTCTCATCGACGATTATCTGCATAACTATTCTGTCGACTCTGGGATACCTTGATATGCTGCTGAATGGTTTTTACCTTCTCCACCATTTCTTTGACCATTTCTGGTCTAAGCAGCTTACGTTCACCGACCTCATCCCAACATGCCGGTGTTCTGCACCTTTTCCCATACAGGGCTTTATATGGTGCCATTTGGATGCTTGAGTGGAAACTATTATTATAAGAGTACTCAACTAGAGGAAGATGTTGATCCCATCCTCCTTTAAAGTCCATTGAGGATGCTATCAACATGTCCTCAAGTGTTTGGATAGTCCACTCGGATTAGCCAACATTTTGAGGATGATAGGCCGTACTGAAGTTCAGTTCAGTATTCAGAGCATGTTGAAGGCTCTTCCAAAACTTAGAGGTGAATCTTGGATCTCGGTTAGACACAATAGATAGTGGTACTCCATGAAACCTTACCACTTCCCTGATATATATCTGTGCCAGTTGATCCAAAGAGAAATCCTCCCGAATAGCAATGAAGTGTGCAGTCTTTGTAAGATGATCCACAACAACCCATATTGCATTGTTGCCTTTGGATGTCCTCGGAAGTCCGGTGACAAAGTCCATGGTGATGTTTTCCCATTTCCATTCTGGTATGGGAAATGGTTGCATCATCCCCTTAGACTTCTACCTCTCTGCCTTCACTTGCTGACACACCAGGCACTTTGATGTATATTCAGCAATCTCCTTCTTCATATTATCCCCCCAAAAGTTTTCTCGGAGATCTCGATACATATTTGTTCTCCCTGGGTGAATAGAGAAATTTTAACTATGCGCATCATCCAAAAGTTCCTTCTTCAGCTCCGGATTTTATAGAACACATAGTCTTTTCCCAAACCGCACAATTCCTTCTTCATTAACATTAAACTTTGAGGATTTACCTTTTTTGATAGCTTCCACTTTTTCCTGAATTCCCACATCATCCTTTTGAGCATCCTTTAACCTTTCCAAAAGAGATGGTTGAGCAATCATTTCTGAAATTATTGATGATGTTACCTTATTTATGATTCCCACGTCCATCTTCATCAAGTATAAGAAGATTGTATCCTTATCAATTCTCATCATTGATAGAATTGCTGGGTCCTTTCTACTTAGGGCATCTGCCACCTTGTTCGCTTTCCCAGGGTGGTAATGGATTGAACAGTCATAATCCTTGGTAAGCTCTATCCATCTTCTTTGGCGCATATTAAGATCTTTCTGTGTGAATATATATTTAAGACTCTTGTGGGCAGTATATATCTCACATTTCTCCCCATAGAGACAATGCCACCAGATTTTCAAGGCAAAGATCACCACCGCCAACTCCAGATCATGCGTTGGATAGTTTTTCTCTTGGATTTTCAACTGCCTTGAGGCATAGGATATAACTTTATCATTCTGCATCAACACACATCCTAAGACCTTCTTCGAAGCATCACTGAATACCATAAAAAGTTCCCCACTTGTGGGTAAAGTGAGCACAGACACAATGATAAGCCTCCTTTTCAACTCCTTGAAGCTTTCTTCACATTCATCACTCCAAGAAAACTTTACTCCCTTTTGAGTTAGCTTGGTAAGAGGGTTGGACAATTGTGAGAAATTTCTCACCAATCGTCGATAATATCTAGATAACCCCAATAAGCTACGGATATCCGTTACCAATGTTGGCCTCATCCATCCCTCAATTGCATCTGTTTTTGAGGGGTCCACAGATATCCCATTGCTTGTGATGATATTGACCAATAATGAGACCTCCTTTAACCAGAACTCACACTTGCTGTACTTTTCATAGAGCTTCTCCTTGCGCAAAGTCTCTAGTACATTTTTTAAATGCTCCTCATGATCCTCCTTGGTTTTAGAGTATATTAGAATATCATCTATAAAGACTACCACAAATTTGTCAAGGTAATATCTAAAGACTCTATTCATCAAGTCCATGAATATTTCTGGAGCATTGGTGAGTCCGAAAGGCATTACTATGAATTCATAGTGCCCGTACCTTGTAGTAAAAGTAGTCTTGGGGACATCTTCCTTATTTACCCTTACTTGATAATATCCCGACCACAAATCCACCTTGGAGAAGTATTGTGCTCCACGTAGCTGATCAAACAAGTAATTGATTCTTGGGAGAGGATACATGTTCTTTATCGTGATTTTATTAAGTTCACGATAATTGATGCAAAGCCGCATTGACCCATCCTTCTTCTTGACGAAGAGGACTGGTTCACCCCATGGTGAAGCACTTGGGCATATAAACCCTTTATCCAGATTCTCTTGTAGTTGTTTCTTCAAATATTCAAGCTCAACAATAGCCATTCTATATGGAGTCTTGGATATTGGTAACGCCCCAGGTATAAGTTCAATTGAGAAATCAACATATCTTCTAGGAGGAAGACCAGGAAGTTCCTCAGGAAAAACCTCTGCGAATTCCCTCACAATAGGAATTTCTTTAAGGATGGTTTCTTACTTAGACTCAATCATCTGATCCAGATACGCGTGCTCATAAGGCAGTAATATCGATGCTTGAGATGATGGAGCTAAAGGAGATTCATCTTCCTCCTTACACTTGTAAAGAATCTGGGGTTGATTCTCCATATGGAGTGTGATTTCCCTCTCCCGACAATTTATGTTGGCTCTATATAAGGAAAGCCAATCCATGACAAGAATTGCATCAAATTCCACTAGAGGGAGTATGACGAGGTTTTCTGGGAAATTCATTCCATAGATTATAATAGGGGAGGACTTATATTCATGGGATGCAATGATTGACCCATTTTCCGTACTCACTAACATCTTTACTTCCATGATTTTTGGTGGTGCTGGGATTGTTCTACTAAACTTTAGAGATATAAAAGAATGCGTAGAACCTAAATCAAAAAGTACGTTCTCTATTCTTGAATGAATAACTAGTGTACCTGTCACCACTTCATTGTTGGGGTTCACTTCGGCAGAACTGATGGAAAAAGCTCTTCCTTGCTGCCTAGGAGGTTGTTGGTTGTCTCCAAAAACCCTTGGATTAGGGAACTGATTTTCAAAATGACCCGGTTCTTTGCATTTGTAGCATTGAACAACACGTTGTGGTTCAAACGGATCGTTCCTCTTTTCTGTCATAGCTGTGGGTCTTTCTTTCTGACAGTTAATAGCTAGGTGCCCTTCTCTTCCACACCTGAATCATTTGCTCGTCCCCTTAAGGAAATTTCCAGGGTGCTTCTTTCTACACTTTTGGCAAGTGGGGTGCTGAATCTTCTTAGCACCGTTGGATTTATCCATCATCCCACCAGCATTGAAGTCCACCTTACACTTCTTATCCCCATGATACCTCTGTGATTCTCCAATCTCCATTTCGACCTTGAGGGCACATCAGACAATTTCCTCATAGTTGTCAATGTCACGGATTGCTTATGATTTCCACAAGCTAGGCTTCAACCCACCAAAGAAGCAGTCAACCTTGCATTCGGGGGTAACGACAAAGCCGAAAGCGTATCGTGCAAGCCTTGTAAAGTTTGCCTCATATGCTCCAACATATTCTTCATATTTTTGCTTGAGGGAAAGAAAGTCCCTTTCCATGTTAATCCAGAGGGTGCACGGAAAATATTTATCGAAAAACATATTCCGGAAATCCTTCCATTCCAATGCCTCGATCTCCTACTCAGGCTTCGTATTTTTGATCAACGTCCACCATTGATCAGCTTAACCCTCCATATGATAAGATGCCAGGATAACCTTCTCTTGTTCAGAACATTGAAGGATATAGAAGATCTTTTCAATGGAGTTGATCCATTGTTCAGAGATCATGGGATCGGATGATCCACTAAAAGTAGGAGGCCTTTGTCTCATGAAGCTCTCGATAACAACTTGTTATTTCTTAGGGGGGGTTTAACATTCCTCTTGACCCGTGTTTCTATTCAAAACTTGAGTTATCTGAGAGAGAAGCGTGACAAAGTTCGCGATTCCCGCTCCCATTGGATTGGGAATCTCATTAGTACAGTCATCACACTGATCTTCACAACGGTTGTTAGACCACATCCTCCTATTACTGGACATTGGCTGGAATAAAAGGAATGTTAGGGGTAACACATAAAGGGTAATCCAAAGACAAAAGTTGATGACTTATAAATAAACATTTATTTCCTTAACTCATGAGTCTATAGGCTTCAATATAGGCATTTCATGATCTACTTTATAACATATATTCTTAGGGGCATTTTTTTAATTCCATTAATAAGGGTTCATACTAAGCTTGTGAATTTATCAAAACATATCCCCAGGGAGTGTCGTAACCAAGAGTGTAGCAATGCCCATTGTCGTGCACCAGTTCCCGTTCGAGTCTAGCTCAAAGCGGTGTTTTCAGGTTTTACCCCTAGGATACATCTGTGCTGGAGCCGCCTCTACCTGCTCGTATCCAGACAGGGATGTATTTGTTTGATAAACCACTTACTCAGTACTTACCAAAACTTAGGGATGTTCTTATTATACTTAGTCTTGTATCTAAGGCTTTACTAGGGTTTCCTAATCCCAAAAATAAGTAAACCTATCCTCTAATACCAACTATGACAACCCTACTTTTATTACAAACTTAAACATGATTTATTACATAAAACTTCACTTGATACAACAAGAAGATCGAGAGGTTTAGTGTATTTGGGGCTTAGGATCAATACATAAAAACTTGAAACATTAAACACAACATCTTTATTGAAAACTTCCTTTACATGACCACTACATTCCCTCATACTTAGTATTGCATGAGATAACCTGAGGACATGCATAAGGAAAGGGTGAGATATAAAGCCCAGCAAGGGAGTACACATGGAATAACATGAGGAGTACAATACATTTTAGACAATAGGAATATCAATAGAGCATAAATGAAACATGAACATAAAGGCATGATAAAGCATAATAATCATAACTTGGAAATGTGGCAACAACACTTAACATGGAATTTGCATGATCCAAGGCTCA
The DNA here is from genome assembly GCA_963277665.1 of Viscum album. NCBI lineage: Eukaryota > Viridiplantae > Streptophyta > Magnoliopsida > Santalales > Viscaceae > Viscum > Viscum album. Next base: position 118,159,518 of record OY728159.1, on the reverse strand, counting down.
TTGCACATAGAGTATGAGTAAATCCTCATTTCACACAAAGAACGAGTAAACCCTAGTTGCACTTGAATTAGCATGAGTCAACACTCCTTGAACATGACGTATCATGATACTATACTTTACCCAATGAATTGGAGCACTATAAGGGCGCACCCTTCTTAAACATTTCATTTCAGGCATAAGTGTGCCACATAGATCATAAAACATGGATTCATAAAACATAACCATTTATTACATGATAAAGGAATGTAGAATTCATACATGAAACTTTACAATCAATAAGTAAATGTTCATAAAGGTTAATACCCTTTATAGAGAAATGGGCATGGTATTCACTACACAATGACATTGGCTTAGAAAATCGGTGCGATTTTGGCAGCGTAACGACGTGACATAAGAATTCATAAAAATGGTTGATGAGAGAGAAAGGGGTTACTAATCATATTTACATGTAATGGAAAGTAAGGAGGTCATATAGATACATGTCCCAACAATTTTAATGGAATTTAGATTCATGATACAAAAGTATTGCTTGAATGTAAAGAGGAGAGAGAAGTTCCTTTCGGAATTTCGGCATAGTAACGGGTGTACATGGGAGGCATTTAATGAGAGAGAAAGGGTATCACATCATTCAAACATAAATAGGGAAGTATGAGGGAGGTGAGTAACCATACCCCCACATTTATAATTGAAATCAAAAGGGAAAAACAACTTAAAGAAAATTGGACAAAAATGAGAAAGGAAGAAAAAAACCCTTACTTGGAAGTGTGCTTCCAAAGGCTAGATAGAGGCTTGTGAGAGGCTTCTTGGGATCTTGAGGAAACTTGGGAGGATTATAGAGAGAGTAGGGAAGAGTTTGGACGAACTCAAAGGGCTTTGAGTGTGGAGGAAGTGGGAGCTTGGGTGGGTTTATATTGGAAAGGCAGGGGAATTATTTATTATTTAGGTTTGGGACCCCTTATATTAAATTAATCCAAACCAAAAACCATCCCATGGTTTTTGCCTATGGTTTTTGGGAAATGGAAGAGGAAATTTTTTTTTAATAAGGCCAAAATCCGAACTTCTTAAAATAATAAGGTTTCTTATGTGGAGGTGAGTCACACTCGCATGGAAATTAATTTAAAAAGGCAAAGTGTTGAATAAGTCTTGAGGGGTCCATTAATGCTTTGAAAAGTAAGTCAAACAAACCAAAAATCACATTATTTTAATTTTAAAACATATATTGGCCGAAAATAAATATTATAGTATTTTATTACATCACTATTGGGTCATTATGATGTCATAAAACACATTATATATTTAAACAATATTTAATTTTTACCCAAAAATTTGACTGTCTTAGAAAATTATGAAAAATTTACTGTTGGATAATTTCGACGTCCTGATTCAAAAAATGACATTTATTTTATCTAAATAATTTTCTAAATATTTTAATTTTCACTTTTAAAATAAAAACCGACATTTATCGAAAATTCACGGGTTTTGATAGAAATGGCTTTCAAACTATAATAAAAATTATAATTGCATTCATAAAATTATAAGATCATTTATATTTAATAAAAATAAATTTAATAATAATAATATTTTATTAAAATATTATTTAATTCAAAAATCCCTTAATTTAATAAAATAGATTTCTTAATTAAATAATAACTAAAAACACCATTTGTACTTTTAAAAACTATTTACAATGTATCAAAAATGACTAGAAATTATATTCATTAATATATACAAAAATAATGTACATGAACATAATACTACTTATTTGTTACATAACCCCTTAAAACAGCCACATAAGACCTAAGGGTAAGGTGTGCGATGGTGACAGACTCTTGGGGTGGCTCGGATAACATCGTTCGAGTGGTAATTTCAATCAACTTCCACTTTTCCCGTAGAGGGTCACGTTCGAGCTTGACATGATGATACTAAAATTGGGATTGGTCAAGGGAGAAGCCCAAAGACACCACCTCTTTTCCGAGCTCTGAAAAATGGGCTTCGTATGAGGCAATTCTACTGGATGAGGCCATCACTTCCTTTGTCTGAGTAAATTGGATTTGTTAAAGTCCTATATTTATACTAATCATGTGATCACTGTTCAACGACTATATTAGCAACGGTCAAAATTCTTAACATAAAACCAAAGAAGTTGACATTTTATATAAACATAAAGAGACATTTAATTATATCAAGAGGAATTTCCATTAATGAAACTTTGGGTCGTTACAACCACCATTGCATTCTATCTGGAAAAATTCTTAGGATAGGCTACTCATGTTCTAAAATCCAATTCCTAATGAGATAGATACACGTGGTGCAAGTTCCTGAGGGAGGTTCATGAAATGTACCTAGGGTCACATGGCCTGTAACTTAACTTGGATAGTTGGCCCTATCCTCACCTGTACACAAATTGCCTAGACATGTGGAACTACACGAAATGTATAGGTGGTACACAACACGCCTTGGACACCTGGTGCCTTCCAGTGATCTTTCATCCTGGGACCATGCATTTCGGATCAGGTTTGTGTATACTAGTCATGTCTGTGTACAGTAACCATGTCTGGGTACCCTGGATGAGTCTGAGTACATGGTTGTTCTTGTTTACTATGGTAGTTACCATGTGCCTGGTTGTGTCCTAGCCCGTGTAACCTTGGGGTACATACCAATCCACCAGTAGCAAGTCGCATGGTTTTTATAGTCTATACAAATCACGTGATACATATATTCACTTGAAACCCTAGCCACCGTAGCAAGGAGAATATACAGTGCATGTTCCTTAACTACACATTGTGCATATGGATTTTTTAGAGAAAGTGAATAAGGCTTCATGCATCTCACCTGAACCACCTCTACCACCATTTCCACCTTGGTTAATGTTATGGAACTTGAATCTGGATATGAACACACTCAATCCATAACCAGTGTCCATATTATGGACACCTAAACCCTGTGTATCTCTTCATGTCACATCGTGCCTCTTCTGTGGATGAAGAACCAATCACCAGCCTATGATTCATATGTGCTCACCCATCACACTTCAATGGACCTTTATCATGCTCTTGATCATGAATTAGGTCCCATGGAAATAAACCAGCACACTAAAGACTGGTTACACAATTATGGGTTCCTAGGTATTTATTGAACTACTAACTAAGAATTGACGATGATGATCGTATGGAGAATATGGGGAGAAAATCACATAACACAAACATAAGGAACAAACATGGCCATCATTCAGGATAAATTTCATTCATAGACAAATAAATTTATGATCTCAAGGGATAAATAATTATTCAACAAATAAATGAATATATGGGCGCATATGAAGAATAGTGATCGCTAGAAACCCAAGAAGATAAATAATCCATGCTTTATTTAATAAATAAAGGCAAAAAACCAAAAAAATAATGTGTCCAATTTTAAGTTAGAATGATAGTTAGTGATGAATGCCTTCACTAGTGATGAATATGATGACCCTGCTTCATTTTTCATCTGTTTAATGATTCACCTCAATATATTATTCCTTGATCCATGACCCTGATCCACCAACAAAGAATTCTAGATCATCCTGTCTAGTCCTCTTAGGGTTATGAAGATAACCTTGGAATAACATCATATTGATGAATTTATAAAGGATAATTGGGTCTCATGATTATTAAATAAAATAAAAAAATAATATTTATTTTATTTAACACACCACTAATGCATTCCCTTAAACAGAAACCCAACACTGACTAAGTTTATGTCACACCTAGGGTAATAATCACATTCCTAACAAAAACCGTGGTATCAGATTTACCATCCAAATTTCTAAACAATGGGAAAATAATTTATTTCATTAAGATTTGTATGTGTTCTTTAATATACATTAATATTTTTAATATAGTAATTTTGTGGTCCTATGACACCCAAACACCATGCTGACTCTGATGGAAAGTCTATAGACATACATATAAATATTCAAAGTACTAATCCCATAAAAATGGAGTCATTAAATTTTAAAGAGGATCCTAACTAGTATACATTTATTCTCACCCTACATATATATAAACTATTTTTCAAGTAAGAAGGGGCTAGTTTGTGATCAAGCATGAAATTACTAGTTTGAGGAGTTTTTCAGGAGCTTTTAGAGCTTTATGGTCACTTTTGAGGATTGATATCATTTTTATTTTCATTTCAGTTATACCCAATTATGTATAAAATGACATCATGTATTGGGATGAATTCTTTATTTATTATGAGTATGATTTTATTTGTGGTTATTATCATTTTATCTCTTACTTTTAAAATCTTTATGAGGGTAATGTATCCTATGTGTGTGATTATATACCCTTAGTGATAGTTGTCAACTCTTGGATTATTATATGAATACTTTAGGAGTTATTATCTCCCATAATAAATTTTTATCCTAGGAGGGGTGCCATTGGAAGGAGGGGATCATGAAAGAGTGGTATCAAAGGTGATGGTTGAAGGATTGGATGGAGTTTGAAGTTGTAAACTGGTGATGATGTGTGGGATGGTAGGGAAAAATATCACTAGGCTTAGTTTGAAATATAAATAAGGGTGAACAACCAATACACTATATTTTAGGATCCCCTAAGATTTGATTCAAGATACATCATGTATATTAGACATACTAAGTGAAGTGTTGCTACATGAAGGGTAGATACCTAGGAAAGGATCATGAATCCTGGTTATATATGCATGCATTTTAACTAAGTAGACATTGGGAAATGGGTTAAAAATGAATGAATTAATTAACCTTAAAAATAAATCTATTTCCAAAGTTAAGATTCACTAAATTTTGTTATTTTGTAGGAATGGATCCAGGTCGACATCCCCATCTGGTTCTTTCCAAAGGAATTCAAAATATTTTTCAGGAAATCATCACAGAGTGGAGTATAATAATAACAATTATCATAGGAGGACACTATGAGACTTATGACACTATAGACTATAAAAGTATGAGGGTTAAATGTTAGATCATGGGATAGAGGATGGTTTAAGGAGTAAAAGATATCCTTTAGTTTAATTTGTGTTTTGGATGCCACTAAGTTGCATTTATTGTTATGGTGCTGCATTGGAAAACTCTATAGTGGGGTTTTTTCCTTAGGGTTTTAAGGAGTTTTCTATTTTTTAGGGGAAGTTCCAAGATCAAATTTTAGGTTGATTTTATTTCTTTATACATAAGGGAAATCTTCTAGGATGGTGATGTTTTACTCCATTATAGGATTTATGATATCTACTCTTGATATGTGGTGAGACCTTTGAATTTAATTTTTGATCCTAAAACAATTTAATTATTAACCCCTTAAAGTGAAGTGATAAAATTGTCATCATTATTTGATTAGTATCCCTTTATAATGAGTGTAAGAGAACCACCTCATTCATTATTTTAAAACCCTAATATTAAATACTTGAGACATGATTGTATGTACCACTCCAACCTATATTTTCCAACACACACCTAATTTCCTTTAGAGATGGTAGGCACAACCCATTCCTCAAGAAAAGTGTTGAGATGAAGATATGGTTAGGGGAAAGGGTTTCTCTAAACTTGTTCATATCAATCTATGACTCTATCCTCAGGATCAGTGATGTAAAGATATAATATAGGGGAGGGGATGTTATCATAATATGCATCCTGTAGTCTTCTCTCAGGCTTGTTGTGGTGGATATTTGGTATGGGGGAAGGGGTTGTTCTATATATCCCAATATTTTAATCAATTTACTCTTCACTTGGTTTAGGTGATACAGGGTTAGGTTCAAGGAAAGTTAATATTGCATGATTGTATTTAATTGATATTCTACCTAATATAAAATTAGTTTTTCACTAGTTTTTGAATGAAATATTCATATGTTGTGGGTTGTTTATGTGAATTTGTTTATGATACGACTATGTCCTTATGTACTTATATCCCTGAAAGGGGTTTCTCTCATATTAGTAACATGTATTAAAACTTTGATCATATGAATAATGGGGAAAATTATCTTATAATTATGCATCATTGATGTGTTTAAAATTATTCGATCAATTAAGTTTCACCCAAATTGGACAATATCATAGTTTAGTGGATGTGTTCCTTTTATTTTTATGCTTGTAGAAACTCTGGTTATGTTGATATGGGTGCTTGTGTTGGGTGAGTAATTTTATGTGGGGTTAATTTAAAAATATTTAATGTAATGACTTGCACCTATGGTCAAGGGTAATTGGGAAATTAAATCACTTGTATTTTTTACATGAGTGTGATCTTGGTAAAGAACGTTTTTTTATAAAATTGGGAAAAATATTATAGCCGGACACAGTGGATTATTCCAACCTTATGTTTTGTTTGCATTGAATTTCATGTGTTAAACTTGGTTCTCCAATTTTGAAGTTATGTGTATCGATATTAACATGGTAAAGAGCATGTTAGAACTATTCTAGTTGAAAATAAGAATTTTAGAAAATCATTTAACTTATATATATATATTATTATTATAGAAAGCATGTTAAATATGGAATGTTAGATACCATACTTCTAATATTTTTCAAATTTATTATAATTATCAAATAGTTTAATATCTCACATGTTTAAGTTTTAAATTATAGTTATGGGTGTTTAAATTAAATTTCATAATTAATGGTGAATTAAATTGGTTAATTTATTAGTTATCTTAGTTGTTTGATTAGTGATAAAAAAATTAAAAAAAATGATTTTTTTGGTAACATGTTTTCTTAAATAAAAAATTTCATTCCATATATAAAACATTAATTTCTTTTAAAAATTAGTTTTTAACATGAATTTGATGTTTTTTAACAAAGTGGATTTTACTAAATACATTATTATGAATACGGATTGAAAGATTTCATTTAATGGGTTTTAACTTATCAAATTTTAAATATAGTAGGTTTAGAAAAAATATTTTATAAATTGTTGTGTAGATACATTTCTATAAAGTGATAAATAATTTAAAATAAATATTTATGTTACAAACTCCTTAACTAATAGGTCTTAATGAAATGTTTTGAGTAGAATATTTAGGATTGCTAATTTATTTTTATGAAATGATTCTAATATACTTAGTTCATGAAATTTTAATCTTGATAAGTTTTTATTTTTAAGAATTAAATATGTTACCTGATTATTATTCTTTGTTTTGCTTAATTATAAAGAATAAAAGGGGAAAATGTGAAAATTAAGTTATAAATTAAAATCATGTTACATTAGTATAAAGGATGTATATGTTTTTAATTTAAAATAATTCCCAATAAAAATTATCGAATTAAAAGATATAATAATGCTTTTTCTAACATGAAGTTTTATTGAATTTGTTTCAATCAATTTAAAGTGGTTGTTTTTGAAGGTGTTTCCTTATATAGTATTGTTTTTTTGTAATGATTATTGGATTGATATGTGTTTCACACTAGGGTTTATATGGATATCTATATGGAATTTTTTGTGATTATGTAATCATAATTTGGAAGGAGAGTCATGGATACATACCCAATATTCTAAGTTTTATAATGCTTATTTCTGTTGGTATGAAGTATCTGACCACATGTATATATATAAAATTTATTCTCCTCCTTGATTAAATGTTTTATTAATGTCCGTGTTCCTATTTGAGAGTCCTATACCCTAGGAGATTATATTGAGAGTGTTGTAATAAATATTCATGGGTACCCACATTGTTCCCATAGAGTGGTTGTTTTGTTCCAAATATAGAGATATCCTTGAGAGGTATTTCTTGTGGTGGTTGAATTATCTCCCTACCATTATATACCTCCTTTATGAGTTTATTTTAATTCTTGAGGATGATAATTTTTTGATAGGTATATAATGAGAAGGTTTAGAATATTCTATAGCCTTCCTTTATCATTATGGGGAGTCTGGTAGCTTGAAATAGTTTTTTATAGTTTTAAAAGTGGTTTTAAAATGAATTTGGAAATTATGAATGTAATTTCAATGTTTGAAAAAGTTTACTATGAAATCAATTTGGATGTTTTTAATTTGATTCAATCATTTTTTGGAAGCGATTTATAAATTTCAGGGTAATAATAAAATATTTTATCAATTATTTATAAGTTAGGTTAATTAAAAAAATAATATTTTCAAAAAACATGTACCCTTATGCATGAATTTGAATTTTCATAAAGCTAAGAAGGTTTTTATGAAGGATGTGTTAAGGTAAGACTTGGTTTTTTATGAGTTGGGTAAATTTTAGCATGGTTTTTATTTAATTTGTAAAGGTAGTTCTTATCTACGAAAAGGTATCTCTGGATTTCTTCTACCCATAGTAGGGATTTTTCTTCCCGTATTAGGGTAGTCTATTTTTTTACTAGTGTAAGGTACAACTTTGAATTCTAAATCTCACATAAGGGTTATCTCATCGGTTCATCCATTACATAAGGGTAAGTCTAAAATACTTAAGCTCTCGTAAAGGTAGGTTTTTCTCATGTAAGAGTAAACCTATTTTACTACTAGCAATGAAAGTGACGTTTGATCACTGTGTAAATGTCAAGATACTTTTGTAAACTGTATTTAAGGGTAATTGATCTCTTATATAAAGTTTTTTTTGGTTTTATAATACCCGTGTAAGGGTAACTAGTTGTTTAATGGTATAAAACATGTTACCTTTACATAGTGAATACTCTATATATAGATACCCAAACATAACATACAAAAATAATACATTGATTTTATGTTTTAGATAATTCATCACGCAAATAGTGACCAAACTCGAGGACCTAAAGGTTTAGTGTCATGAATATTAGCTAAATAAGCATAGCAATCTAAAACATTTTATCTACAATCTTACTCCTCTAGACAATATTTTAGACTTTCTATAAATTATACTTATAGTAAGACCAAGATTTTATGAGAAATATTATTTTTAATTACTTTGATGTCTTGTGTTGTACGCTACACCAAGATTAGATTGCGCTATACGCAACACCGTATTATCTTCCAGTACATGAAAACACTATTATAGGCCTATGTTTCACGCCATAGCAACCTTCCTCGATAGAGTGTGTTCTATGCAATACCGAGTTTCACTAAACTAGATATTATTATAATAATATTATGAACTAGCCATTATGAATATTAAAACCCACTTTTTGAAATTTTATAAATTTTTTCTTTCAAAATGGACTTCATTTTTGGATTCAGAATATCGAAATTAGCCCAGGGTGAATTTTTGGTATTTTTCTGAATACTTTCAATTTTTGATGAATAGTGAAAACACTAGGTTACTATTTAAAAACCGATTTTTTATTTAAATAATAATTTATCTTATTTAAATTTATTTTAGGTAAAAATAGATACATAATACCTATATAAGTTAAATGTAATCCATTGGAGTAATTTTATAATAATATAGATACATAAAAATTTTATTGAACTTTTTACCGTCTTTTATCCACCTCCTAGGAGCATTTGCAATTGTACATAAAACTTAATTTTACCGATTTTGTGAGTTGAATTTAGAAAATCTGAGAGACACGATTAATATCAAGGAGTAAAATGTGGTTCAATAAGATAAAAATAATTTTTTTTGTGAATAGTAACTTTTTACTTTTATTTACCACGGTTAAAAGTAAATAGGATAATTAAGGGTAAAAATGATATTATTATTACCCTAAGACATGTCCTAATTCTATTGGATAAGTGTAATTAGACCAAAAAAACCTTAGAAATAAAATATTACCCTTTAGGTCCACTTGGATTAGATTAGGACAGTTATTATTATTTTATTTAAAGAAGAGTTAAAAGAGTTAAAATCAAAGTTTAATAACTAAAACATTTTTAATATAGGGTTATACATAAGATATATTCGACTATAAATATTCATTAGAAATATAAAAAGATTTCATAAATAATGGTATTTTATTTATAATTTTTAGACATTAAATAATTTAATTTATTTATGACACAATGATGATCCAGTAATTACATTATTTGTGAAATATTAACATAATTGATGTTATAAATACTCAAATAAATGTAATTTGAGACTTTTTATGAATTACAATAATTTTATAGTTTAATATTACATGTTAGTACTTATTTAATTATCCTTGTCTGAATTAATCATGCTGTTATGATTTTCACAAAAATCAATTACCAAATAGTGTCAAGATTGACATAAAATAATTTTTAAAACAAATATTATATTATTAATTGTTATTCTATTCCTAAAAATATAAGGTTCAGAAAAATGACTTATATAAGGTTATATATATTAATAATGAACCACTTGGGTTTCTTTTGTCTTGTTATTGTAAATTTATTAACCATATATTGTAAGAAAACAAGAAGACACGGTAAAAGTTAAATTATTTAACTTAGAGTTAAATCTAAATGATAAGGTTAAAATAGTAACCTAAACTTGTCTAAAACCTATTTTTTGAGATTATTTAGACCCATAAACACTTTATCTTCGAAATAAGTCACTTTGGCTCCATTATAAACCGAATATGACTTAATTATAAAATAATATTTTAAGTTTTTCCTAAAGTGCCCCTCTCCTCCCTTATAAAAGGGCATCTCCTCCCTCTTCTCTTCACACAATTTTGAGCCTTCAAGCTCATCCAAACCCTGAAAATTTACCTTATAAACTTCTCTAGAAACATTATTGAGGTTCTAGTAACCTCAAAATACCAACTCTAGTGCCTTAAGAGGAAGCTTAAAAGAGGTGCGTCAAAGAAGAGGTAATCTCTTCTACCGATTCTTTCAAGTTTCTTTCTTCTTCAACTTCTTCTTATTTAGTTGTTTAATTATAAAGTAATAACATAAGTATCAATAATATACTTATTTTTTATTATAAATATGAAAAACCCCCCATTTCACCTTCTATCCATCCTATGGAAAATGAAATCACCGCACGTGCGTACGTACGAAATACTGTCCCCACGCCGTGGTATAATATGTTTTTCCACCACCACCTTAATTTGATGGCTATAATGGTGTAAATAATAACTATATATAGTAATTATAACATCATAATTATTCTGAGATATTATATCATCCAATCCAATTCCATTCAATAATTATGGGAATGATATCATCGCTCGTGCGTATATACGGATTTCCGTCTCCACGACGCGATGAGATTCATTCTCCATGTTAACCATTTAAGAATGATTATAAAGTATATATAATGAATAATAATGAAATATATGACATAATGAATCTACTGGATATATATATATATATATATATATATATATATATATGTCATCTACTTACTTCTATTCAAGTCAATAAGGAAAGGAAAACAACGTTCATGCGTACGTACGTCCTACCGTCTCCATGAACAATGTATTTCATTTTGTTCATCTATCTATTATATATATATATATATACTGAATATATATGATATATAAATCATGATTTACATTCTATAAGTAATTAAATAATTATATAAGTAATAATAATATCAAGAACAACAAGTCCAAACACGTACGATAAATAAAACGATTTTACCCAAAACACTGCTTTAATATGGAATTTACAAAAGAACGGGTAATATAAAGTCATAAGTGAATCATATATGATATCATAACAATTAATATGATTCTGTAATAAGTAAATGACATTATTTAAATCATTATACATGAGTTTCAGATATGTATGAATCATATCGGACCTAAGGTAAGGGATAACTTTTCCAATCTCGTTTTTATCCGAGATTGTTTATTCGTAAGTATTTGGGGTTATTGTTATCATCCATGCCCATGTTTACTAATTTTTTTTCATGTATATTTAAATTACTTTTTACCCATTTTTTAAATTTACCACATGTTATGAAAGGAATCTTACTTTTTTTTACCACATGAGGAACTTTTTGACTTTTCTGACAAAAGTACGAGGAGAATGTTTTTTTAACTTATACAGCATGAACATATTTTTATGGTTTTATAATACCTTATTTTCATGAAGCTTACTCTAAAAGATTTCATGAATATTTTCAAAAAAATACTTTTATTTTAAAATTTAATGGAATTTTTTGAAAAGAAAATGATTTTGAAGAAGAAAGAATATTTTCCTCAAGAATTCATTTTAAGTGTTTTATCAAAACCAGTTTCCATATAAGATGACATTATTTCACATGTGTATGTTTCAAGTATAATGTCTCTATGATTTACATGGTTTCAATTTTCTAATGATGAGATGATATCTATTTGTTTTATATGGATTATGCTATGATGGGATGATGTTTATGAAACCCATTTTATTCATTGGGTTATGATGAATGATTTATGTTTATGTTGTTACACATGTAAGAATGATTTCAATATGAGATGGGTGAGACCTATATCTCCATCCAATGTATTGGGTAAAGAATTATATCTCATGAGATAGAAATGGCTAGAACGGTAAGTTAATCCGGTTCAGTGATACAGGACTGGAACGAGGAGTGAACTCGATTCAGAAAGGGACTTTGTCCACTAAGATGGTCTTGGCAGCAATTCCTTGGCTACTATGGAAATAATATCATGTGATTTATGGTTTGACACAATTAAATGTTTTATTACCATGCTATTTTATCATGATTTATGTTCCTTTATGATATATTCCTTACGTACTTCTAATATTTATGTCCTTTCTCAAGATTTTGATGTTTAGATATTATGTTCAAGTTTTTTCTTTCAAATGTTTATGGATTGTTTTATATTCTCTATGTTTACCCTTACCGAGCATTTGAGATCACCATTTTTATGTTTTTTCCCCAAGATATAAATAAAGGTTTTAGGTAAAAAAAAAGGAATTATCTTTATGGGAGATGTTGAAGATCTTTCACCAAGATTAGAAGATTATGTTCCAAGTTTCCAAAGGCACTAAACTATTACGGTCATTTGGTGTCTGTTTTTGTTATGTAGAAATAAGTTTTATTTTATTAATATCTATGATAGATGAAGTATAAGTCCATTTTAGAAACCATATATGATTAATATCAGAATAGATGAACTTATTTATATTTAATAAATTGTGCTAAACGTTTTGGGATAGAAACATATGGAATGACTTATCATTCTATCGCATGATCTGCTAACACTTCACGAATGACAAACTCAACTTCATTTCTTTAAGAGATGAAGTGGATATTGTTCAAGGCATGAAAAATGGTGATATTTTACCAAAATCAAGTAAGTATTTCTTTTAATTCAACAATTATTCAACATTAGGTAAATGATCTTGAGAACTAAAAATGTTGTCCTAGTACCCTCATACCCAATGAATTTGATGGTACCTTAAATCATCACAAATTTATGGCTTTGTGATTGATGGATTTTTCATAGCCATGTTCTATACCACTATCCATTAGAACATTATGGATAGATTTCCTTTCCATATCCATATTTTCACCTATGTTGTCCTATGTGGAAACCCAGTGCTGAGTTACTTTGGGTGACCGTTATGATTCTAACTTCCCTTTTTAAAATGAAGTTTAAGTATTCATTTTTACGATGTGGGTTTCTGTGAAAGAAAATTTCAAGTAGTAAACCACTTCTAACCCCGACGAATTTCGAGGGCGAACTTCATTTTAAGGGGGGTAGAATGTAACACCTAGAGATTTTATGAGAAATATTATTTTTAATTACTTTGATGCCTTGTGTTTTACGCTACACCAAGATTAGATTACGCTATACGCAACACCATATTAGCTTACATTATACGAAAACACTATTCTAGACTTGTGTTGCATGCCAGAGCAACCTTCCTTGATAGCGTGTGTTGTACGCAATACCTAGTTTCACTAAACGAGATATTATTATAATATTATTATGAATTAGCAGTTATGAATAGTAATACCCACTTTTTGAAATTTTATAAATTTTATCTTTCAAAATGGACTTCATTTTTGGATTCGGAATATCGAAATTAGCCTAGGGTGAATTTTTGGTATTTTTCTAAAAACATTCAATTTTTGATGAATAGTGAAAACACTCGGTTACTATTTAAAAACCGACTTTTTATTTAAATAATAATTTATTTAATTTAAATTTATTTTTGGTCAAAATAGATACATAATACCTATATATGTTAAATGTAATCCATTGGAGTAATTTTATAATAATATAGATACATAAAAATCTTATTGAACTTTTTACCGTCTTTTTCCCATATTCTAGGAGCATTTGCAATTGTACATAAAACTTAATTTTACCGCTTCTGTGAGTTGAATTTCAAAAATCTGAGAGAAACAGTTAATATCAAAGAGTAAAATGTGCCTCAATAAGATTAAAATAATTTTTGGTGAATAATAACTTTTTACTTTTATTTACCACGGTTAAAAGTAAATAGGGTAATTAAGGGTAAAAGTTATATTATAATTACCCTAACACATGTAAAAATTCTATTGGATAAGTGTAATTCAAAAAAACCAACCCTAGGAATAAAATATTACCCTTTAGGTCTACTTGGATTAGATTAGGACACTTATTATTATTTTATTTAAAGAAGAGTTAAAAGAGTTAAAATCAAAGTTTAATAACTAAAACATTTTTAATATAGGGTTATAAATAAGATATATTCGACAATAAATATTTATTAGAAATATAAAAATATTTCCTACATAATGGTATTTTATTTATAATTTTTAGACATTAAATAATTTAATTTATATATGACACAATGATGATGTAGTAAATACCTTATTAATAAAATATTAACATAATTGATGTTATAATTACCCAAATAAATGTAATTTTAGAATTTTTATGAAATAAAATAATTTTATAATTTAATATGACATGTTAGTATTGATTTAATAAACCTTTTTTGAACTAATCACGCTGTTATGGTTTTCACAAAAATCAATTACCAAATAGTGTCAAAATTGACATAAAATAGTTTTTAAAACAAATATTATATTATTAATTGTTATTATATTCTTAAAAATCTAAGGTTAGACAAAATGACTTAGATAAGGTTATATATATTAATAATGAACCACTTGGGGTTCGTTTGTCTTGTTATATTAAATTTATTAACCATATAGTGTAAGAAAACAAGAAGACACAGTAAAAGTTAAATTATTTAACTTAGAGTTTAATCTAAATGATAAGGTTAAAATAGTAACCTAAACTTGTCTAAAACGTATTGGTTGAGATTATTTATACCCATTCACAATTTAACTTCTAAACAGGTCACTTTTGAGCCATTATAAACCGAATATGACTTTATTATAAAATAATATTTTAAGTTTTTCCTAAAGTGCCCCTCTCCTCCCTTATAAAAGGGAACCTCCTCCCTATTCTCTTCACACAATTTTGAGCCTTCAAGCTCAGCCAAAAACTACCCATTTCCCTTATCAACTTCACTAGAATCATTATAGAGGTTCTGGTCACCTCAAAAGACCAACTCTAGTGCCTTAAGAGGAAGCTTAAAAGAGGTGTGTCGAAGAAGAGGTAATCTCTTCTACCGATTCTTTCAAGTTTATTTCTTCTTAAA
Organism: Viscum album; assembly: GCA_963277665.1. Classification (NCBI taxonomy): domain Eukaryota; kingdom Viridiplantae; phylum Streptophyta; class Magnoliopsida; order Santalales; family Viscaceae; genus Viscum; species Viscum album. Next base: position 118,144,081 of record OY728159.1, on the reverse strand, counting down.
CTTATTATTCTTTAGTTGTTTAATTATAAAGTAATAACATCAGTACCAATAATATACTTATATGTTATTATAAATATGAAAAAACCCCATTTCACCTTATATCCATCCTATAGAAAATGAAATCACCACGCGTGCGTACGTACGGAATACCGTGTCCACGCCGTGGTGTAATCTGTTTTTCCACCACCACCTTACTTGGATGGGTATAATGGTGTAAAGAATAAATATATATGGTTATTATAACATCATACTTATTCTGAGATATTATATCATCCACTCCAATTCCATTCAATAATTATGGGAATGATGTAATCGCTCGTGTGTACGTACGAATTACCGTCTCCACAACGCGATGAGATTCATTCTCCATGTTAACCATTCAAGAATGATTATAAAGTATATATAATGAATAATAATGAAATATATGATATAATTAATATACTGTATATATATATATATATATGTCATCTATTTACTTCCATTCATGTCAATAAGGAAAGGAAAACAACGTTCATGCGTACGTACGACCTACCGTCTCCATGAATGGTGTATTTAATTTCATTCATCTATCTATTATATATATATACTGAATATATATGATATATAAATCATGATTACATTATAGAAGTAAGTAAATCATGATATAAGTAATAATAATATCAAGAACAACAAGTCCAAACACACACGATAAATAAAACGATTTTACCCAAAACGCCTCTTTAACATGGAATTTACAAAAGAACGGGTAATATAAAGTCATAAGTGAATAATATATGATATCATAATAATGAATATAATTATTTAATAAGTAAATGATATTATTTAAATCATTATACAGGAGGTTTGGATATGTACGAAGCATACATACCTAAGGTAAGAGATAACTTTTCCAATCTCGTTTTTATCCGAGATTGTTTATTCGTAAGTATTTGGGGTTATTGTTATCATCCATGCCCATGTTTTCTAAAAATGTTTTCATGAATGTTTAAAGTCATTTTTACCCATTTTTGAAATTTACCACATGTTATGAAAGGAATCTTACTTTTTTTTACCACACAAGGAACTTTTTTACTTTTCCGAAAAAAGTACGAGGAGAATGTTTTTTAAATTATACGGCATGAACAGATTTTTACGGTTTCATAATGCCGTATTTTCATAAAGCTTAATCTACACGATTTCATGAATGTTTTCAAAAAAATAATTTTCTTTTAAAATTATATGGAATTTTGTGCAAAGAAAATTATTTTGAAGAAGAAATGATATTTTCCTCAAGAATTCATTTCAAGTGTTTTATCAAAACCAGTTTCCATCTAAGATGACATTATTTCTTGTGTGTATGTTTCAAGTATAATGTATCTATGATTTACATGGTTTCAATTTTCTTATGATGAAATGATATGCATTTGTTTTATATGGATTATTCTATGATGGGATGATGTTTATGAAACCCATTTTATTCTTTGGGTTATGATGAATGAGTTATGTTTATGTTGTTGCACATGTAAGAATGATTTCAATATGAGATGGGTGGGACCTATATCACCCTCCAATTAATTTGGTAAAGATTTATATCTCATGAGATAGACATGGCTAGAATGGTAAGTTAATCCGGTTCAGTGATACAGGACTGGAACGAGGCGTGAACTCGATTCATAAAGGGACTTTCTCCACTAAGATGGTCTTGGCAGTAATGCCTTGGCTACTATGGAACTAATATCATGTGATTTATGGTTTTAAAAAATTAAATGTTTTATTCCAATTATATTTTATCATTATTGATGTTCCTTTATGATATATTCCTTACGTACTTTCAATATTTATGTCTTTTCTCAAGATTTTGATGTTTTGATTTTATGTTCAAGTTTTTGCTTTCAAATGTTTATGGATTGTTTTATGTTCTATATGTTTACCCTTAATGAGCATTTTATCTCACCCTTTTTATGTTTTATTTTACACAAGATATAAACAAAGGTTTTAGGTAAGAAAAAAATAGAAGATATTTATGGGATATGTTAAAGATCTTTCACCAAGATTAGAAGATTATGTTCCAAGTTTCCAAAGGAACTAAACTATTACGGTCCTTTGGTGTCTGTTTTTGTTATGTATTGGGTTTTCCACAAAAGTAATGTAATGTATATGTACATCAAGATTTGGGTCTCTACACTTATCTTTGTTACCTAGGGAAAGGAAAACATAAGAAATGGGTGAGATTAAATGTTATGCAATATAAACATTATCAATATACCATCAAGGATTAGATAATGAACATATGAGAAAACATGTTTAGGGGATAAATTTACTTTTAAAAAGAACATTGAATAATAAGAGTTGTCCATAAGTCATGATAAAAGGACTTGTAATGTCAAATGTACAAATATATTCCATGGAAAAAGTGCATAGAATCATGAAACATTAAACATGATTAAAGGAGAATTATTATAGGAATAATATTATGAAATAAGTGTGTAACATAAAAATTATCATAGAAACCATAAGTCAAGTCTACCCACCATGATATTTATCACAAAATAGGCTTAGGATAACCACCCATATACCTTCTTGGGATTGTGATAATCCTTATGTTTACCCGTTTAGCTTGGGATAAATCTTTTAATGTAGCCATTTATCTTTAGATAAATCCTCTCATGTACCCATTTGGTTTGGGATAAATCCTCTCATGTACCCTTTTGGATTGGGATAAATCCTCCAGTGTACCCTTTGCGCATGAGATAAATCCTCCCATGTACCCTTTTGTCTTGGTATAAATCCTCATATGGACCATTTTAAGATCATGAGACATAAACATGAACCAATAAATTATAGATAAATATAGGACCCCACCCATAACCATCCATGTGTAAAATTAAAACATAAAATCAATCATAAACATATCTTAATGAACAAAAGGAAAAAGTACAAGTTTCATAAAAAATTCAAAAAAAACATCACATAGCATAAACTTAAAGATAATGGGATGTTAAAAATACCATTTTCTAAAAGGAACCACATTATAATTAAATATAGATTATGATTAAAACATAACTTCATGAGACATATAATTTGGAGGAAAATAAGATTTAAAATAAAAATATTTTTCACAAAACCATTTAAACATTTCTATAAAAGATAAAGTGAAAATCACATTAAAAAAATCTCTGATAAGGGAAAGAGAAACATTTGTAAATCCTTATTATAAATTGTTTGAAATAAAATGTCAATGAAAATACATAAAGGTTATAAAAAATGTGGAGTGAAGATAAATTTTTTTTTAAAGGATGGAGATACTTTTGAATATTTTGAAATACCTTGGTTGAAAAACCCACATCATTAAAAGGATAACAAAATATTTGATTTAAAATGAATAAAGGGTAGTAAAAGGATCTTTATAGATAAAAAAACCATGTTTCCATTAGTAAAAAAGATAGAATTTGTGGGAAGTACAAATATGGTCATGGAAGAAAAATACATTAAAATAAATATGAATTATTAATAACAAAATTTAATTTTAGCAAAACAATAGAATCATCAAGAAAGAAGAAATTGGTGTGAAACACGATTTCAATATAAAAGAAGGTGGAAACACATGCTAAAATCATAATATGTTAGAATATTTAAATATTTAAATATTATAGACATGTATTAGTGATTATAAACTAAGGAAGAAAATTGCGTCATGAAAATTATTTATGAATTTAGTAATTTTTGAATCAAAAGTCATTGGAAGATTGAAAATCATATGGTTAAATCCCATGAATTAAATCGATTACTAAGAAAAAATAAATTATTGTTAAGTATATAAACCTTATAAATAAGTAATTGGTACATAAAAATAAAATTTTTCTCAATGAATAGGAATTGAGATGAAACCATTAGCTTTTTTCCTTGGTTAGTTCATCACACTCTAACCTCATTGGAGAATTTATCTTTCCATGGAAGTTCCATTGAAATTGAAGGGATTAGGATAAATATGAGTGACTAGAGAATTATATTTGTGTTATAAGGTTTTAGTTTTATTAAAATGGTATATTTTAAAGGAGTAAATCAAAGGTTAAGGGATTATTTTAAGGGTAGAATTGATACCCTTTTTAAATAATAGAAAAATGACACTTTTGGAAACACTCATAATATTTAAATAATCATGAAACTATTCAAGGGTTAGTGGATAAAAAGTGTAAAAATAGAGGGTTTGGGATAAGATATTGTTGAAACACATCTCATAAATTTATTTTTAGACAAGTTAACAATGATTTAACATTTTTTAAACTTTTAACCTTTTACCAAAACTATTTTTTTTGCTTTGGTAATTAATTTTTAAACTTCGTAATTAACATTAATAAAAAAATTATGATTGGACCATTTAACCTAATTTGATACTTCTTATTTAAAATTATAAAATCATTTTCACACATAAAATTTCTAAAGGTGTGAAAAGTATATTTTAAAATAAGCACACCTAATCGTGTAAAAACAATTTTTGGAAAAATAATGTTTTATGATATAAATTTATATATAAGAAAAAATTATCATGAATAATAATTTTAAAAACATAAATTTTTTTATTATAAAAAAATAAAAGGTAGGAGGATTTCAAGTAAATCTAAAGACAAATTTCACCATCTAAACACATAATTAAAGGAAAATATCAAAAACATTTTTTTTATTAAAGTAACATTTTAATTTAGTTTAAAAAATATTAAAAATTGGATTATAAGTTCAAAGAATATTTTAAAATTAATAATTTTATTTTTTAAATATATATTTTATTAATTTTTTTAATCTTCTAGGATAAGCTTAAATTATTATAAAATCATAAAAAATATAATTTTCACAAAAACCATTTTTTTGACTGAAAAAAACCATTTCAGAACAAAATAAAAAATTAATTATAAGTAAATTTTGATGTGAATAATTTAAAATTAAACTTTATTTTATAAAATTTAAATACAAAAAATTATTAAATTTAGATTTTAAAATAAAATACATAATACAATTAAAATGAATTTTTTTTGAAAATAAAAATTTTCAATATTAACTCATATTAATCTTTTTACCTCCTAAATATTTAATAGTTCACAATACTAGTCTTTATTATAGATTTATTAATAACTTATTAATATGTTTTGGTTAGTCTACATTAGGTATAGAAATGAAATATGTTATAGAACACATTATATATTATAAAGGATCCAAAATCCCAAGTCATTGCATTATACCACCATAAATGAATTGCATCATCACAATTTAATTATTTCTTACTAATGAAGTTACCTAAGGGTATCTATAAATATCACTTAGTGTAATTTTCTATTAGAGGTATCAACCTTAAAATCTCAGAAACATGTTTTCTCCTTAGAATAGGCTTAACCCAAATAATTATTTTTTCTCCAACCATTTGAGCTAGACATCCCTCAATAATAGGTATCATAACTCCTATAATGTAATTAATTTTAAAAGAGAGATCATAATAATCATAATACTGATAAATGATCATAATTTGGTTTGAAATATGAAATTTGAATTTTCTATTTTGTTCATTACTATAGAATCTATGTGTATATGACCAATAAATTTCAAAAATCACATTGATATCATCCAAAGGATGGATAATAAGTATTTCTTGATGCATATTCTATAAACCAAAAATTGGCATAAAATAATAATATAAGATAAAATAAAATAATTGGGTTTGGATTTGATTCTATTATAAGATATCATAGGCCTACTAGGGTGTTCATAACTAGATTCCAACTGGATATAAGAAAATCTAGAGTATAGGGTGAGTTTAATTTTTAACCTTATTTTTTAGAAACTACTTTTAGTAGTAGGGATAATGTTTTCATTCCCTTGTTTCCTCAGTTTTAGAGGTTGCTGATTTTTATTATCCTTGTTAGATATTCGGTTAGGGAATAATTTTTCATAATTACAAAACTTTAGTCATTTTAGGACATTATTAATCTATATTTCATCAATTAGGTTCTTCATCCTAGCTCGTCTGTCAAGATCTTGATGGACAATAACTCTACACTTGAAGAAATTTCTTGTTAGCTTGAGAAATTCCCTTGGGTTCTTCCTTCATAGTTTTTTGACATGTTGGAAGTTGAATATTTTTTCCTTCATCATCGTCAACATCCAATTTTCTACGAAACTCTATAATTATTTTAATGCCCTGACCCCAGTTACCCAGAGTTGGTGCATTATGTTAATACATTGTCATGATTACAAGGAATCAAGTCCCGAAGGACCAATCAGTTTAGCAGTCTTGGAAAATAGATTACATACATGAATGTTACATTACACTTCATAACATAAAAAACAAAATAAATAATCCTTTATTAATTCCATTATTCCCTTGTCTTAACCCTAAATATCAATCACAATACACTTCTTGGAATCCTAGGAAAAATAAAACATAGAAAGGGGTGAGCTCAAACCCTCAGTAAGGGTAAACAATACAGCGAAAACTTTCATAAATAAGCATAAACATTTAAGGAAATGTATAACTAAAATAAAAGCCTTTTAAACTTAAACTTCAACAAAAATATTGAAAAAATAAAATAAAATAATGCCATTTACTTATTCACATGGATATTCTACTAGTCGAATGATCACATGCAATATCACTAACCACTTTCATAATGATGGAATGCATAATTCCAGACTATCATAACCACGTAGCCAAGACCTCGTGCCAAGACTACAAAAAAGATTTTGTCAAGGCCTCATGCCAAGACACTAGTTTGTCTCATGAGACCTACCGATGCGATTTTTTTAGAAGATACGTTTAAAATTTCTAAAATATACTTCAGTGTTTTTCTGAAAACATTATGAAATCTTATGAAAACAAAATAACTAATTCTGAGGATGATCAACTAATTATAGGCCATGATGGGTCTACGCCCAAAACCTTCATATCTACCACACTTGAGATTTGGGTTTTCTGAAAACATTTACGTATACATTTACACTTGATTTTCATATTTTTGAGAGAAATATCTCTTTTTCATGAAAACATTTAAAAGTCACACAATTTTTAAAAGAAGTCATTTAAAGAAATTTTTTAATCAAAGTGTCCCATACCACTTTGAATTTTTTGAAAGGAATTAAAATTTTAAAAACACTCATGTCCATATAAATAAATCCTTAAAAACCATTTTGAAGGCATGGACATTAATGAGAAAGATTCAGAAGAATAAATATTTAAAACATTTGAAATGGTGTTTTAGAAAAAGTACCTTAAAATAATCCATTTGAAAACTCTTTCATAAAAAATGTAAATGAATAATAAATATGTCCTAGTAGATACATACGTAAAAACAACCTCGGATAATAAAGAGATTGTGAAATTAACCCTTACCAATTTGGTAACTTACGAAAAATACACCCCATGAAAGAGGTATCATACAATGAATATTTAAATACACATAAATTAAAGTTTATTACATAAAGAATACAATTATGGGCAGTACATACACCACACAAAAGGTAATAGTGTCAATATGGCATGAATCTCACGGGAATAAGGAGTGAGATGAAAACCCCTTACCAATTTGGTAACTTACGAAACATACAACCCATGAAAGAGGTATCATACAATGAATATGTAAATACACATAAATTAAATTGTATTACACAAAGAATACAATTATGGGAAGTACATACACCACACAAAAGGTAATAGTGGAAATATGGCATGAATCTCACGGGAATAAGGAGTGAGATGAAAACCCCTTACCTTGAACTTTCCTTTAGTCAAGGGTACGTTTAACCTCCTGTACGAAGATCATAGTATGTTATTAAATTATACCAGAACCATGTTAATATTTATGATATCATACATGATTAATTTATGACTTTATACTAACCATTTAATAATAATTTCCATGTTCAATTAACATTTCCGGTAATAATCGTTTTCTTTATCGTACGTGTTTTAACTTATTACTCTTGATTGTATCTCATAGACCATGATTTAAATACTTTCAGAATATAAAACATGATAAATATATCATATATATTTAGAATATAAATATGTATAATAGACATATATATGAAATGGAAAACACTGTTTATGGAGACGGTAGTTCGTACGTACGCATAAACATTGTTTCTGTTTTCATATAGTATTAAACGGAAGTAAGTGAATAAGATATATGTAAGTACATAAATACTTATATAAATAAATATATATATTTTCAGTATCATTATTATGTCATATATTACATACTTATTAGTAATATATATTTTTATAATCATCGATGAATGGTGAACTTGGAAATGAATCTCATCGTGTCGTGGAGACGGTAATCCATACGTACGCACGAGTGAAAATATCATTCTTTTGATATTAAAATAATATATAATTGGATGTTATATCATACATACAGAATCATTATCATTTTATATTTATTATTTACATGAATTATACATCTTATTATAACCATCTAAATAATAATATATTGAATAACAATTACACCACAACGTGGAGACGGTAGGCCATATGTATGCACGTATGGTGACATGTCATTCAAGGGATGGATAGAATAATGAATTTGTTTGTTCCATAATTATAATAACATCAAAGTATATAGAATATATAGGAGTTATTATTTTAGAATGGAAATAACAAGGAATGAAGAAGTTGAAGAGGAAAGGAACTTTAAAGAGGGTGGTGAAGACGTAACCTCTTCTTCAAGTTCTTCCTTTTGATTTGATCAAAATGGATCCTTAGGTTGGCTTTCTGATCAAACTAAGGCCTATAAGATGAAGTGAGGGAATTTTAGAGAGTATTTGGGCAGGTTTTGGCCGAACTAAAAGGCTTTTAAGGTGTGAAAAATTGGTTAGAAGTTGGGTCCTTTTATAAGGGGGAGGAGGGGCTCTTTAGGAAAAACTTAAAGTATTAATTTATAATAAATTCATATTCGGTTTATAAAGGATAAAAAGTGGATTATTAAAAGTATAAGGTGGGTATGGTTCTAAATAATTTCAACCAATAGATTTTAGAGAGGTTTGGGTCATTATATTAACCATATCTTTTAGTTTTAACTCTTGGTTAATTAGTTTAACACTTACCATGTCACATTGTATTTTTATAATATATAGTTAATAAAATTACTATATACATCCAAGAGACCCATAAGTGGTCCATTAATGATAAAAAAATAATGATATAAGTACTTTGGAAGAACCTTAGGTTTTTCGGAATAGAATATAAATTAATAATATAATATTTGTTTTAAAAACTCATTTATGTCAATTTTGACACTACTCAATAATTGATTTTTTTAAAGTCATAAAAACTTTATTAATTAGTACCAAATTAATTTATGAAATCATAACATGTAATATTAACCAATAAAATTAGTTTATGTCATCAAAACATTAAAATTATATTTATTTTAACATTTATAATACCAATTATTTGATTCTTTCATTAATAAGGAAGATACTGCATCATTATTGTGTCATATATATTTTTACTTTTTCAATGTCTAAATATTATAAATAAAATATAGTTATGTAGGAAATATTTTTATATTTCTAATGAATATTTATAATTTCAAATATAGCATATATAACCCTATGTAATAATTGTTTTTCTAAAAGATATAAGCTTATGTCATTTTTGTATTTACTTTATCTTAATTAAAATAAAGTGTCCCTATCCCCTACAAGTGGCTCCATGGGGTCCCAAAAATCGAACCAAAGATGACCATGGTCGGAAATGTATCACCAATAAGGTTAAGACAAGTTTTAGGGTAATTTATTATTATTATAATATTATTTTTTAACCCTTATTTACCAGATTTACCCTTTAACCATGGTAAATAAAATATTTACCGAAGTAATTATTCAAAATGTCTTAAAATAAAAAGCTACCTATTTACAAAATTTTGAAATACTGATTCAAAATATGGAATACATATTTTAAATTCAAAATACATAAGTGGTAGAAATTAATTTAAAATTAATTTCTGCTGTCAAAATAAAAAGCGCGTTTTTAAGATATAATAACTATCAGAAGATTGACACTTGTTTATGTCAAGTTTAATTCTGAAATTATGTCCAATGACCAACATTGTATTAAATGGTAAAAATATATTCTAAATATACTTTAAAAATACTGAAATTTATAATTTTTCACTATTAATTATTTTGATTAAGAAAGTTGTTTTTAATTAAAATTTAGTAATTTTCACTATTCATCAAAATATAAAAGTTATCCGAAAAGTACCAAAATTTCACCCTAGGCTAAATTCGATATTCTAAATCCAATAATGAAGTCCATTTTGAGAGATAAAATTTATAAAATTTCAAAAAGTAGGTATTACTATTTATAACGGCTAATTTGATTGGTTGTGGTGTGTGTTAGAACTCGAAGTTGCGTACAACACACACTACTGTTTTATTTAAAGAGAAGCGTACCGTGGAAGCTTGGGGTGATTAATTGTAAATTTTTGATGTCCCCATTATAAAAAATAAATTTATTTAGTCAAATTGAATATATAAAAGTTTAAAATGTTGGATTTAAAAAGGGTTCACTATTAAAAGTTGGTAAAAGTGCATTTTTGAAAAATACATCTTTTATTTGAAAAAAATGAATTTGTTCTTACATTATGTCCACGAAACTCATAATATGGATTCTAAAATTATAAGGATTATATAAAGTTCAAAATTTAGTTAATACTATTCATAACCTCTTTTGAATGGCTTGGTGGTAAGTCATGGTGCGCTTGAACTCAGTGTTGCGTGTAGTTCAAGTTATTGAATTATTTTGAAGAAGTAACACACTATCAAATCTTGGGGTGTTACATTCTTCCCTCCTTCAATAAATTAAGTCCTCATAATTTGATATTGTTTTTTGAAAATTATGGTTGAAAATAGAAAATATCTTTGGAGGAAAAACCCACATCGGAAATTTGGTTAATAAAATTTAGTCTTAATAAGAGGAAAAGAGAAATGAAATGGTAACCACCAAATTATGATCTCGATTAGAAGAACATTGGTGGAAATTAGAGACATATAATTAGAGGAAAACATAAATATTTATAGGTAGTGATTGAGGTCATCAATCACAAACAAGTTTAAAATTGTGGTCCATAAATTCATCAATCTATGATGATTTAAATTACCATCAGTTCAACAAACTATAAGGTATTAGGATAACACATTTTTGATGTTTCAAAATATCTTAGTTTAAATCCCACATAGAAAAATGAATTAATGAGGCCTCTATTTAAAATAAATAGTGGTAAGTATGAAGATTACCAAAAATAACACATACTAGGGTTCTATGTAGGAAAATATGGATATGGAAGAGAAATCTAACCATCAATTATATGATGGAGAGTGGTAGAGAACATGGCTATAAAAAGGCCAAAAATCCCAAAGCCGTAAATTAGTGATGATATAAGGTACCATCTAGGACAACATTTTTGTTCTAAGTTACTTTTATTAATGTTGAGGAATTTATTTATGAGATTGGCTTAGATCATAAGGAGATATACTTACCTTATAATTAGAGTTTTATCCATTAATAAATTTCTACCACAAACTCATCTTTCACCCCAAAAAATAATACAACTCAAAAATACTCTATTTATCCTAATCGTATAGGGTTCCAAATATAATGAATTTACAATTCACATATCGGACCCTTTATGAAAAGAAACTACATTATACCATCCAGGAACTTCATGTAGCACAATGGTAGGCGATAAACCCCAATTGCACTATTGTTGTGGGTTTGATTCCCACAGCTTTGTCCGACATGACGAGTCATCACACGGTCTACGTGTTGTCCTTTTATAAATATCCAAAAATAACCTTTCAAACTTAATCCCTTCCAACCTTTATACTTATCCAAAGTACTTCTGTAAACTCTTAGTCCAAAATTTATAAGGAAGGTAAACACAATGAAGATCCTTTTTTCCGTGTAATAACATGTGAATACCTTCATCATGTATTCTTTTAAAACACTGAAATATCTTTAATTACCATAAAAAATTATTGATTACATTCATTCTCCCTCATTCCTTATATAATACTAGATATATTTCATCCATCCAAAAATGTGGTAAACTCCAACAATGATGGAATATACAAATCTTTAATCAGTTTCAAGGAAGTCAAGAATATATAATATAATTTACCAAATCATCCATATATTATTCCAAAATCAGTACCTCAATATTAGGACCATATTAAGGTTTATCTTTCCTTCAACCATGTAATTTCCAAAATTTTAACTTTTTGTAGAGTCAATTTTTTTAGTACCATAAAATCTCAAATCCTCAATGAAATAGTACTGCAGTACAATCCTTATTTATTTCCAGTACATCATTGATACAACACTTCAATAAAATAATTCCAAAATAACAACATAAGAACACTAGTCATTCATCTTTATCTCTGGTAGTATCATAACTTGACTATTATCCAATAACATCATTTGCAACGTAGTCTGATAACTGGGACATTGGTTCGCGTAGTGTCCAAACTCCTTACAGATGAAACATTGTACATTTGAATCCTTTTTCTTACACTTGCAGTCACATACTTGGTGTCCCTTTTCTCCGTACTTATAACATACTCCCATTACCTTCAAGAATTTTCCATGGTGATTCTTTCCACAGTTATCACATATGGAAAAAACCTTCTTTACCTTCTTCCCTTTATCTATCCTTCTCTCTATCATCCTTTTCTTCTCTGGATTCCCTTCAAATCCATATGACTCCGAGAATTCTTTACTTATCTTATCAACACATGATACTATTTCTTCATATGATGATAATATGTGGGAAACTATTTTCCTTCTAAATTATGGCTTAGGACCATGAAATATATGATCCTTCTTACTCTTTGGATCATACGTATTACTGGAGTTCACATTCCTTCTACTGGGTGCCATTTCTATACAATATCATAAACTAGGTCAGTTTATGAATTACAATGAATAATTCCAAACTTGTAACATACCTTACGCAAATTGAACTGTTCATGGATATAATCCATAATAATAAAAATGTTTTCTTTGAGTAAGTATATACTCATGAGCCCTTCATAATGGGTTGTAAAGAAAATGAGAATTATCCTAAACATATCCCCCAGGAGTGTCGTAACCAAGAGTGTAGCAAGGCCCGTTGTTGTGCACCAGTTCCCATTCTAGTCTATCTCAAAGTGGTGTTTTCGGGTTTTACCCCTAGGTACATATGTGCCAAAGCCGCCTCTACCTGCTCATATCCAGACATGGATGTATTGCTCAGAAAACTCACAAAATATATACAATACCAAAATTCAAGGAAGTTCTTCTATACTAATCCTCAAAGTCTATCTTATGGATATGTTCTCTAATCAGAGTTTATCTAAATCTAGCTTCCATGGTTATTTCTAAACTTCCTCTGATACCAATTGTAATGCCCCGACCCCAGTTACCCAGAGTCGGTGCATTATTTTAATACATTGGCATGATTATAAGGAATCAAGTCCTGAAGGACTGATCAGTTTAGCAGTCTTGGAAAATAGATTACATACATGAATGTTACATTACACTTCATAACATACAAAACAACATAAATAATCCTTTATGAATTCCATTATTCCATTGTCTTAACCCTGCATATCAATCAGAATACACTTCTTGGAATCCTGGGAAAAATAAAACATAGAAAGGGGTGAGCTCAAACGCTCATTAAAGGTAAGTAATACAGCAGAAACTTTCATAAAGAAGCATAAAAATTTAAGGTAATGTATAACTAAAACAAAATACTTTTAAACTTGAACTTCAGAAAAATATGGCAAAAATAAAATGAAATAATTCCATTTACTTATTCACATGAATATTCTACTAGTCAAATGATCACATGCAATATCACTAACCACTTTCATAATGATGGAATGCATAATGCTAGACTATCATAACCACGTATCCAAGGCCTAATTCCAAGACTACAAATAATATTTTGTCAAGGCCTCGTGCCAAGACACTAGTTTGTCTCATGAGACCTACCGATGCAATTTTTTAAGAAGATACTTACATTTAAAATTTCTCAAATATACTCCAGTGTTTTTCTGAAAACATTATGCAAGATTCTGAAAACAAAATAACTAATTTTGAGACTGCTCGACTAATTATAGTCCATGATGGGTCCACGCCCAATCCCTTCCTTTCTACCACACTCGAGAGTTGGGTTTTCTGATAACATTTTTAAGCTTGAGTTAAATACGTATACATTTACACTCGATTTTCATATTTTTGAGAGAAATATCTCTTTTTCATGAAAAAATTTAAAATTCACACAATTTTTAAAAGAAGTCATTTAAAGATATTTTTGAATAAAAGTGTCCCATAACACTTTGAAACTTTTTAAAGGAATTAAAATTTTAAAACCATTCATGTCCATATAAATAAATCATTAAAAACCATTTTGAAGACATGGACATTAATGAGAAAGATTTAGAAGAATAAATATTTAAAACATTTGAAATGATGTTTTAGAAAAAGTCCCTTAAAATAATACCTTTGAAAAATCTTTAATAAAACATGGACATGGATAATAAATATGTCCCAGTAGATACATACGTAAAAACAACCTTGGATAATAAAGAGATTGTGAAATTAACCCTTACCAATTTGGTAACTTATGAAACATAAACCCCATGAAAGAGGTATCATACAATGAATATGTAAATACACATAAATTAAAGTGTATTACATAAAGAATAAAATTATGGGCAGTACATACACCACACAAAAGGTAATAGTGACAATATGGCATGAATCTCATGGGAATAAGGAGTGAGATGAAAACCCCTTACCAATTTGGTAACTTACAAAACGTACAACCCATGAAAGAGGTGTCATATAATGAATATATAAATACACATAAATTAAATTGTATTACATGAAGAATACAATTATGGGCAGTACATACACCACACAAAAGGTAATAGTGGGAATATGGCATGAATCTCACGGGAATAAGGAGTGAGATGAAAACCCCTTACCTTGCACTTTCCTTTAGTCGTGGGTATGTTTAACCTCCTGTACGAAGATCGTAGTGTGTTATCAATTATATCAGAACCATTTTAATATTTATGATATCATACATTATTCATTTATGACTTTATACTAACCATTTAATAATAATTTCCATGTTAAATTAACATTTTGGGTAATAATCGTTTTCTTTATCGTACATGTTTTAACTTGTTACTCTTGATTGTATGAAATAGATAATGATTTAAATACTTCCAGAATATAAAACATGATAAATATATCATATATATTTAGAATATAAATATGTATAATAGACATATATATGAAATGGAAAACACCGTTTATGGAGATGGTAGTCCGTACGTACGCATAAATATTGTTTTTGTTTTCATATAGTATTGAACGGAAGTAAGTGAATAAGATATATGTAAGTACATAAATACTTATATATATAAATATATATATCTACAGTATCATTATTATTTCATATATTACATACTTATTATTAATATATATTTTTATAATCATCGATGAATGGTGAACTTGGAAATGAATCTTATCGCGTCGTGGAGATGGTAATCTGTACGTATGCACGAGCAAAAATATCATTATTTTGATATTAAAATAATATATAATTGTATGTTATATCATATATAAATAATAATTATCATGTTATATTTATTATTTACATGAATTATACATCATTATTATAACCAACTAAATAGTAATATATTGAATAACAATTACACCACAACGTGGAGACGGTAGGCCGTACATACGCACGTATGGTGACATGTCTTTCAAGGGATGGATAGAATAATGAATTTTTTTGTTCCATAATTATAATAACATAAAATTATATATAATATATTGGAGTTATTATTTTATAATATAAATAACAAGGAAAGAAGAAGTTGAAGTGGAAAGGAACTTTAAAGAGGGTCGTGAAGACGTTACCTCTTCTTCGGGTTCTTCCTTTTGATTTGATCAAAATGGATCCTTAGGTTGGCTTTCTGATCAAAATAGAGCATCTAGGACGAAGTTAGGGAAGTTTAGAGAGTATTTTGGAATGGTTTGGATGAACCAAAAGAATTTTAAGGTGTGAATAATTGGTTAGAAGTTGGGTCCTTTTATAAGGGGGAGGAGGGGCTCTTTAGAAAAAACGTAAAGTATTAATTTATAATAAATTCATATTTGGTTTATAAAGGATCAAAAATGGATTATTAAAAGTATAAGGTAGGTTTGGGTCTAAATCCATTCAGCCAATATATTTTAGATAGGTTTGGGTCATTATATTAACCTTATCTTTTAGTTTTAACTCTTGGTTAATTAGTTTAACACTTACCATGTCACATTGTATTTTTATAATATATAGTCAATAAACTTACTATATACATCCAAGAGACCAAAAAGTGGTACATTAATGATACACCAATAATGATATAAGTCCTTTGTCCGAACCTTAGGTTTTTAGGAATAGAATATAAAATAATAATATAATATTTTTTTTAAAAACTCATTTATGTCAATTTTGACACTACTCAATAATTGATTTTTGTTAAAGTCATAAAAACTTTATTAATTCATACCAAATTTATTTAAGAAACACTAACATGTCATACTAACCAATAAAATTCGTGTATGTCATCAAAACTTTCAAATTATATTTATTTTAACATTTATAATACCAATTATTTGATTCTTTCATTAATAAGAAAAATACTGCATCATTATTGTGTCATATATATTTTTACTTTTTCAAGGTCTAAAAATTATAAATAAAATATAATTATGTAGGAAATATTTTTATATTTCTAATGAATATTTATAATTGAAAATATAGCATATATAACCCTATGTAAAAATTGTTTTTCTAAAAGATATAAGCTTATGTTGTTTTTGTATTTACTTTATCTTAATTAAAATAAAGTGTCCCTTTCACCTACAAGTGGCTCCATGGGGTCCCAAAAATCGACCCAAATATTACCATGGTCGGAACTGTATCCAAAAATAAGGTTAGGACACGTTTTATGGTAATTTATTATTATTATAATATTATTTTTTAACCCTTATTTACCGGATTTACCCTTTAACCGTGGTAAATAAAATATTTACCGAAGTAATTATTCAAAATGTCTAAAAATAAAAGTTACCTATTTACACAATTTGGAAATACTGATTGCAAATATGGAATCCATTTTTCCAAATTCAAAACACAGAAGTGGCAGAAATTAATTTAAAATTAATTCCTGCTGTCAAAACAAAAAGCGTGTTTTTAAGATATAATAACTATCAAAAGATTGACACTTGTTTATATACGGTTTAATTGTGAAATTATGTCCAATGACCAAAATTGTATTAAATGGTAAAACTATATTCTAAATATACTTTAAAAGAACTCAAATTCATAATTTATCACTATTAATTATTTTTATTAAGAAAGTTGTTTTTAATTAAAATTTAGTAATTTTCACTATTCATCAAAATATAAAAGTTATCTGAAAAGTACCAAAATTTCACCCTAGGATAAATTAGATATTCCAAATCCAAAAATGAAGTCCATTTTGAGAGATAAAGTTTATAAAATTTCAAAAAGTAGGTATTACTATTTATAACGGCTAGTTTGATTGGTTGTGGAGTGTGTTAGAACTCAAAGTTGCGTACAACACATGCTACTGCTTTATTCTAAGAGAAGTGTACCGTGGAAGCTTGGGGTGTTTAATTGTAAATTTTTAATGTCCCAATTCTAAAAAATAAATTTATTTAGTCAAATTGAATATATAAAAGTTTAAAATATTGGATTTAAAAAGGGTTCACTATTAAAAGTTGGTAAAAGTGCATTTTTGAAAAAATACTTCTTTTATCTGAAAAAAATGAATTTGTTCTTACATTATGTATAAGAAACTCATAATATGGATTCTAAAATTATAAATATTATATAAAGTTCAAAATTTAGTTAATACTATTCATAACCTCTTTTGAATGGCTTGTTTGTTAAGTCATGGTGTGCTTGAACTCAATGTTGCGTGTAGTTCAAGTTATTGAATTATTTTGAAGAATTAACACACTATAAAATCTTGGGGTGTTACAATTATCTTCTTTGGAATGTTAATATGTTTTTAAAGACTCATGTTTTTAAATCATAACTCAATATAACTAGATAAGCATAACCATAATGTTTTCAATGATAGATTATATCCCATTTGGGTTCACTTTACAATTTTCTCCATCACGTACATTATTAGCTTGGTTTGTACTTTCTCAAATAAATTCTAAAAAAAAATTAATCATGAGTTATCAATATTTTTTTCATAAGGTAATTGTGAAAAAATAAACCTAAAATTGTTTTATTTTTTTAAACAATCACATTATCTTTTAGTTTAACATAAGTCACTCTTAGTTTAATCTTGGTTTGTTTAGGTAGTGTTATATCATATATATCCTAATTTTATAACATAATAAATAATTCATAATGGGATATAAATAGAATGTGATTAACCAAAACATATCCCCTAGGAATGTCTATCCAAGTGTGAAATCTCAGGCCCACTCATCGTGTATCAGTGTGATGATCTATGCAACTCTCAACAAACCCTTTTAAGGGTGATTACCCGTAGGTGTATCTATCATAGAGTTGAATCCACTTTCCAGTATCTACACATGGATGTATTTCATGGAAAACCACATATTCAATACTTTACTAATATTTTAGGATATTATCATATTCTTAGACTCATCTATAAGGTTTTCACTAAGGCTGTCTAAACTAATCCCCAAAATTAGTTAAAATATTCTAAAAAAAATAAATCCTCATTTGATGCCAACTATGGTGACCCAAGATAAACATATATAAATAATACATTCATTCCATTTTTTAGATAATACATCTCCCAAACAGTCACCCAACCCAAGGATTTAAATTTTTATTGTCCTGGATATTAACTACATAAGAATCATAATCTAAAATATTTTCTCCATAATGAAACTCCTATAGACTCCCATCTAGGATTTACAAAAATTATACTTATTTTCATAACCTGGGTAAAGAAAAATATAATAAAGGGGTGAGATCAAATGATTAATAAGGGAAAAATTATTAATACACCATTATGGTTAATATAATGAAAAAATGAGAAAATATGGGTAGGGGAGAAATTCCATATTAAAAAGAACCCAGAACAATAATATTTATCCATAAGTCATTATAGAAGGTAATGCAATGTAAAATAAAAAAACATATTCCATAAATTTTTTTTAGAATCATGAAACATTAAACATGAGTTAAGGAGTATAATTATAGGAACAAGATTATGTCAAAAGAGTGTGACATAAACATAAGCCTAGAAAATATAATTCAATTATACCCACCATGACATTCATTATATAATAAGCTTAGGATAACCACCCACACACCTTCTTGGGGTTAGGATAATCCTCTCATGTACCCTTTTGGATTGGGTTAAATCCTCTGATGTACCCCTTTGGCTTGGGATAAATCCCCGCATGTACCCCTTTTGGCTTGGAATAAATCCTCCCATGTACCATCTTTTCCTTGGATAAATCCTCCCGTATACCTTTTTATCTTTGGATAAATCATCCCTTGTACCCATTTGGCTTGTGATAAATCCTTCAATATACCATTTTGTGATCATGAGATATAAACATAAACCAAATCATTAAAGAGAGATATAGGACCCCACCCATCATGATCCATATATTTGAGTGCCGCTTAAAATCAATCATAAACATATCTTAATGAACCCATGGAAAAATAATGGGTTTCCTAAAATATAAAAAAAATATCACATAACATAAAATTGGAATATCATAGGATATTAAAAATATAATTTTCTAAAAGTAATATTATCATAATTATATGTAGAGGATGACCAAAACATAACTTAAAGAGAGATAAAATATGGATGAAAATATGATTTAAAAATACTAATGTTTTCACAAAACCTTTTAAATATTGTTAAAAAAGTTTAAGTGAAAATCACATTTAGAAAAATATTTGAGAAATCAAATAGAAAACTTTGTAAAAAAATATTATAAAGAGTTAAAAAAATCCTTGAAATGACATAAAGGTTATCAAAATTTGGATTGGAAGATAAAAAATTTGATTTTAAAGGATGAAATTTTTCTTGAATTTTTTTAAATTCCTTTGTTGAAAAACCCACATCATTAAAAGGATAACACAACCTTTGATTTAAAATGAATAAAGGGGATTAAAATGATCATTAAAGATAAAAAAATTGAGTTTACATTACAGAAATGAGAACATTGGTGGGAATTAAAAACACAGACATGAAAAGCAATACATTAAAATAAATGGGAATTATTCTTAACAAAAATGTATATTAACAAAAAAATAAAATCATCAAGGAATAATACGTTGGTGTGAATCATGATTTGAATAGAAAATATGGTGGAAATAAATCCTAAAATAATAATATGTTATAACAGATCAATCGTTAAATATAATAGAAAAGGATATGGTATTTTTACTTAATGATGATAATTGATTCATTAAAAACCTTTATGGATTTAGTAATTTTTGAATCAAAAGTCATTGGAAGAATAAAAATCATAATTTTATATAAATCCCATGAATAAAATCAACAAGTATGAATGAATAATTTCTTTGTAAGTATATACACCATATAAATAATTAATTGGTACATAAAATTTAAACATATATCAATAAATAGGAATTGAGACAAACCCTTTGTTTCTTTTCTTTGTTGATCACACTCTAAGCTCATTGGAGACTTGATCTATCCTTGGAAGTTACCATAAAATTGAATGGATTAGGATAACTATGAGTGACTAGGATATTATTTTTAGGTTATAGGGTTCTATAGAGATTAAAAGGAGAAATTTTCAAGGAGTAATTTAAGGTGAAGTGCATATTTAGAGGGTGTAAGTGTTACCTTTTTATAAGAGGAGAAACGAGGCACTTTTGGAGACACTCATAATTTTTTAATAATGTTATGACATTATTCAAGGGTAAGTGGATAAAAAGTTGAAAAATAGAGGATTTAGAAGAATATAAGGTCTAAAATTCCTTTATCCAATCATTTTGAGATAAGGTAATTGTGATTAAAGGATTTTGTTTTTCTGCTTTTAACCTTTTACACAAATTAACTTTTACCTTGATAATAAATTTTTAACCTTAATAATTAACATCAATGAACAAAACTAAGATTGGATAATTTCACCTAATTTGTGAATTATTATTTGAAATTTGAAAATAATTCTAGCACATAATATTTATAAATATGTGGAAAATTAATTTTAAAATAAACTCACTTAATCCGATAAAAATATTTTTTATAAAAATAAAAATTTTAATATTTAAATTTATATATAATATATAATTATCATGGATAATAATTTTAATAACATAAATTGATTTATTATAAAATAAATAAAATGTTAGAGGATTTTATTGAAATATAAAAATTAATTTCTCCATCTAAAAACTTAATTAGAGGAAAATACTAAAAATAGTTTTTTTAATTAAAGTAACATTTTAATTTTGTTTTAAAAATATTAGTCATAGGATTATAAGATCAAAGAAAATTTTAAAATTTAAAAGTTTATTCATTAAATACATATTTTATTACTTAAAATGTCTTATAATAATATAGTATAATCTTACAAAATGATTAAATCATACAAATTATATTTTTTGCAAAAACCATATTTTTTGACTGAAAATATTATTTTTCATAAAAACTAATAATTTAATACTAAATAAATTTTTATGTGAGTAATTAAAATGTGAAATTTATTTTATAAAATTTAAGTATTATTTTTTAATAATTTTGTTTTAAAATAAAATACCTTATATAATGAAAATGTATTTTATTTAAATCAACCTTTTTAAATATTAACTTTTTTCCATCCAAATATTTAATGGTTTACTATATTAGTATTTATTATAAATTTATTAATAATGTATTTTTAATATGTTTTGGTTTGTTTATGTTGGGTGTAGAATGTGACATAAGTTACATAGCATAGTATGTGTTTTAGAAGATCTAAATTCTTGGGTGGTTATACCATATGTAAGGGTGTCGTTTTAAATCCAAAGAATTTAAAATTTCACCTATTTAATACATGCAATGATTTTTATTGAATATAATGGTTTTAAATTCTAAAAATCAAGGATTTAAATTCCACATGACCATTTAAAATTATATCAAATATTTTCAAAGGTTTTAATTTGATCATAGTAATGATTTTAGTTGAAAAAGAATTAAATGGGAAATAAATGGAATGTACAGTGAGTTTTAGAGAATATAAATAAAACATATACGTTTCTTCTTAGTTTTGAGGAATTATCTTAAATTTGAATTTGCTTATATTTTCTCAATTCCAAGTGATCCAAGAGCCTTTTCTCGATGTCTTGTGAATCCCTCAGTACCCATTTAAGGATTATTATAGATTGACGGTTACTTAAAGGGCCAGTGCCTGATTTTTATTTATATAATGAGTTTACAACTATGAGATATAGTTTAATTCTATGACATAGGATAAAATATTTTTAGTGTTATCTTAAGATAAGTCCTAGACTGCATAGATGTTTATGAAATGATAATGAATTAATGAAAGAATATGGTTGGTTCTTGATGCTTACTTATGATGATACAAGAAAAGAATTAATAGTGTCATCGAATCTTAGTTTAGAAGATTAAAATGTTAATCTTGAAAATGAAAATGGAATAATATTAATTAATATTGATATTTATTTTTAATTTGATATCTACTCCTTAGTGGTGGTAGCCAGGTGTCTTAAGAGGCAAAAACTACAACTGGGTCTAAGGCTAGGTAGTTTCCCTTAATATAGTTATGAGATATAATTTTCTATACGTTTTTTTAATATGCACTCCACACATATTTTAAGGGAAACCAACAAAAAGATATTCTATAGGTTTTTATTCTTAACATCCAAGTTGTTGAGGATATGGATGTTTGACTACCCTCTCTCCCCTATTCTCTCTTCAGATGTAGTATTATGTGTGAGTATTCATGAGGGTAATTTTTCCATACATGTTTGTTACAAGATGTGATATATTGGGGTTATTATGCATGAATGTATTCTATAAGTAGTATCTTATGGATTATTATAGTTGTTGTATGTGTGGGTTATGATGGATTGAGGTGTATTACATAATATACAGGTTGTGATGGATTTTGTAAATAACCAAATTGTCATATGGAGTATGTGGATGTAATTATGTGCTATAAAAGGTGTATGGTATAATATTTTTTTCTAGGTATGTTTGGAAAATATTATTATATAAGGTATGGGAGCTCTTGAAATGTGATATTGAGGTGTGAGAGTTGCAAACTAGTGTGGAAGCGGTTGTACACAAACCATATATATATATTCTCAATATTATTGTTATTATTTTGTATATTATTTGGTGAGTAAAACATGGTGAGGAAGGGAAAGTAATAATATACCCATTTAGGTGATGAGTTAGTTTCATTTATTTACTCACTAGGCTTTATTCTAATTCTTTAAAAAATTTCACAAAAGATTTTAGGGAGGATCTTACTGAGTATACATTTATACTCATCCGATGTATATATAAACTATTTTTCAAGTAAGTAAGAGTTTTTTGATGATCAAGATGGATATTACAAGTTTGAGGATTTTTTCAAGAGATTTGGTAGCTTCATGGTTGCTATTGAAGATTTATCACATTTTCATTTTCATTTTAGTTGTATCCAGTTATGTGTGACATCACATCATTGTTGAAGTTGGTTCCATAAAACCAAATTTTAACTAATTCATGATTAATTGTATTCATGTTTTTTAATATTTAATAAATATATTATCATATCATGATTATTATTTTTCATAACATAGTATGTGATAATTTTCTATATGTAATTTTCGCACTTAATGGTCATAATAATTCCACACTATTATGAGAACCTAAAAGTTATGTGATAGTATTCTTAAAAATAATTTCTATGTATAGATGATATAATTTTAAAAGACATAAATGATACATTATATCAGGGTTGGGGACTCATAGTACTTTGAGACACTTTCTCATGGTGTACTCCCTTAGTAATATCCAATACAATATATTATAAGAACATGACTAGCTAATAGGAAATCTATAATTATATGTCTCATTGGAAATTTCTATACATTAACATGTGTATCAATCCTTAAACAATATTATTATTATTATTACATGTCATGAGTCACATACTTTGAAGTATTAATGAAAACCATGATGACAGATGCTCACAACAAAATAGGATATATTGGGTGCATCATGAGTGATGTTGTATTAATGAATAATATAAGAAAGGATTTATCCATTATGTTTTATAATGAAAGTTGATATCTCAGTTCCTTTAATGGAAATTGAACTTCTTAATTAATTCTATGACCGTAGCTGTGTTGTTATCAAGTTCATTAATGGATAGTCAAAGTAAGGTAAATTGATTACCTTAGTTGATAAAACTAGTATACAACATGCTTGGTTAGATATATCTAGAAAATGGATTATATTACATAATGTATGTGTGTAGGAGGTTATATGTCATTATTAAATTAATTTATTTCTCATTGGGCGGCTTGGTGTGTTACTATAAGCCAACCTTGGACTTTAGGTAGTTGATCCTAATTCCATAAAGAAAGAGGCCTAGAGGGAAACACACTAAGTGCATCTGAAACCACAATTAAATTGTATTTGAAATTGAAATGTTTGATAAATATTATTCCCGTATGCGGTCTAATGATTATTCATATTTTTTTGGTCACAAATATCCAATCACCGGTTATTCTATATAATTTATAAGTGAGTTGAATATTTAATAAATATTTATTTAGCAAGGAATTATTTATTTAATTATGTGAATATAAAATATTAATTTATTCTGGTATATTCAGAATTTAATAAGATATTTATTTATTTTTGTTTACATGAATATTTATATAAATATATATTCACTAATTTAGTGAATATAATATTTTATTTATTTATTGGTAAATAGTGAATCCATATATATTTAATTTAACAAATAATCATTAGTCAAGGTCTGATAAATATTGAGGAGGATTGATAGACTAAGTCTTATGGTCAAGTGAGAAATGACATATTAAATTTTATTTGAATAAATATTTATTTATTTATTCAAGAAAAATAATATTTATTTTATTCATCATTTCAACACATGTAAAGTAAATAATAATAATAATATTAGTCTTTAAACATGGGGTTCATTGGGAATTAAGAAAATAATAAGCTTCATTGTAAAATTATTATTTTTTAACCCCAACACCATATAAACTGAGTTATTAAATTTTATGGAACCTATACCCATTCCATCATTATTCACAATGATTTATAGAGAGAAAACTCTCAATTCCTAGAGAGATAACTCCCTAGAACACTTTGAATAAGGAAGATAAATTCTCTTTATCCACCATAGTGAATTCCTACTCCCTTGAAGGATTTGATAATAGTCAACATCAATCATTGAAAGTGATAGATTCGTCCGCACTAGCACAAAAATAATTCTATAATAATAATCAGAGGTTCATAGAGAATAAATAGATCACCACTAGAGGGAATCTACACTTGATCCCTATAGTGAGTACCATTTCCCCGGATCCTGGACAATCCCCTCCTTATGGTTTGGAAATGGATGAGTCGAGAGGGGCTTGGCATCATGCTAAAACTTAGTAGTGGGGTTATCATCCAAAAAATCATGGATGAGGACATGGTTGTGATGATTGGGCTAGTACACGGTGGTGTGTTCAAATGTACACCAAGTCTTCTTCCAAGGATATCACTCTAGAGAAAAAAAATATTAGAGAGAAATACTCTATTCTCTTCAAGTATAAGAATCCACAATCTAAGTGGGAAACTAATGATGATGATAATGGATCTAAATATGACCATGGGGATGACCTTGACTCTTTTGATCTGTATTGATTTTCCTTGATGGAGGTAAGGAATTCTTGTCTGTCCCCATCCTTTATCTTGTTTTATTTACATTGTTCTAATAAATTTGATGGGTATGGGTTGGCTTTCCAACTTGTACTTGGACCTATTTCTTAAATTAAATATAAATTATATACTAAAATATTTAATCTTTGTAGATTAAAAGAAAAAATATTTGTCTTCCTCTGAAGAGAAATCCAAATATGTTGATGAAATATGTGTTGGGAATAGGTCCAACCTGATTCTACCATGCCTTGAAAGAGGGGTAAAATTATATTTTACAATTATTTATTATTCACTGATAGATTATACACAATTTTTTGTTAGTTTTCACTTATATTTTATTTGTTCTTTAATATAGAGTTTAATTAACACATTTTAAAAATATTAATTTTCAATATTCAAGTTTCATATCATATTAAAGAGGTTAAGATCAGAAAAATAATGATTAGAGATGACATTAAGTGGTGTTGTGGATCCTGGTTGGTAGATTGGTTTACATGACATGTGAATGATGTACACATTGTATACCCAAGTGAAATGCACCTGGATGTGTTATAAGATACATGATGTGTCAAGTAGAAATAGCATGCTGTATATTTATTGTACTCCATCTATTCACCAGATAATCCTTAAACATGGTTTGTTAGATTAGATGGTGTGTAGCTAGTGTAGATTCCATGTAGTCTAGACGGTAAGGTGGAAAATTTATGTTAACCATGTGGTCAAATATACAATATAATGACCTGTGAGATTGAGGGAATGTATCATTAATGATATAATCAACATATAGTTGTCATACATGTAATGTAACTTATTAATCCCCATGTTCAAATAAAGTACTAAGTTAACCAAAGGGATACACAGACACATGGTAAGTGGAACACAAAGTGTGTAGCTATCATACAAATCACATGATTCATTATTCTCTGCATCTAAAGAACACACCAAGTCAACTGGTGAGTTCTACAGATAGATGTAAAAAAAAACACATGGCGTGTAGCTCATTAGTACACACAATTTCATGTGGATGTAACATAAATCAAGTCCATAGGCATTTATCCCAAATACTCGTCAAGTGTTTAATACAACGTGTATCTTGTTAATACACATCATGTAGTCTCCCAGTAAAGGAGATAATTAAATTATATACATAATAATTTATTGAAACATTAAACTGCTAATTACTTGGTTCAAATTTGAAATGTTTACTATATAATAAATGGTTGTGAGATTAATAAATTCTCAATTAATTCCATGTAAATATTTATAATTACTGGTCAATCCATTTATTTGTCATAATTTTTATATGATAGGTATCTCCAAGAATCTTCAGATGATCATTAATATAAAGGGAATTAATGAATGAAGGAATGAATTGAATTAATTAATAAATTGAATTAATTCAAACATGTATATATTAATAAAAATAATGGATTTAATTGAATAAATATCTACTATTGTAACCCCATAAGATTTTTAAAAAGAAAACAATGCTCTATATCTTATATGACACACAACACCAAACCAAAATAAACCATGAAATATTATTATTTAAATATGATCTCTATAACATAACTGTAAAACTGGACAGTATGATTGAGATTAATTATTTTATGAAATATATATAAAGGTCCACCTAAATATAAATTTATTGATAAATTATTAGTAAATAATCACTCAATTTTTAGTAAAGTAATTTTATTCTTCAAAATTATGTTTTCCTCAAAAATGAATTTTCTTTCTTTTCATGAGAAAATATTATAATTAATTTATATAAATTTTAGAAATATCACTTAAAAAGAATTATATAATTTTTTAAATAATCATTTTAAAATTATCTTATGATGAAATTTTCGGATTTTTCTATAATGGGAGATTTTTCAGTAAATAGTGAAAATACGTCTTTTTATAAAATTTTTATTTATTTTCATTAAATTAAGTAATTTAAAAGTCCCATTATTCTTTGAATTTTATTTAAAATTAAAATAATAATTATTTATTTATATTTAATCTCATTAATTATTTTTTAATCCTCTTTATATGATATTTTTATATAATATCATTTTTGGACTAAAAAAGCATTTTCCTCAAAGACTGTTTTCATCGCTTCTCATGAGTCTAATTGTAAATTAAATTATTCTAATTTTATAGATTGAATATTGAAAAATATTTTCCATATTTAGAATATAGAAGTCCAAATTTGGAAAATAAGCCCCTTTTATTTTTTTTTCATTATAACTAGTAAGTATAGTATATAATTATCACCGTAGTAATGGGTAAATTGGCTAATTACGGTTAAAAATAATATGATATGGAGTAGAAATTGATCCTAACACTTTATTTTATCCCATTTTATGAGTGTATTTCATCCATTTCCATAAAATTCATGAATATATGTCCACTTGGTTCCATAATTCTTTGATTTTGACTTTTTATAATAAGTTAGTAAAAGCTAAAGACAAATATGTCACTTTCTTACTTTTAATAACTATAATATTTTGTGACAAGTATAAAAAAACTTTTGTTTAGTTATAAATAATAATTTTAAATAAAAATTATTTTTTATCATGGTTATTTATTTATAATTTTTATTAATGAAATAAATACCTTAAATTATTATGCAACACTAACATAATATTTATTCAATTAATAGTAAAATAAAATAAATGATTTTAAACATATTAAAATTAATATAAATTGAATGAATTATCATGTTCTAGGAATTTTTAAGGCAAATTTATCATTTTAGTAATTTTGAAGGATTATATTCTAATTTAAAAACTATCATGTTTTTTTCAAAGTCAAATAAAATGAATAATTCCAAAAATGATATTAATGATGCTTTATAATAAAAAATATTTATTAAATGATTTAAAATTTATCAAAACATATATTTTAAAAATTTATTGGGAAATGGTTTAAAATATCAAACATTCTCCATTTATTAGGAAAATTTTCTTTTATGTAAACTATATAGACCCCTAAATAGTAACAACTTTGTTATTACAATAATTATCAAAAAGGGTTAACACGGGTTAAAACAATGAGATAAGGGTAAAAACATATTTTAGACATGTCAAAATTTTATTGGATGATATTATTTATACCAATACTAATACAATATTAAAATTATATAAGTTTGGATCCTTTTTTCATTGTGAATTAATTTATATTAATTTAATATTTTAAGAAATTTTAAAATTCCCCTCCCCTCACTTATAAAAGAGGACATCCTATCCTCTTTTATTCACACTTAAAAATACATTTGGTTCAAAAAATACCTACAAAAATACCTTAATTATTACCTTATTACATCATATATTCGTTTTTGTGATTAAAATAACCTCATAGGAAGGCTTTTGTTGTAAACCTAATTAGGTTGTCCGAAGAAGAGGTATGCTTCTTAATCGGGCATTTTTATTATATTTATTATTAAGCCTCATTAAAATATTATTAAAACATACTAATATAATAAAATTAGTGTCTCCCATTTATTTATAAGATTTTATTTTAATAAAAAAACATACATCCATCTTCTCTTTCATCAAATGGTAAATATAACCATCATTCGTGTGTACGACAGACTACCGCCTCATGAAATAGTGTTATTCATTTCTCATAACCACCTCACATAGATGGTTATAATGATGTATTTAATGATTTAATGTGATATTAATGACATATTTATAATTATTAAAATATAATATATAATCTATATTATTACCTTACCTCCCTTGAAAAATGATAATGTCATTCGTGCGTACGTGTGGATCACTACCTACACAAAGCGATGTGATTAGTTTTTCAACACCACATCACATGGATGATATATATAAGTTTTTTTAGTAAAAAATATGGTATTTATGATATAATTATCATTATTTAGGGACTAAATAATACTTATATTATTTCTATCATGATCGTTGATAAATTGAAATGTTACTTGTGTGTGCGTAGAACTTACCGTCTCCATGATTGAAATATAGTACATTTTCATAACCATATTTCTTGGTTGGTTTTAAAAGTATAATTTATGTATAAAATTATAATTATTTCATGATTATTATTCAATATATGATGGAAAAATGACCTATTATACCATATTTAACCTACCAAAGTCATTTTGGACATATGAACTGAATATTGTCAAAACATACGACATGAACTTAATTGATTAAGTAAATAAATATAATAGGGTAATAAATAAAATAAAAGTAATATTAAATCTAAAAAAGTTTATTAAGAATGTAAATAATTAACTTAAGTTTATTATTTATTAAGATAAATAATGTACATAACAATTCAGACCTGGGGTAAGGTGTTTCATAACTTAATTTATTTTCATTGGGTTATATTACTTATTTATTATCTTTAATATTATAATATTACATGTGTAATGACAAATGATTTTTTTATTTTTTATTTTTACTTTTTTAATTAGATTTAATTTTATTAAATATAATCACTTCATTTATTAAAGTTACACTCTAATGATATGTTCTTTGTACGAGATTTCTCAGCTCACTTTTGTTTCCATGAGACATATGTCATATTCACCACTTTATTATTTCATGTGGTGTATATAATAACCCATTGATATAATATATCAAGGTTACATTTATATTAGTGGTATTTAAATATTCATTTGAAGGTATTTATTTCATGTGGGATATGAATCAAATGTTACCAAAGCAGTAAGGATTTTTTTTCATAATCTCATAATTATTCGAGAATGTTTAGGTTTAAGTCTCATCTAAGAAAATTATAATATATTTCTATCTTAATCCTAATCTATTTTCTTTTCATATATTAATTTTTTAAAATTATATTTGTTGGTCAGAGTGGATACTCAAGAGGGGGGTGAATTGAGTTCCAATTAAAATTTCTGTTAAAAAGATTTCTTTTAAAATCCCCCAAATTGAATAGTAAGTTAAACTGTAGTGAATTTATAAAGCTTTAAAAGTTTCAATTTGTTTCTCAAAGATTGATTATTTCTCAGCTAACTTAATCTGAATATTAAGTAAATTTTGAAACTAACTTACTGTCAAACAAAAGTTATAAACACTTGATAGTTTAACAATAAGAGTAACTTTAAAAAAGATTTATATTTAAAGTATATAGAAACAGAATATTCAATATAGTTTAAAATAAAACAAACAAGCAAAACAGTTTTAACCAAGAGGTTCAGTCTCAAGTTGAGACTTAGTCCTCTCAAAATATTTATATAAACTTTGATCCACACCCTGGATCGGGGTTAAACAATAATACACAGACTGTCCAGGTCTTATGACCTCTACCACAGTTCTTAGTGGGAAAAAACAATAGCACATAGGATATCCAGGTCACACTTGAACTCTACCACTATCCACAGTGGGATATAATAGTATAGGGAAAAGATTGTGTGAGGATTTAGAAATCCTCCAGTTCAGCACAGGAGACAATGTGTGTCTAAAAATACAGAGCACACACATTGCTCAAAATGAAAATAAATGAAACACAATAGAGCTAAATAGATAGAGGAGAGTTTAGAATGCTCTATGTGTTTTGAGTGAAGCTCTGGAATCCTTGAATTGATGCAGATGAGGTTTTGATTCCTTATCTAGTTTTTTGTCAAGAAACAGTGTGTCATTTTTGTATTTGGATTCCAGGTCTAGGTTGATCAGTCTGATCAGTTTGAGTGAAAGTGAAATAATTGAAGCTCTTTTCTCTTTGAATGTTCAGGTTCTATGGATTCAGTATAAATTCTTCCTTCTTATTCTATGTATGTAAGTCCTTGAATATCTCCATAATATTGTATTGTATGTGAATGAAAAAAATGACTGATCACCACCACTCGTCTTTATTAGTTTGAGGTTCCCTTATATAGCTTTAGCTCCGATAATGGGAATGATTACCTTTTTAAAGGTACGAGGTACAGTTCTTGAAATTCCAACCACTATCATTAATTAATATCAGATGCATTAAAAACATCAAATATGACCATTACTAAATAAACAAATATAAATAGAGTTTAGAGAAACAGTGACTCGTTTCCATCAGTAGCTCTTAGTATCAGTGAGCTTGTATCAGTATCTCTTCTGTATCGGTAGCTGTTACTCTTTATAGCAGTAGATCTATGTATCGATAGCTCTTCTGCATCAGTAGCTGTTAGTATTTATAATAGTAGCTCTATGTATCTTTAGCTCTTTCTATCTGTAGCTCCTTCTATCAGTAGCTCCTTCTATCAGTAGCTCCTCTTATCAGTAGCTTCTTTGTAAGAGTAGATCTTTTGTAATGGTATCCGTCTATCAGTATCAGCAGACTTGTATCGGTAGACTTTGTCTTTCTGTATTGGTGGAATTTTTATTTGTATTGGTGAACTTCATATCGGTAGTTGTCTGTCTGTCTGTCTGTATCGATAACTATGTATATACTCGTGGACTTACTCTATCGGTAGGTCTGTATCCGTCGACTTGTACATACCGATAGACTTATTCTATCAGTATCTCTTCTTCTATCGGTAGCTGTTATGCATATCGGTGACCTTATCCATATCAGTAGACTTCTATACCGGTGTACTTAGACTTATCAGTAGCTGTGTATCTGTTTGTCTGTATCAGTAGCTATGTGCATACCGGTGGAATTATGCATACCAGTGGACTTAACACTTATCTGTTCTATAAAAAACATATCCAGATTGAGTTATAATTATTTCAAAGCATGTACAAACATAGATAAACATTGATTAACATATTCCAATGATTATTTTGATATTTTTATCAACTCAATAGTAGGATGTCATAGATTGAAAGAATTAATATATAGATAAACATTATTTTTGATTATGAAAACTTATTGAAACATAATTGATATTATCAAAACAAGTGAGGTAAACAATCTCCCCCTTTTTGATAATCACAAATTCCAAAATAATTAGTAATGTATCAGTATAAAATACAATGGTTCTTATTTCTCAGTGTGATTAATGTATCAATGGATATAGTATTAAATGAAATTTTATCAGAGGTAATAATAAAAATAATGTACTAGAGTTACAAAACAAATGTATCAGAGGTAAAATTATAAAGCAAATGTACCAGAGGTAAATGTATTATTCTCATAAATATTAAGCTCATATTTCTCATAATTCATATGTTTCTCCTCCTTAGTATTATTTCTCCCCCTTTCCCTTTATAATGTTTCTCCCCCTTTGTGATTAGTAAAAATAAGTAAACAAAGATGAAAAAATGAACAAAAAGTAAGAGAGAATGAAATCATTTATATATTACTTGATGTGAAAATACATAGAAACATAGAATTGAATAAAAAATAATACAAGTGATTTGTATCAAAGGTCCTAGCCACTAATCAATCCACCTCCTGAATGTCTACTTTGGATTTGGCTTTGGGTTAGGAGGTAAACTCAGGCTGGGAAGTTTCAGAAGAAGGCCTGGGAATTCCAGAAAGTACTACTGGATGTTAAGAAACAGAGACTGTTCCTGGACTATAGTGGGTAGCTCTCTGTGTGATCATAGGAGTGATGCTCCAGATTGCTTGGACTGGAGTCATCTGAGGAATGGAGACAGACTGAGCAGAGACAGGCAGAGCTGGAGGTGCAATGACAGGAGTACTGTCTACATGTAAAAATGGCAGAAATAGATTCCTAAAGTCCATTATGATCCCTCATCCTCTCTCCATAACATAGATAAAGTCATCTTTGTTCTCCATAGACTTGTATAGACCAGGAGTCAACTCCCTCATCTTGCTTACTTGTTCTTTTAAAGCCTGAGTGACTGTGGGTAGCTTCATGTTTTCTAACATAATCTTGAAATGGTTATTGAGATGATGCTTGGTATAGAACCATTGTAAATAGTAATCCACTTTTTCTTTTACCTCTTTTTGAGAAGCATTGGCTTCTCTCATAAAATTATGAACAATTTTCCCTATATCCCTAGTGGTAGTCACTACTTGGGTCAAGGAAGTAGAGTCTACAGAGCCACTGGTAGAAGACTATCCAATCTCTTCTCTCATCACAGCTTAAATCTGATCAATATCCAAAGAACGCTTGGTAGAACTTAGAGGTGCAACAGTAAAGGCTACTATTTCCTTAAAAGATTTTGTCAACCCACTTATGAGATTTTTCACAAGAGAGTCCTGGGTGCTGACATGCTGCTCCATATACTTCTTAAATCCCTCAAAAAAAATCCAAAAATTACCGTACTACACCTTTAATGTAATTGATATCACCACTCATTTGCGCTTGAGAACTACTAAATGTAGTTAGAGAAGCAACGGACTGCTTCAAGGAAACAATAGCTCCTGTCCAGCTCTCAATCTAAGAATGATACACTCTTATCTCATTCATCATCTCTGTCACAGGTCCTGCCACCATACACCCAAGAGAGAGTTCTAATGATTTTTACATTTTATTCATCTCTTCAACAAAGCAATTCTTTAAATCTGCAGCAGATGCAGTCCAAGTCTCTTTCAACTCAGCCTTTAAAGACTCAAGATTAGCCTTAGTAACCAAATTTTTAGGCACGACTATAGGTTCTCTTTCTGACTCAATAATAGCCATAGAGTCATTCATAACATATTGAATGGATGATATTAAAGAGGTTTCCATTATTCTTATCTCTTCCACAAATGAGGTCTTAAGATCAGACTTCAACTGTTCTAGATCAGTTTTTCTTACCACATCCTCAGGTAAAAACTCAAAAGAGATATTATAGTTAACTTGTGGTCTATTCATGGGTGTCTCATATTCAGAATCAGGATAGTACAACCCACAAACTACAAAACCTGGGTCTTCTACCTAGTATTCAATTCCATAAACTACTAAAACACTGCCAAGTCTAGTTAGATGCTCCCCTTCAACTGGTGAATTCTCCTATATATGTATAGAAATAGCACCCTCAGTAGCTCATTCTTCCTCAAAAGAATTCTCCACAACCATCTCCATTTCTCTTACAGCAGGAGGATCCTTAGGAATAAGTGAAAGTCTATCTACTTCAACAACTTCCTCAGTAGGCATTGAAGAGTGCCCAATTAGTGGACTAAGACTCAAGCAAGCAGAAGTAGATGCTTCAGTTTCAGATTCTTCTTCTTCCTCATTCCCTGGAGTAGGCTGGTCTTCCTCATCAATAGGGGCTTCTTCATTGCTTACTCCCAGAATAGTTTCCTTTCCAGATGAGACTATTTCAACAACTGGACTTAGAGGAAATCCCAGATCCCTTCCATCAGCTAAAGAGGTATCCTCTTCATCAGTATCATCACTATACTGAGGTTCCTCTTCATCAGGTCCTAGACCTTGATCCCTCACATCCTTAGACCTAGAAGGATGATCCACACGATTAAACTTATCATATAGCTTCTCATCATCACTGAACCATTATCTTATCCACATATTCTAATTGATCTTCATGTATTTACAGATAGTTTTGGTAATACAGAAGTTGTCTTTCATAACCACTATCTCATCCTGAGACTTAGCCACTCCTTTTACCTTAATCATCAGAGATATTAGCTTTGCAAAGAATATATAATTAGTTTTTGACTTTTTCCTGGTCATATACTTAATCATAATCATTAGACGTCTACACAGGTTCACCTTAAGACCATTTCTTAATAGATGCAGCAAATAAATATCTTGGAATTTCAAATTGGTAATTTCCCCTCTCCTTGGACTTAACACATGTTGAATGAACTTGAACAACAACTGATTATCTCCATCCATTTCTGTAGAAACTACCTTTCTTAGTGTGCCATATCCTGTTAATTCTTCCAAACTAGATTCATACTCAATGATGTCACTATTAGGAGGTACTGATTTTGAGAAATATCCAAATTATCCTTCATGCGGAACTTTCAGGAACTCATCCTACTCCATATAAGAAAAAGATATTGTCCTGCCATTCACTACTGATATCATCTTGTTCTCAGCTTTTGATTTTTCAAAACAAACAAACTCATAGAATTATTTTACCAGCTTCAGATAGGAGGGACCATTGTTATTAGAGAATCATTCTACCCATTTCTGGTCTTCCAGTACTTCTAGAAAAGATATTATAGTCAACTTGTGGTTTTTTATGGGTGTATCATCTTCAGAATCAGGATAGTCCAACCCACAAACTTTAAAACCTGGGTCTTCTTCCCAATATTCAATTACATCAGCTACTGAAACATTGCCAAGTCTGATAGGATGCTCCCCCTCAAC
Organism: Viscum album; assembly: GCA_963277665.1. Taxonomy (NCBI): domain Eukaryota; kingdom Viridiplantae; phylum Streptophyta; class Magnoliopsida; order Santalales; family Viscaceae; genus Viscum; species Viscum album. The sequence continues at coordinate 118,107,906 of OY728159.1, read as the reverse complement.
TGGTGTATTCTTCTATATATGTAGAGAAATAGCACCCTTAACAGCTCGATCTTCCTCAGAAGAATCTTCCACAACCATCTTTATTTCTCTAATAGTAGGAGGTTACTCAGGAATAGGTGCAGGTCTATCTACTTCAATAGGAATAGCTTCTCGCACAACAGTAATTCTAATCAATTGACTCAAACTCAATTTGACAGAAGCAGATGCTTCAGTTTTAGATCCTTCTTCTTCTTCAATCTCTAGGGCAAGCTGGGCTTCCTCATCAACAAGTGATTCTTCATTGCTTTCTTTCAAGACTGTTTTCTTTCCATATGACACAACTTCATCAACATGAATTATAGGTAAGTCTGGATCCCTTCCATCAACTACAGAGGTATCCTCCTCATCAGTATCATCACTATATTGAGGTTCCTCTTCATCAGGTCCTAGAACTAGATCCCTCACATCCTTAGGCCTAGAGGGATGATCCACAGGATTAAACTTATCAAACAACTTCTCATCACCACTAGCCCATTCACTTCTCGATAGATACCAATTGATCTTCATGTATTTACAGATGGTTTTGGTAATACAAAAGTTGTATTTTACCACCACTGTCTTATCCTGAGACTTAGCCACACCTCTTATCTTGATCTTCAAGGAGATTAGCTTTGAAAAGAATAGAGAATTAGTTTTTGACTTTGTCCTGGTCATATATTCAATTTAAATCATTAACAGTCTACACAGATTCACCTTAACACCATGTCTTAACAAATGCAACAAAAAAAATATCTTGGTATTTCAGATTTGAAAAGTCCCCTCTTCTTGGACTTAGCACATGTTGAATGAACTTGAAAAGTAAATGATTATCTCCATCCATTTATGTAGAAACTACCTTTCTTAGTGTACCATCTCCTGTTAATTCTTCTAAAGCAGTTTCATACTCAAATATTTCACTGGTAGGAGGTACTGATTTCAAGAAATACCCAAAAATTCCTTTATGTGGAAATTTCAGGCACTCATCCCACTCAACAGAAGAAAAGGATATTATCTTGCCATTCAGTACTGATACTATCCTATTCTAAACTTCTGATTTCTCAAAAATGAACAAACTCATAGAATTCATTTACCATCTTCAGATAATAAGGACCATTGTTATTCGAGAATAATTCTACCCATTTCTAGTCCTCTAGTACTTCTAGAACTAAATATTTACTAGACATCAACGATTCCACACATATCTCTTTCTAAACTACTATTACCCTTTGAACAAGATGCATATTTGTAGGTTTCTTCACTTCACTTCCACCACTAGACTCTCCTTTAAGTCTCTTGGAATTCGGCTCATCATCCTTTCTGCTAACCGATGGTCTCTTCACTCTTGACATTCTGCGAATTGTGAGACTTAGGGTTTGAGAGAAACAAAGGTTTGGGAGCTAAGGCTTGAAGGTAAAGGGTTTGAGGTGGATTGATATGTGGTTAAGACTTATGTTTTATCATTTAGGAATCACAAAATAAATAAATAAAACATAATAAGTAAAATATAAATGATAAATATTCCAGCGGCTAAAGATAGAAAATTTTCAACATAGTGCAATCCTAACGGTAATACATACCAGTGAGGACTCCTAACGGTGAGGTAATTTTATCAGTGAGGTCCCCTAACAGTGAGGTATATCAGTGATGTTCATACTGGTGAGGTATAATAGTGAGGTTCATACCGGTGAGGTATAACAGTGAGGTTCATACTGGTGAGGTAAAACAGTGAGGTTCATACCGGTGAGGTTTCTAACGGTGAGGTGTCTAACAGTGAGGTTTCTAACGATGAGGTTTCTAATATTGAGGTCTCTAACGGTGAGGTTTCTAACGGTGAGGTTTCTATCAGTGAGGTTTCTAACGGTGAGGTTTCTAATGGTGAGGTTTCTTACTTACAAAGTCTATCATTCCTATCTCATGTCTAATGTAACTTAACCTATCCGAACTTAAAGGCTTAGTGAAAATGACAACTAATTGATGTTCAGTACCTATAAATTCAAGAGTAATATCACCCTTTTGGTAATGATCTCTCAGAAAGTGGTGCCTGACATCAATGTGTATGGTCCTAGAGTGAGACACGGGATTCTTAGAGATATTAATTGCACTAGTGTTATCACAGTTTATAGATACATGTATAAAATGATATCCGTAGTCCAATAATGTTTGTTTCATCAACATAATTTGTGCACAACAACTACTAGTAGAAATATATTCTGCTTCAGTAGTAGACAATTCAATAGAATTTGACTTTTTACTACACCATGATACTAAGGACTTACCTAGAATATGACATGTTCCAGAAGTGCTCTTTCTATCTAACTTGAAACCAGCAAAGCCAGCATCTGAATAACTTATTAAGTCAAAGGATTTTCCTTTTGTATAAAATAATCCTAAGTTAGTAGTATGTTTAAGTTATTTGAAAATTCGTTTAACAGCAAGCAAGTGTGATTATTTTGGATTAGATTCAAATCTTGCACACATACACACACTAAACATAATATCTGGTTGACTAGCAGTAAGATAAAGTAGACTTCCGATCATACCTCTGTAGTTGGTTTGACCACTGGTTTTGCAGTTTCATCAGCATCAAACTTACAATTTGTACTCATAGGTGTATCACTTTACATAATACTATCTAAACCAAAACATTTTAAAATATCCTTTTTATATTTACTTTGATTTAAAATAATACCATTTTCATTTTGAAAAACTTGAAATCTAAGAAAATATTTGAGTTCTCCCATTAAACTCATTTCAAATTCATTTTGCATACTCTTGTAAAAATCAATAAACAAAGCATTTTTAGAAGATCCAAAAATAATACCATCAACATAGATTTGTACTATCAAAACATCTTTAGAAATTTTTTTAATAAAGATATTTGGATCAGAAATCCATTTAGAAAAACCTTTTAAAATAAGAAAATTACTAATTCTATCATACCAAGCTCGTGGGGCTTGTTTTAAACCATATAAAGCTTTAGAGAGCTTAAAAACTTGATTTAGAAAATGAGGATTAGTAAATCTAGGTGGTTGTTCAACAAAAACATCTTCAATTATAAAACCATTTAGAAAAGAACTTTTAACATCCATTTGATATAACACGAAATTCAAATGAGTAGCATAGGCAAGTAGAATCCTAATAGCTTCTAATCTAGCTACAGGTGCAAAGGTTTCCTCATAGTCCATTCATTACTCTTGACTATATCCTTGTGCAACTAGACTTACTTTGTTTCTAACTATGTTTCCTAATTCATCAACTTTATTTCTAAACACCCATTTAGTACCTATGGTCAAAGTTTCCTTAGGTCTGTCAACTAATTCCCAGATTTTGTTTCTTTCAAATTGATTTAATTCTTCTTGCATAGCCATTACCCAAAATTCATCATTGATTGAATCATTGATATTTTTAGGTTCTAACTGTGAAAGAAAGGCATGATGTTCAACCTGATTTCATAGAGAAGCTCTAGTCTGTGTCCCTCTATCAAGATTACCAAAAACAACACCTAAAGGATGATTCTTTAGAATCATAGATGATCTAATAAAGGTAGGACTAGAAATTTCAGGTTCTCCTCTAGGTTCGGGTTCACCAGGAGCAGATTCTGGAATATTTCCAGAACTGGTTGTCTTTACAACAGGTTCACTATTTTTGTCATTAAGGTCCAGAATAAATATATTTTCTTCAGTATTTTCAAGAGAAGACTTAGATTCATGTGGATCAGTTTCATCAAATTTGATGTGAATAGACTCTTCCACACATTTGGTTCTTTTTTTAAAGACTCTATAAGATTTACTGGTTACATGGTAACGTAGAAAGATTACCTCATCACTTTTAGAAGAAAACTTGTCAATATTATCCTTAGTATTAAGAATAAATAATTTTCAACCAAAAACTATGAAGTAAATAACTTTAGGCTTCCTATTATTCCACAGTTCATACAGGGTCTTCTTAAGAACAGGTCTAATCAAGAATCTATTTATAATATAACAAGCTGTATTCACAACTTCAACCCAAAAATAAATAGGTAGGTCATACTCATTAAGTATAGTTCTTTAAATTTCCTGGAGGGTTCTATTTCTTCTTTCTACTACACAATTCTTTTTAGGTGTCCTAGGGATAGACAAGTTGTGACTATAGCCATTGTATGAGCAGTAAGATTCAAACTCATTATTTTCAAACTCACAGCCATGACCACTTCTAAGGGTCTTAATTTTAAGTCCACTAAGGTTCTCTATAGACTTGGAGTATTTAATAAAGTAAGAACAATCTTCACTTTTGTGAGCAATAAAGTATACCCAAGTGTATCTAGAAAAGTCATCTACTAATACATAGACATATTTCTTCCCATTGAAACTAGAAACTTTAGAAGGTCCCAAAAAATCCATGTGAACCAACTCAAGAGGTTGAGAAGTTGAAACTTCTTTATTTAATTTTAATGAAACTTCATGTTTCTTTCCCTTTTGACAGGGAGTACAAACTTTGTCTGATGGGAATTTTAGTTGAGGTAGGTCTCTAACTAAATTTTTCTTAGTCATTTTCTTAAGTGAATGAACATTGCAATGTCTTAATCTTCTGTGACAAAGAAAAAATTCCCTATGAAAAGCACTTAAAAAAGTAATATTATGCTTAGCTAAATAATTAAAATCTATATTATAAACATATTCATTTCTCAAGGCATAAAATACTAAAACATTTTTAAAATTAAAATAATTACAAGCATCATTTTCAAATTTAACATTGAAACCATTATCACACAACTGAGAAATAATTAACAGGTTGTATTTTAATCCATCAACAAATAATACTTTATAAATTAAAACTGAACCAATGTTACTAATCTGGCCTAATATGATGATTTTTCCTTTTGAATTATCACCAAAGGTGACATTCCCTCCATCAAACTTGATTAAACTCTTGAAACATGAGTAATATCCAGTCATATTCCTTGAAAATCCACTGCCCAAGTACCATATCTTCTTATGGGAACTCTTCAAGCAAGTCTCCTACAAAACAGTTTTAAACAGAAAATGATTTTGGTACTCAAATTTTCATGGGTCCAAACAGGTTAGCAAGAAAAAATTTTGGTACCCAGATTTGTCTAATGGGTCTCATTAAATCAATAGATTCAAAGGATTTTGAAAGATAACTTTGTTTGATCTATAACTACGAGAATAGCTAGTTGAGTCATAGGAATTTCCAAAACTGGAACTAGCATCTTACTGTCTAGATTTAGGAATAAATCTATTTTTTGAAATCTGTCTCTGTCTAGGTTGATAGCCTAAACCAGTAGTATATTTTGGTGCCACTTGTTTTCCAAGAATTTGAGTTAGAGTATTCTTTACATTAGTGAACTTCTTCAAATCTATTCTAATTTTCTCATTGGACAATTTAAGTTGAGTATTTTCCTTTAATAGTTGACCATTCTTTTCATTTTCTACTTCTAATTCAGATTGTGCGGGCTAGTTAAAGCATACTGTTTATTTATTGTTTTATACTTATCCTTCAGCTCATTTTAGGTATCTTCTATCATGTTACAATATTCAAATAACTCTTCACCAGACATTTTTTCAGAATCAGAATCATCTCCAGAATAATAAGAATTTAAAGTATGAGTATCTAATGTTACCTCAGATGTGTTTGTCATGAAACACATATTAGCCTTTTGAGATTTCTCATCCTGAGTTGAGTCAAAATCACTTGAATTGTCTTCTGAATCACTTAAGGTTACTTTCATATATTTCTTATATTGTTTTTCCTTATAATCATATTTCTTCTTGAATTTTAATTTTGGACAGCAATCTTTTACATGTCCTTTCCTCTTGCATTCGTAACACACTATCTCATCACTTTTATCAGACCTTTTCCAATCCTTCTTCCAATGACCTTTGTTGTCATACTTTCCCTTATAGTTTGATTTTCTGAAAAACTTTTCTTCCTATAGAATTTTTTGAATCTCCTTGATATTTGAGCCATCTCTTCATCACTATCAAAATCTGAACTTTCACTTGTTGAGCTTTCAGTAGGTATGTGAACTTTCTCCTTTTCCTTGCTCTTTGAGGCAGTAGACTTAAATTCCACTGACTTCCTCTTTGGTTCATCATATTCCTCCTTGTTTACTTTTATCTCTTCTTCATACATCATTAACTTACCAATCATATCTTTAACAAGCAGTGAACTTATATCCCACAATTCTCTTATTGAAACTGATGTGCCTCTCCATCTCTCTGGAATACATCTTCGTAACCTCATGATTCGCTCCTTCACTGGAACAACCTTTACAAGTGAGATAATTGTATTTACAACTTCGTTGAACCTGAGATACATGTCAAACATAGGTTCATCAGGCATAATTTTAAAATTATCATACTTAATAGAATAAGTTTTTATTCTCATTTCATTAACATTGGTTTTTCCGTCCTGGGAAACACCCAAGGTATACCAAATTTCATAAGAAGTTTTACAAGAAGATATTAGATTAAATTATTCATCTCATAAAGAACAATATAGGGCATTCATTGCTTTACAATTATTATTGTAAGCTATTTTAGTAGGTTCATCCCAAGTAGTTCTTTCAGTTTCTGGAATTTTATACTGTGTCTCTATAGAATTCCAGATATCAAATCCCATACTTTCTAAATGAATTTTCATTTTTAGTTTCCATTAGGCATAGTTAACACCATTAAATAAAGGTGGCATGTTGGTAGCAACACCTTCTAGTCTATTATACATAATTAGATTTTAGAAAATATATTTAAAGTGATAAAATTTATAACTAAAAGAAATTTTGAGATCTTTAAGATACAACTAAAATCACAGTTGAAAAAACAGAGTGTTTGGAAATCCTTTATTACTAAAAAACAATCCTTTGATACCAAATGTTGGTCATAGTGGATACTCAAGAGGGGTAGGGGTGTATTGAGTTCCAATTATAATTTCTGTTAAAAATATTTCTATTAAAATCCCCCAAATTGAATAGTATGCTAAACTGTAGTGAATTTATAAATCTTGAAAGGTTTAAATTAGTTTCTCAAAGATTTATTATTTATCAGTTAACTTAATCTAAAGATTAAGTAACTTTTGAAACTAACTTACTGTCAAACAAAAGTTATAAACACTTTCTAGTTTAACTATCTGAGTAACTTTAAAATAGATTTATATTTAAAGTACTTAGTAGCGGAATATTCAATATAGTTTAAAACAAAATAAACAAGAACAACAGTTTTAACCAAGAGGTTCAGTATCATGATGAGACTTAGTCCTCTCAAACAATTTATATAAACTTTGATCCACACCCTGGATTGGGGTTAAACAGTAGTACACAGACTATCTCGGTCCTATGAACTCTACTATATTTCTTTGTGGGAAAACAAAATAATAGCACACAGGATATCTAGGTAACACTTGACCTCTACCACTATCCACAGTGGGATATAAGAGTATAGGGAAAAGATTGTGTGTGGATTTATAAATCCTCCAGTTCAGTACAGGAGACAGTGTGTGTCTAAAAATACAGAGCACACACACACTGCTCAAAATGTAAATAAATGAAACAAAATAGAGCTAAATAGATAGAGAAGTGTTTAGAATACTCTATGTGTTTTGGGTGAAGCTCTGGACTCATTGAATTGATGCAGATGAGGCTTTGATTCCTTCTCTGTTATTTTGTTAAGAAAAAGTGTGTCATTTTTGTATTTGGATTCTAGGTCTAGGTTGATCAGTCTGATCAGCTTGAGTGCAAGTGAAATCATTGAAGCTCCTTTCTCCTTGAATGTTCATGTTCTATGGATTCAGTATGAATTCTTCCTTCTTCTTCTATGTAAGTAAGACCTTGAATATCTTCAGAATATTTTCTTTTATGTGCATGAAAAAACTGACTGATCACCACCACTGGTCTTTAGTACTTTGAAGTTCCCTTATATAGCTTTAGCTCCGAGAATGGGAATGATTACCTTTTTACAGGTACAAGGTATAGTTCCTGAAATTCCAACCACTATCATTAATTAATAGAAGGTGCATTAAAAACATCAAATATCACTGTTTCTAAATAAACAAATAGAAATAGAGTTTAGAGAAACAATGGCTGTTTTCCATCGGTAGCTCTTAGTATCAGTGAGCTTGTATTGGTAGATCTTCTGTATCAGTAACTGTTACTCTTTATAACAGTAGCTCTATGTATTGGTATCTCTTCTATATTGGTAGCTGTTACTCTTTATAATAATATCTCTATGTATTAGTAGCTCTTTATATCAGTAGCTCCTTCTATCAGTATCTCCTTCTATCAATATCTCTTATTATCGGTAGCTTCTTTGTTACGGTAGCTCTTTTGTAATGGTATTTGTCTATCTGTATCAGCAGAATTGTATCGGTAGAATTTTTCTTTTTGTATCGGTGGAATTTGTATTTGTATCGGTGGACTTTATATTGGTAGTAGTTTGTCTGTCTGTTTGTATCAGTAACTATGTATATACCTGTGGACTTACTCTATCAGTAGGTCTATATCAGTCGACTTATTCATACTGGTAGACTTCTTCAATCGGTAGATCTTCTTCTATTAGTAGCTGTTATTCATATCAGTGACCTTATCTGTACCGATGTACTTAGCCTTATCAGTAGCTGTGTATCTGTTTGTCTGTATCAGTAGCTATGTGCATACCGGTGGACTTATGCATACCAATGGACTTAACACATATCTGTTCTATGCAAAACATATCCAGATTGAGTTAGAATTATTTCAAAGTATTTATAAACATAGATAAACATTGATTAATATATTCTAATGATTATTTTGATATTTTTATCAACTCAATAGTAGGACGTCATAAATTGAAAGAATTAATATATAGATAAAAATTATTTAGGATTATAAAAACATATTGAAACATAATTGATATTATCAAAACAGGTGAGGTAAACAATATTTTTCCCTTTTATTTTCCACTTTTCAGTACACAATAGATCTAAAGAATGTTTTTAAGGAAACCGACTTTGTTTTTTATCATTTGAGAATCCTTTTCTTCCATATCCATATTTTCCTTAAAATGTTTTTTAAAATGTTTTTAATATTCTATAATGATTTATTAAGGATATTTCTACCCATTTTTATCTTTTTAAAAATTGGTTTAAATGGAATATTATTTTCATTTTCAAAAGTGAGATACTTTTTGAATTTTTACGGAAAATGTGAAAGGAATCATTATTTTATCATACCCAACATGAACATAATTTCCTTCCTTCATGACCAATAAATTATTTGAAACTTACTTTACAAGTTTATATCTATCCTTCAAAGAAAGTATTTTTCCTAATATTCTAGAAATTTTTAGTTTTCAAAAAATATTTTCAAAGTAAAGAGGGTATTTTACTCAATAATGTTTTAATGATATTTGTTTGGTATTTTCGATCATAAAAAATAATAACCTTTTATTTTAATTATGATCCAATGAGGATATGTTGTAATGATACAATCCTTATTATTTCCTTAATTGCATTATGATTAGTTTTATTTGGGAAGATATTTAAATTTCGAATACTAGTTCTTTAATTTGAATGATTATATTTATTATATATTGAATTATTATTAACCCCATTTATATTATGAATGAATTGGACTTATTAAGTGATAAGTGAGCCATGTTATATCCTATAGATGCATAGGTAGGTCTCATGATGCAAACTAGTTTGTGTAATTTTCTGAAGCCTTAACCATTTATATATGATGTCTTGGTATGAATCCTTGATAGTTATTTTATGATGCCTAACATTATGCATTCCATCATATGAGATTATATATTAATGTTCAAGTGATTATTTAAATAGATATGACATCCATGGAAAAGTTTTAAGATCATTTTATTTGTTATATGGAATTATTTGATCATCATTTATTCCTTCTATATTTTTCTTTGTGATCAAGTTAATTATTAAATGGCACATGTTTTAAATTATTTACCCTTCCTGATTGATTATTCCATATTTAATAATGATTGATTATACTATAAGACATACTGAAAATTTGATCTCACCCATTATTTTTTTCCTTTCCCTTGGATATTAAGAATGAATCTTTGAATGAGTTCAAGGATGTAGAAAAATCACTTTTACTACATTTAATATTTCATTTTCCAATGTAAAATGGGAAGCATTTATCTATCTAATATAATAGTACTACTAAACAATTTGGTAATTTGGGATGTGATCTGTTGTATTTTTTACCAATATAATAAATTAATCACCAGATCTGGGCTTCTTAAGTTGGGGTCTTTATAGATGGTATGATAGGAAATATTGTAGAAACCTTTGGAATTAAATTTAGGAAACCATAGATTTTGGAACATAACCCTGTGACTGAATTTTAGGAAAAGTCCAAGTATAAGATAAAATCCCAATGTTTTGGTACGATAATTATTATGTGGTCTTCCTAGAAATACATCCATTTATAGATAATAAAATTTTACATGGGTTTAGAACAGATACATATGGGGATAATAACTTCAAAAAGAGTTGGTCGATTATATCTTGTTCATCATTCTAGTGAATGGTGAGTGTTACCTTACTACACACCTAGTTTGACACTATCAAGGGATATTCTTAGGTTAATTCACATTTTAGTTATGAAACATCATGAATTATTTTAATATATAATGATTATGGTTGACCTAGGTTAAAACTAATGTTTCATAGATTGAAAATATGGTGACATGATTTAGACATCCTATAGATTATTTTGCATGATTATGATTATTGTTTCCCAAACTATGTTTTTTAGTTTTAGTCGATGGCTAGAACTTGGAGGAATTTTTTTAACACTAAATGTGATCGATAATGTAGTGATTGGGAGAAACCAAATGGGATGATGACTGAAGTTTAAGATATTTTGATTATTCCTAAATAGTTATCATGATATATGATTAACAACCTACACATTAATCAACTCTCAAGATCACCAAATAAGAGAAGGATAGAGTCTAATAAGAGATCAGATGGTGGAGACCATGGAGGAAAGAAGGATCAATTTCCTTCATGTTATAAATGTGTAAAGAGACACCTCAAATAATGTCCCAAAGTAACAAGAAAATATTTTTTATGTGGAACAGAAGGGTATAGAGTAACAAATTTCTTGAATAAAAAAATTAAGAGTTCAATAGAGATAAATAAATTTCACCATAGAGTTACAATTATTGTTTATTATCTTAATTATGGGGAACCTAGGAATTATCCAAGTCAATTCTCTCTTCTAAAGGTTAAATCCTAGACCAAGGAACGAGTAATGTTATAATAATCATTAAGGTGAAAATATTGAAGTATTTATGTATTGTTATTCAATAATTATGTTATAGAAGTATTTTTTATCAATGGTAATTTGGTTATAAGTATCATGAAACATATAAGTATTGTGTTAATTTTTGAAAGCTTATATGTATCAATATAATGTAAACTTAAGAGTTATATATACCATCATATGTTTATAAGTTTAATTTTAATAATATGTTCAAAGACTTAGAAACTTCTTTTTATGTTTTAAGTGATGGGATTTTAATGTGACTAATGATATTTTTGGGAGACATTTTATTAGGTCGAGGCATATGTAACCCTTAGTATAACATGAAGGGTTATTTTAGAATAATTCTATTAAATTTTTAGGGATGTAAGTTGAACAGTATGGGATAACCTTTGAGGTTAAAACATTATTTAATGTTAAATTTAATTTCGTTATCTATGAGGATGCTCATCATATTTTGGTAATATATGTTTTTTTATATAGATAACCATATGATAAAAAAGTTATTTGGTGATTAATTGATTACTTTTATCTTAGAATAAGTTCACTATATGATTATAGTAAATAAAATATTATGATAAAGGTTGAACTATATTTTGGTAGCATATATGATTTTTAAGTTGATTTATGGTGATTTAGGTTATTTTTTAAAATAATTAACTTATTTTGGAGATTATATAATCAGGGAATATTCATTTTTGGGTATATTACTTTATGAGTGACTAACATTGATTGGAGGTGAATGTTAAATTAATCTTGGAATAATATGTGATCAAATACCCCAAGTTTTTTTGGGTTTCAAACTTGGTCACGAATATTTTGAAGAATTTTAAGATTTGTTTATTTTCAAATGATCTATTTTGAACTTTGGGTGTTATTGTTGAGGCTTTGGATATTAATATTTCACTTCATGAAATGAATGTTTATTTTTTTTGGGATTTTTCTTACCTTGTGCTAAATATTATGGTTTTTTAATGTCAAAATATTGGATAAAATAGCTTGTTGTCCTTTTGTTGAATTATGTAATCCATTATAATTATATTTTATTGATTCATGCTTAAACAATTATTCTTGAATACCCATAATTTGGTAAAAAATATGATATTGTAATGAAAATTGATTAAATGATGAAATTATACTTATCAAGTAAGTATATTTCATTATGTTTTTAGTTTAGATAGAAAATAAATTCATCAAATCATGGAAAACGATATTTAAACAATAATATTATAATATTTGTTTATATTTATGATGAATCAATGGTCTTTTTCACAACACTTTGGTTTATAGTTTTATGGACGTCAACATTATCATGATCATTTACTTTGTTGTGATCTGTGATCTCTATCACTCTCCATCATTATTAAGAAATTAGGTTTTATATACATGTCCCTATTTTCAATTCTCACTAATTTTCTCCTATTTGGAAACCTAATTTTATTTTATTCCAGATGACCTTCATATTTCCCTTTCCTTATTTTCAAGAGGAAGTCATGTTATCCATTTTTACAGTTTAGAAATTAAACAAAGATACTTTCAGATGTAAAACCCTTCATTATTGAGATCAAGTAAAACATTGGAAATATGAAATTTATTAATGTGGGTGAGGGGAATATAAAACCCTGAGATTTTAAAAAAATAAAACTACATTTGATAGCATATATGCCATACAACATTGATCCTAAATGAACCATGGAATTTTAATATTTCAATATGATTGTTATAACCTAACCATTAAATTCACGGGTATAAGGAAGATTAACCAATTTATGAAATATATATAAATTTACTACTCAATATGAATGTATTGATAAATTCCTATTAAAAAATAACTCAATTTTTAGTAAAGTTGTATTATTCTTGAAAATTATTTTTTCTTTAAAAATGGATTTTATTACTTTTCATGTGAAGATGCTATAATAAATTTATTAAACTTTTAGGAATTTTATTTTAAAAAAATGATATCATTTTTAAAATCAATATATCAAATTTATCTTATAGCAAATTTTTGGGATTTTTTTTTGAAAAGGTGATTTTTCAGTGAATGGTGAAAAATACTATTTTTTGAAAAATTGCAAATTATTTTCAATAAATTATGTTATTTGAAATTTCCATTATGGTTTAAATTTGATTTAAAAGTAACATATGTTTTATTTAGTTATATTTAGTATCATTAATTATATTTTAATAATCTTTATACTGTATTTTTGTATAAGTTCATTTTTAGACTTAAAAATGAATTTATATGAAAAATCGTTTTTTGTCACGTCTCAAAGGTCTAAATTTAAATTAAATTATATCACTTTTATGGATTTTACTTGAAAAATGTATTAGATATTTGGAATAAAGAGGTATAAATTTTTTAAATAGTTCCCTTTTATTTCAAATAATTATGAATAGTAACTATAATAAATAATTATCACCACAGTAAGGGTAATTTGGGTAACTAAGGTTGAAAATAATATTAGAAGGACTAAAAATTGACCCTAAAACTTGAATTTATCTTATTAGATGAGTGGAGTTTATCCCTGTACATAAATATCTAAAATATATGCCCACTTGGTGCCATATTGGTTTTATTTTTACCTTTATAATATTTACGTAAAAGATAATGACAAAAATTTCACTTTCTTGATTTTACTGACAATAATATTTTGAGACAAGGATAATTTTTTTATGTTTTTCTATAAATAAATTTTTTAAATATAAATGATTTTTTCCTATAATGGTAATTTATTTTTAATTTTTAGTATTGAATAAATTACCTTAAATTCCCATGCGACGCTGACACAATATTAGTTCATTTAATAGGAAAATAAAATAAATCATTTAAAAAATATTAAAAGTAATATAAATTGAACGGATTATTATGTTTCGTGAAATTTTTAGATAAATATAAAATTTTAGTGATATTTTAAAGGATTATATTATAATTCCATTGTATTCATGTTATTTTAAGCATCAAATCAAATGAATAGTTCAAAAAATTAAATTAATGATATTTTATAGTAAATAATATTTTATTAAATGATTTAAAATTCATAAAAAACTAATATTAATATAATTGGCTGAGATATGGTTTAAAATATCAATAATGGTCCATTTATTGTCTAATTTTACATTTATAGTAACTATCAAGGCCACTAAAAAGTAAAAACTTTGTTATCACGAAAATTGTTAAAAAGGGATAACCCGAGTTAAAACAAAGAGACAAAGATAAAAAAATATTAAATTATCTAAAATTTATTTTATGATATTATTTTGACCCAAAAATCTTCATATATTCTAATTATATCATTTTTTATCATTTTTTACTTGATAATTATTTTATGTTAATTTAATAATTTTAGAAATTCCAAATGTGCCACTTCCATCACTTATGAAAGGGCATATCCTCTTCTATTTTTTTATGCTTAAAAAATCCATTTGGTTCATAAAATACCTACCCAAATCTTTTCATTAATTCCCTTATCATGTCTTATAGGACTGGGTTTTATTATAAAACTCTTCTAGGAATCCTTTTGGTGTAAAACTAAAGAGGTTTTCTAAAGAAGAGGTATCATTCTTAACCAAGATTTTTTTGGTTTATTTCTTATTCCACCAACTTAAAATATTATTCAAACATGATGATATAATAAAATAAGTACCTACCATATATTTATATTTTATTATATTAATATCATAACCTACATCCATCTCTACTTCCATCAAATGGGAAACAAAACCATCATTCATGTGTATGGAGGACTATCACCTCACAAACTAATGCAATTCGGTTTACATCACTGCCCATCATAAATGGTTATAATGATTAATTTAATATTTAAATATAATATTAATGAAATATTTATAATTATTAAAATATAATATGTTATATACTTTTCATACCTTACCATCTATTGAAAAATGATTACGTCGTTCGTGCATACATGTGAACTACCACCTCCACAAAGGGATGCGATTTTTTCCCATCACCACATCACATGGATGATATATATAAGTTTATTTAATACAAAAATATTATATTTATGATATAATTGTTATTATAAAAATATAAAATAATACTTACAATATTCCTTTTATCATGATTATTGAAAAATGGAAACATTACTCAGGCATATGTACGAATTACTATCTCTTGGATTGTAACTTAGTACAATTTTCATAACCATATTTTTTGATTAGTTGTAAAAGTATAATTTATATATAAAATTATAAATATTTTATGATTATTATCTTTAAGATGCTGGAATAATCAACTCAATTACCATAGTTAACCCATCAAATTCATTTTGAACATATGAATCTAATATCATCAAAACATCCAACGTGAACTTAATTGATTAAGTAATAATAAAAGGTGAGTACTTACCCAAATGGTAAATTTTCATTTATTATTAAAAAAGTTACAAAATTAAAAATTAATGTTTTTTTTCAATAAACCCTCTTAAATAGAGGCATGAATTCATTAGGTAAATGATCAGCAAAAACCTAGAAACCACTACCTATACCCTTGTTTGGAAGCCCATTACCATGATGATTAGACTCTTGAAAAACATGTGTGATTAAGTATCCCATTGATGAAAGTAGCTCAAAACATATTATCCATTGGTGATAAAGATTCCATGAAAGATACAATTGATCATTCTTTATCGCTTGTACAAGTCTATTGGAGTCCAATTGAAACCAAACTTTATTCCATCCTCTTTTTTATCCATGACCACCACATTTATCAAACCTACAATATTGTCCTCCTAAGATGTTTCAATACCACAAGGGAAATAAAGACTCCCTACAATGAAAACATTGTCGTTTTTAAAGATTTTTCTAAATACTAAATATCTCATATTTCCTTTAAAGTCCCCATCCATGCTTCGTTTTATCTAGTCCTTGAATGGGGTAGTCCAAAAAACATCAAGAGTACCATGAATTGGAGGAAAAAGTGCTTGGATTTTGATCCATCTAAGCACCGTGAGATCATGTGCAGTGTTGTTACATCTTCTATGTTCCAGTGAATTAGCGCCCTTCACTACCATCAGAATATGAATTTTAGAAAAGTGAATATAGAAAGAGTATCTCTTGTGACTTTAAACATCCCAACTTTTACACATTATGTATGTGAGTTCAGAACAATCCACCTGGAATAAGTTGAAGATCCGCATTGAAAGAGAAATTCAAATACAATCAAACAGATGCACCTATATATAGTCCGAATAGGGTATCCACACATAAAAAATGCTGAGGATGAAGTTATGGAGTGAATATTTTCTGGTGAAACACAAAAATAGATGATTAATATCTTACTCGAGTTGATGAAACAAGACACATCTAGAATAGAGATTGATTCATACTGCTTGCAAACAATCATCCACAAAGAGTTTATAGTGGAAAAGTTTTCATAGCAACAAAAATCTAGATGGTGAAATCTAGTTTTTATATATTTTTACAAGCCAAACATTGTTATAACCTCCAAATTAATTGTTTTAGAAGCTAATTGAAGTAAGAATACCATTAGTTGTTGGTTAAAAAAATAGTAGATCATCCTAGTTAATGAAAGTTTAATTGTTGATAATATCCTTGATTACATCCAGAAAATTATCAGTGTTGTAAAGCTTCTCATTGATTTTATATTTTATTTCCATCACTGGGTCATCAGAACTAAGAAATCATGAAAAATGGGTACCTTTTTATTTGTCAAATCAAAATTTAGGGGAGGATATTTTATTAACCGACTAACAGGCCTAATAAATAATGCTGGAAAAAGAAACTTTAATAGCTATCCAGATAGAGGATTCAATGTAGTCAATATTCCCATCCTTGATATTATTTAAAATTATAGACCTTATGAATCCATGGTATTTTGATTTATCATTAATCATCCTTCATATAAAATGTTCTTGAAGAGCCTAATAAAATTATCACGTTTTTTTATTATAATGCCCCCAAAGTATACAAGTTTGCAGTATCTTTTCTAGGAAATAGTAATTATTCTCCTTTACAGAATACTTCCCCTCTAGAAAACGTTTTTAATAGATATGTTGATCCTCTTTAATAAAGAAATTTTCCATTTATAAACCATGAAATAATAAAAAAATTAAAGATAATAATGTCTTGAAAAGACAGACACTCTCTGCAATTGAAAGAGACTTACATTTCCAAGAATCTAATTTCCCTCCTATATGACCCATGATATGATTAAAACTTGAAGCTAGAGGTTAACCCCAAAACATGGGAACACACATATATATAAAAGGGAACACATATTTTTTGATACCCAACTCTTAGATGATGTCATTTTTCCTCTTAATAATTATATTATTTCTAATGTACACAAAGTATTTATTCCAAATAATTTCCTAACAAAAAACTATTTGATAATGCAAAAAGTAATCTTTGATAAAACTACAATTTTCTTTCTCCTTGAATGAAAAAAATAATATCATCAGCGTATAATAAATTAGAATGTTTAATAAGACCTATATTAGCTTTGGTGGTCTTTAGATTCCCATTGTTAACCAAATTCAATAAAATCCAACTGAAGTAATATTATGCAATCCAAAAAAAATAGCTGAGAGGGTATCAACCTACCTCACCCCTATTGGGAAAAATAAATAACCCTTCATAGACCCATTGATAAGAATTGAAATGCGCACAGAAGATAGAAGAATCCTAATCCAATTAATGAAGGTACCATTAAAGACAAAGTTAGCAAGAACCTTACTAATAAAAACCCATTCCATTGTGTCAAAGGCCTTTTTATTATCAAGATTTAGGAAAATTTAACCCCCTATAATAGGTTTCCTAAAAATATTAACACACTCATAGGAAGTTATGAGATAGTTCAGGATAGTTCTCCCTTTGATGAAACCAAATTGATTTGAAGAGATAATTTTATTTGAGATTTTTTCAAGTCTAGAGGAAAGGATTTCACCAACAATTTTTTTGATAGTATTGACAAGGTAAAATGGTCCGAATTAATGAATTTCAATATCATTATCAATTTTCTCTATTAGAGAAATGAACTAAGTATTTTTACCCTATGGAAGTAATTTCCCTTTAAAGAAATGATAAACTAGCTTATAAACATCATACATAATGATGTCCCAAAAATATTGTAAAAACTGATTGGTAAAACCATTGAGGCCCATGGAGCTCCTATAATTAAGATTAAGAATAAAATCCTTTATTTCAATATCCATAAGAACATATGAAATCATATCATTATCAATATTGGTTACAAGAGTAGGAATAATCCCATCCATAAAATCAAAATCAGTGTTGGGGCCTTTAAAAAGATTCATGTAATATTAAACAACATGATCAAAAAGATCTTACATGTTTTCCAAGAAATGATCACAATATTTGAGTAGGGATAGAGGTTTATATAACTGTCTATATTTTTTAAGGGCATAGAAAAACCTTTAATTTATATCACCATCTTTTAGAAATTTAAATCTGAAGAGCTCTTTTTGTGTGTTATCTTTAAGGGATAAATGTCTGGAATGTTTAATAGCGACCTCAACTTCATTCTTAAAATCACCAGAGAAGTAAACATGTGTGATACCTTCTCGAATATCTTGAAGGGATGCTTCAAGAGAGGAAATTTTTGCATGTAAAGAGATAAAGAAAATTATACTCCAATATTTTAAATTCTTTTTAATATGTTTAAGCATAAGATTTCAAGCTAAGGCAATCACTACGAAAAAAATAGTTTTTTGCGACGGGAATTAATCTCAGCGCAAATAGCCCGTCCCAGAGATTATTTGCGATAGGGGGATTTTTCCAGTCGCAAATAATTTGTTATTTGCCACAGGATTTGGGGTCCTGTCGCAAAAAGTTAGGCGCGGTTTGCCCACCAAACTGCTTGAAGGTTATTTGCGATGGGGGAATCCCACCGTCGCAAATAGTGCGTCGGTCGGAGGGTATTTGCGATGGGATGTTGTCCCGTCACCAAAAAGTGTGTCAGTAGGTACCTTTTGCGACGGGTCCCATTGCAAATACTCTTTTAACCACCGACTGTAATTAATGTGAGCGAATGTTTTTCCAATTGGTCTCGTCGCAACAAATACTATTTGCAACGGGCTACCCATCACAAATAGTCTCATCGCAACTAATCTAACCTATATATACCCCATCCATTTTTTCAAATCCTTCTCTCAATTCTCACACTCTCTCTCTGAACTCTATTTTCAGAGTGAAAATTTGTGTGAGTTAGTTTTTTTTCACGAAAAAGTTGTGAAGCTGTCTTTATCAATAGGAGATCAAGTTTAAAGGCATTTATATTTTATTTAATTTAGTATTTATTTCATTTTTTATGTTAATTTTAATTATTTTTGATTACTTGTAATTAAATTAGATTTAAATTGTTTTGTTATCAGTATTTATTAGTAATAATAAATTGAAATTATTAGTACTAATTTTTAATAACTAGTAATAAATAGGAATAATTAGTAATAAATAGTAATAAATAGTAATAAATAGGAATAATTATTAATAAATAGGAATAATTAGTAATAATTAGTAATAATTGGAAATAAATAGGAATAATTAGCAATAAATTTGAAAAATTAGCAATAAATTGTAATAAATATGAATAATTAGTAATAAATAGGAATAATTAGTAATAAATAAGAATAATTAGTAATAAATAGTAATAATTAGAAATAAATAGTAATAATTAGAAATAAATAGTAATAATTAGACATAAATAGTAATAATTAGAAATAAATAGTAATAAATAAGAAAAATAGTAATAAATAGGAATAATTTGTAATAAATAGGAATAATTAAGAATAATTAGAAATAATTAGGAATAATTAGGAATAATTAGTAATAATTAGGAATAATTAGTAATAATTAGGAATAATTAGTAATAATTAGGAATATTAGGAATAATTAGGAATAATTATTAATAATTAGGAATAAATAGTAATAAATAGTAAAAAATAGTAAAAAATAGTAAAAAATAGTAATAAATAACAATAAATAGTAATAAATAGTAACAAGTAGTGATAAATAGAAATAAATAGGAATAATTACGAATAAATAGTAATAAATACGAATAAATAGGAGTAAATACGAATAAATAGGAACAATTAGTAATAATTAGGAATAATTAGGAATAATTACCAATAATTAGCAATAATTAGCAAAAAATAACAATAATTAGCAATAATTATTAATAATTAGCACTAATTAAGAATAAATTGCAATAATTAAGAATAAATAGCTATAATTAAAAATAAATAGGAATAAATAGGAATTAATAGGAATAAATATGAATAATGAGTAATAAATAGGAATAATTAGTAATAAATAAGAATTAGTAGGAATAAATAGGAATAATTGGTAATAAATAGGAATAATTAGTAATAAATAGAAATAATTAGTAACAATTAGGAGTAAATAAGAATAAATATGAATAAATAGTAATAATTAGTAATAATTAGTAATAATTAGTAATAATTAGTAATAAATAGTAATATATAGGAATAATTAGTAATAAATTGGAATAAGTAGTAATAATTAGTAATAACTAGGAATAAATAGTAATAATTAGTAATAAATAGGTATAAATAGAAATAAATAGGAATAAATAATAATAAATAGGAATAAATAGGAATAAATTGTAATAAATAGTAATAAATAGTAATAAAGAGTAATAAATAGTAATAAATAGGAATAAATATTAACAAATAGCAATAATTAGTAATAATTAATAATAAATAGTAATAAATAGTAGTAATAAATAGTAATAAATAGTAATAAATAGTAATAAATAGTAATAATTAGTAATAAATAGTAATAAATAGTAATAAATAGTAATAAATAGTAATAAATAGTAATAAATAGTATTAAATAGTAATAAATAGGAATAAATAGGAATAATTACTAACAATTAGGAATAAATCAGAATAAATAGTAATAATTTGTAATAATTAGTAATAATTAGTAATAATTAGTAATAAATAGTAATAAATAATAAATAATTAGTAATAAATAGGAATAATTAGTAATAAATAATAATAATTAGTAATAATTAGTAATAAATAAGAATAATTAGTAATAAAAAGGAATAATTAGTAATAAATAAGAATAATTAGTAATAAATATGTATAATTATAAATAATATCAATTGTAATAAAGTCTAATAACTTGTAATAACTTGGCACAATTTCTAGTGGATTAACGATACTCCTTTTTCTCGATGAATCTTCTCTTTTCAACTTTCACTGACTCAAAACATTATGAAAAGTACGCTTCTACGTATGTATATCCAATATTGTTTTTACAAGTTTGAATATGCATTAGTAGGACCACATTTTTTATAATTTTTTTAGAAGGTGATAGTTTCAAGAAGATGAATCATCGACAAATTGAGTGCTCTTTTGTCCAACAACTCATTTACTTGCGTCTTTCTCACACTAAAATCACAATGAAGAATATGCTTGGAGGTACGCTTATACATTCTCATATGCACAAGAATGAATATGCGTACCTCTGAGCAGATTCTTCATTGTGATTTCAGTGAGAGAAATTTGTAAGTAAATGAGTTTTCGGACAAAAGAGTGGCCGTCAATCCACTGAAAATTGTGTCGCCCAAAATTAATGGTAATTATTAAGAAGTAGTTGTAATTATTTATCTTATTTTTTCAGATAGTGTTATAATAATTTTAAATTATTCAAAAATATTGATGATTTTATATTTTTTTAGAAAAAAATGGAACAAGGAAATCGACATCAGTCATTATTAGATGATCACGCATGGATAAATCAGCGTAGAAATACAAATAGTTCTGGTTTAAATCTTGTATATATTTAGGGTGTTGAAGCTTTATTATCATCTACATCATCAAAACCAGAATATGTTTCAGAAGTCACAATTAAGTATCCTTGTAAAAAATGTTCTTTAAGAACATTTGGCACATTTGACAAGGTTGGGGGACATCTCTTGTGGTTGGGTTTTCAACCAGATTACATTTTTTGGTATCAACATGGTGAACAAAGTTCCAGAAAAGATACTAATAACTTGATTCCAGATCTATCACAGTTTCAAAATTTAGTACATGATGTTGCAGGTCCATCTGTTCAACAAACTGAAACTCAAGATGATATTTATTTAACTCCTGAGTTGGCACCATCCGAATTCTATGAGTTATTGAGGTCTGTTGAGGATGCATAATATGTTGGTTGCAAGATTAGGAAATTAGAAGCGGTTGAAAATTTTATGGCTATTAAATGAGATAATGCAATATCAAACAGCTGTTTTGATTAGATATTTTTTTGGTTAAAACACTATTACCTGAAGGAAATGTGTTTCCTGTAAATTACTATAAGAGCAAGAGGATAGTTCATAATATGGGCCTTAGTTATTAGAAGATTCATGCATGTGAAAGTGATTACATCTTATATTCTGGTGAAAATGAGTCATTATATAGTTGTTCCACATGTAGACAATCGAGGTATAAAGAAACTCAACCAGGGAAGTCTGTATCGATTCCTATAAAATAGTTGAGATATTTCCCCCTAACACTTAGCCTGCAACATTTATTTATCTCTCAAAACACAAAGTCAATGATGTCATGGCACAAAACCAATATTTCAACCGATAAAAGCTTGAATCATCCATCTGATGGTGATTTATAGAAACATTTGGACCGTCTGCATTCATCTTTTTATTTAGAAGATCGAAACGTGTGATTGGGTCTTTCTACTAATGGTTTCTGTCAGTTTGGTTATTATGGTAGTCAGTATTCATATTGTCCTATCTTTATAACTCCGTACAATTTACCTCCATGGATGTTGATGAAGGATCCCTATATCTTTTTGACCTTATTAATCCTAGGATATCCGAGAAATAATATTGATGTTTATTTGAAACCATTGATTGATGAGTTAAATATATTGTGGATTAATAGTGTTAGTACATATGATGTTGTTGCGAAACAAAATTTTATATTAAAATCTACATTAATGTGGATGATTAGTGAATTTTCGGCATATAGCATGTTATTAGGCTGGAGTACACATAGTCTGAAATCATGTCCTTACAGTAAGAAAGACAAAAAAGACTTTATGCTCGTCAATGGAAAAGAACCTTTCTATTTGGACTGTCATCACAGATTTCTTCCAACTGATAATCATTTTCGAAGGAAAAAATATCATTTCAGAAAATGCATAATTTAAAGGGATGAACCTCCAAAAATGATCTGAGGTACAGAGTTAAAATCAGTTGTATTTTCATTACCTCCCATCACATTTGGGCCAATAGTAAACTAACAGAAAATTCATGGATTTGGGAAAGAACAAAATTGGATAAAATTGAACATTTTTTGGGATCTTCTATATTGGTCTGATTTTTTAGTCTGCCACATGTTTGATGTCATGCATATTTAGAAGAACTATTTTGATAATTTATTTCATACAGTTTTGGATACATCAGGTAAGACCAAAGATACTGTAAAAGCACGATTAGATCTTGTACAAATTTGCAGGCGACCAAAACTTGAACTATTTGAAAATGCCAGATCACAGAGGTTAATGAAGCCAAAAGTAGCTTATACATTGTCCAAAGATATTCGCTTATTATTTTTTTAGTGGATTTCATATTTGAGATTTTCAGATGTCTATGCTTTCAATTTGAGAAGATGTGTTTAGAATAATCATATTATCAGATTAAAAAGTCATGATTTTCAAGTTATAATGAAAAGAATTATGCTGATTGGATTCATAGGTTTGTTCAATTATATGATTTGGGATTCGATAACAGACATATCATTTTTTTTCGAGACATTTGTGTAGTGAAAACAGACTATGATGTGCTAAGAAAACTAGAAGAAGATGTTGTTGTAATTATATATAAACTGGAAAAAATATTTCTACCGACTTTATTTGACTCAATGGAACATCTGATATTACATTTTCCACATGAAGCTAAATTTGGAGGTCTAGTACAGTTTTTATGGATGTGACCATTCAAGAGATGCATGCAGAAATTGAAGAAAAAAGTACATAACAAGGCATCAGTTGAAAAGTCAATTGCTGAAGTTTATTTGAAAGAAGAAATTTCTTTTTTTTGCTCTCAATATTTTTAATCTAAATATCCCTCAAAACAAAACTGCATGGTACGAAACGAGGGAAATGTTAATGATGAAATGGACAATCAATTATCAGTTTTTAATCAACCAAATCTTGGCTTTTGTGGAGTTCAAGAACATTGGTTTTCAGACGATGAACATCACATAGCTCATACATATATTCTGCTGAACTATGAAGAAATTAAATAATTTGTACTATGAGTGATTCTATGACTTATTATATAATTTATTTTATAATATGTAAAATTATTTTATTTGTAGGTTATATGATAATCATATCAAGAAAAAAATTCCACAAATTAGAACAACTGCTCTTGAAGAACGCAGATAAAAAAATTTCTAAATGGTTTCAAAAACTGGTAACATAAATTATTGATGGATTAATATCAATCCAGTTTACTATTTATTATATTGATAATTGTTTTACAAATTTTCAGGTGTCTCAACATGCTGATAAAATTGATAAGCGACTGTGTATATTGAGTTACCCACAATCCAAAATGGTTAAATCTTAGAATGAATATGTGGTGAATGGTTTTCAATTTCATACACATACATATGGGGAATAAAAAACAATGAACAATGGAGTTTGATATGATCACATCATAGAGAAACTAAAGTTGACTTTTACGACATTCTAGATGAAATTATTGAGCTGTGTTATCTAGGAAAGAATTATATAATGATATTTAAATGTCAGTAGTTGGATACTGAGAGAGGATTGTGTGTTCATACAACTCATGGAATCGTCAATATTAAATATAAAAGTATTGTTGTAGTAAATGAACCATTTTTACTAGTTCAACAGGCACATCAAATTTATTACACAAAATACTATGCTACTTCAAAAGACCTGAGTGATTGGTAGAGCATAATAAAAATGAAATCTGAGGAAAATCAGTTTACCCAAACTGAATGTGGTTCTATTGAATTGGAAGGAATTGAAAATTTTTAAGATACTACTCAAAATCCATCTTTTTTACAAAGAGATGTGAATATCAATGACGACACCCCACAATTAAGGGTCAATGGTGATGAATATGTTAATGATGTTACGAATGAATTTGAAATGATAAGAGATGATGAAACTGAAACTCATATGGATATTGATGATACCGAGGAGGAATATAAAGACATTGACATCGTCAGATATAAAGATGATGATGAAGGGGAATATTGACATAGTTAAATATTAGTTATAATCATAACTATTATATATCTATATATAATAGTAATTTTTTAACTTTCTGCTAACAATAATCATTTTGTGTTTTAGATGGACCCCGATCTATTTCTTGAGTTACAGGTGGTTGAGAAACCTTTGGATGAGGGGGTTTGGGATTATCTGAACCTAAGACTACTGGCGGTTCAGTGGGTACATGAAGGGGGTGCGGTCTTCCGTGACTGATGATTCCTGACCCTATCCCCGAGCAACGTCCACGTCTTGGCTTCGATCTACGCACACAAAGGTATGGTAACCTTTATATTTTAGTTAGATTTTATTTATTTATTTATATATATACTAATTGTTTGATTATTTATTATTTTTTTATAGTTCCGCACATATAACTGTTAGAAAGGGGAGTACTATCTTGCACAATTATTTTTCTCAGCCATAGATCACTTGGGAATAAATTCTTATTGATGTGCAGCTCAGCATGTTCAATCATTGGCTGGTACGTAAATAAATAATATTTATTTTGAAATTTATTTTATTAATAACTCGATTTTATAAATTATTTGTAGGGTTTATAGTATCCCATCGATGATAGTATGCATGAGGCTATCCACGCGGCATGGGAGGCATCAATGCATGACTGTTTCCATCAGTTTTTGCACAATTTGAGAAGGATGACCATTAATAAAGAAGGGGTGACAGATTTTGATGAGTCATGTAGAGCCCATCGACCAGAGTACATTTCATTTTACGTTTGGGATGGATTATCTTTACACTAATTGGGTGGTGGATTTCAGAGGAGGTCTTCAATGGGTCGGTAAAACCATGGGATACAGGAGGTGACACATCAAGCTGGTTGTCGTACATTCAATACGCATAGAGAGCATCTAGTAAGTATCTTTTTAAATATTTTATATAACTTTAAATATAAACTGTTTATTTTATATTTTTATAGGTAGTCGAGGATCCTGATATTATGGAGTACGACGTTTATTAGAGGATGTACAGTGATCCAACCATTGGAGAGATTAGAGGTGATCGCCAGTGTCAGATTGTGGTTAGTATTATTTTTTTCAGTTTGAAAATTAACTGCATATAATATTTTCACAATTTTAATTTCAAATTTTAATTGAAAGAGTAATATGTGCATGAAACCTCTCAGATACAGACTGGGAGTCAGCTCGAGGTGATAGATCAGACCAGTGCCCACCATTTTGATGAGGCGACATAGATACATGCGACTCAGTATGGCTTTGAGAAGGGCCGATTAGTTGGTATCAACTCTCATGTGACTCCTGTTACTTATTATAGTGCTGCTGTGATGTCAGCGTCTAGCTCGAGAGGAGCTCATGGAGAGGAATCATCTTCTACCTCACAGTATCAGGAGTAGTTGCAAACTCAGGCTGAGCTTATAGAGAGTTTGTAGAAGCAGCATGAAGGGATTCATCAGCAGCAACAGCAGTAGCATCCTGATGAGGAGATGCGTCGATGAAAGCAGCAGTATGATGAGCAGATGGAGTACATGCATCATCTGCCTCATAGTTTAGGGATGAAGTTTCCTCCACTATCTTCTACAGCTCCTCCACGACCTCTAGATGATGACCCCTAGTGATTTTTTATGTTAGAAACATTTTAATTTAATATTTTTTATAATATGAACTATTTTCAATTTCTGTCTTTTATATTGTTGAAAATATTGCATAATTTAATTTCTTTTTAATATTTTATTATTTATTATTACTATTATATTTTTTAATATTTGTTTATTTTAATAATAATAATAATATTTTAGGATTTTTTTTATATTTTTTTGTGAATATTGAGAATTTTAATATTTTTTTATTATTTTAATAATATTAATATTATTTTTTAATTAATCATAATTTTATTAAATATTTTTTTAGTATTATATTTTTTAAGGTTTATTTATTTTACTAATTATAATAATAATATTTTATGAATATTTTATGTTTTTTGAGAATATTGAGAATTTTAATATTTTTTTATTTTTTATTATTTTAATAATATTAATATTATTTTTTTCATTAATTATAATTTTATTAAATAAATTTTTTTACTTTTGTTATTATTTGCGATGGGATCTATCGCAAATAGATTAAATATATATTTTTAAATACTATTTGCGATGGTACCAAGGGCCCATCACAAAATGTTTATTTATATATAATGTATATAATCAGAGTCTTATTTGCGATGGGTAAGTTCCCCATTTCAAAAACCATTTTCTGTGACGATCCCATCGCAAAAAATGGTATTTGCAACGCCGTTTTCTGCAATATTCTATTTGTGATGGGACCCCGTCAATAAATCTTATTTGCAATGGGATCCTAGTGAAAATATTCCATTGAAAATAACACAAATTCAATTAGTGAATTTCTTTAAAATTAAAAAAATTCCATGTATATAGGATTATTTTAATACAGTCAGGATAAACATCCCAGGAATTACTATATCCTAACAGGAAGGGAGGTTTCTTGTATCAGGAGTTTAGTTTCATTAAAATTGGATGATGAACAGAATTTATTTTATCAATGGTGGAGAAAGAGATATCATCCAAAGAACTCAAATAATCATCATTAACAAAAGCACTATCCAATTTACTTGAAACCAATTTATGAAGAAATTTTCTATAAAAATTGTACTTAGCACTATAAATATTAATCTAATATAAATTACAATTCTCCACACATGATTATAATTCTCTTGCTGATATATAGAAATTGACAGCACCCATATTGGCATTAGAATTCAGAATAGTGTTGAAGTCCTCAAGAAGAATTAATGGACCACTTTGAATGGCTGAAAAATATTTAATCTCCTACCATAAATCTCTATGATCTTGATACGAGTTGAAAGAATATATAAAAGAACAAAAGTTTTATTTCCCTATATTTTCAAACCTGTAAGTGATCATTTCTTCACTGCTACTAAAAAGTGATGCATTCCCTATATTCAAATGCATGAGAACCCAAAGTATTTTAATTTCTGAAGAAGAATGATTTGTTCCAAGAAGATGATAGACCAATATTTCAAAGGGGGTAAATCCATGTATAGAAAACTATATTGGGTTTAACTTAACCAATCATGTCTGGTTTATGATTCTAGTGAAAAATTCTAAGTTTACCAGCTATTTCTTAGGTTTCTTGACCTAGGAAGTATCAAAATATGATCTTTAAAATCATTTATGCTTAGGGGTGGAGCCCCCATCTTCAACACCCCCAATTTTCATTAATATAAGAGATATCCTGGTAATTCTAGATTTCTTCAAATTTAACTTCTGATAGTTAAAATCACTCTTTCATTCATCTATAGATAAGTTTATGAAAACTACCATTGCTTCCTTATTCCCAATTTCATAGTGAGGTTGATCATGAATAGAATAGTGATATAGTATAACAACCCTTATCTTTATTACACACTTAAACATGATTTATTACATAAAACTTTCACTTGATATAACATAAAAGATAGATAGGTATAGTGTGTTTTGGGTTTAGGCACGTTACATAAAAAATTAAAACATAGAACAAAACATCTTATTGAAAACTTCATTTACATGACCACTATATTCCTTCATACTTAGTATTGCATGGGATAACCTGAGGACATGCATAAGAAAAGGGTGAGCTATAAAGCTGAGTAAGGGAGTAAATAAGGAATAACATGAAAATTACAATACATGTTAGGAAATAGGAACATCAATGGAGCACATGAGAAACATGAACATAAAGGCATGACAAACAATGATAATCATAACATGGAAATGTGGAAAAAACACTTAACATGGAATTATAATGTGAAAATTCTCATTGAACATGAAGCATTAGTAAACCCTCATTGCACATGAAATATTATGATACTATACTTTACCCAATTCATTGGCGCACTATTAGGTCACACCCTTCTTAAACATTTCATTTCATGCATAAGTGTTCCACATGGATCATAAAAAATGGTTTCATTAAAAATCATCATTTATTCGATGATAAAAGAATGAAGAATTCATACATGAAACTATATAAACAATAAGTGAATGTGTGTAAAGGTGAATACCCTTGATAGAAAAATTGGCATGGTATTCACTACACAATAACTTTGTCTTGGAAAAACGTTGTGCAATTTCGACAGCATAATGGCGTGACATAAGAATTCATAAAAATGGATGATGAGAGAGAATGGAGTGTCTCATAATATGTACATGAAATGGACAGTAAGGGGGTCATATAGATACATGTCCCAACAATTTTAATGAAATTTAGATTCACGATACAAAAGAATTGTTTTAATGTAAATGAGGAGAGAGAAATTCCTTTCAAAATTTCGGCATAGTAACAGGTGTACATGGGAGGCATTTAATTAGAGAGAAAGGGGTCTATAATTATTCCAACATAAATACGGATGTATGGGGGAGGTGATAAATCATACCTCAACATTTATAATTGAAAATAAAAGGGCATAACAATATTAAGAAACTTGTATAAAAAGAGAAAGGTAAGAATCCCTTACTTGGAAGTGTGATCCCAAAGGCTAGGGAGAGGTTTGAGAGAGGCTTCTTGGGAATTTGGTGAGCTTTGGGAGGACTCTAGAGAGGGGGGGGGGGGTAGAGGTTGGATGAAATCCAAAGGCTTTGAGTGAAGAGGAAGTGAGATCTTGGGTGGGTTTATATAGGAAATGAGGGGGAATTCTTTATTATTTTGGTTTGGGAAACCACACATTAAACTAATCAAAATCACAAACCATACCGTGGTTTTTGCCCATGGTTTTTTACAGAGTAGTGAAAAACAATATTTTATTATTCTATTGGCCGAAATTCTTAAAATAATAGGGTTACTTATGTGGAGGTGAGTCACA
The DNA here is from genome assembly GCA_963277665.1 of Viscum album. Taxonomy (NCBI): domain Eukaryota; kingdom Viridiplantae; phylum Streptophyta; class Magnoliopsida; order Santalales; family Viscaceae; genus Viscum; species Viscum album. Next base: position 118,077,467 of record OY728159.1, on the reverse strand, counting down.
CTCTCAAGGAAAACAATTTAAAAGGACAAAATGTTTTATAAGCCTTGGAGGGTCCACTGAAGCTTTGTAAAATAAATCAAAAAAATATAAAATCACATTATTTTAAAGGTAAAACATATATTGGGAAAACATAATGTTTATAGTATTTTATTACACCTCTATTGGGTCATCATGATGTCATAAAACACATTATATATTTAAACAGTATTTAATTTTTACCAAAAAATTCAATTGTCTCAGAAAATTATGAAAAAATCACCTTTGGATAATTTAGACTTCCTGATTCAAAAATAATATTCATTTTATATAATTAATTTTATAAATATATGAATTTTTACTTTTAAAATAAAAACTGACATTTATTGAAAATTCATGGGTTTTGACAAAAATAACTTTCGAACCTTAATAAAAATTACAATTACATTCATAAAAATTTCATGATCATTTTTATTTAATAAAAATTAATTCATTAATAATATTTTATTAAAATATTATTTAATTCAAAAATCCATTAATTCATCAATATAGGTTTCTTAGTTGAATATTAACTAAAAAAAATACTATTTGTGCTTTGAAAATTATTTACAAAGTAACAATAATAAATGGAATGAACATTATTTATACATAAATAATGTACATAGTCATAGTTCTTGGATATTATTACATAACCCCTTATAACACCCTCATAATACCGAAGGGTAAGGTGTGTGATGGTGATAGACTCTTGGAGTGGCTTGGATAAATCTCTCAGGTGGTAATCTCTATTAACTTCCACTTCTCCCGTAGTCGGTTATGCTCAAGCTTATCGTGTTTTAGATCAGTTTGGGATTGGTCAAGAGCTAAGCCAAATGACACAACCTATTTTACGATCTCTAATAAATGGGCTTCGTACGGGGCAAGTCTACTGGATGAGGCCATCGCTACCTTTGTCTGAGTAAATTGGATTTGTTGAATCCCTATATTTATAATAATCATGTGATCACTGTTCAATGACTATATTAGAAACTTTCACAATTCTTAATGGTATTTTAAAATCTAGAAACATAAATCCAATGAAGTTCATATTTTATATAACAATAATAAGACATTTAATTAGATCAAGATGAATTTTCATTAATGAATGTTTGGGTCGTTAAATATAGGATTATTAAAATAGGTTCAGTATCTTTAATGTCTACATTATCTAAATTTTGGATAAAACCTCTGCAAGCTTGGTCATAAACTTAGGATTTGGAATATATATCAACAATAGACTATGAATCTTTTTTCAATTTAGTCTTTCCAAGAGATTATTATAATTTTCCACTGCATGGATTCAGCCAATCTCCATGACCATCATCCACATTATCCTAAGTTCTTTCCATTAAAATGTCTTGTTGATAATAGGGAATTCCAGTTGATGCACAAGTGCATCCATCCAAACCATCACCACCAGATGAATAATATTCTATGCCATAGTCATAATGTTTTTTATACTGGAAGACCTTTTTTTCAATTGGATTGATAATATTGACATTTAAATCAATGTAAACATGTGAATATTTCTAAATTAAAAGGAAAATATAATATACATCATTATAGATTTACTAATTAATTTTTTTATCATAGAAAGAAGAGTCTGCCTCTTTGGTTAATTCAGCAGTGCAAACAATGTGATTTTCAATTTATTTCTCTTTATCCAAATTTTCCCATGAAACATCCTTTTTAGTTCTCTAGAGTAATACTTCCAAAAAACCTCCCCTTGATTAATCAATTTTTTAAGAGGAACCCTTTATTTATAATTGCATCCTTTTACCTTCGATATTTTGATACTTCCTTCCAAGACTTTTTGCAATTAGAAGAATTAACCTATTTCCAAATTAATCTACAATTGGAAATATTATGGCCAATTATTTTACAAATCTCACAAAAGGGGGATTGTATTCATACCCCGCTTTGACCACTATTTAAAAATCATTAGCAATCATGGAGAGAGTCTCTTGAAAATTTGAATCCATATTGAAATCTAAAAAAATTATAGGAAAAAATCAAAGTTATACATTAAGAGTACACTAATCCAGATTAATTGGAATTCCATTACACGATAAAAGATCATTCTAGGGTGCCAAATAACCTAGTTTTAGCATGAATTCTCACCCATATTTGAGTAGTGGATTGTTTATACATGAAATTGTTGAATCCCCAGTCCCATTAAAAAATGCCAAGGATTCCAGGTTTAAGATGATTCCTAGTGTTCCAAGTATCATTGAATTCATCATTTCCCTGGAAGATGCAATGTAAGTATTCCTTTCCAATCAAAAAACTCTCCAATCATTGATTTATAGTACTACATGATCTTGGATTTCATATCAAAAAAGGACCAAGGTCCATCCACATTAGAATAGATAACTCAAGAAAGTGATGAAAACTTACAAAGATTTAATATTTGTTGAGAAACACCAACAAAATGCACAACTAAAAATAAACCATCATCATGTTTAATAAAATTGGGGATTTTAAAAGGAGCTTCTCTAACCTGATTTTTGCATTTAGAAAGAGATTAAATAAAGGAAATACCCTTTCATTTTGGCTAAATACACTCCATTCCTTCAGATTATTTAACATCCCACGATGATTATTGATTCTCATATTTGAAGGAAAAATCCTAGGATAGATCAAATGATTCCATTAAACCTCAAAGATAAAATTTCATGAAGAGTCTCCATTATCGATTTGAAAAAATGAAGTTCCCACCTGAAGAAATGCCATCCAGAAAAAATAGTAATTTAATATAACATGGTAATAAATAAATTAAAATCAGTAATAAACTTGAAAAAGGTTCTTAAGAAAATAAATAATTAACATAAGTTTATTTTTCATAGAGATAAAGAACGTATGTGGCGATTCATACCTAAGGCAAGGGGTTTCAAAACTCGATTTTATCTTTATTGGATTATATTACTTCTTCATTATCATTAATATGATAAGATTTTGTGTAAAATAACCAATGATTATTTTATGTTTTATTTACAGTTTTATGTGGATTTACATTTGTTACATGCAATCACATTATTTATTAAATTCTCACTCCAATGATATAATCTTTATTAGGGATTTATTATATGAATTTTGTTTCCATGAGACATATATTGCATTCACAACTTTCTTATTTTATATGCTATATATACTACCCATTAGATATGATATATAACAATTCCATTTATATTAATTGTATTTAAATATTCATTTGAAGTTATTTATTTCATGTGAATTATGATTCAAAAGTTACCAAAGCGTTAAGGGTTTATTTCACAATCTCATCATTATTCGAGTTTATTTTTTTATGTCTACATTGGGGGAATTATTTTATATTTATGTAAAAAGACCAACATATTTTTCTCTTCTCTAATTAATAAAAATTAAATGTTTTCTTTTATTTTCTAATTTTAAGAACTAGAGATATTAAAGTAATGTTTTTAAGTAAAACCAACTTTGTTTTCTATTTGATTGTGGATATTTTTTTTCATGTAATATTTTCCTAATTTATTTTCTAATTTTTTATTATTATTATTAATCCATGATTTATTAGAAACGTTTTTAACCATTTTTGAATTTTGAAAAAATGGTTTACGAATATTCTTCTTGTCTTTTCCATAATGAGGTACGTTTTGACTTTTATAGAAAATGTGAATGGATTATTTATTTTAACATACTTAACAAGAATATAATACTCACCCATAATGATTGATCAATTATTTAAAGATTCATTTACATGTTTTTATAGTTCATTTCAAAGAAAATATTTTTCCTAATATTCCCAATTTTGTCAATTTTCAAAATTGATATTCAAAGTAAAAATAGTATTTTACTCATGAATGTTTTTAATGATCTTTTAATAGAATTTACATTCATAAATGAAAAAAATCATTTATTCTATTTATTCTCTACTTGGGATATGTTATAATGATACCATTTTTATTATTTCTTTATATGGTTTATGATTAGTTTGAATGAGTGAAATATTAATATTTCATATGCTATTTTTTCAATAAAAATCTTCATATTTATTAGGTATTGTATTATTATTCACCCCATTCTTATGATTAGTGCATTTAATTTCGTAAGTAATGGTAAGGGACTATTATTTCCCCTCAAATCATCGGTAGGTCTAATTAAAGAAACTAGTTGGGGTTATTTTTATGAGGCCATACTCATTTATGTATGATGTATTGGAAAGTGGACTTGATGGGGAGTTTATGATATATGGCACTATGTATTCCATCATTATGATATTATTTATTGATGTACATGTTATTATTTAAATAGTTATGATATCAATGGATAAGTTTCAACATTATTTTATTTGTTATATAGAACTATTCAATCATCATTTATTCCTACCATATTATTATTCTTTCTCGTGTTATTGATTAAATGTTTTTTTAGTTATTTACCTTTCCATATTGATTATTCCTTATTTAGTCATGATATATTCTTCTATACATAACCCTTACTAAGGATTTGGGCTCACCATATGTAAGGGCTTGCATATCCATAGTTTTTTTATATATACACCCTTAACCAATCCTTTTGTTATCCTCACCTATGTGTGAGTAATATTATGAAATTGATGGAACTCCATAGCAAGTGGATACAATTAATGTTTGGAGATGAGGTGAAACTGATGCAGGATATAGACAAGTTTATATATGAAATATTGTTTCTATAATGAGGCATGGTTCAAGGATTTATTTACCTATAGTCATGGGTTGGTTTTTCAACTAATTAATAAATAAACCATTAGAGAATCTAATGGTTATTCCACTTATTTTATTTTATTCCTTTCAATTTCATGGTTATTTTTTTATAGATGTTTAAATCATTAAATAAATTAATTAAGAAGCATGAAACATGGAAATAAGATAAATATTATACTATGTGTAAACTTTATCTTGACATGGTTAATCACTTAAGTAAAATCAACTTAATAATAGAAATAACGTGATAAGATAAAATGGGTGGTCAAAATATAATGTTAGAAACCCCTCAAGTAAAATATTAAGTCTGTATAGAATTCTACTACTTGGGTAGAAATAAAACCATAGTTCAAAGTGATTGTTCAAACTCCATTGCAGTGATTTCAATTATCAAGGAATCTCTACTTTTATTTTCATGTCAACTTAACCTAGCTCACATTAATGGTTGATTTCTTCTATGAGACATAGTGAAACAAGTAGGAAAAGTGTAGAGGAAATCATAATCTAGGATTTTAGGATTGGGGATTCTACTAAATGGATCGATGAGTTGTGAGTTAATGTAGGTGTAAAGTTACACCTTCATAAATACATTCGAGTAGCTTTTTCTACCTCTACCTGGGTTATAAGAAGGGTTATATTGATCCTTCCCACTAGAATATCCATGCGATTAGATATTCTATAACTAATGGTGTGGGATATTATGGTTTAATGAAACAGTGTAAGATTAATAAATTAAATTAACTCTATTATCCAAATTGTAATCGAGATAAATTAATAAAATTATTCCCTTAGTTATTATAGAAAATGGAACCCAAATTAATTTGAAAATGTCACTATAATCCATTATATATATGGATAAACTTCTCATTGGTAAAAATTTCTAGGAATGTTATAGGTTTTTACACATTATAATACACCATGAATAATTATTATATGTGCTCAAAAACCTTATTCCAGAAGAGCCTGTCAAAGAGGCCAGTGGGGAAGAACTATCTCCCTTTTTAAAACGTTTAGATATTATAAAAAATGTCTAATGTTTCATACCATATTCTATGTACAATGATTTTTTAATGAAACACATGTATATTGCTGCGTATAACATCATGTCTAAACTTTGAGAACTCTATCAACAGAAGTAGATATAATAGAGACATACGATCCCAAACACACTATTCAGTGAAATCTTGGAGATTCGATGCTAGTTTTCCCTCACATAGTCAATATGTTTGGTTACATTGAGCACTTAAATATATTGGGATATATGATCCCTGATGAGATGCACATAGAGCACATTTTATCCACACTTTCTAAGAGTTTATATAGTTTTATTAATTATTACAATTTGAGAAATAGTGAGAAAACTCCTTAAAAACTCCTTAATCTTATTCCATAAGTTGATAATAACATGGGATATGAAAACTCTATGGTCGTTATGGTGAACAAAAAAGTGAAGAACATGGAAAATATTCCCAAGACTCATTCTAAGTTTGAATTCCTTAGGCACCATCCTTCTAAGAAAAGTAATATCCATAGATAGGAAAAGAAAAAGGATGTAGTTTTTTTTCATGTGGCAAGTTGGGACACCAAAAAAATAACTGCACATTACTAAAGAAGTAAGTGGAAGATTCATGTGCATTCATTAACAAGTGAAATATTTTAATATCTACACATTTTATATTTGATAAATATATTTTTCTCACATCCTTATTCAAATAAAAGAACCATTTATATTTTAAAATATTTCTAGAGGAGAGGTAGATTTTTGAGATTCTAATGGTGTGATTCATGTTTCTCTGGCCATTTGATATTACCATCTTCTATTTCCAATAAGGAAGATCTTGGTTTTAATATATTTTTATTATGCATCAACTATTACCAATAACATAATTTATATGTCCATCCTAGATACAAATGGTTTTATTTTAAAGTTAGAAAATACTTTTTTTTAATTTTACAAGGACAACATATGTTATGGTATGACATATTTAAATAACGGTCTTAGAGCATTAAATTATGGAAAATAAGTATTGAAAACTATTAATGAATCAAGTTGACGTGGCTAATTTCATACGCAACTATGACATCATCATTTTTGTAATGTAAATGATAAGTGTTTGAAAAATATCTATCAATATGGTAAATTAATATCTTTTGAGCTAAAACCACTTGGAATATGTCATGGTTTTTTACAAGGAAAAATGACCAAGACTCTATTTTGTGGACAAGGTGAAAGATCTATGGAGATTCTGGAATTGGTATACACTGAAGTGTGTATACCATTTCTAGTAGAATATATAGGTGGTTATTCATACTTACTTTCTTCTACTGATGACATGAGTAGATATGGATATTTCTAATTAATGAGGAATAAGTCATAATATTTTTAGAAATTTAAAGAATTCAAGAATAAAGTAGGGAATCAAATTATTAAGAAGATAAATAAAATTTTATCCGATCATTGTGGTGAATATATTAATTAAGAATTCCTTAAATTTATATAGGAGTATAGAATCCTGTCTCAACTCACTTATTGTACACCATAATGGAATAGTGTTAGTGAAAGGAGGATCTATAGCTTGGTTGACATGGTAATTTCAATAATGAGCCACAAAAGTATTCTATTATCCTTTTTGGGATATAAAATACATATCTCAGTACACATTCTAAAATGAGTACCCATTAAGGAGTAATATGAGATACTATATGATTTAATGTATGAAAATAAATTCATATAATCACATACTCATGCATGGGGTTACAAGACATTTGTTAATGCTAAATCTAGAAACAAACTAGCACACCAAGGCATGAAGTGTATCTTTATAGTTTATCTAAAGGAAACAAGTAGATATTATCTATATAAACCCTTAGAAAATAAGATGTTTTTTCACAATAAAAATCATTTTTATTGAGAGGGAGAACATACTCAAGAAGGATAGTGGGACAAAGATTAACTTTGATTTGGTTTATGTTTAATATAAAAAATAGTTAGTACAAGAACATGTTCCATAAGTTCCACATGTTCCTATGTAATTTTTTTATTCCTAAAACAAATGTACTAAATAAGAGCACCAAAGTGGTTAGAGAACTTGAAATATGTGGTTTTATATTCACTGAAGATGGGGACTCATTATTGGTTAAAAATAATAATCCTATTTCATAAAATAATGCAGTAAAGATCTCAGATGATGAGATATAAAAAGAATACATGATTTTAGAGATGTATTCAATGTGTTAGAACAAATTCTATATTTTAGTTTTTCTTCTAATTAATGTAAATATAATTGGGTTAAAATGGTTATTCCAGAGAGAACTATACATGGAGGGTAATGTGAGTACCTATGAAATTAGGATAGTGGCTAAAGGATTTAAACAATATCAATGAATCAACTATAATGAAATCTTTTCTCCAATTTCCATATATAAATCCACCATAATTATACTCTCCATAACAACATTCGCTGACTTTGATATTTATTATATGGATGCCAAGATATATTTCATTAATAGAAACCTTTAGGAAGATGCCTATATGAACCAAACTAAAGGGTTTGTGAGTCTATGAAATGATAATAAGATATTAAAGTTATAGATGTACATTTATGGGTTAAAGAAGACATCTAGGTCATGGAAGATTTGGTTTGATGAATATATAAAACTCTTTTTTCATAAATAATTATTGCGATACATGTGTTTAAAAGTAGGTTAGTGTTAGTATAGATGTATTACTAGCAGTATATTTTGCTAAAATATTAATTATTCAAAATAATATACCAGCCTTACATTCAGTTAAGGACTAGTTAAAAAAGTGATATTTGTAAAGGACTTAGGTGAATTAGTATAAATCCTTAGTATCAATATCATTCATGGTATATCCAAAAGTCCTCTTGGAATAATTAAATGTACACACATTAACTAGATACTAAATATATTTAGTATGGAACAATCCAAGAGGGAATTGGTTCCAGTATCACATGGCATAAATCACTCTAAGAAAATGTTTCCTTAGACACAACTAGATAAATATAATGAGTAGGAACCCATAAATTTTTTTGATATTATCTATCATATATGCCATGTTATTTACTAGGCTCACTATTGACTCTTATTTTAGTATAGTTGGTATATATCAAGTTGATCTAGGAGAAAAAAATTAGTCTGTTGTTATGGATTTTTATAATTATGGGTGGGGGTGATCCTTCTAGAATTTGAATTTGGAGGAGGCAACGCTTAATAGTTAAGATACGTGTGAGGGGGTGTTTGTGGCATGGTCCAATCAGCCTCTTCATTACCGGTCTCCTATGAATAAGACTTTGGTGCCTCAAAATAATTCATCGGTCGCTGATGTGTTTAACCAGTTGAGGATAGACCTGGATCGGTCTTCAACTGCGCTTTGTGTGGAGGAGTGTAGTTTGATTAAACATGACTTGGTTAGTGTGGAAATTCAGGAGTCTAGAAGCCAGGAGGTTGTGTTGTAGATAGCAGATAGGGGGTATAATAATTTGGCCAAGCCAACAGGGCCGGTTAGTGGTTTTTTGCAGTAGGGGTTGCAGGGGCCTTCTTTAGAAGAGGACTGGCGATCCGGTAAGGGGAAGATAGGGGGTCCTGCTTCTAGGCCTCACATCTCAATTCCACTGAATAAAAAATTCTAGAGGCTTGCTGAAGTAGACTTGTGTGCTTCCCTTAGATACTCACCGGAGGCAGTTCGAGGATGCGAGCATGAGTGCAAGGAAGATGAGCACAACCATTCAGCAGATGAAACACCAAACCAGAAGACCTAGAGGAGGAAGGGGAGGAAGGACTATTCTTCTGAACCACCTCCTATAAAGAATCGATCGGTAAAAAGGATGAGTTAAAAGAGGAAGACTATGGAGTCTTCGAGCTACCTAAGGACATGGGAGGTGAATTGTTAGTCTTTGGTTATAACTTTAATCTCTGAAGAAGAAGTGATAGAATGGGTTATATTGCTCAATGCTAATGAGGAGAATGATGTAAGAATGATGGGGAAGTCTCTATAGGTGTCCCTTAATGAGGATAAATTTTCATGGATCGATAAGAAAGACTAAATTTTGCTAGGGGGTGTCAACCATGGATAGATCAGTGTTGATTAGTACATTTAGACCTAGGATCATCTTGTGTCTGTTCTTGAGAAGTGGATTTTGGAAGACGCAGGCTTAAAATTATCTTCCTTAACTTGGAAACTATTTAGGAGAGCAGACTCGGGTAATATTAAGTTTCTAGTTAGCTACATATTTTAAGCTGGTGGTTGTGGTTGGCTGGTGTGAGTTCTTGGGTTGTGTGTGCTAGAGTTGCTTCGGGTCAATTTTGTATTTTATTTGAAGTCTTTGTTTATGCTTGTTACATCATTCTACTTGGACCAACTCTGGAAGGGGTTTAGATCATTAAGTCTTCATTGATGCAGGTATCTTGGAATTGGATGCTTGAGAGGGGATGGCTTAGCCATCGGTTCCGTGCATGTGCTTCTGCACGAGACTGCTTGCCGGGGGACCCTGTTTCGATGAAGGCCTGTTTTTTGTTTACTTGCTGGGATGGGGTGGTCTAATAGTTTTCTTTGGTTGTATGTTGTTTCTTACTTTTCCCTTAAAAAGTGTTTTATAATAAAAAAAGTAATTTTCAAGAAAAACATAGTATGTTATAATGTGCTAAGTGTACTTTTTCACACTGAAAGTTCATAGCAGTTTCCTGCAATGATGAGAACTTATAAGTATCACACTAGTAATCTTAAATATAATTTATATATCTATATTATACCATTTCACAAGACACAAATGATATAAGCTATTAGAGATTAAGTCATATAGGAATTTGAGACACTTTCTCATGGTGTACCCCATTGTTAATCATAATTGTAATAGATTATGAGAACATGAACCACTAATAGGAAATCCAAATTTATATGTGTAGTTGTATATTCCTATATAATTATGTGTGTAGTCATCCTTAGAGTTTAATATTATTATCAATACATGTTATGAGTCACACACTTTGATATATTGATGAAAAATATGATGAAATATTCTTGTGACAAAGTAATATATGTTGGGTGTTCCACGAGTGATGTTGTATTAATGAATAATGTGATAAAATATTTATCAATTTGGTTATATAAGGTATATTTATATCTTAGACCATTTAATTCGAATTTAACTACTTGATTAAGTCCATTCCCTTGGCGATGTTTATGGTAATTTCATTATCAGAAAGTAAAAGAAAGAGAAATCAAGTATATAGGTTGATTAAACTAGCTTGAAAACTTATTGATTATAGATATTTAGATAAATAGATTATATTACCCAATGTACATTTTTAGGAGGTTATATAATATTGTGAAATAAATTTCTTTCTCATCGGGATCCTTGGAGTGTCGTTAAATTATAACCTTGAATATTATGTAGTGTAGTCTAATGCCACTGAGAAAGGGCCCTAGAGGGTCACACACTCTGTGTATTATAACCTTAGTAAAATTAAATATTAATTTGACATATTGGATAAATATTATTTCCATATGTAGTTTAATGATTATTCATGTTTTTTTGATAACAAATTTTGAATTACTAGTTATTCGAGAGAATATATATGTGAGTTGAATTTTAAAAAATTGTTTATTCACCAAGAAATTATTTATTTAATTACATGAATATGAAATATTTATTTATTATGGTTTACTCACAATATAGAAAAATATTTATTTATTTTGGTCACATGAGTATCTAAATAAATATTTATTCACTAATTTGGTGAATATAATATTTATATATTTATTGGTGAATAATGCAGTCATATTTATTTAATTAAATAAATAGTCATTTTTAAAGTTCTGATAAATATTGAGGAGGATTGGTGGGTAGAGTTTTATGATCCAATTAGAAATTTAATAAGGTCTATTGTGCAATTATTCATTTTCTTTCCCTGCCATTATATAAACCCAGCTATGAAATTTTGTGAAACCCGAGTTCATTCCAATAGTGTTCACAACTAGTTATAAGAAGAATCCTCTTAATCCCTAGAGATCTCTTTACCCATAATGATTTGAGGAATACAATAGATAATTCCTTTCCTCTTATAGTATTTGATTGAAATCAAAATCTATCATTTTAAGTGATATATTCATCTGTGCTATCACCTTGATAATTCTACGATGATGATCAGAGGTTTTTGGAGCATGTGTGGATCATCGCTAGATAAAATATTCACTTAATTACTTTGTTTCAAAGGCCTTATGATAAGAGTTTTCTATCGATTCATTGATTAAGAAAGAATTCAATGAATGGTAATTCTTAATTATATAAATTAATTATAAATTATATGTTAAAAGATGAAATCTTTATAGACATTGATAACACAATTTTATGTAGTTTTGAGGAGAAACCCAAAGAATTTGATGATTTTTTTTGTAATGTACCTGAACTAATTACATTAAACACTGGAACCTTCTATAATGTATTGGGATTATTTATTTATTTATTATGAGTAGGTGATTTTTGGTGGATATTCTAATCTTATCTCTTTCTTTTCAAATACTTATGAGGGAAATTCCTCCAATGTGTGTAATTATATACCCTTGGTGTTAGTCTCTTACCTGTGTCCTATTGGAGGTGGGATTTAGGTGTCATTATCTCTCTTTATGCATCACTTTCCTAGGATTGGTAGATTTGGAGGAAGGGTCTGTGATACTAAACATCTAGAAATTAATCTTCTGGAATGGTCCTTTGATTCCCAGTTATCCTACTATAATATCCTTTTACCTCCAGGATAGAGTTGGTTACTTAGATAAAAAAACATTATAATTTATATTTCCTATATATTAAAGGTGTTTAATATTAATAAATACCTTATCACACATTGATTATTCATATATATAATATTAATGTGATAATGTTCTTGAATATTCATCACATTTAAAAGGTTATGTGTAGTACCCAACTATGATGAAAATGTCGATATGCAATGATGATATTATTAAACTTAGTTCTATGGATACATAAAATTATATGACAAGAGACATAATATGTAAATTTTTAGGTGTTAGTAGTCATAAGAAGATGAGAATTCATCTCATGGGTTCACACTTGGTAATATTCAAGATAAGAGATTATGAGAAGAAACCCACCAATAGGAATTCCATATGTTTTCATTTCATTAGATATTCCATTCTTTCTTCATGTGAAATGATCCTTAAAATTTATGATTATTATTAATACACATCATTGCTCATGCACTTCAATTAATTGTTGTAATTTGTGATGACATATGCTCATGTTGAAGTTGGGAACATTAGTGTGTCATATATGATATATTACTAATGTATAAGTTGAGGAAGGATTCATCCCTTATATAGTTATGGAAGTTGATAACTTATAACTTTTATTGGAATTGAATAATCATATTAAATTCCATGTACATGGTGTAACGATAAGTTTATTTCAAAACATCAAACAAAAATGTATCTAGTATATAGGTTGATGATAGGGTGTGCAACCTGTTTGATGAGATTTCATGATAAAAGGATTATATTACATAATGAATGTTTATATGTTGTTTTTTTCATTGCAACATATCTTCTTCCACTATGGTTGTCTTGACCTATTTCTAGAAAATAATATTAAACCTTAGGCAAGCCGAACTAATCTCACAGTAGAAGAAGCCTAGAGGGCCACACATAAAGTATGTCTGTTAATCTCAATTAAAGATTATTTATATTTAACGGTTGAAACAAATATTGGTCTCCAGACTGAGAAGTGATATTTATTCATTATTTATTGATTGAAAATATTAAATAAATATTTATTCATAAGGTAATTGTTTGATTACACAATTGAATACAATATTTATTCATCTCTTGTTATTCACAAGGTAATACATCAATATTTATTTACTAATAAATAATTTATTTAATTATGTGAATATAAAAATAAATTTTTTATTTACTAGATTGTGAATATAATGTTTATTTATTTATTTAATGTGTAATATTTATCTTATTTTATTCCAAAGCTAATAAATAATTATTTATTAATAAATAATATCTTTAATTACTTGGATATTAAAATAAATATTTTTTAATCACTAGACCGTGAATATAATATTTATTCATGATATTTATATATTTATTTGAGAATTCAAAAAATGTCAAGAAGTACAAGAAGACCCACTTTTTGGTCTAGTGATAAATATTTATTTTGCAGACTATAAATAATATTTATTATTATGTTTGTTAGTGAACTCCATGGAATAAAATAATATTGATATTATTTTACATGATGTGAGGTTCATTGTGTATTTCATATATTATTAAGGTACTTCTGATAATTAATTAAATATTTTAATCCTTAACTCTGGGCCTATAAATAATAATTATGAGAATTGTCAGAGGTTGGTTGTTGAACAAAAAATTATCCTCCATAGAGAATTTTATATTAATTAAGAATGACTCTAGGGTTTTGTCTCAAGTTTGAGGATTTTTCGCTTCCTCCTTCCCTTCCTTTCAAGATAGAGAGATCAATAAATGATCCTATACACTAAAGGGATCACTATAGTGATCAAGGGAGTGAAATAATATGATCAGTTCTTATATGCTAGCACCCAAAATTTCATCAACGTTGTTAAGAGATCAAAAGAGCACATGTGGATCACTAATATAGGGGATTTTATTTTGTTTATCATGATGAAATGATGATATAATGGTCATGTTTGAATGATCAACACTGTCAATATAGAACGATTTCCTGACTGTGGTATTCTTTTTTTCTTATCCTTTAAATTAATTATAAATTATAATGAAAATATCCTCAGTTGGTTATGCTAAAAATATTTTTCAATATCTTTTAGAAATTTGTTTACTGGTCATGAGGTTAAAGGTCATGTACATTTCCTATGATCCCTTGAATCTGAAAATAGATAAGTTGATCATAGGCTCAAATGGTTCTTCCTCTATATCTGGAATTATCACTCCAAAATGCCATATGTTGAACTAGGGATACAACCAAATGTCATTAACTCGTTATTATGCTTCATTAATTAGATAAAAATGTTTACATCCACTATTTAGTTCATGTTTCATCTAAATTGGATACACATTATGGAATAGTTCCTTATGCTTTGTTGTCTTGATTTCCTATTTTACTAACAAACTCTCTTTCAATTGATTTACCATTAACAAAAAAATTTAACTCTCTAAAAATAATGAAACCATAATCACCGAAAGTTTAGATATTTCACTATGTAATTATCAATTTAGACCTTACCTATTTCATCACCATTATTTGAAAAATAATGACGTCCCATTGAATCTGAAAAGCGCAAGGGATCAATACTATTTTCTAGAAATATCTAGCAACCTTCCAACAAAGTGATGAATTCCACCTTGATAATAGAACACTTAACTAGACTCAAATTTCATGAAAGTATTACAAAAAACCCAAAAATTCTAAATAGTCTTCCAATTGTGCTCAACACCACTCAACCATGGCTCTTCCAATAATTGATAAACTTCTCACTTGATACTCTTCAACAAATATTTGATACCACATATTTGGAGAATTATACAGACTATTAATTTCAAGAACCCAAGCATCCCATACCACTCCTAGTGTTAAGAATCATTGAATTTGAACCACATAAAATTGGAAGTTACATTTTGGCCTCATCTTGTGAAACAAGGCAACATAATAGTCTAAAACTCCAAAACACACCCCAGTGAAATCAATTTTCATAACTAGGAAAGACCAATCTATAGAAATCAGGGTATTAAATTCAATATTTTCTTAGTTTAAGAGAATTTTAGAGATGTTGATCAGGTGACTTTATCAAAGTTTATAATTTTATAAAGTTTAAAATAAAAAATGGACAATTCAGTTGTCTTTTAGAGTAATAAATATGAATAAGCAAGATAGAATAATTCAATGAAGTATTAGGGTATCCTTTATGACACTCACTAAGCATGGTTATCGAAGAAACAAAATAACTAAATCAATGGATTTATGATTTAGTGTCTAAATTTTTATTATATTTATGAAGTTGAAAGATTTTTTAAATACCCTTGAATACTTTTTTATTGAATAACCTTAGATGAATAAAAAATATTTGAATTGGAAAATTGTTTTTTCTGAAAATATGTATATTTTCACTTCTATGAGGAAGAGTTTCATGTGTGTAAGTCACACATGATTATGATAATGAGGGATATAGTGAATTGGTTTTTCAGTAGTAGTTTATAGATTTAGTGAGTCAAAATTCTTTAGTATTAAATTTTATTGAGGTGTTAGTTTAAGCTATTTTTATATTAAATTTTAAAAAATATTTCTACCAATATATACTTTTTTTAGGTTTATAAGATTAGTTATGTATCATACTAGAAGATTTCCCTTATCATCAACACACACCCACACTCGCTTGAGTAGTCAACATATAGACGCAACCAAACCCACCATGTGAAAAAATAACTGCATGCACCAATCAGTGCCCTGTTTATAAAAATGGATTTCTATTTGATAATTTCAAATATAAATTGTTTGTTAAATATTGAATATTATAATTAAATTTTTTCCCTTCCATAAATTATATGGTCATAATCCTTTCCTAAATTTTGAAGTTATAGTCAAATGATTATTAATAAATATACAAAAAGATTGATTTTTTTTCATGCATTCCTCTATCATGGTTTTTAAAATTATTAAAATTGATTTTTAGTATTTAGGAGAATTCTTGAAATATTTAATTAAAAATTCAATTTATAAATGTGTATAGGAAAATGGTTCACACCTAATAACCTTTTATCTAAGAGATATTGTACAAAGAAAAAATAAGTTCAAAGGTGAATTCTTTCACAATTAGTTATTTTTGGGGAATAAAGGAGGGGAAATCACTAGAAATATATTGGGTTCATTTAACTCCCATTCTAATTGGGGGTTGGATATGGGATTTTTTTAATTCCTTATAAGGTATAGATAAATATAGGGGATACTAAAAACCTATATCCCTCTAATTATTCCTATACCATTTCTCTATTATGGAGTTACAGTGGAGGATCTATCTATGCATTCATTGGGAGCTTCCATTTAGCTTATTTTCAATGAAAAGAATTTGTATAATTCAATCACTATTTTTTTTGCAATATTGCTGGTGTGATATGTGAAATTTATATAGGGAACCCAAATTAACAGTTTAGGGATTTATTTTTTAATAAATTAAATTATTTATCCTTTTATTATTATGATTATTACATATTAAATTTTTTTATAATTTGTTTTTCTTGATCACAATTTTATAAAATTTCATTTTAAATGATAATTTTCACTATATTAATCATAAATTTTATAAATTGGACATTAATTAGAAATTTAATATTGTTTTTAATGATTAATAAATTTAAGAATGTCTTTTTGAGATGATTAAGTGATACCCAATATTTGTTAAAATGATATTGTTTTATACAAAGTTGTTTTCATATTTGTGTTGAAATGGTTTACTAAATATTTTTTACATATTGATAAATAATAGTTGTATTAATGGGGTATGTAATTCCATGCATGATAGGAGAAAATATTAGATGATGTTACTCCATGTATGAAGTTGGTTCTGGGAATTTTTCCTGTTGGGTGATGTTGTCATGGCATAACTAATTTAGATATTCCATGAGGGTCAAAAAATAAGACTATGAGAACATAGAATGACATATATAAATGTCAAATATATATGGGGATTTCCTACCAGTGAGTCAATTTATCATAACCTCTTTTTTTTTGATCACCAAGGATGAATTTTGTAAGAAGAATTCTTTTTGTCTTATGATCCCCTAACCCGGATACCCTGTATCATTTGTGTCCCATCATATAATATCATTAGGTCATAAAATATGTATTTAATAATAATTTCATCACACTTTTATGTTATCATCATAGAAGGGATCAACTATGAACATTCAATATGATAGGTAACCTTAGGACATTATCACATAGATGCCATATTGACAAATGGTCAACATGTGATAAGATATTTATTAATATTCAAAACAATGAATATTAAGGTAACAAAATGTACATAGTAGTTCCTCCAAATCCATTTTTTTGCATTTTATAAGAGTCCACTTTATGGATAAGTGGGAACCTCACATTCAAGCTGTTAATCCATCACACCATCACATCCCAAATTTGAAATTCCAAAGAGAGACACAATAACCACATTTGAAATTCAATACGACGCGCCTTGGACCAATCACCATCGCACTGCCTCGAGTCACCAAATATCTACCAGAAGTCCACCTCGAGCCCTTACCTTGACAGAAAAATGACCTTCTTTAACTAAAAATCATCACTGCCAGAAAATATCACCCGTAATCTTCCCACTGAAGCTACAGAACTAAAACACCGAAGGCACCAACATCCTTTCCATTGTCAGATCACCTTTCAAAGGAACCAAAATCAACACCAGAGCCATCTTTCGGAAACAACACCATTGGAGACAAACATTTCACAAAAATGGAAACAAACCAGATCCATTGAGAACATGCCCAGTAGAGACCCGGAGGCATAGAAGAATCCATCGTAAACAACACCTCCTAGAATGCTGTTGAATGCTGGAACTACACATCCCAAAACACCATCAAAACATCATCCAAGTCTAAATGGGAGAAGAGTTTTGGGATCCTGGTGCCAGAGTAGAGGACAAGCATTGTCAATGAGCAATAAAATGTCACCATGACCAGCAACCTCCGCCATCAAAACCACTTGAAACATAATCACCCAAAAGGAAGAGCAACCACTGATGGAACCCAAAGAAAATAAGGCCTCTGTAAAACATGCCTCCTTAAGCACCGACCGCTCACACAAACACATCTCAAAACCTCTTTTGAAACCTTACACTCAATTGACCTGGAAAAGAGTATAGGATTTGGAATCCAGAGAGAGTTAGGGTGGACTAGACGTCCATGGAAAGCATTGAAGAAAACAACACTAAAAACCCTATAGAAAACATCACTGACGAACCATCATTGTCAAAAAAGCGAGCCTGACTCCATCTAAAATCGCCATCAAAGGGCCGAAAAAAATAATCTTCAATGGGATGAGACAGCTGGAAACTATAACCTGCACCATTATATTAATGAGAAGAAGACTAAGAAGGGGAAATAGAGGTCATCGAAGAAGAGATAACAAAACAAGAAGGTTGAAATAGCCTCCGAGAGAAGAAAAAGAGAATCTCCAAGGTGAGAAATGAGATAGAGAGGCGAGCAGATCCAAGGCCAGGGGGATAAACTCTAGATGGAGTTGTATCACTCTTAGGAGAGAGATCTGAGAGAAAACAGAGCCATATGTACATAGTAGTTGATTATTGGAAACAAAATCTAATAGTATATCATTTTCATTAGAGACCAATTCTAATAACTCAACCATTTAGCCTGACAAGATAACACTACTATAGAAAAGGCCTCTATCAACCACTGTTTGGTGATCACTAAATGCCTTTAGTGGCTGCCCAATGACCATTAAATGGAATTAATTTTTTTCCCATTTAGTTACCTGTAGTATCTACCATTTGGTGGTCACTATAGGGAAACCAGATTAGCCTATTTATAACCATTTTAGGGGTCATGGGGTTGGGATATAATGGCCATTTTTTGGCCTCCATTGTTGGCTAGGCCAAGGGATTTTTAAGGGCTTGTAAATGGAAGTTGCCATAGCTGGACATATAGAGACCACCTTCTGGTGATCACTATTAACAATTTATTTTAAAATAACTAAAATTGTAACAAAACATATAAAACCAATAATGATTCAAATATTCAATAAATTTATACAAAATATATAATTTTATAAGATCACATATAAAATTTTCCAACAATTATCCATGATTCGCACCCATCAACTCATCTGAAAATGAAATAAATTTAAAATAAAAGTTAGTAAAATAAATAAAATAATAATAAAAATCTGTAATTAAAATCCTACAGAGTATTTAAATTAAAACCGAGTATATTAAATAGTATAACTACCATGACCCCCTCTCGCCAAAGATATCACAATGAGGGGAGAGAGATAAAGACCCCCAAGTCCTGCCTCCAGTGGGCCCTAGGTTGGTCACTAGAACTGAGGGTATTAAAATATCATGAAATGGGATTAATTAATATCTATAATAATAGGTTTTAGAGATAAGATGAATCATCCATAAGAATTTCCATGACATAATATAAAAGTTAACCAAAACCACCCCAAAATGCATGTACAAATAAAACAGGTATAGATAAAAGTCTGTAAAAGTAAATAACCAAAATCAAAGCTAAAGAAGCAACACAAAAATTATCAAAAAACGTATGAGGTAATACTATCTTGAATGATCCACATAATCCCCTGGAAACCTGAAAATCAGTTTATATTCATTGGGTGAGCATACAAGTATACTCAGTTTGAAAACCAATTTCTATTGTGCACATGTGAAAGAAGCATACTATTAAACTGATGAGAAAACAATAGAACCAATGACACCCAAACATTTCAACTATCCATCCCAACCTCCCCAAGGCACACTCACCGAAAAAAAGAAGCCAGGTATAATAGCATAATAATGATATCGATAAAGGGTACCCCACACCAATTTCCAACTAGTTTTACACTCTTAGACCCAAACATGTATGTTTGGAACGCCCATATATTTAGTATAACATATACCACCACCCTAAATCTCGATCAAATATCATATTCCTGAAAAAAATGGGGCCACTACCCCACAACATAGTTATATATAATCTCACCTGAAAACACATAGGCCATCAAAAAACAACAACTTCTATAAATTTATTCCTAGATTATCATGAACATTAAGGACATAAACCTTGTGCCCTCATCCTACCATGCACACCCCCACCATTAACATCCCCATAGAACAATCATATCATATCT
The DNA here is from genome assembly GCA_963277665.1 of Viscum album. Taxonomy (NCBI): domain Eukaryota; kingdom Viridiplantae; phylum Streptophyta; class Magnoliopsida; order Santalales; family Viscaceae; genus Viscum; species Viscum album. The sequence goes on along the minus strand of OY728159.1, from coordinate 118,056,820 downwards.
CAACTGATGAAACCTTGGCCAACACCCCCATAGAATAGTCATTTTACATCTCACACAAAGACACATGGTTCATCACCTAGTGCAATAACAGACCTCCAAACATCACCACCTATGCATATATACTCACTTGGAAGAGATAATACAAAAAATAGGGTATCTAACCATCCATCCTCATCATTGGGATGTTGGAAAAAACGCCCCATGGGAAAATATGACTGTTGGTATATAGTTCTCATCATGAGTGGGGTGAATAGAGAAATCACAAGGAACATACAATTATATACATGTAACCACGCACAAGCCCAACCTATGGGTTCAAAAAAAGCAACCAACTCATGACATCCCCACTTTCACTACCACCTCTAAATGCATAACACCACACAAACCAGAAACTATATCTCACATTACCAAAAAAATTCTATTATCTATCCCATTCATTTCATTATTTAATAAAAACTACATTTAACCACAAGACCCATCATTTAATTTTTTCATTGGTCGTTTCCATCTCATTGACAAAACAAACCCTCTCCATTTAAATCATTATTAAATAATTCTTCCATCACAATCTAGTCGTCTAGAATAGCGCAACCATGTGCCACAAGAATCCCATCATCTCTATCATACCATTACCTCACCAACCCAAAATCATGGCAAAAAAAAACCATCACCTCACCTCCTCATAATAATGAAAAAAACCACCACCTCACTAACCCAAAACCATGAGCAAATAGACCATCGCCTCACCATCCTAAAATCATGACCAAACAAACCACAATGTCACCACATCAAAATAATGACCAAACAAACAATCACCTCACCACCCTAAAAGCATGTACAAACAAACCATCACCTCACCACAATAACGGTACAACCAAACAAACCATCGCCTCATTGTCACAAAATCATGGTGAAAAAACCACCACCTTGCCACCCTAAAAGAATGACCAAACAAATATTCACCTTACCACTCCAAAATCATGACCAAATAGACCACCACCTCACCACTCCAAAAGCACGGGGAAAAAACCCATCACATCACCACACCAAAATAATAGCAAAAAAAACCACCACCTCACCACCCAAAAAGCATGTACAAACAAACCATACCCTCACCGCCCCAAAATAACGTCCAAATAAACCACCCCCTCACTACCCCAAAAGCACGGACAAACAAAATGTCACCTCCCTTCCCCAAAAGAACAAAAAAAAAACAATCCACCACCCCCATCCCAAAAGTGCATCATCATCTCAACGATCTTCCCCACATTCCCCAACCACACATAGCAACACATCACAACACATTTCATAGATTTAGAAAAGGAGATTTTATTACATTATTCTTATTTTTAGGGTTATTATCACAAAAAGAATAAATCTAGAGGTATCTATTTCATTATCCAAATATAAGTGATGAGATTATTTCACATTTTAGGGCGATATCACAATAATTTTCACAACAAGGTATCCACAAAACATACCAAACTAATGAAAACTAAGTCCCCAATGGCCCAAATTTTCAACGGGGTGTTTAGCCTATAAAACAATAATATAAAGATACTATCAAACTATAAAATATTTTGAATCATTTCCCATTCCCCTTAAATTACAATTAAATGATTAATTTATCTTGATTAGGATAGTGAAACCATCCCCCATAGATAACAAGAGTAACCCCCACCCACATGCTACAAAAAAGTGAGAAATATAGGATTCCTTGAAGGTTTTGGGAAGAGAAGAAGTGTGAGATGGGTTATTCTCAACTTCCATTTCTATCATGACTGATTATGAATATGAGATTTATATGATGATTAATTCTGTAATCAATAAAATTGGATCAAAGAAAACTAACAAGGGATATAACATTAGAACCAAGCACTGGAGAATCACATATTATTTATAATTAATTTAATCATTTAATAAATTACCTTGCATGAATTATTTTTATTCATTGAATCTAAAAATAGACCTATGTTGTACCATTTTTTCATTGTAGGAATCAAGAGAATATACCCTTTAGTGGTGAACCACATTGTTCCAAAAATCTCCAAACATCACCGTAGGAATCTCTGGGTGCTAGCATGTCAAATCCAAATTCTTACATCATTTGGTTTTGATATCCATTAGGAATCGATTACAAATAATTCTCCTCGAACTTCCTCAACTTGAGAGTGGGAGGAGGAGGAATATCACTCTCTATTCTTGGGAGAGTTATTAGAGAGGGATCTCCCTAGGGCTTAAGAGGATTCTCTCTGACTATTATTGTGCACAACATAAAATGAGTGGGCTCTCATATAAAAATAATATAATTGGGTTTAAATACCACTAGAGTTTTGGAAATAAATATTTTTACAAGTTCCCTTTAATATTTATTTAATACCTTTTGGAACTCCATGTCTAAAATAATAATAATAATATTATTATTTCCTTGACACGCACTTAACATGCGAATTAAATTAAATATCATTTAATAAAATAATATTAAATATATATTATTTTTTTCTGAACCTAAACAATTTGTCAACCATTCCTCTATAATTTTTACCAGGACTTGAATAATGACTATTTATTTAATAAATAAATATCACTTCATTATTTACCCATAAATAAATAAAAATTATATTCACTAAATAGAAAATAAATATTTATTAAATATTTCACACATAATATTCTTTCGAATAACTGGTGATGGAATATATGTGATAAAGAATACATGAATAATTATTAAACCATATATGGGAATAATTTTTATTCAACTTGTTAAATAATAAATAATAATATATTATTTATCAGAGATTCTGGATACATTTAGTGTGTGACCCTCTAGGTCTCTTTCTCAGTGGCCTTAGGCGAAGGGGCCTAAAGTTCAAAGTTAGCATCTAGAAACTTTACAAGACACCAATAGAGAAATAATTTAATGCCACAACAACTTAATAACTCATACAGATTATTATTTTTTAATATAATCCCTTTACCATGATATCTCTAATCAAACAGGTTGAACATTGGTATCATTAACCCATGTGCTCATTGTCTCATTATTTGACATTATAGAAATCGAAATTACCCATAGAACACCATGACCAAGGGGGTTTTCTATATAATTTCCATCCAATGCCCTAGGATTAATATTTTGTTAAATATTATTGCATTATTCATCAATGAAATATTACTCGTGACACACCCAACATATCTTACCTCACTACGAACATATATTATCACAGTCTTCATCAATACATAAAAGTATATGAATCATAATACTCATTAATAATAAGATTAAAGTCTTATTATTAATATACACATCTGTATATAGGAACATCTAATGACATGTAAAAATGTGTATTTCCTACTCACGAGTCTCATTCTCATAATATCCTATAATATATATTACCAATGGTGTATAAAATGAGAAGGTGAATCAATGTAATATGAGTCTCCACCCATAATATCCTATAACATTTGTGTCTCTCCAATGATATCATCTATCTATAAAACAAATATTTATGAATAGTTTCATAACACTTTTGAGTTCTCATCATAGCGGGGAACTATTATGACCTTTTAATGAGACAACAACTCTTAAGAAATTATCCCATAATATGTTACATAGATTAAAAATCATGATATTATAAGAAGTTTATTAATATTCAAAACCATGAATAATGGTTATCATTAAGTAAACATAATTTGGTTTTAGTGCTCCAACTCTAGCATATTCCCACTTACACTAGATCCAACTGCTAAAAACTTTCAATCCACTAGCTCTCACTTGATACCCATGATTCTGTTGATATAGACCTTTAGTCAAGGGGTCCACCATGTTCTCTTTAGTGGGTACTCTATTTACTACAACTTTACCCATTTGATAAAAATACCTCAAGAGATGATACTTCCGAAGTATATTCTTTGTCCGTTTGTGTGAAATTGTCTCTTTTTGTAAGAGCCATTGCTATAGTATTATCATAACAAAATATTATAGGGTCTTTAATACTAGGTACCATAGAAATATACTAGAAACAATTTAGTATCCAAACAACTTCCCTGGATAAAACAAAATCTGCTACATACTCAGAATCTATTGTAGATACAATGAAAATTGGATGCTTTTAACTCTTCTATCTCACAACACCTCCATTGATTAAAAAATATATCCTGATTGCATCTTTAGATCATTTTGATTTGTTTTAAAACTATCATCAGTATAACCTCAAATGACCAAATAATCATCTCCTCCATACACCAGGAACATATCCTTAGTTATTATCAGATACTTTAGGATAGTCTTAACAATAGACGAATGCTATTCTCCTTGATCTTCCTGATATCTTCCAACCACGCTCACTTATAGGAAACATTATGTCTAGTACACAACATGGAATACGTGATTGATCCTATTATTCAAGTGTATGAGATTCTACTCATTATATCTTTTTCCTATTGTGTATAAGGATACATTTTCATAGAAATATGTAAACCATGTGACACTAGAACCAATACCCTCTTAGATTATTTCATACTAAATATCTTAAGTATCTGGTCAATGTATGTAATTTTAATTTGTCCATGAAGCCTCTAGGATTTATCATGAATGATCTTGAACCCTAGAATATAGGTTGCTTCACATAAGTCATTCATGGTGAAACATTTGTTTAGCCAGTTCCAAATATACTATAAGACTTTTATTCCATTTAAATTAAGTAATATGTCATAAAAATATACTACCTGGATAAAAACCAAATTCCCACTAAACCTATTGTAAACACGTGTCTCACATTCGATCGTAATGAAACCAAATTATTTTATTTCTTCATCGAATTGAATTTTTTATGACTTGGATGGTTGAATAAATCCATAAATGTATCTATACATATTTAAAATCTTTTGGGAATTAATTTGCCTAAAAAACCCTTCTGTTTTTGTCATATGGACATCTTCTTGAAGGTTCCAATTAAGGAAAGAAATTTTGACATCCATCTTCCAAATTTCATTGTCATGGTAAGTAGTCTATAAAAAGTATAATTTTGATGAATTTAAACATGGAAACTAGTGAAAAGGTTTCATCATTGTCAATTCCTTGATGATGTTGTAAACTATTTAGCTACTATCCTTTCTTTATAGGTATTTAATTTACCTCCCATGTCTCGTTTTCTCTTAAATACCCATTTTCACTCTGTAGGATTTACATCACCTGGCACATTGACCAGAACCCAAACATAGTTCGGATACATGGAATCCATTTCAGAATTCATGGTATCTAAACATCTTGAAACTTCTGATATCTCTATTAAGTCTTTGTAGGAGACAAGTTTATCATTATCAACCAATAATGAGTTACAATATTTGATGACTAGAAAACCATTTCCCTATGGTTCTCTTACCTCTATTATGATGCTATGGAGTACTTGTGTTTTAGGAACTCTTTCTTACCTGAGGACTTGTGAAATATATTACTCTACCTAATATTGTGTATCTTGAGCATCAATATAATCAAATTCAATATTTCTACCACTATCCTTTTTAAGGGTGTGATCCATCTCAAGAAATATGAATTGTTTAGCTTTAGTCACTTTATTTTCTTAGTGGTTGTATAAGTAACATCCCTTTGTTTCCTTAGGATACCCTATAAAGATATAATTTGTGCCCCTGGTTTCTAGTTTGTTTCCCAATAAGGCCTTAACAAAAACCTTGTAACCCCATACACGTTTATTCAAAAAAATAGGTTTATTTTCACTCCATAACTCAAAGAGAATTCCATTTTCCACTTTAGTTGGTACTCAGTTTAATGTGTATTTTGTAGTTTGTAATGAATGTCCCCAAAAGGATTGTGGAATATCTGCATGACTCATCATTGACCTTACTATGTCTAATAAGATATGGTTCCTCCTTTCACTAACACCATTATTCTATGGTGTATAAGGTGGTGTGTGTTGAGATAGAATCCCAGATTCCCATAAAAAGTTGATAAACTCTTGGTTAATATATTCACTACCTCGATATGATTAAAACTTATTTATATTATTTCTAAGTTGATTATCTACTTCATTTTTAATTCTTTAAAATTCTCAAAGGAATCAGACTTATACCTCATCAAGTAGACATAACCATATATTCTCAATCCATTAGTAAAAGTTATGATATAAGAATACCCACCTTTAGATTCTAATGGAAATGGTCCACACACATTAGTGTGTACCAATACTAGAATCTTTGTGGCCCTTTCATCCTATCCACTGAATGGAGGTTTGGTCACTTTTCCTTATTAAAAATCATGACATCTGTTAAGTGTTTTAGATTAGAAGAGTCTAAATAATTATCTTGATATAAATTTTTTAAATGATTCTTATTTACATGATAAAGATGGTGATACCATAAAATGGCGTTATATGAGTCATGTGAACATGATTTGTTATCAATTTCCAATAACTGGTTTTCAAAATTTAATACATAAAGACCTTTTTTTAAATGTTCCATACCATAACATATGTTTTATTTATAAAAGAAAAAAATTGATTTCCAAAATTTGAAATAAAGCAATATATATCTAGTAATGATAAAAAATAATGTTCTTGGTAATTGTTCATACATAATAAAAATATTTTAAAACCAAAATCAATCCTATTGTTAATGAAAGATGGTAGTCACCAATGGCTAGAGAAGCCAAACTCACACCATTAGAAGCTCACATATCCTCCTCTCCTCTATAAATCTTTCAAAATATACTTGGTTCTTTAATTTGGATACAAATGTGAACAACATAACCTATATCTAATACCCAATGTGTAGATATTGAAAGATTTCACTTGAAAATGAATGAACCTTTAGCTTCCCCTTGCTTCCAGGTGTAGTTCTAATTCTATTGGCCTGGCTTGCCACATGGAAAACATACTACCTATTTTTCATTTCATTGCCTATGGATATTTCTCTTATTTTAAGGACTGTTATCAGGAGATTTAGACCTATTATGAGTCTTGTGACCCTTTAAATTTTTTCTTCCTTTTCTTATTCACCATAAGGGCCACAGGTTTATCATTACCCAAGTCCTTATCCACTTGATGAATCAAATTAAGAAGTTTCGAAAGAATATTCTCATTATTTCTCATATTTTAATTAATAAGAAAACTGGAGGAGTTCTTAGGTAGTGTTGAAAGTATGAGATATGTGTGAAAATCATCTAATAATTTAATCCCTAATATATCTAAGCATATAATGTAGCCAATAATCTTTACTACATGAGGTCTAGCTGGTGCAAACTCTCAAATATTAGTTGCAAACAAAGCAATGGGGATCTCATATATCTATTTTCTTGACTTCTCCTAATAGAGACCCTAAAGGTGAGATATCATTCTATATGAATCCATGTCCTCATGTTTCTTTTAAATATCATTGGTCATGGATGATAGAATGAAAAAATAAACATCTATAACATCATCCAAATTTTATTCATAGAGAGACAACTCTTCATCACTACCCTCATTTCAAAGAGCTTTAGGAATAGGTTCTTCCATCACATATAATTTCCTTTCATGGTGAGGGATAACGCATAAGTTTTTTTTTCACTCTTAGAAATTTGTTCTATATAGAAGATTATCCTTCTCAAGTATGGATTGTAGTGATATGTTTGAAGTCATTTTATTATTTTTTCTACAATAAGATGAGAATAATTTTAGTACTTTATCTAATAAAATTTAGACAAATAAATAAATATTATATTTCTTAATATCCTATTATTTTATTGAAACCCAATAACCCTCACCCTTGGATTTAGAATATCATGTTGCTTGGACATTCTAGTAGAAAGGATCCAGATTCACCTTATCATTACCCAAATATCAGTTGGTCAAGAAAATTGAATGGTTTTAGGTAGTAATTCAAAAATTACAACTGCATTAACTCATAATTCATTGATCAGTTGAGTGGACTCACCAATCTTGAAATCCTCAAATTGGATTTCCTAAACCCTTTCCTCTTAGTTACAATGAGTTCTACTTTATAATTCGACCCTTGATGTGAAATAAGTTAATTCAACCCAAAACGTCATGTTAAAATTCACTTATAAGTGAAAGAACCTCAAATTTGTCTAGTCAAGCACTTTGAACTGTGTTTCAACTTTAACTAAAGTAGTGGAATGCCATACCGACTGAATATATAATTGAGGGATTTTTTCTTTTATGAGTAAATTTCCTATTATTATCTTTATCACATACTTGTTAATATTAAGTGGATTTACTTAAGTGATTTAATATTTCTGAGATAATATTTATATATAAGACAATTAATTTTAGTTCTATATTGCATGATTATTAATTCATTAATTCACGTTCTTGTGATTAAACATCCATAATGAAATAGTAATAGAATTTGACATAAATAAAATAATAAAATGGTATGATCATGATATTTTACATATGGTTACTTTATCTAGAGGATGATAAACTAATCATCATTCAAGGTGAGAAAACACCATGAACCAAGTATGGTTCATGTTGTAGCTTTCCACATGTCCACCAATGTATCTATATTGGATTATTTTTTCCTTAGCTCCAAACTTGAACCCCCTCCACTAGCTTGGGATATCCATCCATTACATATGATTTTACTTACACATAGTTGAGGGGAAGGGGTTTACATAAAATAAACAATGGGAATGCAGTGCCTTACATAATAAGAGGAGAGATGACACACATACTAACAATTTAATTTAATAATAAATTAAATGAAACCAATCATATAAAATGGTCTTATCTAGGATCATGATCATCCACATGCATTTAAATAATTACACATTTAATAAAACTATCATTAAATTATTAATTTTTCTTTTTTAAAATAAATTGTGCTCAAATTAATTAATTATCTTCTTTAATTAATCAATTATTTTATCTTAATTCTCATCTGAATTTCTTTTATATTCTCATCCATCATAATTTTAAACAAAATAAATAAATTTATTTAAAATTTACTGTGTATATAAATGTACATTGGAGGAAACAAAGTGAATACTTGTCTGAATCTAACCAACATGTATTATACTCATATACTATTTACTCTTGTGGTATATAGAATATATGACTTATCACGTACTTCCATGATGCGTACTATCAACTTAATGATTACACGTATTACATGAATTTTTCTATCACGTGTTATACTTTAATTCACATAGAATAATAATTTTAATACGACTCATACATGATATGAAGACCTGAACATTACATAGAAATTTATTAATCATATATATATATATATATATATATATAAACCCATCACATGGAGTGTCCTATCTAATTAATGACCACACACAAACATATGTAGATATTTTTTACTAAATATAATAAATTAATTTTTATTATTCATAATTTGGTATAATTACATAGCATGTACAAACGAGCTACATGGTGTGTACGTATCTCACAATCTATCTGAGGCACATGCCTTGTAAAGACCCGTAAAATTCATGGAAATATTTTTCTTAATTTTCTTTGGAATTTTACAAGAGCGCGGTTTCTGATGGAACCTGATTCCGAGGCCTGGAGTGCCCGGAATCAATTTCCGAAGTTAGGCTAGGGTACGTTCAGTGAACGAACGAGCGGGAATTTCTAACTTTTGAACCGGTGCCCGGAATCACATTCCGAGGGCACCGATGAACTCGCAGCGCCGATATTCGCTTAAGGTGACCTTTTCCGAGGTTGCGTTTTATGCGGAGTGAAAGTTAGTTTTGGGAAGAATTAAAAGAAGTTAAATAAAAATGTGGAAACACTTTTTATTTTTAACTTGTTTGTTATTTTCTCCCAAAGGGAGTTAGAGGTGGGACCCACATCAACTTAACCTCCCTTGGGAGGATTAAGTGTGGTGGGGCCCACACGAACCCCAACTCCTCAACTTCTCTCAAAAACTCCCCTTTAACCCATTTCAATTAATGTTTGACAACTTGGTTTAATTAATTGAGGAGGGTTGATTTGAATTTCAAACCTTTGAAATTCTAAGAGGAAGGTTGTGTAATAAAATAAGCTTAAGCTTATTTTATTATTATTTTTGGGTTGGTTTCCTTTGCTCTTGAGAGGATTTGAGAGCTCCTTCTTCTTCTTCTTCAAACTTTGACGAAGAACATGAAGAACACTCAAGCTCCGACGAAGAACGCCGCTCCTCTCTTTTTCGTAGCCGGTTTGTTTCCGAATATTGACGACGCCTTCCGTGTCAACGAAAGGGAACACCACTTCCTCCTCGGTTTTTCTTCGTCGGCTTACGAAGATTCACCAACGATGTACCTATTCGTCAACGGAATTGAAGAACGATTACCGCGATGCCCGACCTCCGCGACGCTTGTCTTCCGCGGTTTGTTGAAGTGCTCTGCACTTGAATTCAAGGTAGGGATTTATTTTTGAAAGAACTACTTCCTTTCCATCTTTCTTTCTCTTATAAAAAGAAAAACGCAGATCAACACACGCACTTTTCTAGTTGATCCGTGCATGTTTTATTCGTGGGATGAGAATATTTTTCGTTACAGAAGAATTATTGGGAGTTGGATAAATGTTAGATAATTAAAGTTGTGCTTGATAAATTATTGGGAACACGTATTTAATTTTTCCAACTGTTAGCACTTAATGCGGTGGGTGCGGGCCGAAAGAACATGGCCCGACAACCCTCCGCAATTTGTTGTTGAAGCGCGGATTGATGGCGACGAGCAAGTGGATCCGAATTGATGTTTTGAGGGATCCTTTTTGAAGAACATGTTCTGGGAGGGCCACCGGCGAAGATTCCAAGCAAAACGGACCACCGGAGCGCGTCCGGTGGTCCGCGGAAGGCGGCGGCCGCATGTCACACCGGCGCGGCGGCAGCGGCGCGCCGCCGGAGAAACCCGCCACGGCTAAGCCGCGGCCGGCAAAGCCGGCCGCAGAGGTTAAGTGGCGGGACCCTTTTTGGGTCCCGCGTTGGAATTAATTGGCTGGCCAAGCGGCCAGCCGTTACCTGAAGACCTGGGGGTTTGAACCCCCAGAGGCGGCACGGAGCGGACCCCCCACATGGGGGCCGCTGTTCATTACACGGGGAGGGCTTCGCCCCCCCGTTTCCCTCACACGCTCGGCCGTTTGGCTGAGCTGCTATCGCGCGGCGACAACCCACGGACCGGCCGCGCAGGTCCGGGCCGCCCCGCGCCGCGCCGGGTCACGCCCTGGCCGGGCCGGGTCGGCCCGGACCTGAACCCCCCGTTTTTGGACCGTTTTCATTCAAATGCTCATATCTTGAGCTGTAGACCTCCGATTGACGTGCCATCTGCGGTAGTGCGATCCTTGGATTGAGACGGTCGTTTCGGTATATTACACTCAAGGTTTCAGAATACTTTGAGTTCGGCCGGGTTGGTTCGTACACGAAATCAACCAGGCCCTCGGAGCAGAAACGCTCATATCTTGAGCTACGGACGTCTGATTGACATGCCGTCAGCTTTGTTGAGTTTCTCTTAGTGAGACGGATCTTTTGGAATACTCCGCATGAGGTTTGGACACATGTGGAGTACAGTCGGGTTGGTTTTTCCTTAAAAACCAACCGGGCCCCTGGGACGAAAAAGCCAATAACTCTCAGACCGGGCGTCCGATCGACGCGCCGTCTGTTGCGTTGAGTTCCTATTGTCGATACAGAACTTTTGGATACATCAACTCTGGGCTTTGTGACAGTTGATGTATCAGCCTCTCGGCTCGAGGAGTGGACCCTCTCGAACGAGCTTGCTGTGTGCGAGAACCCTAGTGCTGGCTGCGACTGCTACTTCGACAGCGACGACCGTGCAGAAATCCTCAGTGGACTGCGATGACAACAGTGCAGAGATCCTCAGTGGACTGCGACGATGAAGACAGCTGGTCTTGTATCCTATGTGGGTCCTAGCTGTGCTGGTCTTGTATCCTATGTGGGTCCCAGCTTAGATGATTCAATACTGGTCTTGTATCCTATGTGGATCCCAGTATAGATGAATCAATGAAGAGTGCTGGTCTTTTATCCTATGTGGGTCCCGGCTTAGATGATTCAATACTGGTCTTGTATCCTATGTGGGTCCCAGTATAGATGAATCAATGAAGAGTGCTGGTCTTTTATCCTATGTGGGTCCCAGCTTAGATGACTTAGTGCTGGTCTTGTATCCTATGTGGGTCCTAGCTGTGCTGGTCTTGTATCCTATGTGGGTCCCAGCTTAGATGATTCAATACTAGTCTTGTATCCTATGTGGGTCCCAGTATAGATAAATCAATGAAGAGTGCTGGTCTTGTATCCTATGTGGGTCCCCGCTTAGATGACTCAGTGCTGGTCTTGTATCCTATGTGGGTCCCAGCCGTGCTGGTATTGTATCCTATGTGGGTCCCAGTATAAACAAAATGATGTGGATGATTGGTCTTGTATCCTATGTGGGTCGCATATTAGATGATTCAGTATCTATGTCTGATCATCTCTTTCACCCTTTTCGATGATGTATACCTGTGTGAGCTGAATCCTGTTACTTTCCTGTGTGGATTGTGTTGTGCTATCCTGTGTGGATTTCGTTTTGCTTTCCTGTGTGGAATGCATATACTTTCCTGTGTGGAATGAGTTGTACTCGGGCTCGGAGGTTGGAGCGTATTAGAATTGATGACTTAGGTATATGTATGGGCATATACCTAAGTAGTGTCGGTTGTTACTTCGTGATTGTATCTTCCTTTGTGGTTTATCCTTTGTGGATTTTGAAAGACCTTGAGGGGTCTCGGGGTCCCTACTGAGTAGCTTATACTCACCCCTGCACGGGCTATGCCCGCACTACGTTGTGTTGGTTGTAGATGACGGACACCGTTGATCTTGGCTGAGGCTTGCAGAGCAGAACGGTACCTGAAGGTGGACCACTGGGCGAGACGTACTCGGAGCGGACGGTGGGACCCGTGGAGCAGTGGAGCTATCTGTACCCACCCTTCAGGTGGGATCTCCAGTGGACATCTCGGTGTAGCGGATTTTACTTACAGTTGTTGTTTTCCCTTTCGAGTTGTACTTTACTTTCAGTTTGGGTTTGTATACTGGCCCATTTACTTTTCTGCACTTTCAGTTGTACTCTATTTTTACTTAGTGTTTACTTTCTGCTTGCTTACTCTGTGGTGTTCGTTTACTTTACAAAGGCAATGCCTTCCCTTTTTACTGGGATTTACGCCTTGGTGCTAGTCGCCAGCCCCTGGCCTATGGAAGGCGGGCTTGGGGTAGTCACGGCACGGACCCCGAGGGCGGGTTGTGACAAATTGGTATCAGAGGAGTTCGGTTCTACCGCGAACTCTGATCTTTTCTATGTGAAACAATAATGTTTAGCGTATTGAGTGTGGTTATCAGTCCAGGGAGTCCAGTGTTGGTGCAGCGGCCGACGTATCCGTACACCAGGACCCTGACTTCTGATTTCCGACTTAATGCATGAAAACATTGATTGCATGTGTGTTCAAGTTTTCTTTGTGATTACTTGTGTCAGCTCACTAGGTATACTGTTCTGACCGTGGCGCACCTATTCCTTTCAGAATGGCCCCACGACGGCAGCCAGCTAGGGTTCCGAGAGTGGAGCGTGATGACAGCCCACTGAGCGACGAGGCCTCGGTGCAGGGCTCCTTGTCAGCAGAGGCACCGGCAGTACCTTTACCCGCCGAGCCCCCGATGCTTCCAGCACTAGCGGCAGACGATGCACGACGCCTCGGAGCTCTGCACGAGTTCCAGCGCCAGCGACCACCTAGGTTCCGTGGGGAGACGGACCCCCAGGCAGCCGAGGACTGGCTGGAGGCGGTCGTCTGAGTTTTCAGGCTAGTGAGGACACCAGCAGACCTCATGGTGATCCTCGCGGAGAGCCTACTGCACGCAGCAGCAGGACGATGGTGGAGCTTGATGCTCCAGGTGCACGACGAGGCATCACTCCTCTGGACGGACTTTGAGAGCATCCTCCGCTCTGAGTTCGTCCCGGCCACCCTCCGTGCGGTGCGCATCCAGGAGCTTCTTCAGCTGCGGCATGGCAGCTTGACAGTCGCCCAGTACGCAGCGAGGTTCACCGACCTTTCTCGCTACTCGACATACATGGTGAGGGACCCCTTCTTCCGGGCCCGGACCTTCGAGCAGGGATTGAGACATGAAATCATGGATTCGATGATCTCCCTCAACATTCCGACACAGGCATAGGTGTTGGAGAGAGCCCTTCTAGTGGAGAGTTTTCTCGCCGAGCAGGCTCCAGTGACAGGGCTCTCCGCAGGATGGCCCGTAGCAGGGTCTTCTGCAGCTGGTAGTAGACAGGTGACGCAGAGGTCCAAGTGGGCCAGATCATCAGATGGGCAGTCACTGGATGAAGATTCGGTTGTGCGGGGCACCCGATGGAGAGCCAGCTACGCGAGGGGAAAACATTGCTACGCATGCAGTGGGCAAGGTCATATGGCTCGAGACTGCCCGACTCGTCTTACAGAGGAGCTGTCCGAGTAACCGATGGTGGGAGACACTTCGAGGTGTTTCCACCACCACCACTAGGAGGTCCACCCCGACCACAGGGAGTTGGTGGAAATGGGAGAGCTCAGCTTCAGGCAGCTGAGGCCTTCGATCATGGAGCTCTGGGAGAAAGTGGACATGAGCGAAACTAGTGGATACGTTGTTTGTACTTCTAGTTCCTTGTTTCTATTGTGTAGCGTCTTTGTATTATGAGATGCAATAATAAAAGACGCATACCTTTGTGATGTTTTCATTCCTGTACCCTTTTGTGTTGTTACTAAGAGGTTCCAGTTTGACTGTTGACTTGACCCTCACTTGTGAGACATCTACTAGAGGAGACCCATTTACCAAACACTGATGCTGACAGTGTGACTCAACGTTGGAGGCCAGAGTAACGGCTGGATCTCTTGGTAGTAGTGTCGAGGCCTTACGATGTCATCCTTGGTATGGATTAGTATCATCCATGTCGGGATTGACCATATTAGGCAAAGAATTTGGTTCATCCAGGGGATGAGATCAGATTTCTTTTATTGACAAAGAAGAAAACTTGCAGCTCTTGTGGGATCTGAGATGGTCCAGGTCATCCAAGCGCGGATGAGTACAGCTCAGAGCCGGCATAAGTCATGTGCTGATAGGAGGAGGAAGTCACTAGAGTTCGAGGATGGCGACCACGTCTTCTTACGGGTCTCACCTCGACGTGGTTTATAGAGTTTTGGCGAGGTGGATTATCGCCTGGCTCTACCACCTCAGTTGCACCGGGTGCACGACGTCTTCCATGTATCTCAGTTGAGGAGATATGTGCACGACCAGACGCACATCATTTACCATGGAGAGCTTGACGTTGACGATGGGGCAACTTTTACGGAGGTTCCGGTTTAGATATAGGATCGACAGGAGCGGGTCCTACGTGGACGGTCAATTCCTCTAGTGCGCATCAGATGGCAGCACGGGAATCTCCAGGAGAGCACTTGGGAGCAGGAGGCTCAGATGCGTGCTCAGTACCCTCTTTTGTTTCCCTAGTTTTTTATGTATCTTTACGGGGATGTAAAGCCCTGAGGTGGGAGTAATGTAAAGACCCGTAAAATTCATGGAAATTTTTTTCTTAATTTTCTTTGGAATTTTACAAGAGGGTGGTTTCTGACGGCACCTGATTCCGAGGCCCGGAGTGCCCGGAATCAATTTCCGAAGTTAGGCTCGGGTACGTTCAGTGAACGAACGAGCGGGAATTTCTAACTTTTGAACCGGTGCCCGGAATCACATTCTGAGGGCACCGATGAACTCGCAGCGCCGATATTCGCTTAAGGAGACCTTTTCCGAGGTTGCGTTTTATGCGGAGTGAAAGTTAGTTTTGGGAAGAATTAAAAGAAGTTAAATAAAAATGTGGAAACACTTTTTATTTTTAACTTGTTTGTTATTTTCTCCCAAAGGGAGTTAGAGGTGGGACCCACATCAACTTAACCTCCCTTGGGAGGATTAAGTGTGGTGGGGCCCACACGAACCCCAACTCCTCAACTTCTCTCAAAAACTCCCCTTTAACCCATTTCAATTAATGTTTGACAAGTTGGTTTAATTAATTGAGGAGGGTTGATTTGAATTTCAAACCTTTGAAATTCTAAGAGGAAGGTTGTGTAATAAAATAAACTTAAGCTTATTTTATTATTATTTTTGGGTTGGTTTCCTTTGCTCTTGAGAGGATTTGAGAGCTCCTTCTTCTTCTTCTTCAAACTTTGACGAAGAACACGAAGAACACTCAAGCTCCGACGAAGAACGCCGATCCTCTCTTTTTCGTAGCCGGTTTGTTTCCGAAGATCGACGATGCCTTCCGTGTCAATGAAAGGGAACACCGCTTCCTCCTCAGTTTTTCTTCATCGGCTTACGAAGATTCACCAATGACGTACCTCTTCAGACATACCTCTTCGTCAACGGAATTGAAGAACGATTACCGCGATGCCCGACCTCCGCGACGCTTGTCTTCCGCAGTTTGTTGACGTGCTCCGCACTTGAATTCAAGGTAGGGATTTATTTTTGAAAAAACTACTTCCTTTCCATCTATCTTTCTATTATAAAAATAAAAAAGTGGATCAACACACACACTTTTCTAGTTGATCCGCGCATGTTTTATTCGTGGGATGAGAATATTTTTCGTTACGGAAGAATTATTGGGAGTTGGATAAATGTTAGATAATTAAAGTTGTGCGTGATAAATTATTGGGAACAAGTATTTAATTTTGCCAACTGTTAGCACTTAACGCGGTGGGCACGAGCCGAAAGAACATGGCCCGACAACCCTCCACAATTTGTTGTTGAAGCGCGGATTGATGGCGATGATAAAGTGGATCCGAATTGATGTTTTGAGGGATCCGTTTTGAAGAACATGTTCTGGGAGGGCCACCGGTGAAGATTGCAAGCAAAACGGACCACCGGAGCGCGTCCGGTGGTCCGCGGAAGGCGGCGGCCGCACGTCACCCCAGCGCGGTGGCGCCGGCGACCGGCGGCTACGGCGCGCCGCCGGCGGAACCCACCGCGGCTAAGCCGCGGCGGTCAGCATGGGGGCCAGCTTTGCCGGCCGCGTAGTTCAAGTGGCGGGACCCTTTTTGGGTCCCGCGTTGGAATTAATTGGCTGGCCAAGCGGCCAGCCGTTACCTGAAGACCCGGGGTTTTGAACCCCCGGAGGCGGCACGGAGCGGACCCCCCACGTGGGGGGCACTGTTCATTACACGGGGAGTGCTTGGCCCCCCCGTTTCCCTCACACGCTCGACCGTTTGGCCGAGCTGCTGTCGCGCGATGACAACCCACGGACCGGCCGCGCCGGTCCGGGCCGCCCCACGCCGGTCCGGGCCGCCCCGCGCCGGGCCGGGTCATGCCCTAGCCGGGCCGGCCGAGCCGGGTCGGACACAGGTCGGGTCGACCCGGTTCGGGCCGACCCAGGGGGGGTCGGGCCGAGTCGGCCCGGACCCCGACCCCCCGTTTTTGGACCGTTTTCGGTCAAATGCTCATATCTTGAGCTGTAGACCTCCGATTGACGCGCCGTCAGCGGTAGTGCGATCCTTGGATCGAGACGGTCATTTCGGTATATCGCACTCAAGGTTTCAGAATACTTTGAGTTCGGCCGGGTTGGTTCGTACACGAAATCAACCGGGCCCTCGGAGCGGAAACACTCATATCTTTAGCTACGGACGTCCGATTGACGTGTCGTCATCTTTGTTGAGTTCCTCTTAGTGAGACGGATCTTTTGGCATACTACGCCAGAGGTTTGGACACAGGTGGAGTACGGTCGGGTTGGTTTTGCCTTAAAAACCAACCGGGCCCCTGGGACGAAAAAGCCAATAACTCTCAGACCGGGCGTCCGATCGACGCGCCGTCTGTTGCGTTGAGTTCCTGTTGTCGATACAGAACTTTTGGATACATCAACTCTGGGCTTTGTGACAATTGATGTATCAGACTCTCGGCTCGTGGAGTGGACCCTCCCGAATGAGCTTGCTGTGTGCGGGAACCCTAGTGCTGGCTGCGACTGCTACTTCGACAGTGACGACCGTGCAGAAATCCTCAGTGGACTGCGATGACGACGGTGCAGAGATCCTCAGCGGACTGCGACGATGAAGACAACTGGTCTTGTATCCTATGTGGGTCCTTGCTGTGATGGTCTTGTATCCTATGTGGGTCCCAACTTAGATGATTCAATACTGGTCTTGTATCCTATGTGGGTCCCAGTATAGATGAATCAATGAAGAGTGCTGGTCTTGTATCCTATGTGGGTCCCAGCTTAGATGACTCAGTGCTGTTCTTGTATCCTATGTGGGTCCTAGCTGTGCTGGTCTTGTATCCTATGTGGGTCGCAGCTTAGATGATTCAATACTGGTCTTGTATCCTATGTGGGTCCCAGTATAGATGAATCAATGAAGAGTGCTGGTCTTGTATCCTATGTGGGTCCCAGCATAAACGAAACGATGAGGACGATTGGTTGTGTATCCTATGTGGGTCCCATCTTAGATGATTCAGTATCTATGTCTGATCATCTCTTTCACCCTTTTCGATGATGTATACCTATGTGAGCTGAATCCTGTTACTTTCCTGTGTGGATTGTGTTGTGCTATCCTGTGTGGATTTCGTTTTGCTTTCCTGTGTGGAATATGTATACTTTCCTGTGTGGACTGAGTTGTACTCGGGCTCGGAGGTTGGAGCGTATTGGAATTGATGACTTAGGTATATGTATGGGCATATACCTAAGTAGTGTCGGTTTTTACTTCGTGATTGTATCTTCCTTTGTGGTTTATCCTTTGTGGATTTTGAGAGACCTTCAGGGGTCTCGGGGTCCCTACTGAGTAGCTTATACTCACCAATGCACGGGCTATGCCCGCACTACGTTGTGTTGGTTGCAGACGACAGACAGCGTTGATCTTGGCTGAGGCTTACAGAGCAGGACTGTACCTGGAGGTGGACCACTGGGCGGGACGTACTCGGAGCGGACGGTGGGACCCGTGGAGTAGTGGAGCTATCTGTAACCACCCTTCAGGTGGGATCTCCAGTGGACAGCTCGGTGTAGCGGGTTTTACATACAGTTGCTGTTTTCCCTTTCGAGTTGTAATTTACTTTCAGTTTGGGTTTGTATACTGGCCCATTTACTTTTTCGCACTTTCAGTTGTACTATGTTTTTACTTAGTGTTTACTTTCCACTTGCTTACTCTGTGGTGTTCGTTTACTTTACAAAGGAAATGCCTTCCCTTTTTACCGGGATTTACGCCTTGGTGCTAGTCGCCAGCCCCTGGCCTATGGAAGGCGGGCTTGGGGTAGTCACGGCGTGGACCCCGAGGGCGGGTCGTGACATGCCTATAGACTCAGTGAGAAAACCATGACACAAAAAAATTGGAGTACAAAACATTTACAAGGGATAAATGATGTTTGGTATCCATGTTACATGATCACCAGTCCGATAGGCTGTGTATGAAAATACATGGCCCATCTATGACTAAAAAGACTACAAACCATGTACGCGGGAATCACATCATATACTCCAGATGACCATAAGCTAGGAAGGACTGGTCAACATGTGGTGTAAGAAATTAAATGCACCATGTGTATTCAATTCACATGGTTTGAAATAATTCTTAATTAATTCTTGGTGTATTAAACACTAGTCAATGATGTGTAACTCTAGTTAGATGGTGTGTACTCTTGTGTTGTCTAGCTAGAATCCTATGCACCTTTTGATGAGATCTTATATTTTATTTCATCTATAAAATCAATTAATTCGATTACATCTAAGAGAAAGAAAATAAGAAGAATAATATATCACCATTTAGATAAAATAATGATTAAACATGAATTGAAAACTAAATGGAAAAAGTTTTAATCCAATAACAATCATTTAAATAATTATAAATAATTATGTGACTGCTCTGATACCACTTGAAGGTTATAAATGCATCAGAATCTTGCAATGGTCCATTCCCAACTTTTATTTTTTTCCTGATTGATGATCAATATGAGATTTACAGGATGATGAATGTATTAATCAATGAAATTTAATCAAAGAAAATAGAAAAGGGATAGAAAATCGAAACCAATCACATGATCATCACATATTATTTATCATTAATTTAATCAATTAAAGAATTACCTTTATTGAATTATTTATTCATTGATGGATCTGAAAATAGATATATATTTTACCATCATTGTGTTGTAAGAATCAAGAGAAGATTCCCTCTAGTAGTTATCCACATGTTTTCCACAAATCTCTAAATGTCACTATAGGAATCTCTGAGTGATATCTTAGTAGATCCTAATGCTTACATCATTTTATTTTGATCTCCATGGGAATCTCTTGCCAAGTATTCTCCTTGAACTCTCTATAATCGAGTGTGGGAGGTGGAGGAAGAGTACTCTACATTCATGGGAGCTTTCTTGGAGAGGGGTCTTTCTAAGGAATGAGATGAATCTCTCAAGATATTATTGTTCACAACACAAAATGAGTTGTCTATGAAGGGAAAATTATATAATTGAGTTTAAATACTTTTAGGGTTTAGAAATAAATATTTTCACAAGTTCCATTTCATATTTATTTAATACCTTGAGGATCACTATGTCTAAATTAATAATAATAATATTATTTCGTTGACATGTGCTTAACTTGAGAATTAAATTAAATAGTATTTGGTCAAATAATATTCAATATATCTTATTTCTCATTATACATAAAAACCCAATCCTCTATTCCTCCATAATATTTATTTGGAATTGAATAATGACTATTTATTTAATAAATAAATATTTTCATTATTCTCTAATAAATAAATAAATATTATATTCACTAAATAGAAAATAAATATTTATTAAATATTATTCTCAAATAATATTTTTTCAAATAACTGGTGACAAAATATATTTGATCAAGCATACATGAATGATTATTAAAACACATACAAGAATAATATTTATTCAACTTGTTAAATAAAAAAGAATAGTATATTATTTAACTGAGATTTTAGATACACCTAGCATGTGACCCTATAGGCCTCTTTCCAAATGGCATTATACAAAGCAACCTAAAGTATAAGGTTATCATATAACAACATGCCAAGGCACCCATAGAGAAATAATTTAATGCCATAATGACATAATACCATATACAGATTCTTACTACGTAATATAGTCCCTTTATCATGAAATATCTAATCAAGAAAGTTGCACACATGTGCCATCAAACTATGTGCTCGATGTCTCCTTCTTTGACTTTTTGAAAATTGAACTTGACCATAAAACACCATGACTTAGGATTTATTTAGGGTATATAATATCTATCAAAGGGACTGAGATATAAACTTCTATTAAAGAAAAGGAGGTATAAATACTTTCTCCCATTATTCATTAATTCAATATTACTCATGATGCACTCAACGCATCATACCTCACTGGGAATATCTGCCATCACATTTATCTTAAATACATCGAAGTATGTGAATCATAATACTCATTAATAATAATATTAAAGTATAAATATTAATACACATGTTCGTAGATTGGAAAATCCAATGGAACGTATAAATATGGATTTCCTACTAGTGGGTATCAATTTCATAACATCCTATACTAGATATTACTAATGGTTTACACCATAAAAATGTTCCTCAAAGTCATATGAGTCTCCACCCCTAATATTCAGTATCATTTATGTCCCTTAAATGATATCATCTAGCTATAGAACATATATTTAATAATATTATCATAACAATTCTGGATCCTCATCGTAATTGGGAACTTCTATGATCTTTTAGTGTGATAGATACCCTTAAGACATTATCATATACTATTTTACACTGACGAACAATCATGATGTGATAAGGGGTTTATTAATATTCAAAATTATGAATAAAGGTAATCATAAAGTTCCTATAATTTGGTTCTAGGGAAATAAATTCAAAATTACCTACCTCAAAGAAGCTTTTCTAACTTGTTTCACACGATGAGGTGAAGAAGAAATGACCGCAAACTACAACCGTATAAAACAATCATGGATCAAGAAACCCCACATCAAGGGCTATCAAAAACGCAACCCAAATCACAAACCAAACCAAAATCATACCACTATAGTGGATATACAAATAATAACAATTTGAAAACCATGGGGAAGATAGTATAACTCACCATAAATCACTAAAAGTCATCCACTGTAACTAATGGATCAAGGTCAGAGGAAGGGGTCTGGATATCCTCCAAGAGACACTTAAGTCTCACTCAATATAAGAGTGGAAAGATGTAAAACCAAATAAGGAAGGGTTTGTAGGAAAGACCTTTTTGAAACCTGTAAATCGACACTTTCACATATTGTAACCTATCCATAATAGGAATTTCATGGGTTTTTTTCAAAAAACCAACTTCCGCTAAAATTTGCATCACCTAGAGCCGATTTAACTACATGTTGTGTATTACTTTCACAACTTGAATCCATTTCATGGGTTCCCATCATCTGCATAAAAGATATGAAACTGTCCAACTACATAGGGCATGAAACACTATTTTATATCATGTAAACCCTTCATGATGTGAATATCTTGCTCCAACCCTACTGCACCTCCATCCATCGCAAAACCACATCAACCCTTCTCTGAAAGACATACTACCCCAAAAAACTAAAAGGTAATGGACTGGTAAGGAATTAGAAGTTACATCAGATACCTCCAAAATGATTATATACCTTGATAATAAAAAACCAAGACCATAAGGAAAGGTTTCTAAATAACCACCCCATGAGATACCTCTCAAGGATACAGTTACCCTTCAATGCTACCACCAGACAAAATGATAATCAAAAAACACATGAAACACACTACACAGCGAAAAACCATCTCCTTTCACACAACTACACCACCACACAGAACCACATCTCCATGAGTATAACTTATAAGCTAATTTTGGATGAAGTTGTTAGGATGGTCACTAATAAGTTCTATAGAGTTATGATTGGTAGTCTAATTTATCATAATGTAATCTGACCTGACATCATGTTCATTGTTTGTCTTTTTTCTCATTTTTAGTTAAATACAAATGAATCTAATCATAAATCTATTAAAATTATTTTTCATTATTTAAAGGAAAGTAGAAATTTCGGGTTGTTTTATAATAACGAAGCTTATTTTAAATTAACTAGTTTTTCTAATGCTTATTTTAGTAGATGCTAACTATATAGGAAAAGTATAATGGGGAATTTCCACATACTTAGAAAATTTATCCTCTCTTGATGTAGTAAGAAGAAAAACCATGATACTCTTTCTACAGTTGAAGCAGAATACATAGACACTATGATTTTTTGTGCCCAAATAATATGGATGAAACTTACTCTCTAATATTTTGGTATTACATATGACCATGTCCCTATTAGATGTGATAATAATAGTGCCATTAAAATTTCCAAAAATTATATCTACCACTCTCTCAATAAACATATTAACCTTAGGCACTATTTCTTAAGAGATCTCTTCCAAAAGGTTGATATCTTATAAGAAATATTTAGGAGAAAATATCAACTTGATGATATTTTCACTAATCCTCTATTAGTTAATAGTTTTTATTTCATTAAAGGTGAGTTATGAATCAGTTACTTGTGACTATTTCCATTTAATGAGGTATAACTTGAGTAATATTTTTAAAATTTTATTTTAATATCATTATTTATCTTTATATTTTTTGTTTTCTCTTATTTATATTGGATATGATCCCTATATTTCACTTCATAATTAATTTGAATGGTGACTTATATCTAAAATTCAAAAATTTTCCTAAAGATATATTTTTTTCTCAAATTAATTTTTAAAATAAAAAAATCTATTATTTTTGAACATAAAAAAAAATTTCCAAGAGAAGTATTTGCTTATCATAATTTTCTATTATATTTTTTTTACACTTTGAATGCACTCTGTGTATTTTTTTTAAATATATTTTGAAGTTTGTTTGAAAAACTTATAATTGAAAATATGTATATTCTATACTTTTTTAAAAAATGATTCTTTTCATCTATCTTAATGGAATTTTAAATATGAGTAAAAAATTGAATATATATTTGTCTATCTATTAATTCCATTGAGTTATATTTGAAAAAATTAAAATAGGACAATACTTTAATGGTATTTTTTCTCTTTCAAGAGAAATATTTCAAACTTTATAAATCAATAAACTACTAAATAGAGAAAAACCAATCTTTGAGGAAATTAGTGTCTTGGTAAAGGTATTTACCAATTTTATTTTTAGTCTTTAACTCTTTATTGTTTCTCTTTCCCTATTTATATTCTTTCTTTATATTTATTTTCTCTCTAAAATAACTATTATATTATACAATCCCCTTTTAAAAGATATTTTAAAAATTGAGGGCCAAGGTTCCTTGGATACTATAGGAGCTCAAGAGGGTAATAACATCCATAATCTTAATGGATGGGTTTCTTGATCATTGCTAAGATCAAGGGAGAAATAACATAAGCCTCTCACCCTTAGGTGAGGAGATGTAGGGGCTCACACGAATATATTTCCAAACTCTATTATAAAATTGTCTTTTATCTCTACTTTATTTTATACATTACATAATTAGATCTCAATAAACATAATTTTATAAATTGGAAACAATTTTTTTTAATTATGCATACTGATTCAATTAATTTTGAAAATAAATTTATATTGCATATAAAATGTATCAATCTATCATGCAATCAAATTAATAACTTTATATTTTTATGATATAATAATATTTAAACTTTAAATTAAAATTTTCTATTTTCTTTCGTTTTTAAAATAGAAATTCACCCCACACTCCTTTCTTTCCGTTGTTCTTTGACCAACATCATATCCATGACCCCACTCTTTCTAGAATACAATGCTTCTAAAACTCTTCTAATCAGTTTCCAAAATCTTAAATCTATCCCGTAAAAAACATTTAACGACTCTACTATAATTCACCATAATCCAAAACATAAATTCTAGATAGTTTGGTATCAACGAACTAATAAAATCCCACTCAAATAACCCATAACCTTCCAATCATAATTTCTCCATGCTACCAAAGGATGCAATGGTACTTTTCTCTCATTTTATTGTATATTGGTTCTAGACTATCAAAGTTCCTCTTCATTTTATAGGACCTTATGAAACTATGGAGAGATTCCTAAATTAGTTACAAAAATCTAGAAAAACCAAATTCTTCATCACCGATCCTTTTTTCAGAAGTACACCTAGAACTAGGGGTTATCCCTCTTTTATTTTTAATGTGGTTGTGGCTGACTTCCTAATGACTTTGTAGATGAGATAAAATTAAATCACCATACTTCTAGAATTAGATTATTTCATGAATATCCTTCTACATACAAATTCATCATGCACTCCACAACACCATTTTTTGTTCCAAGGGTAGTGTCCTTAGACAGTAGGCCTCCTCACTAGAAGATATTCAAAAATAATATTTTTCTAAAACTCCCATTATCCTAGATCACAAATTCATGCCTCCTATTATATTATGGTATCTTTCAAACCATGGTTCTTCTAATTTTTTTTCTTAAACACTTTAAACTTGTGCTTGAGAAAAAAAATAGCACTTTTTTGTCATCTTTTTTATGAAGGTAAGAATTATAAGATATTTGTAATAAAAATCAAGGTTTTTTAATATTTTTATTCACCTAATTTCACTCCTTCTCATATCCATGTGATCTAGGTTCCCAATTCATTACCTCTCAGTCCTAGAATTCATCTTCCCTAGCATATAATACCCATTCTGAAAACAAATATCATCCTTTCACACTTTTCCATAAACATAAATTCATCATTTGAAAACTCTTGTATGAAAACCTATACACCATCTGATCATAAAAATCATATTTCTATTTTCTAGTAATATTCCACACTCCTTTTTTTCATTACTTTTCTAGATATAACCACCTATTCTATAAAAATATTGAACACCTTTCCAACCAAAGCCTCCAAAAACAAACACATTCTTCCATTCTCAAAATGTTGTGTGATGATAACAATAAAGTCAATGAACCTGACTAGATAATTTTAGAAAACACTTGGAAGTAAAATAACCACCCATCTCAGGTGTGTGCCTTATAGAAATTTCAAAAATTTACCATCCTGAATGAATATTTTGGTCCCAAATTTCCGAATTCAGTCTCATAGTTCCACTACAATTCTAGATAGATAACCAAGGAAATAGGTTAATTTCCTCAACTATTTCTACCACCTCCTTAATAAAATCACATTTTTGACATAAACCATATATTTCATGAGCTATGTCATAAGGATACACCTTATAAAACATTTATTTGTGTTTTTCTATCATGGTTTCACATTTTACTAACATCCTTGATTCTAGTTGATTAAAATTCAACAAAAAGTTTAAACTCTATAGGAGAAACAAAACCAATCTCCAAAGTCTAAATATTTCCCTATCAAATCATCAATATGAAACTGCCCCAATGAAACACCATCCTTTGAAGAAAAATGATATAACTACTAATTAAAAAAGTATGAGGGGTGAAA
The DNA here is from genome assembly GCA_963277665.1 of Viscum album. Classification (NCBI taxonomy): domain Eukaryota; kingdom Viridiplantae; phylum Streptophyta; class Magnoliopsida; order Santalales; family Viscaceae; genus Viscum; species Viscum album. The sequence continues at coordinate 118,030,357 of OY728159.1, read as the reverse complement.
ATTATCTTCTGAATGTCTTTAGTAGTATTATAACCAAGTTTTGAATTCCACCTAAATAATACAATGTATCCCCAGATTATAAGGTCTTATAATTTATTCAGCAATCACAGAATCTTTGGTACCATTTATATCTTACTAGTTTCATTCTTATGAACATAATAAACCACTCAACCATAAGTATCCAATAGTATTTGAAATTGTTATAATTTTACTCAATCATGGATCTTTTAAAACTCGATTAAATAATTATAACACCCCCACTAGAATCACCTGGTCTAAACCATAATGCCAAATGAGCTTAAGTGTACCTCCTCATATGCTATAATAAAGCCACTAGATGTAATGGTCTAAGGCGAAATCATGGGGAGAATATACCCTCAACCAGAGCTCAATATAATAGATAAATTACAAAACATGTAACAATATATAATAAGATTATTCCAAAACCAATAAATATACCATCCATAATGAATGAATGCATAAACAATAGACCTGAATGGTAATACCTAAATATAGGACACTAAACACTCACCATGATGATAACATACAAAATAAGTAAAAGAATAAATGTACTAATAGGTTTTACACCAAAATCCAAACCTCACCCCTCCAATTATCCAGACTTGTAGTAAGCTACCCTGCTCAATGATCAAACCTAGGCCTCAACTCAACATGTACCTGTAACATGTGGGGACAAATCGGGCACCCAAGTAGGGTGTTATTAAAAATCATTAAGGAACCACCAATGTGATCCAGTACCTAACTGGTAGAGTTAGTGTACATGCATGTGATAATCATATAAGAATGTAAAAAAAAAATATAAACTATGAAAGTATAACATGTAATCACCATTGCAAAAATAAGAAATAAACGCCCATATGTTGAGCGATCATTCAATTACCAAGACACTCTGATTCCCAACCATAACTAATATAGCTTCATTATAGAAGTAAAATTTTAAGAATATCATACATGATCAATAACTATCTACAAGGATAGTGAAAAGGTCTCTTAGTATTTTTAAGACATCAAGTTAGATTAGGCAATGAGGCTGGAGAATATGTCTCTCGGTAGTGTCAATAAATCAATTTAGATCAGCCCAAAAGGTCATATTTTCCAAGTTCTATCATAGGTTAGGGATAAATTATATCGAATCCCATCACCAATCATAGGTCATGACTTAAGGCTATCATATCCTATCTATGCCTCGGGTCATACTACATGGTTGTCATGCCTCCAACATCGTTGTCATGGGTCTGTCGTCAAGGCCTTCATGCCCCAAACCTATATTTAGGTCCATCATTTTCATAACCATATATTTTCTTTACTCCACCTCTAATGGATAACCATATCATTATGACCCACCTATACCAAGTACTAAAGAAATACCTACAAAGGAAAGGTAGTAACACATAATAGGGTAAAGCATATAAGGGAAGAGCATGGAATGTCATCCTGAGTTTTTTTATAGCTACATACAAATACATGTGATCATTATAAAACATGGTATAATAAGATAAATAATTACACTCATGGAATCAAGCATCATATATGGGTTTTACAGCCTACACATGCTCCCAGATATGACCAAACATCAAACATGGACTCACTTTCCACACATGCACACACATGTGATTAAAAATCAAACACAATCTCACATGATACACATACACACTTGTGATCAATACATCAAACATGGTTTCAGGGAAGAAACATGCACACACATGTGATCAATACATAAAACATTGTCTCATAGGCTACACATGCACACACTTGTGATCGATACATCAAACATGGTCTCAAGGGATAAAAAAACACAAAAGTGTGATTAATACCTCAAATATGGTCACACATGGTACAAATTCACTCACATTTGATCAAACATAAAAAATTGTATCATGAGATACACATGCACACACTGTAATCAATACATCAAACATGGACTCACAGGCTACACATGCACACACATGTGATCAATGCAACAAACATGGTCTCACGAACTACAAAAACACACACATGTGATTAATCCCTGGCCATCAAAATTTATCATCAAGTCAGTGAATAAGGGTACATCATGATCCTTGACACATTTTTCAGTTATATTGGGCATGGTTCCTTTAATTTTTAAATATTTGAAGATTATTTACTAATTAATCATTTCATGAACTTTGTAACAAAATTAATAAATAAGGTTAATTCTACCAAAGTATAAAGCCTCATATCAAAGACAAATAAATGTTCATCATAGCATACAGTAGAGTACATGGAACCCCCTATATCAAATGGATCCAAATCTAAACCAAGAAAATCCTATAATCTTTTTGTGATTCCATCAAAGTCTATTCATCCTCCATCAACCACCACAATATTCTAACTCAAACCCAAGAATTCCTAATTAATTTAAAATAAATAAATTATTTTTAATTAAATAATTATGGGAAAAATTATAACAAAATGCGAATGACATACTTTCTATAAGACTCACTGGATATCAACTCCTGTCCAGAACTGTGACTAACCAACCATGGAAGGTCTATAACAATCCTAGAACATCATTATCAGAAAAGTTCTATCTCACAAGAATGAGACAAAGGAAAATTTAATATAATTAAATTATAACCATTATAATAAGTCAACCAAAAAATATTCCATTATTGGAACATCATCCAATAAATTTCAGACACTTCTGAAACACTCTTGAACCTTCAACAAAACACTCATCAATGAAATATGTTCATCATCACAGATTATCCACTAGAATTTTCTATCCAAATCCATAATGTTCTCAAAAAATTTCACCAAGATATGGTGTAATTGTTTTCCAATTATCTAATATAGATCATGATAGGAATTATATATGATTAATATGATAAATAAGAGAGAAAATTCATGTATGATTGAGACACCAAGGATAAAAAAGGATAACTATTTCCAAGAGGTTTCTTCTAAAATGAATGACATAATTATCCTCCACCATATGATGAATAAGGGAGCCATGTTTGATGAATAAAAAAAATGATATTTCTTATATTCCCTATTATATATCGCTAAGATCTACTCCATATCAAGGGTAAATCATAAAAGAAAGAGGGGAAGAGGGTATGGATGAATGACCATCAAAATTTTGAGCTAGAGATATAAATCATGAGTGGGAATTTGTGGTCAAAAATACCAAAACACATTTAGTAATGAAATTACCAATGCACCCCACTTGCTGACCGATGAGTTCTATTGGGTAGCTGGGCTCCTACCCATCCCACTAGCTACCCGGTTGTTGTAGTAGTATCCTTGACTACTTTGGGCCTCCTCCCCTAAATAAATGAGCTTCAAGTCACCCACTGAGATTCTTTTTTAGAAAAAAAGACATCTTTAATATGTTCAAATAGGAAACATCTCAGTTTAATAATCGATTCATTGAATGATCCATTCACTAAACAAAAATTTCAAATTCCCTCTAAATTCATAACAAATAATGATAAGGGTTTTTACAATCTCTCCATCATAGTTCTTATTGTGCTCAAGAATTTGTGGTATCATGTGAATCATGAATCCCAATATTACCATATCATCATTTACATGGAGTTCTTTTCATTCTATTCATGAAAAAAACTCACCTTCTCAAGGTTTCACTCATTCTTGAATATCCAGCATGATCTTCCTGCATAAATCCAAGCATGAACAAAAAAATCCAACCCAAAATCTCACTTTCATCTAACATAGAGACTAAAACCACCACAAACATTGAACTCCACACACTACAATGTCCTAAATATATTTATCCTAAATAATCATGGTGCTCCCCATAGTAGGAATCACCATAGAGAAAAATAATCTGATAGTCCACTGACATATCTGGAGTTATTTAGTTTCATGGGACTCAATCAAGTGAAAAAAACGAGTTAAAAGTTGATATCCAAACATCATTCCTAGTTCCAAGCCAAGAAAACAATTTTTTATTGATCAAACATAACCCAAACAATCCAACACTTTTCAAAAGGCTCGAGATAATTATTAAACACCTCATTCATACCTGATATGATGAGATCAATTTAGTTCCAATATACCACATTTTATTTCATGTGGAAAAACTAGTCGGTTCCCTACTACCTGAATTCCTATAAAGGTACTCAAACTCAATGAATAATGCTATACAAATCAAAAATCACAATACCTTAATCCTTGGAATCATCATTAAATATATATGAAATTATTATAAAAATATGAACTGAATTTTAATGAATTCTACTTGTTTATTCATGAACATCATGCATCAGCTATTTGGTCCTCAGTCATGCACTAACTCACCACCAATTAATCTCACTCTCAAACCGTACCAAATATGCTCTGAGTCTGATTCTCACACCCGACCTACATCCAATTCCATATTTTAGACAAACATTATGCATTCATAATGGTGTGAGTTTCTATTGGTTCCATTATACATTAGTCTTTGGAGTCACTATGACCATTCAATATCTAGTATTATGCAAGACCATGACGTTTTCCATAAGAAGGACATTGACTGATGACATGATTGATGCTTATAATAACTCATATTTTAATACACTTTATTTTATGATTTAGTATATAAAGGTACACATAAAAAAATCACAAAATATCATGAATCCTATTGTCTTGGAGAGATTAGGTACATAACATATCAACTTGATACATTGGTATAACAATATTATTGAAAACTTCGTTAACATGCTCTAAAATTCCATTGCTCTTTTAAAAACACATGAGATAACCTTAAGACATACATAAGAAATGTGTGAGGTATAAAGTTCTATAATGAAGTAAAAAAATAATAACATGAATAAATTATTACATGTTAGTCAATAGGAATTTTAATAGGACATAAAGGGGGTGATATTCATAAACATGAACATCAAATAATGATATATGGTGATAACATAATGCTAACATGGTCATGTGGAAAAACCTAAAACATGGCATAATAAAAATTATTCAAGGATAACCACAAAGAAAACATAACATATTGTTCTTATGATAACCTCCCATGCACGATACCTATCATCTCATGAGATTCAAACTTCATCCATTTCATTGGAGGAATATATAATTCCGGGTATACCCGTCACTTTCACATCATGTACATGCATAAGTGTTCCACATAGATCATTCAAAATGTGATCATATTTCATCATGATTAATCCCAAGATTAAGGAGTGTGGTATACACACATGGAAGTACCCAATAAATGAATTATACTTACATCTATGTGAATACCCTTTATTGGAAATGGGGATGAATATTTTCCAAAAAACGTTTTTCATGGAAAATCATAGGATAATTACAACAAGATAACGAGGGAAGTAAAAGATTAATAGGTAGGATTAATGGGAGTGAAAGGAGAATATAATAACTTTGATATCATATGGGAGGTAATATGGAAATGTAAGAAAATAATCCGACATGAACAATTGGGAATCAAAATGAAAAAGACAAAAATGTTATTGGATAAAGTGGAGAAGGAGAGGATCCATTACCTTGAGAGGGTGTTTCCAAAAGCTTGGGAGGATATTCTTGAGAAGTTGGTGGAAAAATAGGAAGGTTAATGTGACAAGGTTTTTTAGATAATAAAATTGGGATATTGTTTAGGTTTATATAGAAAAAGAGAGGGGAGTTCTTTATAATTTTCCAAACAAAGGTTTTGGACTCTATACGATAAAGTATTCAAAACAACAAACATTTCCATGTTTCTTCCCATGTTTTATATCAATATGAAGTGGTATTAATTATTTTACAAGTTTATTAATTTATCTCATTAAAATATTACACTTATTTAAGTGCAAGTGAGTCATGATCATAAATAATTGACTTTAGAACCCTAATATATAATATAGGGTTTGCAGGATTCATAAAGGGTTTATAAAATTAATCAAATAACCAAAATAATCACATTATTTTAAAATTTGAATATATATTTGGTCATGGATACCGTTTATGGAACATTTTACATCACTTTTAGGTCATTATTATGTTATAATACACATTATATAGTCATATGATATTTAATTTTGACCAAAAAATTTGTCTGCCTACAAAAATTATGAAAAAATAACTCTCGGATAATTTAAACATGATGATTTAAAAAATAATTTTTATTTTATCCATAAAATATATAATTATGATAAATTACACTTTTAAATAAAAAATCCACATTTATATAAAAATACTAGTTTTTTTTGACAATATCATTTTTCAAACCCTTATAATAATTATTTTTGACTTAGTAAAATTATATTGTAATTTATATTTAATAAAATTATTTAATAATAATATTTTAGTAAAATATAATAGAATTTAAAAAATTATTGAATTCATTAAAATAAAGAATCTTGATCGAAACCATATATTTCCTAACAAAAATACTATTTGCGTTTCATCATATCAAAATATAATTTTTATCAAAATCATTATATAATAGTTAAAAAGTAATTATAATCCTAAAAGATAAATATAATCATCATTTTATAAAAATTCAAAGTATTAGGGTCTTGATACACAATCCTTTATTACACTGGAAAACAACCTATGGGTAAGGTGCACGATTGTGATATTTTTATGGGCTGGTTTAGTGAACAGTGTTCGGGTCATGATCGCGATGAGACTGAAGATCTCCCATAAATGGTTTCACTCATTCTTTACATATTGAATCTTGGATTGGGGTTGATCAAGGGAAAACCCCAGTGATGTTATCTCCCTTTTAAGATTTGTTAAATGAGCTTCATAGGATATGACCCTCTGGTTTTGGCCATTGATTCTTTCTTCCATATCAATTAGACTTTATCATAACCCTTTATATATACTAGTCATAAGATCACTATTCAATGGATATATTATCAATGATTGTGATGTTTAATAGTATTTTGAATATGAAAGGATATAAAGTTACAAATTAACCAAAGTATTTCACGTGTTTTCTAAAACTACATTACTTAATAACATATTTATTCACTCGTAAAGGGAATTTCATTTATAGAATTTTAGGACATTAAATTATTCCCCCTTTAAAAACTTCACCCTGGAAATTTTATTTTCATACACTAAAATAGATATGGGTAAATCTATTTGCCCAACTAAGTTAAATAACCATAGAGGGAGGGGTGAATCATGGTATTAAAGATTAAAACAACTATAACTTTAGATATTTTTTATTCATTATAAAAAAAAACTATTCTATCACCTTCACATAACACAGAATAAATTGTAATTAAAACATTAATTGGACATAAAATTTTTAATTGAATCTATACTATTTACACTACATTTAGTGCATCATTAAGCTCAAACATCATCCACGTTAAGAATATCACATTACCATATAAAAATTTGGAAAATCCTTGTAAGTTTTCACAACTTTAGATTTCATGAAACCTTTAAATTAATTGCTTGAAACTCTACCAGCCTTTACAAAACTCTTATGTTTTATTAAGAAACATTAGTTTTTTAAAAACTATTCACCTCATCAAGAAACTATCAATTTTTAGGGAAATTTTGTATTTTCATGGAAATCATTTGGTATTATAGACTCAAGTACCTTTCATATGTGAAACTATTTTTTGAGTTATTACTTGTCAAAATAAATAGCTTCTTATAACTACTATATGATTTAAAGACCTGAAATTCTCTATGTGTTGAGATACTAAAATTAGGGGGGGGGGATCTACCTATTTATAGATGTGGATGATGCTTTTCAAAACTTCCTTGAATGCCTTTTATTTCACACGAAAAATTAATAGTGTAATAAACTTAAATGATTTAACTTCACTATTAGTGCGAAACACACCACCTTCACACAACTACATCTCTATTTTGAGGGCTCACACAAATGTCCATTTTTTGTGAAAATATGACTTTCACAAATTATTATAAATTGTTCGAAACACTAGTCTTTGATTTATTTTGATGATATGAACTTGAATATTCACTTGTGATAAACTTTGTGAAACACCTTCATCCTTTAAAGAAACTTTTAAATTTACACAAAGATCCTTATTTTACAAAAAAAAAACCATTAACCTTCCTCCAATTTTTTGGACCAAAAAATTTAGAAAACACTGGGAAATGATGAAGAAATTATACATTCAACATTATTTACCACTTAAGATGATTACATAACAATGTATTTAAAAATTTTCAAGCTTTTTCAATATAAATAATCAACAATAATGTTATAACTCCACAATTGACATTTTTAGACTTCTTTTTTTAACAAAAAAAATCAACCCAAAAGCACTACAAATTCACCTTATGGGATGTTTTCCAAAAAACTTCCATTTCATTTCCTCATTTAGTTCTTAAGTTTCTTGATCCAATATGTGCTTCCACCACAACACTTTGACCAGGTGAATTTTATTGTTTTATAGAACTTCATCTCTATAATCTAAGATCTTCACTAGATACTCTGAATATGAAATTTCTTTATCTAATGGTTCCACAACTGGATTCAGTACATGTGAGGAGTTAGGTATGTACTTTCTTTAGAGGGATACAAGTAATATATCATGTACTTGAGATAGGTTAGGTGGGAGTGTTAGTAGATAGGCCACCACTCTGACGAGATCAAGGATCTCAAAGGGTTTGATGTATCTTGGACTAATATTTCCCTTATTTGTAATCCTCATGACTTTATTACAAGGTGATATAAAAAGGGAACACTTTATCACTAACCAAAAACATCAATACTTATTAAAAATTTTATGCAGAATGTTTTTGTCAAATTTTTATGGATTTCATATGAAACTGAATGGTTTAAACCTATTTTGTAGTATCTTGGATAAGATTTGGTCCCATTGGATTTCTCTCTCCAATTTCATCTTGGCATATTGGATTATAACACCTCTTCCCATACAGATCCTCACAAGGTTCCATCTGAATACTAGGATAGAAATTATTATTATACAAGAGATCTAATAAAGGAAGATATTGATACCAACATCCTTGGAAATCCATTGAACATGATCTACGCAAATTATCCAGAGTTTTAATGGTCCTTTAAGAATGATCATATATCTAAGGGTGATATGTAGTGTTAAAGCTCAGTTATTTATTCAATTCTTATGGATGGATTCTCCAAAACCTCAAGGTAAACCTTGTATCTCAATCTGATATAATAGGGAGTGGAACTCCATGTAGTCTTACCACCTCCATTATATATATCATATTTATTTTTTCAATAGAGAATTATTCCTTGATTGTAATAAAAAATGATAATGTTTTAAGGTTATTGACTACCACCTAGATGGAAATACTGACTTAAGATGTCATAGTGGTTCCTATAATGAAATCCAGGGATATGTTCTCCCATTTCCATTATGATATAGTAAATGGTTTCATCATACCATTATACTTCTTTCATTCAACTGTGAATTGTTGGATTACCAAGAATCGAGATACAAACTCCGCAATCTATCTATTCATGTTATACCATCATAAGATTTTATAAAAGTATTTACACATATTAGTGCATCTTGGTTGAATAGATAAGAATGATCTAGGGGAATCATTCATAAGTTCCCTTTTCAGTTATGGTTTTTATAGAACACATATCTGGGTTCCAAACCTTATAACTAGATATTCAGTAAATTCGAACTCTATAATATTCACTAATTTATTCCATAGAACCCCATCATATTTCTAAGCCTCTTAAATCCTCTTAATAATGGATGATTGAGAAGTTATTTGAGGAAGGTGTGATGAAGATCCATTTATTATTCCCATATTTATCATTTCTATGTCTAAGAATATTTGGTCCCTTGAAATCCTCATCATGGATAGAGTTGTAGAATCCTTTCTGCTCAGAGAATTTTCCAATTCGTTTTCTTTCCTAGGATGGTAATGGATTGAACAATAATAATCATTGATAAACAATATCCACATCTATTTTCTCATATTAGGATCCTTCTATGTTAAAATATACATGATACTTTTATGATCTGTATATATGAAAAAATTCTCCCCATAGAGATAATGTCACTAAATATTTAAAGTTAAAATAACTATATCCAATTATATATTAGGTGTTCCATAATTATTCTCATGTATATTTAGTTGGAAGGAGGTATATGATATCACATTATCATCTTGTATGAGTACACAACCCAATCCCTTTTTGGATGCATAGTTTTAGATCACAAATCCTTCCCCAATGGTGGGTAATGTGAGTATCAGTGAATTAATAGTACTCTTATTCAGTTATTTAAAATATTCCTCAAATTCATAATTACAGAAAAACAAGACTCCTTTATGAGTTATCTTGGATATGGGGATTGAAAATCATGAGAATTTTATCACAAATAGATGATATTTCCCATTTATTCCATGGAAAGTATGGATTTGTTTTCATAGAGGTTAGTATTGTCCATCCTTCAATTACCTTTTTTTTATGTATCCATAGATATGCCCTTTTTGGTGATAACATTCCCCAAGAAAGTTAAATTATCCAACAAAAACTCATATTTATTGTAATTTTCATATAATTTTCCCTTTTTCAAGGTCTTAAGAATGGTATTTAAATGATCTTTATGTTCCTCCTTGCTTTTGGAGTAGATAATAATACCATATATAAATACTACAATTTTTTTTTCAAGTTAATCCCTAAATACTCTATTCATCATATCCATAAAGATTGCTAGATAATTAGTGAGTCCAAATGGAATCACTATGAACTCATAGTTCCAATAACTTGTATGAAAATAAGTCCTAGGGATATCCCCCTTTTTAACTATCACTTGATTATAGCCGGATTAAAGATCCAACATAGAGAATTACTGGTCTCCATAAACCTAATCAAATAAGTCATCAATCCATAAAAGATGATACTTTTTCTTTATCATGATCCTATTGAGCTCAAGGTAACCAATGTAAAGGTAAATTGGCCTATCCTTCTTCTTAACTAAGAGGACCAGCACACCCTAAGGTGAATCACATATCCTTATAAACCCTTTATCCATATTCTCCTGTAGTTTATTATTTAGCACCTTAGGTTTAATAATGTACCTTCTATATGAATTATAAGATACTGAAAAAGCTCTAGGTATAATATTGATTAATAATTTAACCTCTTAGATAGGGGGAAGACTGAATAATTACTCGGGAAACACATCAGTGTATTCCCACATAATGGGAATGTATTCAAGGATGATATTTTCCTTAGTATAAATAATTTTAGTTTGATAAAATTTTAAATATGATATTAATATCCATTCATGAGATATTGATACCAAATAATATTCATCCTCCACCTTGCACTTATATTGAATCAAAGGGCGATTTGTGATATAGAGGGTAATTTAATTCTCTGAGAAATTTATGTTGGTTTTAGAAAAGGGAAACCATTACATAATTAGGATAACATCAAATTACACAAAAGGGAAATTGATGATATTTTTAACAAGAACATTACCACAAACTTCAACTTGTGATCTAATAATCGTATATGTTTTTCCAAATGATATAAAATCATTTTGGATGGTGACTCAATGTTATTATAAAACATGCCAGGTATGATAAAGTGGAATGAACTGAAATATAATAATACATAGACAATTATGGTGTATAGGTTTTGTATACTTCATTCATCATGATCCATCTATGCATAAGGCATTCCTTTTTCCCTTGATTGTGGATATTGTTGGTGCTCATCATGATTCTTAGACCTTAGAATAGACAATTAGATTAGATAATTACAAAATTATCAACATTTATGATAAATAAATTCAATGTAACATTAGATTGAAATTTATTTACCTCCATCATGTAATTATTTTTTCAATTGAAATTGGATACTTTATGCCCTATTTTACACACTTAAAACATATCCTATATCCTTTGTGACACTTCAATTGGTGATTCACTCCACATTTTTTTACAATGGAAATTGGGAATTCTTTTCTTCCTCACCTTTATCAAATGAACTTCCATGAAACATTTTCATCATCTTCTATGATGTATTTGGATATTTAACAATGATCTGGTTATTAATTGTGATTTTTAATAGCTATTTTTTCATAACCACAATATGTTTTACTTAAGCTTCCATCATGTTAGGCATATCATTTGGGTAGTCATCATATTTCCCATCACATTTTTTGTTGAATTAGTTCCTTATATTTATATCCATTTACTAGAACAAAGAGAAAATTAGGGATGAGTATTTTTAAACAATTAAACACATAAATGGGTAACGAAGAACATTAAAGTTATAACCCATTAATGACATATATTCCTTAACCTATGTATTTATTGGATAAAATCTAAGTAATACTTGATCTATTTACTAATATAAAATCATATGGGAATTTTCCTTTTAATAATGGTTTGTAAAGGGCATGTGAATTTACCAAAGAATATCCTCTGGGAGTGTTAAGATAAGTGTGCAACACGACCCATTTTCATGCACTGATTATATCTATTCTAGAGCCACATTCACATATAGTGTCCAAACAAGGTTTTATTTTATTAGAAACCAATTAATATATACTTTAAAAAAAATTATGGATTTTTCCCAATGTTTAGTATTATCCCTAATGTTTTCTAAAGTGTTTAATAATCCTACTCCCAAAAATAACTTGACTTTTCTTTGATATCAACCATGACAACCCATATTTGAATAAACTTTTTTTTTCATGATTTCATAACTAAAGGTACACATAAATAAAATAAAAAAAAATCATAAAGACTAATGTATTTTTGAGATTAGATACCTAGAATATCAACTTGATACATGGGTATAATAACATTGATGAAAACTTCCTTAGAATGATCTAAAATTCCATTGCTCTTTTAAAACTTAATGGGATAACCTAGTGACATACATTACAATGTGGTGGATATAAAGCCCAATTAGGGGATAAAAAATCATAAAATGAAGAAAGTATTAAATTTTAATCAATATCCATTCAAATGGTACATAAAAGGGATGATAATCATAAACATGAACGTCAAAGCATGATATATGATGATGACAAAAAAGAAACATTGGAATGTGGTAACAACATAAAACATGGAATCATAGGAATAATTCAGGGATAGATGAAAAGAAAATATAACATAGTGTTCTTAGGATTACTTCTCATTCATTATACATGGAATATGTTAATATTAAAATATTACTCAATGAATTTGAGGATTATATAATTTCAGTCCCACATATTACTTTTTTATCATGAATATACATAAGTGTGGGATATAAATCATTCAACATATGATCATATTTTATCAAATTCAATACCATGATTAAGGGGTTTAGTATACATACATGGAATTCCAAAATAAATGAAGGATATGTACATATATAGGAATAACCTTGATTGTAAATGGGGATGAGTATTCACAAAACAAAAGTTTGGCACAAAAAATCAAAGGATAATTTCGACAACATAATGAGGGTACTCAAAGATTCATGGGATGGATTAATGAGAGTAAAAGATGTATCTTATAACTTTTAAATAATAAGTGAAATAATAAGGATATTTGAGAACATAATATAACATGAATAAATGTGAATTAAAAGGAAACATATAGATAAGGTACCAGAATAAAGAGGTGAAGGAGAGGATCCCTTACCTTGAGGGGGTGTTTCCAAAAGTTTGGGAGGAGCTTCTTGAGAGATTTATGGAACATTGAGAGGGATATATAGATGTAAGGTAAGATTATATCCATGATAAAAGGTTATTTATCGATGATAAATTTTATTTTGGGTGGGTTTATGTAGAAAAAGTGAGGGGTGTTTTTTTATTATTTTCCAAACATAGATTTAGGAATCTATATAATAAAATATTCAAAAACAAAATACTTCCAATAGTTTTCTTTTCTTTATAAGAAGGTTATTTTTTCATTATTTTTTATGTTTAATAACTGATATCACTAAAATATTACCCTTGGTGATGTGAAAGCGAGTTATTTTAATCAAAAATAGATTTTAAAACCACAATATATAATATAGGTTTTGGATGATCCAAAAAGGGTTCATAAGATTAATCAAATAACCTAAAACAGATTATTTTAATTTGGAAATATATATTTAGTCATTGATACCATTTATGGAATATATTACATTATTTTTGGTTCATTATGATGTTATAATACACACTGTATATTTATACCGTATTTATTTTTGACACAAAATCTGATTATATCCAATAATTTTGAAAAAATAAATTTTGGCTAATTTTGTTGTCTTGATTTGAAAAAAATATTTATTTTATTGAAAAAAATATCTAAGTATGATAATTGACACTTTTATATAAAAAATCCACATTTATTGAAAAATATTAGTTTTTTTACAATAATTGTTTTCTAACCCTTAAAAAAATTATTATTGACTCTATAAAATCAAATTATAATTTATATTTAATAATGAAATTGTATTAATAAATCATTTATTTTAAAAAAACTGAATTCATTAAAAAATGTTATTTTGATCTAAACTATACATTTCCTAATAAAAATACAATTTGCGTTTCATCATATCAAATATTATTTTTATCAAACTCATTATCTAATCATTTAAAAGTAATCATAATCCCAAAATATAAATTCAATAATTATTTTCTACAAATTTATACTATTAAGGTCTTGATAAAATCTTTTTATTACACCAGCAAACACCCTAAGGTTAAGGTGCACAATCGTGAGATTTTCATTAGGTGGTTCAGTGAACATTGTTTTGGTTGTGATCTCAATGAGCTTGAACTGCTCTTGTAAAAAGTTTTGATGAAGATTTATTTCTTGAATCTCGACATGGGATTGATCAAGGTAAATCCTAGTGATGAAATATTTCTCATATGTTCCAATAAATGGGCTTCATAGGGAACAATCCTACTTACCGGGGCTATCAATTCTTTTGTTAGTATCAATTGGACTTTATCATAAACATTTATATATACTTGTAGTATGTCCACTTATCAGTGGATATATTATCAAAGGTTATATTTCTTAATCTTATTTTAAATATGGAAGGATATAACATCAAAAAATATCCAAATTAGTACATGTGTTTTCTACAAGTACATTACTTAGTAACATATTTATTCATTCAAATAGGGAATTTAATTTATAAAAGTTTGAGACATTATAATGCTCCTTGCTAAAGCAGTATTCTTATTATCACCTTTAAATGATCACATTAGTCTACCCCACCACCGAATAGTACATTGACAAATACAATGACTAAAAGTGACCATCTGTTCACACCTGATTACCAAGCGATACACCATGCACTATGAAGACCTGAATTACTCAGAGGGAAATTCACTACATCCAATGACCCATTATCCATGTTCATAATGACCATCAAAATCGTATGAGTGGTTCATTTTATATAAACTAAATAACTTTCATTCCCTCATGAAAATTGCTATATAGTACCACAACATTTCCATCAGAAAACCAACTCAAGTTGACCACACAACCGTATCCCGATCCATTGGTGATATCGTCTCTCACCAAGGATACATATCTACACACAACCAACACTTATATGCTAAAACCTATGATATTTATTCTAAATGTGTTATTTTCAAACTGTATAGGCAACATTGGACCAAATTCAGTCATGAAGCTGCCTCTACCTCTTTTGGGTTTATATAAATTACCTGAAACATTTTCAATGTTCTTCTCACCACCCACTTCGACTAATTGAACCAACCCTCAGTGTAAAAACAACACAAATTATATTTTATTAAGTATTTCCCAACAAGGAATGATGACACCACTATTTAATCCCAAAAATAGTTATCTCCACAGGATTCAGATACCTTCATCCCCATACTAACACACTTATTTAGCTATTTACATTATAAAGAACTGAATACACCCATGCTCAATCAATACTAGGTTCAACTAGTTAGGATATTAACTTAATATACAAATAGATTTATATTACAAACTAATATACCATGCAACCCCTGTTCTAACCCTTAATTCTTCAAGCATCCAATCACTCCAGAACCCAACTTTTTTTTCCTGAGTCCTAGAACTCAAGGATATTTATGTGCTATGGATCTGAGGGAACTTAAAATACCTAAATCCAAGCGTTCCAAAGGCTAATAACATGCACAAGTCATCATCAATAATGAAAATTTCCCTTAATGATTTAATCTTGTCAATCCATTTATAAGGAATATCCTTGTTCCGGTTACCTTTACATAGCATGAGACACTATCTCCCTAGTAATTAGAGTCTCATTTATAAGGCTATAAGGTATTACATATAACTTGAAAAAAGGTTTTAAAATGGGTCCCAAATATTGAAATATCTTCTTGGAACATCTCTACAGATATACTATGATGGATTTTCTCTTATTCTAACCATGTTGAGGAGCTATAAATGCCTGGTTTGGTTAAACAAAACTCCACTAGGTACTTGATGGATAACTCTACAAAGAATATTAATATAAATTTAATTAAATATACATATCTAATGGATAATCTCAAAATATTATTACTAAGGTATTTAATTCTCATTAATGACCTAATAAGGTATACTAAACTGACTGTGCATAGAGGTATTACATCATCTTCGTAATCTCCTCCATTATCACCACCTAGGTGCAGCACATCATAGTCTCACGTGAAATTCTATCAAAAATAGATATTAGTAGGTGTTTAGTTGAATATAATGTATTAAGAAAATCATATGTGAAAACACAGTAAAAGTTTTGGACAATAAAGTAGTTGAGTTCTCTATCATCAGTACAATCACACCCAAGAAACATATATGTCATGTGAATCCTTTATTCCAAATATGATGTATGTGATGCTTGTTTCTGAAATAGCCAAGATTCAAATCCATATGAAATAAAAAATATCAAATCCATGTACATTACATCAATTGAAATCATATCACCATAATACCTTAAAACCATGAACATCAATCCCATGCCGTAGTAACCTCCACTTCCCTTGAGAAAGGCCTCTACAATACACTAGATCTAGTTTCATCACAAGATCCAACACATTCCTATATAGTCTTTCTTCTAAATCCACAAATTATAAAAATAGGATAACTTTGATACTATCATGTAACACCTCTACCTGGTTCATCGAGTCTGATCCAGAGTACCAAAATACCTTAAGTGTACGTCCCTACATTCCCTAGGTTACTGTCAAGCAATTAAGGTTTATGGTGAAATCATGGGGAAAATATACCATCAATTAGAGTGCATGATAATAAACTAATATAAAAAATGTAATAATATTGAATTAGAGTATGTGGCAACCAATTATTGGGAAAAAACAACTCATGATGGTGCATTTGGGTTAATTGTACCTATTGATAAGGTTAGAGGTTGTTGACACATGCTGGTTGTAAAAGAAGGCATAAAGAGTTAGCACGACACTCATAGTTGACTTTGAAACTTGTGATGAGTCTCAAAAGGCATTATAAGACAATAACATTGAAAATAGAAGGATTGGTCATGAATGAATTTAAGTCTAAAGAAGAAGTGAGAGTGTTTAGGTGATTCTGTAATTTTATCAAATGCGACCCTCATAGTTATCTTTGAAACTTACGATGGGTCATGAAAATAATTGGAAGAAAATAGCATTTTAAATCACATGATAATGATTGATTGAATTTGGGTCTAGTGGTAAGATATCTTGATGCACACATGATTGTATTTGGAGATCGTGGAGGGGTATTTGAAAACCCACATGATTATATTTGGATCTTATGGAGGGGTCTTGCATAACACTCACGATTTTATCTGGAGATCGTGCCCAGATCTTGCGCAAACATTAAATAGGAATCATGCTTGGGAATTGCGAAGTATGAATGATGAAAAGCCTAAGGGACTTCAAATGATGTGGAGGGCATGTCTCCAGGGACGTGTTTCATGTCATTCAGCAAGCATGAACACCACTCACCTCCTCTATTGTTTTTCTCATTGTGATATTTTTTAGAGGTCAAAGATCATGAAGCATGGAATAAGTGATATCTAGGATTTATAATTGATCTTTTGATGATGTATCATGTGAAAAATATGGTCTATATTAAGAGAGTGCAATAATCTCATTAATAATATATTTTTCCAACTCTAAAACACTGTGGAGGTGTCTTCACACACCCAAGGACTTTTCTACAACAAGGCTGATCGGGGACTCACACGAGGCATGAATGCTAACCAAGTACTCAAAAAAAGTGAGAATGATGACTAGAGACTCATGTAATTTCTAAGAGTGAATTCATAGAGGAGACTCATGCAAATCACAAATACTAATTTAAGACTCGTGAAAAGAGAGGATGCTGATCAGGGACTCGTGTTAAGGGAAAGCCTGAATGCTGACCGAAGACTTGTGCAAAGAATTAATTTTGATAGAGGAATCACACCTAGATATCTGAAAAAGCACAAGTAGATCACATAATTGGATCTTGTGGAGCGCGTGATCCCAATGGGGTGGATGTTTGTCCGAAATTTGTGGAATTACGGAAGTGGACACTCGCCTATAAATACTCCAAGACCCATCCTTAACGATTGATGATTTTTTTCTTAAAATATTGTTCTAAAGCTCATCTGGAGAAGAGAATCACAGTGAGATCTTGAGAAAGAGGTTCACGGAGAAGAAGAATATGTGATTAATATCAAATAAGTATTGCACATGATCTGAAAAAGGTCTTTCACAAAGGGAGAAAGTGGACTTACAAAAGAGGACTCACGAAAACAAACTTGCATAGAGTGGGACTCATGTAAAGGGTGAACAAGTGTTCACACCAGGGGTTTGTGATGGCTAGGGGTTCATACAAAGGTGGCCTTAGGTTCACACCAATGGTTCATAGTGACCAGGGGTTCACTCTAAGGGTTCGTACAAGGCACCAGGGGTTTGCACAAGGTGCCAGAGGTTCATGGAAGGTCCCAAGGGTTCACACCAGGGGTTCATACAAAGAATAAAAGGTTCTCACAAGGAACCAAGGGTTCCTACAAGGTGCCAGAGGTTCAAGAAAGGTGTCAGGGGTTCACAATAGGGGTTCTTGCAAAGTGATCGGGGTTCTCCCAAGGTTCTAGATGTTTATACAAGGTGACAAGGGTTCGTGAAAAGGTTCCAGGAGTTTGTTCAAAGGTTCCAAAAGTTCAGAAAAGGTTTCAGGGGTTCTACTAAGTTTCCTGATGTTCTCGCAAAGGTGATAGAATTTTGTGAAAATTTTCCAAGAGTTTTCACAAGGTTCTATGGATTCATAAAAGGTGTAAGGGGTTCGTTCAAGGTGCCATGGGTTCACAAAAATTGTTAGGGGTTCGTGATAATATCTTGTACAAGGAGTTATGCACCAAGGTCTCACACAGGGGTATTACACTAGAATATTGTTCATGAAGATATACACTTACATTGCTCTATGAATAGTATCATTTTCACATCTGAATTCTGAAGGATAAGAAGAAGACATAGGATCTATACCACCTAACAATAATTGAAGAAGGAGATTATTAATTACTACATTAAAAGTAGTTAAAGGAATACTTGTAATCACTTGAAGATATTTCCAAATAAGAGGTGATTGTTATGTCTATAGTAAAGAGAACTCTATTCTAGTTTTTTGGAAATTGGAAGTGTTTCATCTAGGAGTTTTTATGGAAGTGAAGGAACAACCTAAAAGAGATTTAATAGAGAATATACCTATAATTGATGATATATTAATTAGAAATAATGAATGGAACTACATGTCCATCTATTATGTGGGACCTATAAGTCCATAAACTGTGAGTGGATCTATTCTAAGAGTTGTGAGTGAAGGAAGATGAAGACAATGATCCTTTCCACTAGTAGTGATCCAAAGAAAGAGTCATATAGAGTGAAACTTAGTAATATAGTGAGGAGACCATAAACCTTTTAAAGGTATTTATCCTAGGAATAGAAGTTATCTAGACCGAACATCAATATTGGCAGTGTGCCTTAGTGGATTTGGTACATTGGAAGATTTCCATTGTATGCTCCATGGATGTGGTCCGATGATGGTGAACCAAGAAAAAATATATGTGTCTTCATGATTTCTTTATTTCTTTACATTCAGTTCATCATCATGAGATAATATTGAAAAATATACGATCAACATATGCACTAAAGAGGAAAAAAGTAACCCTTGTAATAAAGAGGTCAAGATCCAGTGCGGCAGGAAGAATTTTGGAAAGAATATCCATACCCAAATTCACCCCTCTCTGGGTATCTATCCCCCTTTTTGACCTAACAATTGGTATTAGATCATAGGTCATATTTCTTAATTTGTTTTCTTTGAAAATGTTTACTCTATTATTAGAATTAAAGTTTTAGTTTTAGCTTATGTCTATGTGCCATGGTAAAGGGAAAAACAACAAAGTTGAAACAAAATAAGGTGGTATTACTCAGTGTGGAAGTGTCTACGAAAAATGTGTGATTCAGTTAAAGGAATCCAATAGAGTACTAGATAATGGTTTGGATGAATCAGATAGTAAAAAGATAAACTCCATTAATAATGTTGCAGGAATAAGTGATGAAATTAAAATTCCAAGTGATATTTTAACTACTGATGATGATGAAATTATAATATGTAAAAAAGTGTAAGTTTTCTATGAAAAAAAGGAATTGGATTAGAATGTGAATGATGAAATTAAATATAAATATATTAGGATCCAAGTACTTGAAATTTAGGTCAACAAGATAAAATGTTTAAATAAAAGTCGTATTGATATGGAAACTAATATGAGGAATAAGAATGATTCCAAAGATGAAGAACTGTAAAAGTTTTCTACAAAGATAGAAAAAATAAAAGATGATGAAAAGGGAAAGAATTATAAGTTAGATGAAATTGAGAATCTGAAATCCATAAATTATGATCTTGATACACGACTGTCTAAACTAGTTCAGAAGAACCAAAGGATAAAACAAGAGAATGCATTCTATTCTGATTCTTTTGCTAAAAAAACAAAAAATAAATGATCAAATTGACATGGTGGATAAGCTCACACGAGAATTGGAAGACTAGATGATTAGGGGAAAAAATATCAAGACAGAACATAATGTTCAACATGAATCATGGGATATAAAGATTCAAAAATTAGGAAAAGAGCTAGAATTAGTGAATAAAGAAGTTGAGAAATCTAATTCTAATGGAAAGACTAAAATGAAGGATTCCTTGTACTTACTATTTGATTATCCTTAAGTAGGTGATGATGAAATGAAAAGAAAATATTCTATTTATAAAGAGAAACATGAAATTATTGTCTCATCCCATAGTATATACAGTTTGGGAAAATTTGGTATTGTATATGATGAACCTTTTCCCATGAATGATAGTAAGAAATATTTAAAAAGATATAGGGATGAGAAAAATCATGTAGGTGTTGGAGATAGACCTAAAAAGGTCTTTATAGGAAGTAGTGATAACATGTGACATTTCTATGGGATACATGGTCATATTTCATGTTTTTTTAGGAATTGGAATATATTTCATATTGTAAAGTCAAAAATATTGATAAATATGAGAATAAAAAGAAGCTTTTAAAATGTTTGAAAGAAATGTCTCTTAGAAGAAAGAAGTTTTCAAATGCTGATATTGTGGAAGGTAGGGATATGTTAAGTCAAAAGTTTTCTTTTGACTTTTATGTCTTGTTTTGGAAATCACAAATCTCTTTCTACTCATTTATAAAATTAATTATTTTCATTGAATACGATTTCTTTGTAAATAGTACTATCTCTGTCAATCGTACTGACTTTGTCAATTATACTGATAGTGTCAATCATACTAATTGTGTCAATCGTATTGACACTGTCAATCATACTGAGTGTGTCAATCGTACTGATTGTGTCAATCATACTGATTGTGTTAATCATACTGACTCTGTGTATTGTTCTGACTATGTCTACCATACTGACTATGTTTATCATACCCACATTGTGCATCATACTCACTTTGCATCATATCAATACATTGCACTAAGTAATATCAATCGCACACATGTTATCATTTTCATATATCTTTTGTTTTAACCAAAACGAGTTCATGGAGTTAGTTATAAACTAATCAAAATTATGTCATGTTTTCTATTTCAATATGACAATTACAATTCCAGGTGTCCAGGTCCCTCCGATTTTTCTAGAGAAATATGACCGTTGTAGAAAATTTGACATTTAGAACCTGAGACCTATAAATAAGAGGTCATTTGAAGAAGAGAAACAACTTTTGATCAAAATTTTCTTCTATCAAGTTCTATAGAGAGATGATGTGACTTCTCTCTTGCTTCACATGAATGCCTTGGAATTACATAACGTGAATGGCCCATCCTTACCTTTTGTATTCCAGTAAGTTCTTTGTTTTTCCTTGTGTGACTGATTAGGTGATAACAATCGAGGGCTTTCGGGGATGGGAAGACATGCTTCCAATCATCATATCAAGGTCCTTAAATTGCTTGAAGGATAGAGTTGTTGTTTAACTTATTAATTGAGGACTTACGGGTATTGGAAGACAGCTGTACCGATTATCGTATCGAGGGCTTACCATGGTGTTGGTAAGACATACCTTCTATCCTAGGTGAATGGATACCCTTCTCTTTAGGTTAACAGAATTGTAATACTTTTACATTTCTATTTTTATTTATATTAGAAAGGGAATTTAATTGTGTCCTATTACTTTTCATTTTCAATTCAATTGTAACTGTTTCAATTATGATTCTTTTGATACATATTGTATTAATAGATTTTATACGTTGTATGGTAGAATCTTTCTCACTTTTATTACTTTGATCATTGTATTCAATCATAATAAAATTGTTTTACATTACTTATATTATTATATCATATCATATCTATTAGATCCAAGACCATTGTGGTAAATTATATTGATTGTGAATTTTATTAGTTTAATACATCTTAAACTAAGTTCTTTCTTAAGTTTTTTTAAACTTTCAATTCACCCCCTCATGTATTATACCATCTAATATACATATACATCTATTTTACGATCTAAAAATTGGTATCAAAGGTAGTTTCCACTATTATGTATTACTTTATATATTTATTTTAGCAATACAATTGTATTTAATTTACAAATATTTTGTTTATAACTACTTACTACACTAATGTGTGGAGTTGAAAAGTATTGTTTTATAAGATGGCAGGAATGAATATCGGATCAATTGACAATCTAAAACCAATTATAACACCAATTTTTGAGGGGAATGATTATGATTAATAGAGAGATCAAATGAAGACATTTGTTATTAATACTGGAGTTGAAAACATTAGTATGCTTACTGGAGGTTACAAAATCCCTAAAAAATAAGTCAGTACGTTCACCAATCAAGAGAAGAAAGAATATCAACTAAATTACAAGGTATGTAATAATTTATTATGTTCTATGGCCAAGAATATATATATTCATATATCATTATGTGAAGCATCCAATTGTATTTGGAATAAATTGGAAGTCACACATTTTGATGCATCTAAAGTTATAGGAATAAGAAGAGCAATGCTTTGAGCAGAATATCATGGGTTTCTTTTTTTCCTTATGAAGAACTAGTATGCAAGGTGCAACAAAGATTTTATAACAATCATCAATATTTTACAATATATGGGTGAAAAGGATCATGATTATGAATCACTTGTAGACATGATTATTGATATTATGCCTAATGAGTGGGAATAAAAAAATAATAGTTATTGATGAAAACATGAAAGTTACTCTAATCACTCTTGATGAGTTATTTGGAACTCTACTTCAGCACGAGACTAGAATGAAAAGAGTTGATTATTTCAATAAGAAGAAGAATGGTAATGTAAGTGCGGCTTTTACTACTACATCCAAAGCTAAGACACCAGAAAGGATAATACAATCTGAATCGAAGAAAGATGTTGTGATATTAGAATCAAGTGATAGTGATCACTCAGATAATGAAATATCCAATCTTTCTTAAAGGACGAACAAGATTGTAGGAAATAAATACTTTAAATAAAGATTCAAAAGGAAAGATAAGAAGGAAAATAAGTATTCCGAGGTCACTTGTTATGAATGAAAAAGGGCAGGTCATATTAGAACAAATTGTCCTTTACTAAAAAGAAAAGACTAGAAGGAAAAACATTCTGAAAGGAATAATAAAAAGTATTACAAGTCAAAGACTAAGAAAGTATTGAAGGAAAATGATACTTGTATTGCTAGTGATGGTGATTCATCCGATGATTCTTCAAAATATGAATCTTCTGGAGAAAATAATATTAGACATATATCCAGACTACCTATTGAAAATCATTATTTAATGGATAAGGTACACAATGTTGAATCTCTTAAAAATGTTTCTTTAAATTCCAATCACCCTGATGGGAAACATTATTATTCTTTGGATGAAGAATCTTTCTCAGTAGAAGAAAATTTACCTTCTTTTGAATAATTATCCCGATTGACTAAATTACTTGAGAATGAAAATTACCAACTCAAGAAAAAGATCGATAATGAAAATTCTAGAATACCTGTTCTTATAAATGAAATATAAGATCTTTCAAAATATTTTGATAAGAAAAATATTTATTTTGAATGTATTTAAAAAAACCTTAAGGAAGATAATTCTGAAAAGAATAAACTTTCTAAGGATCATGAAAATGTAATTTATGAGAAAAATATTTTAGAGGATAACTCTAGTTAAAAAACTAATGTTTTTGAGGATAAAAATTTGGTTGTTAAACTAAAGTCATAAATATTCTATTTAAGGATGTTCCTAACAAATTTTACATTAGGTAAGGAAAATTTTGAGAATATTTATTCTCAAATTCTACCATTAAGAAATCATTTTGGGTTTGGTTATACCCATTATAAACTGGTTTTTACTAATAATTATTTTGTTCCTCAAACTGCCCCATTCTATACTAAATGTCAATGTGGTGGACATTAAGAAATAAATTTTTCTCTTAATAGAATAAAATCATTAGGCTTTCATAAATATCATTTTTTGAAATGAATTTGGATACCAAAAATTCTTTTATCTAACATTTCTAGATCCAAACAAGTTTGGGTTCGGAAAAAACTAATAGTTTCTTTTTCAAGAAAAAAAAATAAGTTTAATGACAAAAAGAAAATTTCCTACATAGATATGGTTGTTTTTGACATATGACCTAAAAAAATATTTCTTTGAAAAGATTATTGAAACTAAAGGTGGAAAAGTTACCTTCAGAGACAATGCTCAAGGAAATATTGTTGGTATAAGTAATATTGTTTTCCTCAGTAATGTTTTAATTTAAAATGTTTTGTATGTTAAAGGTGTTAAGCATGATCTTATAATCCTAATTCAATTATGTGATAAAGGATACCTTTTGAATTTTAAGAATGATAAGTTTCTAGTACACAATTCCAAGGATGAATTTATTCTTTCTGCCCATAGGCAATAGAATGTATACACACTTAACTTAGAAGACCTTAGGAGCCAAGAATTACCATGCATAAGTGAAATGGAAGACCAATATTGGTTATGTCATAGAAGATTAGGATATTGTAACCTTATAAACCTTTGTAAACTTTAAAGGAAAAGATTTGTTAAGGATCTACCAGATATTAGGTACAGTTAATCAATTTTTTTGATCCTTCTCAATATGGAAAGCAACATAAATGTAGCTTTAAACCAATCAATGAAGTTTCAACTTATATTGGATTATAGTTAGTACACATGGATATTTTTTGGTCCTACACAATCTAAAATTATTGGAGGAAAATACTATGTATTTGTTTTAGTTGATGACTACACTATATTTACATTGGTCTATTTTCTAGCAAAGAAATCTAAAGCCTTTTTCTATTTCAAAAGATTTAGAGCCCAAGTTCAAATTAATAAAAACGTACCAGTAATGACTATTTTTAGTGATCATGGTTGTGAATTTAAAAATTCATATTTTTAAACTTTTTCTTGTAAGAAGGTATTTCTCATAACTTTTCAGCTCTAAGAACCCCTTAGAAAAATGGTGTTGTTGAGAGAAAAAATCACATTGTTCAGGAAATGACAAGAACCATATTAAGTGAATACTAAATTACTATGAATTTTGGGGCTAAAGCTATTATTACTGCATTTTATACTATAAATCATGTTTTAATTAGACCTTTTCTTAATAAAACACCTTATGAATTTTGGACTAGCCGAAAACCTGAAGTTTCCTAATTCAATGTTTTTAGATGAAAAGTAATCATATTGAATACAAAAGATAATTTACATAAATTTTCACAGAAATTTGATAAAGTAATATTTCTAGGTTATTCCACAACTCTTGAGGCTTATAGAGTTTTTAACAAAAACTATTGTACTATTGAAGAAAAATTGCACGTTAAATTTTATAAAATTGAACCCTTTGTTTTTAAACAATCCTTACATACATAAATCGATGTATTTTAACAAACTAATTATCAACCTATGATTAAAAACTCCTATAATAAGGGGAATAATCAAGAAAGTGTTTGTGAAACATTTACCCGAGAATACTTTTTATCTTATGTTGATGAATAGGTTTTACAAAACCTAAATCAATTGTTTCTTAGAAATCATCCCAATTATAATATCATTGGTGATGTAAATCAACATTTAAGGACCAGAAATTCCTTGAGAAATAAAATAGAACATCTTGTTTTTCTATCTCATTTTTAACCTAAAAATCCAAGTGAGGAATTAGGTGATAAAGATTAGATTATAGTAATGCAAGATGAACTAATTATATTTTAAAGGAATAAAGTCTGGAATTTGGTTAAAACACCTAAAGAAACAAGTGTAATTGGTGTAAAATGGGTTATTAGAAACAAATATATTGAAAATGGAGTAATTGTAAGAAATAAAGAGAGAATATTTTCTAAGGGTTATAACCAATAATAGAGAATAGACTACGAATAAACCTATGCTCTGGTAGCTAGACTTGAATCTATACATATTCTATTAGCCTTTGCATCACACTTCCATTTCAAAATATTTGAAATGGATGTCAAATGCGCTTTTATTAATGGTTTTATACAAGAAGAATTTTTTGTAGAACAACCTTTGGGTTTTGTATATTCAAAACATTCAGATCATGTTTTTAAATGTACCAAAGATTTATATGTCCTTAAACTAGCTCCTAGATCATGGTATAATAGACTTACATGATTTATTTTACAAAATAATTATGAAAAAGGTACGGAGGATGAAACTCTTTTTGTAAAAATGGAAAAAAAATGTTTTGATTGTTCAAATCTATGTTGGGGACATTATATTCGGATCAACTCTGCAATATGTAACTGATTCTTTCACGAATATAATGAAATATGAGTTTGAAATGAGTATGATGGGTGAGTTAAAATTCTTTTTAGGTTTTCAATATACCAAAAACCATAAGGAACCTATATATATCAACATAATTATATCAAAGACTTACATAAAAAGCATGGATATGAAAACACTAAAAGTATTGTCACTCCAATCGGTACCTCAAATACAATTTATCTTGATGAAGCTGGGAAACAAGTTGATCAAACAAATTATAGAGGTATGATAGGAAGTTTGTTATACTTGATACCTAGTTGTCCAGACATAATGTTTTCAGTATGATTATGTGCAAAATATCAATCAAATCCCAAAGAATCCCATTTAAAAGTTGTAAAAAAGATTTTTCTGTATTTAAAAGGAACTTTGGATTTATGCCTTTTTTATTATTCTAGAATGATTTTGTTTTGATTTTTTTTCAGATGCTAAATTTGGTGGTTGTAGAATGGATAGAAAGAGTATATCTAGAAAATGTAATTTATTATGAGATTATTTAGTTTCTTGGTCATGCAAGAAAGAACACTCAGTAGTACTTTCCACTACTAAAGATGAATATGTTACAGCGGGATGTTGTTGTGCTCAAGTGTCGTGGATTCAACACACCCTCACTGACTATGGAATGAGTTTTTCCAAAAATCAAATACTATGTAATAATACTAGTGCCATAGATCTTATTAAAAACCTATCACATCACTCATGTGAAGAACACATAGATATTAGGCATAACTTTCATAACGATCACACACAAAAAAGAGATATTATTTTACCATTAATCGGAATGAAAGAACAACTTTCTAACATTTTTACAAAAACATTACCTTTCGATAAATATGAAGTTATTAAATATAATCTGGAAATGATTAAAATAAAATAATCATTCACAACTACTTTCAGTTTTTACATTTCTTCTTACATTAAAACAATCCTTTTACAAGAGGAGAACATTTTCCCTTTTCACATTGTTTTACCTATTTTATATTATTTTGTTTCATATTTTATATTTTATTTTTATTATTTAATATTGGTTATATTTTTTTATTTGTATCTTTAGTTATGTTATTTAGGTTCATTTCTATTTTGACATTATGTTTTCTGTCTGTTGTTTTGAAACTCTATTCATTGGTCTGATAGAGTATTTTCCATCAGATTAACTATCTATGGTAATGACTTTGTTTTCCATTAGCATAAGAACCTATAGTAAAGAATTTCGTTTACAATGGCTTGAAAACCTATGGTAATGAATTTCTTTTTCATCGGCTTGACAACCTATGGTAATGACTTTATTTTCCATTGGCTTGAAAACCTATAGCAATGAATTTCTTTTTCATTAGAATGACAACCTATGGAAATGACATTGTTTTCCATTGGCTTGAACACCTATGATAATGAATTTATTTTACATTGGCTTGACAACCTCTGGCAATGACTTTCATTTCCATCGGCTTGACAACCTATGGTATTGAATTTCTTTTCCATTGGCTTGAAAAACTATGTTAATAGATTTATTTTTCATTAGCATGAAAACCTAAGGTAATGAACTTGTTTTCCATCGGCTTGAAAACCAATGGTAATAAAAAAAATTTCCATCAGCTTGACAACCAATGGTAACAAATTTATTTTCCTTCGGGCTAACAACCAATCATATTCACTTTGGTTTTCATTAGTTTGATGTTTGATTTTATTCTCATTTAATTATTTAAACTATTTATTTTACGTATTTTATTATGTCTTTACTTTAATTTTACTATGAAACCAACAACTTACTTGAAATATTTGACATGTACATTCTCTTTTCTTTTTTTTTATTTCATTTCTTTCGTGTTATTGTTTCTCATTTTTAATATATATTTTTTAAAATGCCACTTTTATTCTCCACTATTTGATTCTTTAATTTATAATCTCAATCGTAGAAGACCAAAAATCATCAAATTTTTCATATAAATACGGGACCCCCCTCCTCAAACCCACACTGGTTTTTCAGATTTCTCGGAGAAGCTCTGCCTCTCCTCCTTAAGACTCAGTACAATATTTCTTTTTTCAATCATCTTTATGCCTTAGTCATCTACCAACACTCCTGCTGAAATGTATTCAATAAATTTCTTAGAGAATGATTTCTTTATGGAAATTTTAGTTTCTCAAGATTTTTTTTGATAGTTATCACTCAACAATCAAGAGGATTATTTTATTACAAGGTTGGGAAAATCTTTGTTTTGGGAAACCCATATCTCAAAACCCGATTCTTATTGAAGAGGTTATAAAATTCTATAATATAGTGTATTTTGATAAGAATATGATGATTAACTTTTCTGTGTATGATAGAAAATTTTCTATGTTTGTAAAACAAGAAGCACATTTCTTCAATGTTCCTTTTGAAGGTGACTCTTTTTTTCCTTCTCATAAACTACCTAAGGATGTCGGTATGTTTAATAAGGAAAAAGATGAAAATTCATTATTTCTTATAAATTTGTTGAAAAGGAATGTAACCCATTTATCTTTAGACAACCGCTTTGTTGTCCTTTGGATGTAAGGTTTTCTAATTCTAAGGAAAGGGCATAGAGAAAATCCTAAAGTTTCTGACATTTTTATTCTAGATTATCTTGTAAACATGAGAAAGATAAAAATCATGGGTTAAATTTTCGAAATTATCAAGAATGTGAATTCTAGAGTGATTAAGTCTCATATTATCATGTATCCATCTATTCTCACAAAGTTTATTCTTGAAAGTTTGAGGTTTTGTAATATTCCTATGAAATGGGAACTGAAAGAGATGAATCATTCTTGGATAAGTATGAATACGTTGAAAAAATTGTATGTTTGTTTTGATAAAGAATAAAATATCTTTGTCAAATAAGTGGAATTAGAATTAACACCAAATCAATCAGCACCAATGCTAACATAATAAGCTCCAAAAGTTGTTGATTCTCAAAAATTAGATGCTCAAATCAGTGCAAATCCAAATAAGAAAACCAAATACAGTAATGAGGTTGTAGCCAAGTGGATAAAAAATAAAGAACAATGAAAAGAAGGTGATCCTAAATTTGGTCTTGATCTAGCTGAAGGTCTAACTAAGAAGATAAGGGTAGAAGATACTCTACAGGTTGAGAATAAAAAGAAGAAACTTTTGAAAATAAAAGCTCAAGATTTTGATGTAACTAAAACCCTAAAAGGAGTTGAGTTAGCAAGTGCTCAACTGATAGCATATGTTCAACAATAACCAATCACACAGACTTTTACAAAGAAAGAAAAAGGGAAACAATTAGAGAAATATGTTCAGAATTGTGAAGAAGAGGAAGAAGATTTTCTTTTAGAGTATCTTAAGATTTCTAAGAAGAATAGATAAGAATATTATCTTAAATTTTTTTTGGAGAAATACAAAAACAAAATCCTCATACCGATCAAGCATGAGATCAGTCTTTATAAACTCATTCAGAAAGAATTCCATCTCTAGTAAAGCAACAAGCTTAAAGTTTACGTACTAAGAATGTAATTGTCATCAGTGAAAAAGTAGAAGAATAAAGAGCTAAAAAAGAAGTAGAAAAGGTTGAAAAGGAAAAATATAAAGTAAAAGGAAAACAAACTATTGAATACTTGAGCTGATCAAATAAACTAGAATCGTACGATGATGATACTGAATCAGAACACACAATTTATTTGAAGAAAAGTGATTACATTGTTCATTTTTTGAGAATAATTGAAAATACTATTCATTAATTTCCTTGAATAGAAGGAAATATTGATTTCATTACAGAGAATAAAATGAAGAAATTTGGTTCAGTAAGAGAGCTCAAAAAAATTGTAATGTCAATATAAGCTGATATAAAAGTTTTGAGTGATAGTTCTATTTCTCATAATAAAGCTTACTACAAGATGACTAAATGGGATTATAAAACAGAAAGCTCAGTAAGTGAACATGAGGAATCAATTGAATACTTAAGGATGCTTTCAAATGATCTTTCCATGGCTTTTAATAATCTTGACAAAGAAACTATTGATAGGATGAACCACATTTTTAAAACCTATGGAGATTATACTCTTCGGTAAAAGAGTTATAAGAAAGTATGAATGATTTCTAGTCATATTTTTCAATGGTTTCATATTTCACTAATGAAATAGTATTTTTGAAGAAACAAAATACTGTTTTGACTCAATAGAATAAGAATTTTCAAGAAAAAAATGATACTCTTGAATAAGTGATCAGAGTTCAAGAAGAGACTATCAAAAACCAGGATAAAATTTTTGCTAACCAACAAGAGATTCTCAATTCCTTGGGTGATTCTATCTCAGAAGATAATAAAAAGATAAAGAATATGAAGGCTGTTCTTCATGAGTTGATCAAGAAAGAGAAAGAATGAGAAAAAAATTAATGTTTTGTTGCATCTTTCCTTGTTTGTCTTGATAGTTCAACTTTTAAGATTCAATGAATTGTGTGTTTACATTTCAATTATTTTGCATTTTTTTTCTCTCTAACCTTTTCAGGAAACTCAATTTTACCCCATTATTTTGTAAATCACAAAGGGGGAGAATGTTTTATAAAAGTAGAGAGTTTCACAAAGGGGGAGAAATTTTTATTATAATATATCTAAATCAAGAAAAATCTACAAATAAAATCCTTAGGAAGGTGTATACCTAAGGGGGAGTTAGTTTTATTAAATTTATTTTTTAGAGGAGTTTTTAACACTCAGGGGGATATAAGTATTTCATTCTAGTTTTACTTTGTGTTTTGTGATTTCCAAAAAGGTTGAGATTGTTAAGTAAAATGTTTTCTTTTGACTTTTATGTATTTTGTTTTAAAAATAAAAAATCACTTTTTACTCATTTCTTAAAATAAAGGATTTTATTTTAATAAAATTTATCTATCAAACACACTAACTCTGTAAATTGTACTGACTCTATCAATCATATTGATAATGTCAATCATACTAATTGTGTCAATCATATAGACTTTGTTAATTGTACTATTTGTGTCACTCGTAATGACTCTT
Source organism: Viscum album (assembly GCA_963277665.1). Classification (NCBI taxonomy): domain Eukaryota; kingdom Viridiplantae; phylum Streptophyta; class Magnoliopsida; order Santalales; family Viscaceae; genus Viscum; species Viscum album. The sequence continues at coordinate 117,998,116 of OY728159.1, read as the reverse complement.
TCTATCGTACTAACTCTATCTACTGTACTGACTATGGTCATTATACCCACATTGTGCATCATAATCACTTTGCATCATATCAATACATTGCACTATGTAATATCAATCATACTCATGTTATCATTTTCATATATCATTTGTTTTAACCAAAACGATGTCATGGAGTTAGTTAAAAACTAATCAAAATGATGTGATGTTTTCTATTTCAATATGACTGTTACAATGCCAGGTGTCCAAGTCTCTCAGAGTTTTCTAGATAAATATGAATGTTGGAGAAAATATGACTATTGGAACCTGAGGCCTATAAATAGGCGGTCATTTGAAGTAGAGAAACAACTTTCGATCAAATTTTTCTTATAGAAAGTTCAAGACAGGGACGTTGTAACTTCTCTCTTTCTTTGTGAGAAAGTCATGGAATTAAATAACATGAACGACTCATTCTTAGATTTTGTATTCTAGTAAGTACTTTTTTTCCTTGTGTGACCGATTAGGTGATAACGATCAAGGGATTCCAGGGATAGTAAGACGTGCGACCAATCACTGTATTGAGGGCCTTCAACTTCTTAAAGGATAAAGGTGTTAATGAAATTCTTAATCATGGACTTCCGAGGATAGGAAGATAGCTGTACCAATCATCGTCTCAAGGGATTACCAAGGTGTAGGTATGATATACCTTCTTCCTAGGTGAAAGGATACCCTTCTCTTTGGGTTAACAGATTTTTAATACTTTTAAATTTCAACTATTAGTTGTATTTGAAATGTGATTGTATTATTTCCTCTTTATTTTTATTTTCAATTGAACTGTAATTGTTTCAATTATGATTCTTTTGATACGTATTTTATTAATAGATTCTATACGCTATATGGTATAATATTTCTCACTTGTATTAATCTGATCATTATATTCAATCAGAATACGATTATTTTACATTACTTATAGTATTACATCATATCATATCTATTAGATCCAAGACCATTGTGGTAAATTGTATTGATTGTGAATTGCATTAGTTTAAGGCCTCTTAAACTAAGTTCCTTCCTAAGTTTTTTAAACTTACAATTCACCCCTCTTGTATTGTTCTATATAATATACATATACATCTATATTATAATCTAAAAAGAAACACCATGAGTATGTGTCAAGAATCCCTAGGGCTCAATGTTTGAAGAAGAACTCTAACTACTTCAAAATCTCAACTGAGAAAGGATGAAGTGAGTTGTGCCTTTAATGGATGATGTTTTATATTTTATAATCATAGGAATTTGTAAAGACATTATTGCAAGAAGAATGAATGGAAGGAAAAGGAACCATAAGGAGATCCCCAACACTTACAGTGTAGAATGAAAAGGCCTATACTTGAAGATGACATGATAAGTTAGAGAAGTGGTTTACAACCTCAGGGGAATCATATGGAGCTCAAAGAAATTCTTATCAATCATCTCCTCGATTACATTCACAATAACTCCCTTGGAAATAATGTGAAAAAAATGGATGAATAAGGGATTAAATTCTCTAATTGTGATAAAAAAAGAATGAAAATTCAGTGGAAGACTCAACCACATGGTAAGAAGTGAAGGAAAGATAAATACTTCTCTAATGGATGAAGAAGAAAGAGAAGATAAATATAGAAAAGATTAATGATCAAATAAAGAGTCATGAAAAATGGAATATCAATGAAGCATAAAAGAAGGAAATTTATTCAAATGGGGTTAAACCCAAAATTGAGAAAAGGCCAAGCCTATAGACTGTAAATATCAGAAGAAAAATTAGTATGTGGGTAGATAATGTTTTGTCATATGGACAGAATAGTTGAAGTTGGCTTGGCAGTTGGAATAATCTCAAAAATAGTCATGTACTTTGTAATAATATATCAAAGGGTTGATCCATCATGATAGGACACAATCTTCCTCTTGGGGATTCTATAGGCCCTCCTCTCCCTATGTGTATAAATATTTTTAATTTATGGTCATGTGTTTTAGGTTCAAGGGGAGATATGATCCAAGGGGAAGTGGCATCAAAATATGTAAAGTGGTGATGTGATGTGCTCCAAAATTTCAACTGATTCAAATAAGAGTTGAAGAATAAATCTAGAATAATTACATGATATGAGTTAACAGACTATTAATTCATGAGATATGTGGAATTAATTGAGTGAAATTGATTGTGATGGTGCTATTAACATTATCTCTTGATTCCTACACTGAGTTCCAAATCAGTATGATTTGTGGTTTAGTTGATGGATCACTTCTAAGTGGTAAATTGAACAAATAAAAATTTCATTAAAGGAAGCTATAACTAGAAAATTCAATTGAGTTGGAATAGAAAGTATCTTAGTCCAGCAGCCAAGCTCTGAGTCTCCAATCAAGCTTCCTTTTTAGTTGAAAAAAAATCTTTTATATGTTGAAATAGAAAGTATCTCAGTCCATCACCCAATTATCTAAATGATACATCCACAAGATATAAGGTTAAAATCCCCTCCAAATTCAGTACTGATAACATTGTGGTTCATTATGCTAGTCACCAGATACTATAGTATTAATATCAGATAATAATTATTTGATGAATATGTCTTATATTTAAATTTGGATCCCAAGAATCCCATTCTACTTTCAGGGTCCAGAACTAGTGAATTAGATCCAACCAATCTCCTATAATCAGAAGTTACTTCTAGAACTCAACTTGTGAAGCAAGGCTCCTGAAAGGTCTGAAATGAAATGACATACCCCAATAGAATTAATGTCAGGAATTATAGATAATAGGCATCCCAATCACTATGGATATCTTCCCTTCACATTGATTACTTACAGTCATGGTATTTAATAATATCTTTCTTAAATAATGAATAAGTAATAAAAACACATGACATAAAAAAAACATGAAAAACACATAAATATTATGTGGTTCAGACATTAATCCCACATTCACAGGGTAATATGATATATCTTTCATTAAATGAGAAAATTTAGTTATAAAGGAACACTTATTTCAGAAAATATATCTTTCCTAAGTTATAAGTTACTCCTTCCAGACACCCTTATAAAATAGCCTTCCTAGCAATATCTCTGGTGACTCCTTTAAATGGTAATCACTTTCATGGGCAATTCCCCCACCCCACTAGAATAGTAATTATCCCATCCTTATTCTGTATATTCTATACTTTTTTCTTTTTTTCCATATTAAATAAGGAATATAGAACCCTATATTTATTGATGTTCCCCATAATAGATAGTCAGTTATTCTAGTTTCATCACTTTCCCAAATCTATGGTTGACCCACCTCTCATTCATGTAAATCATAATGAGAGACACTGCTTAAACTAGTTCTTCTAGTGAAAAGTGTAATCTCTCATTATGTAACTCCCAAATGAAACTTATATATCATTTTTATACAAAACTTAACCCTTATATAGGTCCTTAAAAATGGTTTATATAAGAAGTCATCTTCTGCACTTCCATCATATGAAAAAAATGGTTTTAAGATCCTATACTTTCTCTAAAACTTCCATAAAAAATATAAATTATCCTTTTCTCTAATTCAATCCATTATCTAAATCATGGTTATTCCCCAACTGTATGTGCTTGACCATCCTTTATTCTACATTCCCGTACTTGAACACTGATGCTTTTTTATTATACTACTCCAATAACATGAATGTAGTCATATATGGTGAATGTGGACCATTCTCTATCTATTTTCTCCAATTGAAATTTTAGAAACTTAGCTTCGAAATATATCAAGACTTAAATAGAAAACATTTCTTACACAAAAACCCGACAATATCCCACTTGATAATTTTTTCATAGGTTAATCCTGATAATCTACTACTTGCAAACCATTATCAAGGATTTCATCAAATTTTGTCGACCAACTTCTAAAATATCACCTTTTATTACTTCTCTATTTAAAGGTTCACCATGGGGTTTTACCATGATTTTTATTATATAGGTACCAATGAGGTAATTTCACCACATATTTTCTTTACCATGATCTCTTATTATTTTAATCCATAAAAACTTCAAAATTCATGTCTAAAAGTTTTCTCCAAAGAAAACAGTCTTGATCTATATCCAAATCTATTGAAGCCCCAAAAATAATTTTCATCAGATTCCTTGTCCATCAAAATGTTCCTTCTGAAATAATTTTCTTCTTAAAAACTAACACAAAGTTTTCAAAATATGAGATCTATTTGGTACAATAAAATAAAAAATACCACTGAACTAACCCCCCAAAAAAACACAACTTATATAAATCCTTGTATCATTGAACCAATGAAATCTCACTAAAATTACCTTGATACTTTTGGTCACCATTTATCAGTTTAACCAATGAATGCACTGTTCATTTTCATCCACTACATTATATCCTAGTTTCAAACCATTAAGGCTCCTTTCCATTTTACAGAACATTCAATAAAATTTATAAACTTTTGGAAGTCATTATAACAGGTCCAAACACACCAAATATTTCATTATTAATACTTTTCAAAGAATCATTTCTATGAATTGAGGATATCCCTCTTTTGACATTGATGTGGCTGTATTTGACTTCCTAAAGGATTCATAGATAAGAAAACAATAAATCATCCTTATTCAAGGCTTGGAGTATTTCCAGAAGATCCTTCCCCAAATAAATTATCATAAAATATATAAAACCTTTCAGTGTACTAGGTTTAGTCCCCTAAAATTATAGGGCTCTCTACTATATGATATTCCTGAACTCCTCTTCTTCCAAAATTCTCATCTTCCCAATTAGGACAACAAACATGATGTTGTATTATATTATCCTCCACATAATGGTACATCTGAACAATGTTTCTGAAACACCTTGAACTTGTGCTTGAGGATACAAAACTGATAGTTTCATGTACCCTGGTTGATGAATTTATAAAGTGTAATGACACCATGAAGATAATCAGAATAGGAAAAGATTCAAATTCACCTGGTTTCCCTCCTTATCACATATGTGTGATCAATATTCCCATTTTATAGCCTCTTGGTCCTGAAATTTATCTTATCCAACATGAATTCTCCTAAAATATCTTTATCTAGAAACAAATAATCATCTTAAACACTTTTCAATGACCATGAAACCCTCATCCACAATCTTCTATACAGAAACCCACAAACCAGATGATCATAGAAATGAACATATGATTTTTTAGGACTTTGTCACAATAATTTATTTCATTCCTAGTTTGGATGGAACCGCTACTTCTCAATCAATCCCAATCACTCATCAAATCCAAGCTTCCAAAAATAAAGAACTACTCCCCTTATTGAAAATTGATAAAGTTGAACCCTAGAGTCATTTAACCCAACTCAAGAAGGTTAAAAAACAATTAATATAAAAATAACCACTCCCTCTTAGATAAAATATTTTCTGAATATAAAGTTATGTAATATTATCAATACTTTATTTGTCTTTCTAGGGTGTCAAATATTTCAAAAGATTTTTTTAAATTTTACGATGTTTTTTGAAAATGGTTTTTAAAATTTTCAATGTAATTTCAAAGTTTTTAAATGTTTATTGGGAAGTTAATTTGGAAGTTTTTAAATTTTTTATATTATTTATTTGGAAGTGTTATAAAATTTTGAAGGTAATAATTAGATCCTTTCATAATAATTTATATGTTATTTTAATTAGAAATGTAATATTTTCAAAAAACAATTTACCCTTATATAGGAATTTAATGTTTTATAAAGGCATCGAGTTTTTTCTAAAGTATACATAAGGGTAAGCCTTAGTTTTTCATAAGATGGACAAATGTTAGTATGGGTTTTCTTTAATTATATAAAGGTAATCCTTCATGATTTAAAGGTAGATCTACATCTCATCTACTCATATATGGGTAGTTTCTTCCTATGTAAGGTTATTCTATGTTTTTTCTTACCTATATATAGTCAATCATGAATTATAAATCTCATGAAAGGGTCAGCTCATAGTTCATTAAGTTACATAAGGGTAAATATGAAATATTTAATTCAACATAATGGTTGGTTGTTCTCATATAAGTGTAATCCAATTTTACTACTAGATATATAATGGTTATTTCATTTCTACATAAAGGTTATGGATGTTTTCTAAACTGTATATAAGGGTAGATGGTCTCTTTTATAAAGGTTATTCTTGTTTTCTAATACTTGTGTAAGGGTAACAATCTATATAAGAGTAACAACCATGTTAATATTACCTAGAATGTATTATATTTGTAAGGGTATTATTTTAAATAAAAAAATTTGATTTCCCCCTATTTTATATATGCAATTATTTTTCATGATTTTGAAGGTTTTAAATATTCAAAATCAAGGGTTTATATTCCTCATAACCAATTAAAATTACATCTAACATTTTTAAATATTTTAATTGGATCACAATCAAGATTTTAGTTAAGATCAAATTAAATGAGAAATAAATGGAATATTTAATGAGTTTTATGTAATATCTGTAAAACCTAACTGTTTCTTATTAATATTGGTGAATTTTATCCAATATAAACATCATTTTCTTTTTCTCAAGTTATATTTATCCTAGTGGATTTTCTCAGAATATTTTTAATCCTTTAATGCTCCTTCAAGTATTATTATGAAAATTTTAGCCTTTGGATCTCATCTTCTCTTTCCTCCCATATTGTTAAATCTTATAAAGCTTCTCTTCTATGTGTACGAGATCTTTGACTTATATTTTTTGTAAAAGTGTGAATCAACCGTTCTATAGATTATTTATTCCATTGGATTTTATTAACCATAAAAAGATCATAATTTGGTTATATGGAAACAATAATTATTATTGAATAATATGAAAATTTATATAGGAAGAATAACTAGTTACAAACCACATGAAGTAATTTAATTATATTACATCAAATATAGAAATATAATAACTGAGATATATTATAATAACATGTAGTGGTTTAATACCTTTTTCCTGAATCTGAGAATCATATGATTAAATAATATATCCATTAGCCTATACATCATTAGAGAAAAATAAATAGATTGGTTGAATGCAACCCATTTAATAATTGATAATCAAAAATTGTCCAAGAGAAAGTAAAACGGTGTTATTATATACAGAATTTATTATTTTTTAATTAAAATATTATATAATGATGAATAATAATTAATAATCATATTTTATAACTATATAATAAAGATAAAAATAACATATTACATGTTTTATAATGAATAATTATTATTAAATAAATAGAGGGATTATAATAGGTTGTAGATAAATATTTTTATTCAATAATTTTTAAATTTCATATAGTAGATAATTACTATTTGATATCCTACAAATTAAATAGAAGGTGAAAATGGAATCAATTATAGAGAATATTATTGTTATTCTAAAAATAAGAAAAATGAATTTACAAGGAAGAATTAATTTATGTAAGAGATTATTACAGCTTAATCTTTCTAGAAATTAAAACAGATGATGAAGAAGAAAATTTTATGTCATAAAATATTATAAAGGTGTTGATTATATTTTAAGAATTTAAATACATGTTTACCACATGATAAATAATAATGCTAATTATTCAATAAATTATATAATAGAGAGAAATAGATAATCACATTCCATTGTGTAATTATTCTTTGATAAAATTAAAATGATAGAATGTCGTGGTGTTAAGATTATTAAATAATAATAAAGAGAATTATATTATAATTCTGGGTTTTAGAGAATTAAAATGGGGATTATTTCATGTTTAGAAAATTTAATATTTAACAATGAAAAGGTTAAATTATTAATTGGGACTTCCTGAGAAAATATATTTTATGTTTTCTCTTGATATAAAATAGACATCGTTTCGTCTACTAGGATATTTTAGTTATTTTTTTATCATGGTTAATTTATTGAAATGAATAAAAAATGTAAAGTTGGACGATAGTAATAATTAAAATAAAAATTCCCAAGTAGAATAATTACTACTCATCTCAGAACAATTTAGAATATAATTAATGAATGAAGCATGTTATGTTGATTTTACCTATTTCAAGGTACTAATAAAGGTTTCTTAATGTGAAAAATACATTCATAATAAACTTCTGAATTCAATATGGAATTAAAATTCTTTTTTGTTAAAGATGAATTGATTAGTGTTGAGTAAGATCATTCTTGATTGTGCAATGCTTGGATGCCTTGCTTCTATGGTCATAGTTTCCTTCAAAAATATGTGTTCAAAATATATATGATATATATGTATGCTCGAGAATGTATATCCTTGATATAAATAATTGATAATTTAATATGATTGGTTATGCTGATGATGGTGGCATGGGGTTTCGGTTATAATGGTGGTGGTGGAACGATGTGCTAGTTGTGATAATGATGGTGGCATAGGGTGCTAGATATTATGATGTTGGAACAAGATGCTAGTTGTGATATTATGGAAAATATTGTGGGACAATGGGGCTGTCAAGATGAGTTCAATGAATGTATTTATTGTTTATTCTAACCTATATCTTAATTATTACTTGATGGCCCAATATCCATTATAATTTATATGACTAATTTCCAACAGTGCGACACAGTTTGATGTTTTGCACTATGAGTGCATATTTTAAGTGTTAGCTTATTCTAAGTCTGAGAGTGCACATATTATTTTTAAATGATAATGAATTAATGAAAAAACAAGGTTGGTTCTTGATTCTTACTTTTAATGATACAAGAAAATAATTAATAGTTCCATAGAAACTTGAATTAGAAGATTATAATTTTAACTTGAGAAATAAAAATGAAATAATATTAATTAATGGTTAATGAATTAATTAATATTGAATCTTGTATTTTATTTGATATCTAGTCCTTAGAAGTGGTATCCAGGTGTCTTGGGATACGATAATTACAGTTGATTCTAAGGCTAGGTAATTTCCCTTAGTTTGGTCATGAGCTACACTTTTCTGTAAGTTTTAGTATTTCATACACATCCCTCCTATATCAAAAGTCTAACAGACAACCAGGGGTTTTGGAGGGTGTTTTCCCCAATATCCAAGTTAGTAAGGATTTGTATGTCTGACTATCCCCTCTCCCCCACTCCCTCTTCAACTATAACATTATATGTGGGGACGTATGAGGGTGAGTTTTCATATACATGTGTGTTAAAAGCTATGTTGGCTTGAGAGTATTATGAATTAATATATTATGTATGTATTATATAAAGAATTATTACATATGTGTTATGTATAGGTTATGATGGATTGAGGTATAATACATAATACAGAAGCTATGGTCGATTTTAGAACTTACCTAGTATCATATGGAGGATATGGATGTGATGATGTGCTGCACATGGTGATTGGTATGATTTAGTTTCCATCATGTTTTTGAGTAGGATAATTGTATAAGGGATGGGAGCTCATGGCTTGTGACGTTGGGCCATGAGAGTGGAAAACCAATGAGGAAGTGGTTGGGGTACCCATATATATATATATTCTCAGTATTGTGGTTATACTTCTGTATGTTATTTGGAGAGTGATACATAGTGATGACGGGAAAGGAAAAATATACCCATTTAGGTGATGACTTAGTTTTATTTATTTACTCACCGGGATTTAGTATGATTCTGTCACATTTTTTCATGAGAGGTTTTATGTAGGATCCTACTGAGTATACTTCTATGATCACACTACATTGATATAAATTATTTTTTAGGCCAGTAGGGGATGGTTTTATATTGAAATTGACATTAATAGTTTGAGGAGTTGTTTAGTATCTGTTAAATATTTGTGGTTACTATTCATGATTTATCTCTTTTTTTCATTTTAGTTGTATCCATTTATTTATGACATCACATCATGTATTGGTATTTCTTATTTATTTAATATTATAAGGATTTATTTTTTGGTTTTTCTCATATTATCTCTTACTTATCAAAACATTATGAAGGTAATACCTCCCATGTGTGTGATTATATACCCTCAGTACAATTCACCATCCTATGGCCTATTAGAGGGGGGATTCAGGTGTTTTTATCTCTCTTTCCCAAATGTCATCCTATAAGGGGTACCTTTTAATGGAGCGAGTCATGAAAAAGTGGTATTAAAGGTGATGATTAAGAGATAAGATAGAGTTTCAAGTTAGGAACTGGTTAGGATGCATGGGTTTGTGGGGAAACAATATCATCCAATATTATTACATGTTGTAAATAAGGGAGACCATTAAGGAAATGATATTTTAGGCACCCTTATGATCCAATGCAATAACCTTTATGTTTATTAGAAATGTTCAATAATTTTATGCTTATTTTGAGGTAGATCCCTATGAAAGGATCATGAATCATGCTTTTATGATCCTATTTTTTAACCAGGTAAAAATGGGAAATCTTTTATAAATTATTTAATTATTTAACCTTAAAAATAAATTAGTTTCTCATGATATAAGTCCCAAATGTTTTTAATTTTGTAGTAATGGATCCTATTTAACATCCCCATCATGTTCATCCCAATGTTTTTTAATATAATGTGTTGAAAATTTTCAATATATTGGAGAATGATGAAAAAAATTCTCAGAGGAAGACACTTCAAGTGTTACAACTTTAGAGTCTATAGAAGTATAAGGGATATTTTTAGATCATGGGATAGAGTATGGTTTGAGGAGTTGAAGATCGATTTTAGTTTGATTTATGATCAAGGGGATAGCTAGGTTTATTTTTCTATGAATTTGTTTAATTATATAGATTTATAGTGGTGTTTATAGTTCCTTGGGGTTTCTGAGGAGTTGGTTGGTTTTTGGGGAAGTATTGAGACCAATTTTCTTATCGAGTTTCTTTCTTCGATTGCAAGGGGAGGACTCTAGGTCTATTATTTTTTCCATATATTATGGGATTTATGATATATTCTCTAAATATGTGGGGAGACCTTTAAATTTACTTGTTTATCCTAAAACACTTCAATTATTAGACAATTTAATTGAATGATAATAATTATAATCATTATTTGACTACTGGACCTTTAGAATGAGTGTAGAGGAACCTCCCCATTAAATTGATTCAAACCCACCTTTTATATCATTGATCCATGATAGTTTGTACCACATCAACATTTAGTTTCCAACACACACCTAATTTCCTTCATATATGGTAAGTATAACTCATTACTCAGGCCATGTTTTGATATGTATATATGGGTTGGGTAAAGAGTTTCTCTAACCTTCTTTATATCATTCTCTAACTATCTTCTTGAGTTTGGTTATGTGAAGATACGTTCCAGGGGTAGTGGTTGTTATCATCATATACATCCAATACTCTTCTTTTGGGATCATTATGGTGGATATTTGTTCTAGGGAAGGGGTTCTTATAAGTCTTACTTTGTTTTAATTACTATACTTTTTTACTCAGTCTATGTGATATGGTCCCTGGTTTAGGAAAATAGAATATTGTATGTTTATCTTTAATTTATTTTATGCTTAGTATTACATTAATTTTTCACTATGTTGTGAATTAAATCCTCTCATGTCGTGGGTTATAATGGAAAATTTGATTAGAATGTGACTATGGCCCAATGTGCTTATATCCTCAAAGGGATTTCTATAATACTGGTAACATGTATTAAAGCCTCAAACATATAAAGATGGGGTAAAATTAACCCATAATGATTTATTATTGATACATTTAAAACCATGTGAGTAAGTATGTGCTACCCAAGTAGGAGTGTATCATGGTGTAGTGTATGTGTTACTTTGATTTGTATACTTGTGAAAACTCTAGTTATATTGATCCAGGTGCTTGTGTTAGTTGATGAATTTTATGTGTTTTTAATTTAAAAATATTTAAATTAATGAAATTAAACTTTAGTAAATGGTAATTAGGTTTTTTAAATCCATTTAAGTTTTTACATGAGTATGATCTAGGTAAATAATTTTTTTTAATAAACATTGGAAAAATATTAAAGTTGGACAATGTGTATTGTTCAAACCTCATATTTTGTTTTTGATTCTCGTCATATGTTAAATTATGTTCTCTAATTTTGAAGTTATGTGTATTGATATTTACTTGGTAAAGATCATTGTAGAACCATTTTATTAAAATAAAAAGAATTTTATAAAAGCATGTAACTTTTCTATATATACTTAAATTATTATAGAAAACTAATTAAATATGGAATGCAAGATACCACACTTGGAATATTTTTTACATTACTTATAATTATAAAATTATTTAATATAAAACAATTTTATGTTTTAAATTATATTATTGGTGGGATAAATTAAATTTTATAGTGCAAGATGAATTAAATAAGTTAATTTATTGGTCAGTATAGTTGTTTGATTAATAAAAAATTATTTTGAAAAATATTTATTTTCTGGTAATATGTTTTGTTAAATAAACAATTGAATTTCATCAATGAAACTTGGATCTATTTTTTATAAAAATTTTATATCATGAATTGGAAGTGTTTCAAAAATATTATTTTGATAAATACCTTCTTTTGAAGAAGGATTAAAAGGTTTTCATTTAAAGGTTTTCTGACCTACCATATTCTAAATACAATATTTTAGAAAAATATTATATATAATTTTTGTGATACATTTCTAGAATGTGAGAAATCATTGGAAAAAAATGTTTAAGCTTTTAAATCCTTGACTAGTAGGCCTGAATGAAATTTTTTAAGTTTCATATCTAACATTGTTAATATATTTTTATAAAATAATTCCAATCTACTTTTTTGATGACATTTTAATCATGATAAATTTATAATATTAGGAATGAAATATGTTTCGTGATTATTATGTCTTTTTTATTAACTAAAAATAAATAAAGTTAGAAATGTAAAAATTAAGTGGTAAATTAAAATAATGTTACATAAGGATAAATTATGCATAGTTTTTTCATTTTAAAGAAAGACCAAGAAAAATAATTAAGGTTCTAGATATTTTAATTCTTTCTCCTATATGAATTTTTATGCCTTCCACTTAAATTAATTTGAATTGGTTGTTTATGAAGGTTTTTCCTTATGTAGTTTTTCTTATTGTAATGATTGTTTGATTAATGTACATTACTTTTTGGTTTTTTATGGCTATATTTGTGGAATTTGTTATGATTATGTAACCTTAATTGGGAATGAGAGTCATATATACATTCTCAATATTCCATGTTTTCTAATTGTTTTTTCTTTTGGGATTAATTATTTGATCTCATGTTGATATATAAGATTTATTTTCCTCTTTTTTGTAATGTTTTATTAGTTTCCTTATTCCTATTTTAGAGGTATCTCCCCCAAGATATTATTTTGAGAGTGGTTTAATAATTTTTAATGGATATACACTTTGTTCCCATATATTGGTTGTTGTGTTCCAAATATAATGTGACCCTTGAGAGGTATCTCATTTGGTGGTTTAATTATCTCACTTTCCTTATCTTCCCTTTATGGTTTTATTTTAGTTATTGAGGAAGATAACTATTAGAGAGTTATATAATGTAAATGTTATGAATAGTATTATGTTTAACTTTGTCATTACATGGTGTCTAGTAGTTCAGAAGACTTTTTCATATTTTAAGAAATTGGTTTAAAATGGTTTTGAAAATTAAAAAAGTAATTTACAAGTTTTAAAAAGTTTATTAGAAAATTAATTTTTACTTTTTTAAAGTGATTCTATTATTTTTTGGAAGTATTTTAGAATTTTTAAGGTAATAAGAAACTCTTTTCTTAATTATTTTTATATTAGTTTAATTATAAATGTAATATTTAAAATAAAATATTTACCCTTATTCTTGAATTTAAATTTGTTTAAAGGTGAGGAGGTTTCTCTAAAGGATTTATATCGGTAAGCCATGCTTTTTTATGTTTTAATTAAAAATCAACATGTTTTTTCTTTATTTATGTAAATGAAAATCCTCATTATGTAAAGGTAGATCAAAGTTTCTTCTACTCGCATCAGGGTAGTTTATTATTGTATAAGGGTTGTCCACATTTTTCCTATCATGGGTATGGGACAACTATGAATTATAAAGTTTGTGTAAGGGCCGGCTCAGGTTTTTTTCTATTACACAAGGGTACGTTTTAAATCCATAACCCCACATAAGAATTGGATATTATCATGTAGGGGTAAACCAATTTTATTAGTTTATATTCAAGGGCCTTCTAATCGTTGCGTAAAGGTCAGATGAGTTTTCGAAACTATACATAAGGGTAGGAAGTCTCTTATGTGAATATTTTTCTAGGTTTCCAATACCCATGTAAGGGTAACTAGCTATATAATTGTAAAACCATGATAACCTTAGATGGTGGATACTCCATATTATAAGGGTGTCGTTTTAAATCCATTTTTTTGAATTTTTCCTTATTTTATATGTGCAATTTTTTGATGATTATAAAGGTTTTAAATTATTAAATTTTTTTGATTTAAATTCCTATTTACAATTGAAAATTATATCTAACATTTTCAATGGTTTTAATTGCATCACAATGAGGATTTTAGTTAAGGCTAAATTAAATGGGAATTAAATGGAAAGTCCAATGAGTTGAATAAAATATGAAAAAAACCTATATATTTCTTCTTAGTTTCATGGAATTATCTCCCATTTAAATATACTTATCTTCTCTCAAGTATGGGTGATACTAGAGAATTTCATCATATTCTTAAGAATCTCACATTTCTCAGTCCAAGATTCATCTATCTTGATTATTACTTGAATTAATGATATATGTTTGTTATTTATATGAAAAATCTCTAACTGTGAGATACAGTTTGATGATAGGGGCTATGATCACATCTTTTAAGTGGAATATTAGGATAATTCCTAGGGTAATTGTATGTTTTTGAAATTATTATTAATGAATAGAATAATGAAGTTGGATTTTGATTCTTACTTATGATGATACAAGAAAAGAATTAATAGTGTCATCGATACGTGGCTTAGAAGATTAAAATGTTAATCTTGAAAAAAAATTAAACAATATTAAATAATTATCAATGAATTAATTATTATTATTTATTGTATGATATTTTATTTTTAGTCCTTATTGGATTCATTTGGGGGTCCTGAGAGACAAAAACTACAATTGAGATTAAGGATAAGTAGTTTTCCTTAGTATAGTTATGAGCTATAATTTTATATATGTATTTTTATTTCATACACACCCCACCCATGTAAGAATGGAAACTGAAAACTAGATGTTCTAGTGGGTGTTTTCCCCAATATCAGGGTTAGTGAGGATATCGATGGTTGACTACGCCCTCTACCCCAGTCTCTCTTCATCTATTGTGTTACATGTGGGTGTGCATGAGGGTAATTCGTCCCATACATATGTGTTGTGTTCTATGATGGATTTTGTTTATTATTCATGAATATATTATGGATGTAGTATATGAAGGATTATTATATTTGTGTTATGTATGGTCTGTGATGACCTGAGGTATAATACATAATACATAGGTTGTAGTGGCTTCCATAAATAAATTAGTTATTATATGGAGGATGCAGATGTGATGATTTGATGAAAAAGGTTCATGGTATGATATGGTTTTCTATGTGATTTCATGAAGAATTATTATAGAAGGTATGAGAGCTCCTGAAAAGTGAAGTTGGTCCATGATAGTGGAAAACCAGTGGGGAAGTGGTTGCAGGGTAGCCATTATATATATATATATATATATATTCTCAATATTGTGGTTATACTTCTATATGTTTTTTGGTGAGTGATCCATGGCGAAGATGGAAAATTAATAGTATACCCATTTAGGTGATGAGTTTGTTTTATTTAATTACTCATGGGACTTTAGTATGCTTCTTTTACATTTTGAGCAAGAGGTTTCAAGGAAGATCCCATGGAGTATACATGTATGTTCACCCTATGTATAAATAAACTATGTTTAGGTATGTAGGGGTTTTTTGGTGATTAATTTGTACATTAATAGTTTGAGGAGTTGTTCGAGAGCTATTGGAGCTTCATGGTCACTATCAAGGATTTATATCTTTTTCATTTTCATTTTAGTTGTGTCCAGTTATATATTACATCACATAAATTTTAAAATTGGTTCCCATTAACCTACTTCTAAGTAATTAATTATTACTTGTATTCATGTATTTTAATATTTATAAAATATATTATCACATTATGATTATTCTTCTATGTAATATGGTATGTGATAATATTTTAAGTGTACTTGTCGCACTAAAAGGTCATAATTGTTCTCCATTATGATTATAACATAGATGTTCTGCAACAATATTCTTAAATATAAGTTATATATCGAGATAATATCATTTATGAGATTCAAATGGTATATTCTATTAGGGGTGGAGACTCATAGAAATTTGATACACTTTTTCATGGAGTACACTCATGGTAATATTCATTATAAGTGATTTTGAGAACATGACCTACGAATAAGAAATACATATTTATATTTGTTATTGGATATTCATATATTTGGATGTGTATAATGATCCTTAGAATTTCATATTTTTAATAATAAATTTCATGATACACATACTTTGATTTATTAATGAAAACCAGGATGGGCATATGCTCATAAAAAAGTAAGATACATTGTGTACGTCACGAGTGATGTTGCATTAATAAATAATATAAGAAAGTATTTATATATTTTGTTCAATAATGGAAGTTGATATCTGAGGCCCTTTTGTGAGAATTAAATTTCCCGATAAAGTCCACTTCCGTGGCAGTATTTTCTGCAAGTTCATTACTAGAAATACAAATAAAGATAAATAAAGCATATAGGTTGATGACACTAGAATTCAACCTATTTGATTAAAGATATCAAGATAAAGATATTATATTACACAATGTAAAATTTTAGGAGGTTGCATGTCATTATGACATTAACTTCTTTATCTATGGTAGCTTTGGGGTGTTTTTAGCTGCTAACCTTAGACTTTAGGAAGTGTAGCCTAATGCCAATAAGAAAGGGTCATAGAGGGTTACACTCTTAGTGTATTTGTAACCTCATTTAAATTCTATTCAAATTTGACATGTTGGATAAATATTATTCTTGTATAAAGTTTAATGATTATTCACTTGGGTTTGATCACAAATATTCAATCACCAATTATTCAAGTGAATATATTTTTGATTTGAATACTTAATAAATATTTTTTTACGTGGTAATTATTTATTTAATTATAAGAATATAAAAAATTTATCTATTCTATTTTTTCACATTGTAATAAAATACTTATTTATTTTAGTGAAATGAATATTTATATAATTATGTATTCACCAATTTTGTGAATATTATACTTATGTATTTATTAGAGAATAATGAATTCATATTTATTTAATTAAATAAAAATTCATCATTCAAAGTCTGATAAATTTTGAGGATTGGCGGACCGAGTTTTATGGTCTAGTGAGAAATGAAATATTAAATATTATTTGAATAAATATTAATTTATTTAATAAAGGAAAATAATATTAATTTTATCTATGAGTTTATTTCATGTCAATTAAATAATAATGATATTATTATTATTTAGACAGAGAATTTGTTAGGAATTAAAAAATAATTAGGTTTGTAGTGAAATTATTCATTTTGTCACTCTATAACTATATAAACCCAGTTACCAAATTTTTTGAACACTAAGATCATTTCATAATTGTGTATAATGACTTCTAGAAAGAATCCTTATAAGTACTAAAGATCTCTATTTACCTCTAGAATTCTCTAAAAAAACCAAAGCAATTATCCTCCTTAACCAAAGTGAATTCCTTCTCCCATGAAGTATTAAATTGTGATCAACATCAATCATCACAAGTGGTAGATTCATCCACACTAGAACCTAGAGAATTCTATGGTGATGATCAGAGGTTTAGATAGTATGTGTGGGTACCTTCTAGAGTGAATCTATACTATATTTCTCTGGAACAACGATGGTATGATAAGTGTTGTCTATCGATTATTAAGGAAGAAAGAATTCAATGAAAGGTAATTATTTATTAAATAAATTATTTATAAATTATATGGGATAATATCATGTCCTTTTGGATTCTTGGAACACAATTTTATCTATTTTTGAGGATAAATCCAAAGTTGTTGATGAATGTTTTTTGGGTATGGACCAAATCCACTTCTGTTACACCATAGATCCTTCAAATGGCATCTAAAGGTTCACATGATAATTTGTAATTATTTATTATTCAGTGATTGATTATTCAAAAACTATTGTTAGTTTTCACTTAAAGTTTATTTTTTCTTTAATACAGAATTTAATTAACATATTTTCAACATATTAATTCTAATTTTTCAAGTTTCATATCATCTTAAATAGATTAAGATAAGATAAATAATGATTAAAGATGAAATTAAGTGGTACTATGGATTCTTGTCAATAGACTGTGACACATGGAATGTAACCAATTTATACATCGTGTATCCAAGTGTGCAACACCTGGTTGTGTCGCGGGATACATGATTCATCAATCAGTAATGACACATAGTGTATTTATTTTACACTACGTGTTGACTAGGAAAGCCCAAAGCATAGTCTTTCAAATTTCATAATGTGTGGCTGACATACGTGTCCTATAGTCTATATGATTTGGTAGTGAAACTCATGTTGACCTTGTGGTAAAATTTATGGCATAACAACACATGATATTTATAGCCCATATAATAAACGAGATACATAATATGTAGTTGTAATATGTTCCATGTAAATCATTAATCCATGCATTCAAAGAACAAGTTGAGTCAACCGATGGGTTACACAGACACAAAACAAGTGGAACACATGATGTGTTTCTAGAGTACATGCCATGTGATTCATTATTCTTTTCATCCTAAGAACACACCAAGTAAAATATAGAGTTATAAGGATACATGAAAAATGAAACACATGATGTATAGTTCGTTAGTACACGTCGTTTCATATGGACAAGATACACATCGAGTCCTTTGATGTTTATCTTAGAGAACAAGTGAGGAATGTATAATTTATCATGTTAGTACACTTCATTTAGTCACCGAATAAAGGACATAATTAAATTACATAAAGAATAATTGATTACAGCATTAAAAACCTAAGGATATGGTTTCCATTTAATATGTTGACTATATAATAAAGTTTAGAGGGATTAATAAATTCTTAATAAATTCCATGTAATTTTATATAATTACTCATCAAGATACTTATTTTCCATATTTCCTTTATGATGGGTATCTTCAAGAATCTCTGGATAGTCATTAAGATAAATGGAATTAATTAACAAATTAATTAATTAAATTTAAGTATGTCTATCTTAATAAAAAAGGAACAAATTTAAGAGAATAACTGGATAATATATATTTTATGTATTAGTTTCACTCTATATGGATGACCATGATCTTATACCAAACTTTGAATGTGACTGGTTTCTTTAATTTATTCCAAATTAAATTTTTATTAAAGAAAAGCCATTTTTAGTGAAAATGGAAAACCATTGTTCTAAAAAATGAAAGAACTAGGTACTGAATGAACTAACAAAATGATTAAAAACCAGGCTAAGATTAATTGACTCAGCTACTTGATAAAGCTCCCAGTGCAGCGTGCTAACCTGGGTTTCTGGATCCTCTCTACGTAGCTCTTCCAGGTGAGTGATCATCCTTTCCATTGTCTAAATAAACTCATCTATGTTGATTTTTCTCTGATTGAATCCCCTGGCCAGTATGCGGTCTTATTTATCAATCCACACTTCTTGCTCCTCATTATCATCAACTTGCAACCCATGTTCATAAATTCTTTTAATCTCTTCTTTGGACACATTGGGCTGATGACTTGTTTCTAGCATTTCTTCCTTGGAGTGATGGATAAGTTTCAAGCACTCCCCTACTTCCTCTTCCCTATCTCTTGTATTTCTGCTCGATTCTTCACTTTCCCCCTTCTGTGCATCTTTACCTTCCTTTTTTCTGTCATTCTTGGCCGACCGAGTCTCCATTGATTTTGGCAAGTATGAGTAGTCCTTGCGTCCCTTTGATTTTTTCCCCTGAACCACAATGCATTTCCCCGGGTCGTGCATGCCTTTTTCCCCTTCTTCCGTCTAGGACTATGGGGTACTTTCCCTTTGATTTAGTCCATGCTATCCACTGAGGGATGAATATAACTATCACTATCTTGTGACTCATCCTCATGAGATAAAGGAGGGTCATGGACCTCAAGACCATCAGAGCGGTTCCCCACCTCTATTTTCGCTACATCAGAATGATCCAGCTACATACTCAAAGACTCCTTACATGTTTTCTTCCCCAAGCCAAAAATCTTCCCCCTCCCCAGCCTACCTAAATTTTCCAGAATTAGTTCCAATGATGTTTGGATATAAGGAACCCAATACATTCCCATTGATCATCCTCTTTTTTCTACTTTAAGAACCTGTTGCAGCCAGCAGGAAGGATTTTCCTCGCATCAAATCTGTTCCTGTAACCTGTTCGTAACCTCTTCCTATGAATTGAGGCTGTATTTTCTAAACCTCCCATCCCTGACCATGAGATCCACCAGGTCTTTGAACCTCGTTCACAACCAAACTCACAGCTAAGGGATCAAACTTAGCTACCTCCTGTACTCCCAAGTCCTGCTTTAAATGAGAAAAAACCTCCAAATCCTGTGGATCAACCTCTTTTTGGCTTCACCCCCTTCACATAAACTGGAGGAGCAACGGAAAGCTGCTGCTACTGATCCTTTGCACTGACCTCCACACCTGGGTTGGCAGGAGCCAACACCTCTTGAGAAACACCGAGAAACTACACTTGCTCAACCAAACCATCACAAAACTACACCATCTGGCTCATATCAAGGACAACCTGCACCATGTTCCCCTAAACTCCACTGGGTACATCGACCTTTTTCCCACGACGACAAATAGAGGCCAATTGACCAAAACAGAGGCACCCCCGGCAGAACGCGGGCCACGACTCATACACCACTCGTTGTTTCCACTGGAACTCCTCTCTAACCGAAAGCCACAACCACTCAATGGGATCCTTAGAAACATCAGCTTGGACATATACATGAGGGGAGATCGAGTGACAAACCACCACTATACAGCTATCTGAGCACAAGTATCTACCAAACAAATTTCCCAGCATACATAAAATTGAGGGGTTCTGAAAAGGGAGAGGAAGTTATAGGAAAATTACCCAAACCGCAGCTGAGGACGCGTCATGATTCATATTGAGATCAAACGACCATTTAAGGAGAAAGAAACCACATCCGTTGATTGCATGAGGGGCACGGGACCAGGCAGTGTTTAGATCGTTCTCTGAAGAAAAACAGATCATCATTTGACGCTGATCAAAGAGTCCCACCACCGTGCATTCTTGCAGATCCCACAAATCAAATACGAAGTGGTCGAAAACGTTGACCGAGGGACGATGTCCCATGAAACGGGCTATAAGCGTCAGCCGATGAAGATCCGAGGCCTCATTTAACTCCTTTACGGATATCACAAGCTGAGGAGAGCCAAGATGAAAATCAGGGACCTTAGGGCACAACGAAATCGATGGGAAGGTGAAACTGATCTAGGAGGCACATAGGTGTATAAGTGGAATATTGAAACTTTTACCAGGCATGGTTCAAGGATTTATTTCACTAGGGTTAAGTGTTGGTTTTTCAAACACTAGATAAATCAACTATTAGAGAATATCATGCTCATTCCACTTCATTTATAATATTTATGTTAATTTCATTGTTAATTATTTATGGATGTTTAAATAAATAAATTAATTAATCAACAATAAATCAAGATATAAGTAAAATAAATGTTGTAATATGTTTAAAATCTATCTAGAAATAGTTAATAACTTTTTTAAAACCCACTTAATATTAAAAATCATGTGATAATATTAAATGGGTAGTTTACACATAAAGATAAAAATACCTCAAATAAAATATTATGTATGTATAGCTTCCCATTATTGGGTATAAATTGAATCATAGTTCAAAATTATTTACTAACAACCATTTGGGTGATTTCAATTATCAAGGAATATCTATCTTGAGTTTTGGGTAAACTTAACCCATCTTATATTAAGGTATGATTGCCTATATGAGACTTAGTGAAACTAGCAGGCAATGTTTTTTGGATTTTAGGACTAGGGAGTCCACTCAATGGATCAAGGAGATACAAATTAATGTATTTTGAAAGTTACGCCTACCTAAATGGCTTTGAGTAACTTATCAAACCTCCCACCGGGTTATGAGAACAGGAATATAGATCCTTTCAACTAGGATATCCATGTGAAAAGATGTTATAAAACCAATGGATATGGTTATTTTGTTTTGATAAAACAATGAGAGATGAATAAATTAAATTAAATTTATTATCTAAATTGTAATCTAGATAAAGTAATAAAATTATTCTCTTATTTATTATAGAAAATGGAAATCAACCTGACTTTGAATATATCATTGTGATCTATTCTAGAGAAGGATAAGCTGCTCACCAACACAATTGTTCAAGAATAGTATTTGAATTTATGTGTTATACTACATCATGAACAAAAATTATATATGTTGAAAAAACCTCTTCTTAAAGTACCTGGAAAATATTCCATTTGGTAATAACTATATTTCTATTTAAAACATTTGGATGATTCCATAGATGTCAAATATTTCATACTATCTTTTATGTTTGGTGATTTTTTATAGAATCATGAGGATATGGATTCATATAACATCATGTATCACCTTTAAGATCTCTATTAAGAGATGGTGAGATAAGATAGTAATGAAATATCTAATGTATAGTTTATGTGAATGATTAGAAAATTGACAATAGTTTGTACTTACATATTCATGATTATTGGCTACATTGAGTTCTTAGACATCCTGGGATTTGCGATCCCTGATGAGATGTACAAGGATCTCATTTTATCCTCACAAACTAAGAGTTTCTCTAGTTTTGTTGTTAATTATAATATGGGAAATAATGGGAAAACTTTTTAAGAACTTCTTACTATTATTCACTAAGTTGATAAAGAAATAAAGTGTGAAAAGATAGTGGTCCTTGTGGAGAACAAGAAAAGTAAAAAAAAAGGAAAACTGGCCCAAGAATCATTCCAAGTCTAAGGCTCACAAGCACCAACTTACAAAGAAAAGGAACATCTAGAGATAGTGAATAGAAAAGGATATAGTTTGTTTTTCAGGAAGCATGTTGGCCCACTTGAAAAAGAACAAAAACCTATTAAATAAGTAAGGGAAATCCTCAAGTTCATTTGTTATCGAGTGGAATATTTCTATATCTACACATTAGGTATTAGAAACATCTTATAGTTCTTAGATCTATAATCTAATATAGGAAAAATGTATATTCTAAAATATTTCCAAAGGAGTGGTTGATTCAAAGTATTTTAATTGTGTGAGGTGAGCTACTCTAGCCATTAGATATTAAAATCTTTTATTACCAATAGAGCTGATATTGGTTTTAAAATATTTCTATTATATAACAATTGTTTCAAAAAATATAATTTTTTTGTCCATAATAGATACAAATGGTTTTATTTCCAAGTTTAAAAATTAAATCTTTTTATTTTACAAAGACAACATATGATATGGTATGGAAAATTTAAATAAAAGTATTTATATAATAAATTACAAAACCCAAGTACTGGAAATTGATAATGAATCATGTTTTCATAACTAATTTCTCACCAAACTATGGAATCATTATCTTTGTCATGTAAATGAGAATCATATGAAAACTTCTCTCAATATGTTTACATAGAATCTTTTGAGAAAAAATAAAATGATAGATGTGATGTTTTTTACAAGGAAAAATGACTAAGACACCTTTTTATGGAAAAGGTGAAAGATATGTAGTGCTTCTAGAATTGGTACATAATGATGTGTATGGACAATTTTTAGTAGAAGCTATAGGTGGGAATTCTTACTTAATTAGTTTGACAGATGACTTGAGTAGATATGGAAATGTGTAAAACCCCAGCCTTTTATAGAGATGTATTAGGCTCTTTTATAAGTAATTTTTCCCTTTTGTTGAGTACTTTTCATTTGGGTTTTACCTTGGGGTGTGTTTGGGTAAAAATTTAAAAAAAATAGAAGAAAGTGGGTAGTCCACAGTTGGCACATTGTTTTCCCTAACCATTCACCCTGACCCTAAAAACAATTAAACCCTAAACAAAGAAGTTTTTCATGCATGGAGAATAGTTTTTCAAACCATGCACACTAAAAGGATAAATAATGCACCCCCTAGAAGAGGTTCATGATTAAGGTGCACAGTTAGGGGAAACCGGGTTCCTCGTGCAGCAAACCATGCATATGATATTTTAATCCCAAAAAAATTATTAAAAAAATCCAAAATCCTATCTTGTACCCCTAAATTCCCTAGATAGACCCATAATAATTTTATATCAATTATAGATCCTTACAATGGGGTTCCAAGGCCCTATGACCTTCGTTCTTGGTCTTTTGAAGCCTTATTAGTAGATTTACCCCTCTTCGGGTATGTGGTTTTTTCCCGATTGGTTTCCCATATCTCTTACATTATTTTCCCATTATTTTTGTGGGTTGTTATCCTCTATTTTTTTGATCTAGATATAGATTTTTTGAATCTATATCCAGGTATTTGGGATCTAGATATATATTTAATATATATTGTTTCATTTGATCTAGGATTTAGTTTTCACATCAAAACTATGTTCTTCATCGCATTCTTGATTGATCTTCTTCGAAATGGGGATTTAAATTTAGTGATTGTTTATTAATCAATTGAGGTAGATGGTCTATTATTCAAATCCAATAGTGCTAATATTGATTTTATGTATGTAATTTTTGAATAGATAAAGCATGATTAGAAATTGATTTCATGGATTGATATAATTAATTTGTAGAATTAATTAATTAAGGGAATGTGAATTGAATAATTAATTGTTGAATAAATTTTGTG
This sequence comes from Viscum album, assembly GCA_963277665.1. Classification (NCBI taxonomy): domain Eukaryota; kingdom Viridiplantae; phylum Streptophyta; class Magnoliopsida; order Santalales; family Viscaceae; genus Viscum; species Viscum album. The sequence goes on along the minus strand of OY728159.1, from coordinate 117,973,279 downwards.
ATATTGATATTAGGAATTGAATAATTAATTTTTGAATTAATTATGAGATATTGAGATTTTTAATTGAATAATTAATTGTTGAATTAATTATTTTATTTTGAGATTGTGAATTGAATAACTAATTGTTAAATTAATTATGAGATATTAAGAATATTGAATTGAGATAATTATTTGTTGAAATAATCAGTGAAATATTATGATTATGAAACTGAATAATTAATTTTGTAATTAATTATGGGATATTGGGATTACAAATTGATTAATTAATTTTCAATTAATTATGGAATAATTTCATGTTTATGTGATTAAAAAAATTGATTAATTACTGGAAGTGTTGTAATTAATTAATGGGTGAATTAATTAATGGGATTGATATGATTAATTAATTTTTAAATTAATTAATCATAATGACATGATCAAATAATTGTTTAATTAGTAATGAAGTTCAATTATGAAATTATGAATGGTAACATGTTCATTAAATTATGAAATATGAAAGGTTACAAGGGTATTTCATTATGAAATATGAATGGTATCATGGGAATTAAATTATATAACATGAATGGTAACATATGCATTCAGTTATGGAAAATGAATGGTAATATGGGCATACAATTTTGAAATATGAATGGTAACATGGGAATTCAATTATAAATTACGAATAGTAATATTGGAATTCAATTATGAATTATGAATAGTAACTTGAGCATTCAAATATGATATTATGAATGGTTATAATGAAATTCATATATATGATATTTTTTGAGTGTCATCAGGAACCTGTGGGTGTTATGTGGTTAAATAAAGAGTATTTGAATAATATAAACAATTTACTTTATTTCTTATATTTTATTATTTATACAACCGCATAAACTATTTGAATAGATATTGTTTTAAATGCCATTATTGGAGGCATATTGAGTTATACTCACACCATACTTGGGCTTCCTGATCGATACCTGAATTTATTTCATGGTTATATGATAAGTTAAGGGAAAATGTTGTATGTTAGATGGGTTATTTTTATGGATCATAGATGAGGGAACCAAGTGTGATTTGGGACCCTCTTAAGAGTTTTTAGTGTCTTTAATTTTGGGTATGCATTTTGACATTAGGCACACATTTTAGTATGGAATATCAACTCTTTAGTTTTGATAATATATTTCCAATTTTGGTCTTCCTCTAATACTGATATTATTTTGGTTATGTAATATCATTTGGTTATTCTTATTTATTTCTTCTATCCTGCTATATTGATAAAGACAGTATAGTCTTCCCATGATTGATATTAGACCCTTGCTGTTAGTTGGCAGCCTTTGGAATATAGGGAGGCATGCCTAAGGTCATGTGACTAACCAGATTAAGGCCCTGGTGTGTGGAACCCAGTTCGGGACATTACAAAGTGGTATAAGAGGAGTTTATTTTATTTTATTTTATCTTACAATTTAGCAAAGATATATAGGGTATATAATGAGTATGGACTTGGATAAGAGATCATGGGTGGGAGTAGCTACTCCATGTATGAGGGTAAAATCCATGTACCCTGGGTGGGATTTCTGATATTGATGTGTGATGTTATAGTTGATGTTATTCCACCTCGAGTGATTCACTTTTTGTGTATTGTGATTTTGGTTGTTGAGTTTTTTTAGATTTGAATCATATCCTATAATGGAATGAGACTTGAGTGTGCATGAATCATTCTAGGAACAAAAGTTTATTTTGCGACATGTATCATTTTAGGCTTGCATGGGAAAATAGGTTTTGGGTAATCTATTGAAAATTGAACTATTTTTCCATTCTTGTGTAATTGAATTGGAAAATAGTGCCTAATGATAAATTGAAATTGAATAATGATGAAGAATATGAATAAATTGGTTTCTAATGTGAAACTTGAAAAATGGTAATGAGTTTACACTCTTTTAACCATGAACTAGCTGTAAGATGGTTAAGGGTAGTGATAAAACTTTGTTTATGACCATGAAGAGGGGTTTGGGGAAATTAATTGTTATGGATTATTGTGTTTTTCATAAATGTCTTACTATTTTTTAGGTGTAATAAGGTGCATGTTTGTTTTTGTAGATATATGCCGCAATGATGATGCTTGTTGAGAGGATAACAAGATGAAATGGATGGAGAAGATCTACCAGAAGTGAAACCCAAGGCACTGATAGTGCTAGTTGAGGAATTCAAAGAGTAGTTCTAAGAGAACTTTGGTCAGTTTATGCAGTTTATGGAGAGATACCTAGGGTAGGTTGGGAAGAGTATGTCTGATCTGACTGGGGTGTTCTAGTTGCAGCACCATCTAAATTTTACTAGATAAGATAGACTTCAGGGAGTTTAGTTCTAGTTTGAGTCTATCCAGATGATACTTGATCATTTGGAGACTCTAGTTGACAAGAGGGTTAAGTTGGATACTTATATGCTATGTGGATTATTGAAGTACTGGTGCGACATCCAAGCATAGATTGGATAGGCTAATGGTGTGTTATGGATGCAATTCTTGAAGAAGTTTCTTAGAGAAATTATATCTAGAGATGCTGGGGAAGGAAAGAGTAGCTAAGTTTATGTGGTTGACTCAAGGGAGTATGTCCATAATAGACTATTCTAGATGCTTTACAAATTTTCAGATATTTTCTCAAACATCTCAAGGGGACGAGATAACTATGTTGATGCATATTTATGAGTAGCTTAAATTTGAGATTATGTCACAAGTTAACCTCTTTTGGTTAAATAAGTTTTCTAAGGTAGTGGATCAGGCTCTCATAGACAAGGGGAACCTGAAAAGGGCTTCCCATGAAGGAAATGTAGTTGATGTTGGATGGTGAGGAGGTACGAATTCCAAGAGCAGGAAGCATCACAACGAGAATTTTAGTTATGATGATAGCAAGAGGGGTAGAAATGGGGAAGGGTCAGTTACATAAGACCTTTCCCATGTGATATTTCACTTGTGTGGTAAGTCCAAACACTTTCGTAGATAGTTTTCTTAACCACCAGTAGAGTGTTGGTCTTGTGGATAGATGTGACATCTACAAAATTTCTCTATGCCCTAGTGACCGATGGGCAGTGAGGTTGCTTCTTGGAAGAACCAAAGTGTAGGAAGGGGATCTTCTACACCATATCAGTATAGAAGCTAGAGTTCTAATGGTTGTGGTAGTAAAAGTAGTGAACTTAAAAATTTGGGTCGACAGAACCTAAATCAGTAGAGTAGTGTAATATAGGGAACTTAGATAGCATCATAGGGAAGAGGGGTGAGACAATTACATGCATTTTAGCCTATATTGGTGGATACCGAGGCTGGACCATCGATAGTGAGAGGTACTATTCTTATATAATCTACATTATCTAGTGCCTGAAGTGATACCGGTGCCTCTCATTAATTTATTTATACACAACATGTTAGTGGTTTAAGCCTGGTGATAGAGTTTGTGAGTGTATTTATGATGATAGATACACCGTTGGGTGTACAATAAATAAATATCTACTTGTATGAGGGGTGTTCTCTTGAGGTTGGGGAGTATTGTTTTCTGTGGGATATTTACATGTTGGATATGTCAGTCTTTGATCTAATTTTTTAATGGTATAGTTAGTTGAATACTGTTCCTGCATTTATTTTCACCAGAGGAGAGTGGCATTTAGTCTCCCAAGGGTGACAAATACTTTCTCTATGGAGAGTGGGACATCAAGACAGGCCATGTAGGGATATTTTCACCAGCAATAGGGGGAGATTACCACCAAGGTTGAAAGTCTATTGCTGGATTATGGGGGTCTGAGGCATGATGTCTTTCCACCAATAGTGGATTAGTTTTAGGATGTGTTTCCTAAATAATTATCAAGAATATCACCCGAGATAGATGTAGATTTTACTATCAATCTTATATTGGGGACTGATCGAGTTTCCATTCCACCATAAGGAATAGAACTGACAGAACATCCAATTTCCAAGACTCAGATGGAGGAGTTTGAGGATAATGGGTTTATCCATCCAAGTATGTCGAATTGGGGTTCACCAGTGTTGTTTACTAATAAGGATGATGGGACTCTGCACTTATGTGTTTATCATTGAAAGTTGAACTCAATGACCATGAAAAATCAGTATCCTCTTCCATGTATCGATAATCTATTTGACCAATTGAGGGGAGCCTGTGTTTTCTCAAAGAATAACATGAGATACAGGTATCATTAGTTTAGAGTTCTATTGTCTGATATATTGAGGACTGATTTTAGAATGATGTATGGCCTATATGAGTTCATTGTAATGCTATTTGGGATGATGAATGCACTGGTAGTGTTTACGGACTTGATGAATAGAATCTTCTATCTGTACTTGGATCAGTTTGTGATTGTTTTCATGGATGACATCTTGGTGTACTCCAAGACTCATAAAGATCATTCCCAACATCTTGACATCATCTTGAGTATAATGAAAGAGCATCATCTATACGCCAAGCTATCTAAGTGTTAGTTTTGGATTGATCAATTACACTTATTAGGTCACATATTCTTGGATGAAGGTATTTTAGTGGACCCTAAGAAGGCTCAAAAAGTTATATATTGGGTGAATCCCATGAAAATTTGCTATATCCATAGATATCTAGTGTTGTATGGATATTATCAGAGATTTATCCAAGAATTTTTCCATTTGGCAGAACCACTTATAGGATTTTACAAAATGGGATAAAGTTTGACTGGTCTGAAGTATGTGATAATTCCTTCTATGAGTGGAAGAAGATCTTGACATAAACACCAATATTGATCTTAATTGATCTAGGTGAGGTGTATATGGTGTATTTTGATGCTTTTGGAATAGAGATTTGAGTACTGTTGATGTAGGGAGATCAAGTTGGGGCATACAGACCTCAACATTTGAGGACACATGAAAAAAACTACCATATGCACGACCTTGATTTAGATGATTTGGTTTATGAATTAATGTGTTGTGGAATTATCTATTAGGTGAAAATTTACTATATATACTAATATCTATATCTTTAAGTATACCTTTTTTGCAATGATATTTGAATCTCTAATAGGTGAGGTGGGTAGACTATATACAATCTTTTGATTTTGAGATAACATATACTCCTGGGAAGGGAAAAAGTGTTACTAATTCCTTAAGTAGTAATAATTAGACTCAAGCCATTCAAGAGTCTAATATTGAGTGGAATATGATGGCCTTATTGGTTGATATGCATGTTTTGATCTTGGAGAGTTAGGAGCAGATGACTCTCGTATCAGTTTCAGTGGAGTCTAAAATTTTGAGTAGGATTAGAGACATACGATATGATGATCTAGAATTTTTGTCCTTGAGGAAAATCCTTAAAGGCGGGGAGACACTTCCAGAGTGGACTATATATGAGGATGATATCATCTATGTTCAGAATCAGGTTTTTATACCTACGAATATGTGGGAGGAGCTGATGAGTGTGTTTCATTCCTTCAAGTGGTTGGTGTATCCAGGTGTGACAAAAATTTACCACGACCTACATTGATAGTTTTTGTGGTCAGGCAAGAAAATGGAGATAGCAGGGTTCATGACATGATGATACACCTATCAGTAGGTGAAGGCTGAGCATAATTGACCTAGTGGTTTGATACATCCATTTACCATTATCGAATGGAATTGGTTTGATGTTATTATAGATTTGTGGCGTGTTTTACAAGGAAGGCTCAGAAAAATGACTCTATTTGGGTGGTTATATACCGTTTGATATAGGTAGACCAGTTATTACCAATACGTGAGGATTTATCAGTGGAAAAGTTGGGGGACTTGTATGTATGGGAGATATTTTGTTTGCATGTGGTACCATAGACTATTGTTTTGGACCTTGACTCATGCTTTACTTTGTAATTCTGGTATGAATTATAGAAGGTTCTTGGTACATAAGATTTTTTGAGTATAGATTTCCACCCATAAACAGATGGACAATAAAAGCATACTAAACACGTGCTTGAAGATATGCTATGAGAATGTGTCCTAATCCTTAGTGGATCTTATAAGAAACACATATTTTTGGTGGAGTTTTCTTATAACAACAGTTAGTAGGAAATGATTCATATGGAACTATACAATTCACTTTATAGTAGTCCATAAATATATCCATTATGATATATAGAGGTATGTGAAACAGAGCTATTGGGGCTGAGTCTTTTGCAGGAGACATCATAGTAGGTTTAACTAATTCAGAAACATGTGGCAACAACCCAGAGTAGGCATAAGTCATATAAAGATAGACATCAAATGCCACTAGAGTTTACAAAGGGTTATCATGCATTCCTTTAAGTTTCACCAAGGTTGGGCCACTACAGGATATAGAGATAGGAAAAGTTGTCCCCCAGGTTTGTTGGACCGTTTGAGGTTGTAGAGAGAATCAGGATAGTGGCTTACTAATAGAATCTTCTACAAAGATACTATTCTATGAATGATGTTTTCCATGTCTCATAACTTCAAAAGAATCACCCAAACATTCCCATGTAATTGATGTGGATGATATTGAGATTGAGATAGATGCATCCTTTGTGGACCATCTAATATGCATGTGGGATTGCAGTGAGAAAGTGTTGTGAAGAAAGGTCATGTTGATTGTTCATGTTTTGTAGAAATATGGATGTGCGTAGAAGGAAAAATGGGAGAAATATGTAGATACATAGGCTTAGTGGACCAATATTTTTGACTTAAAATCTTAGATATTCTTGGGAGTACATCTCAAGGACGAGCTGTTATAAGGTGGGTACATTGGAAAACCCTATCCTTTTCTGGAGATGCATCGAGATCATTTATAGGTACTATTTTTCCTTATGTTGAGTAGTTTTCATTTGAGTTCTACCTTGGGGTGTGTTTGGATGAAAATTTGAGAAAAATGGAAGAATGATGGAAGTTCATAGTGGGCGTATGGTTTTACCAAATCATACACCCTAGCCTAGTAAACCATTCAACCCTAGAAATAGTGGTTTTAGACAGATGGTGTATGGTTATTCAAACCATGATACCCTAGACATAGAGGTTTTCAACAAATGGTGTCTGGTTATTCAAACCATGTACCTGAAAATAAGAAACTGTGACCCCCTAGAAGATACACATTAGTAAGGTGCATGACTAGTGGAAACCATGCACCCCGACCAGCAAACCATGCGTATGAAATTTTAATCCCCTGAAAATTATAAAAAAAATTCTCGAACCCCCTTCTTATACCCCCAAATGCACTAGATCGACCATAATCATTTTATCTCAATTCCAAATCCTCCAAAAGGGATTCTAAGGCCCTATGACCTCCATTTATAGTGATTCAAAGTCTTGTTGGTAGATCTACACCTCTTTGAGAATGTGGCTTCTTCCTAATTGGTTTCATGTGTCTCTTCCTTTCTTTTCCCATTCTTTTGGTGGGCTGTTATCTTATTTTTTGTTGTATATAGATATATATTTTCTGAATCTAGATCTAGGATTAAGTGATCCGATTTCTATTGACTGTGGATTTAGGTTTTAGATCTAAACAATGATCTTCATCATGTTCTTGATTGATCTGCTCTGAATTAAGGATTTCTATTGGGAAATTGTTCATCAATGAATTGAGGTTGGTGGGATATTATTCAAATACTATAGTATTTATTTTGATTATGTGAATTTAATTTTATTACTGATATAAGATGATTATAAATTGAGTTCTTATATTGAATTAATAAGTTTGTGGAATTAATTAATCAAGGGATCGAGAATTGGATAATTAGTTATTAAATTAATTATGAGATATTGAGATTGTGAATTGAATAACTAATTGTGGAATTAATTATGGGATATTGATATTTTTAATTGAATAATTAATTTTTGAATTAAATATGTGATGTTGAGATTGTGAATTGAATAATTAGTTATTGAATTAATTATGTGATATGGATATTGTCGAATTTAGATAATTAATTGTTGAACTAATTATTGAAATATTTTTTATTAGAAAACTGAATAGTTAAATTTTTAATTTATTATGGTATTTTTGGATTTTGAATTGATTAATTATTTGTTCAATTAAGTAATAAAGAATGTTGATTTTATGTGATTAAACAAATTGAATAATTAATTGTTGAATTAATTAATGGAATTGATGTGATTAATTAATTAGTTAATTAATTAGTGATATTGATATAATCAATCAATTAGTGAATTAATTAATGGTATATTCAGGATCAACTAATTGTTGAATTTGTAATGAAGTTAAATTATGATATTATGATTGGTAACATGGTCATTAAATTATGAAATATGAATGCTAACATGGGCATTCAATTATGGAATATAAATTGTAACATGGGCATTCAATTATGAATTGTTAATGGTAACATGGGAATTCAATTGTGGAATATGAATGGTAGCATGGAATTTCAATTATGAATTATGAATGGTAACACATGCATTCAATTATGAAATTATGAATGATAATAATGACATTCAAATATATGATATTTTTCAGGTTTCCTTGGGAACCCAAGGGTGTTATGTGGTCAAATAAAGAGTATTTGAATAATGTAAACTATTTACTTTATTGTTTGTATTTTATTATTTATATAACTGTATTCATTCTTTGAATAGATATTGATTTTGAAACTGTTGGTGTTGTCCCACTAAGTTATACTCACACCCTACATGGGCTTCCTAATCGGTACCCGAATATATTTTATGGTTTTAGGATAGGTTAAGGGAAAATACCATATATTATATGGATGATTTGTGATAGAACATGGTTGAGGGAACCAGATGTGGTTCATGACCTACTTGGGACTTTTCAGTGTCTTTACTTTTGGGTTTTAATTTTGATACATGGAATGTATTTTAGCATGTCATATCTATTGTTCAGTTTTGATATTGTCTTTCCTATTTTGGTCATCCTCTGATACTGATATTATTCTAGTTATGTAATATCATTTGAATATTCTTATTTATTTCCATTGTTGACCTAATTTGATAAAGAGGGTATAGTATTCCCTTGACTGATATTAGACCTTCAATGCTAGTCAATAACCTCTGACATACATGGAGGTGTGCCTAAGGTCATGTGACCGATCAGATTGGGGTACCGGTGTGTGGAACCTTTGTCTAGATACTAAAATATATCAACTTAATTATGTATAGGTCATAATATTTTGGAAATTTTAAATAATTCAAGAATAAACTAGAGAACCAACTTGGCAAGAAGATAAAGATACTTTGATCTAATATGGGTGGTCGATATCTTAAATAAGAACTCATTGAAATTCTATGGGACCGTGCGATCCTATCATAACTCATTTATCCTTATACACCATAGAGGAATGGTGTTAGTGAATGGGTGAAATGTAAATGAGTCGACATGGTAATGTTGATGATGAGTCATGAAAGTCTTCCATTATCCATTTCAAAATATTCATTACAAGATGCATCACACATTCTAAACTGAGTACCAACTAAGGTGTAAGATACGATACCATACGAGTTAATGTATTGAAAGAAATTTTTGTTGTTTCATTTTCATTTAGGGGGTTGTGAGGGGATTTTTAAGGAAAACTATGGAAAGAAACTATCACGCTGATGAATAAATAGTATTTTTATTGGGTATCCCAAAGAAACAAGGGGATTATATATATATAACACCCCCAAAAAAAGTTGGATATTTCAAGAAAAATAGTTTTCTTAATAGGGAGCACATAGTCAAGAAGTATATTGGGATAAACACTAGCTTCAATGAAGTTGATACTCAGGATACACAAGAGCTGTTATAGGAACAAGTTCCATAGTTCCCCAGGGAATATGTTGTTCCCAAAACCCAATTATTTTATAGGAGGAACATAGAAGTTATAGAACCAGAAAGATATTCTTTTCTAGTCTGAAAGGTTGGTGACTCATTATTGTTTGATAATAATTATCCTCTTTCCTACAAGGAGGAAATAGAGATCTCGAAAGCTGGAATATGTTAATAATAAAGGAATTCAAGGTTGCGTTCAACATATTGACAAAAATCCTAGGTTTTGGTTGATCCAATAATTGATGTAAATCATATTAGGTGAAAATGGGTGTTCAAGAGAAAACTATACATAGAGGGTAAATTCAGTATGTATAAATGAAATATAGTGGCTAAATGTTCTAAATAATGATAAATAATTGACTATAATGAAACCTTGTCTCTAGTTTCCATGTTTAAATCCATCATAATTATACTTTCCATTACAATATTTGATGACTATGAGATTTAGTAGATGAATGTAAAAATGAATTTCCTTAATAGATACCTGCAGGAATATTTCTATATGAAACAACCAAAATGTTTTTTGACTCTAATAAATATAAATAGGTTATCCAAGTTCCATAGATCCATTTATGGGTTAATTAAGGCATCTAAGTTATGGAAAACATGGTCTTATAAAGCGAAAAAGTAATTTTTATTTCATAAATAATGAATGTGATCCATGTTTTTGCAAGATATTTAGTGGGAGTGAAGTCATATTTCAAGTAGTATATGTTAATGACATATTACTTATCGGAAATTAAACAAAAATCTTATAGTCAGTTAAATAATGTTTAAATAAGTGATTATCTATGAAGGAATTAGGTGAAGCAACACATATCCTTAGAAATAAGATCATTTGTGATAGATCCAAAACGATGCTTGAAATAAGTCAAAGTAAAAAAATTGACCAGATACTAATGAGATTTAGTATATAAAAATCCATGATATGATTAGTTATAGTTTTATATAGTGTACATCTGTCTAAGAAAATGTGTCCCCAGAAACAATATGAGAGAGATAGAATGAGTAAGATCTCATACACATCTATGACAGGATCTATCATTTATATCATGAGATATACTCGGCTTGATGATGCCTTAACTTTAACCAAGGTAGGTAGATATCAATATGATCTAAGAGAACAACATTGATCTATTATAAAGGTTATCCTTAAGTATATGAGGCATACTAAGGATATATTACTTGTATATAGAAGAGATTAAGGACTAGTCATCAGATGATATACTGGTGCTTGTTTAAAAATAGACTAGAATGATTTGAAGTCATTTTCAGGATATGTCTTCATTCTCTATATTGGTGTTGTGAGTTGTAAGAGTTCAAACAACCATTTGTCATCAATTGTATAGTGAATTAAGAGTATATAGTGAATTCTGATGTAGCCAATGAATCCATTTGGATTCAAAAATTTAAAAATATTGATGCAATTATTAGAAGTAGAGAACATATTATATTGTATTATGATAGCATTTTAGTGATATATCTAACAAAATATCTAAGTCTACATCAACAGATAAAGCACATAATATGTAAATATCACAACTTGAGGTATTTTTCCCAAATGGGTGATGTTTTTGTCAAAAACGTTTTCCCAAAATAAAAAATAGAAGACCCCTTTAATAAACCCTTATCTTATAAGAAGTATGAATGTCATGTGAGAGTTAGCAGTCTGAAGGTTGTTAACATTTAGCTCACATTAAAGTGGGAATCTGTTGGAGTTGGTTCCCTTGAAATAACTTCTAAGAACTATAATATTAATTTAACTCATGTATTTGATATTTATAAAATATCTTATCACATCATGACTATTTTTATACATAATAGTGTGTGATAATTTCATAGGTGTACTTGTCCCATGTAAAGGTCAAAAAAGTTCCATGCAATGATTAGAACCTAGAAGTTCCATGATAGTATTCTAAACTATAATTTCTATAGGTAGATAATATCATTTGATGAGACAAAAATGATATACATATTAGGGGAAGCGACTCATAGGACTTTGGAAAATATTCTCACAGTGTACACCCTGGGCAATCTTTAGTGCATGAGATTATGAGAACATGACCCACTAATAGGAAATCAACATTTATGGGTGTCATTGGATATTATTATCTACGAATGTTTGTAATGATCATTATACTTTAATATTATTATCAATACATGTAATGATTCATTAACTTTGATGTATCGATGAAAAATGTGAGGACAGATGCTCGAAACGAAGTAGGATATGTTGGGTGTGTCATGAGTGATATTGTTTTAATGAATAATATGTGAAAAAATTTATCTGATTTATTATATAATGTATGTTTATATCTCATTTAATTTTATGGGAATTCAACTGATTTATTATGTAAATTAACATGAAAATGTTGTCCACAAGTTCATTATTAGAAATTCAAAGATAGAGAAATTGAGCATATATGTTGATGAAACTAGCATACAACCTTCTTGTTTAGAGATATTGAGATAAAGTGATTATATTACATAGTGTACATTCATAGGTGGTTACATGTTATTGAAACATTAACCTCTTTCTATATGAGAGCCTTGGAGTGTTTCTAAGCACTACCCATTGAATTTGGAGTTTTTAGCATAATACCACTAAGAAAGGGGCCTAGAGGTCCACACACTAAGTGTATTCAGAACCCTGGTTTAAATTTATATGAATTTGAAATATTGGATAAATATTATTCCCAAATGCAGTTTAATTATTATTCATGTTTGTTTCATAAAAAATATTTAATCCCCAATTATTTGAGAAAATATATATGTGAGTTGAATATTTAATAAATATTTATTTATCAGGTAATTATTTATTTAATTATGTTAATATAAAATATTTTTATATTCTGATTTATTCAAAAGGTAACAAAATATTTATTTATTTTGGTTACGTAAATATTTAAATAAATATTTATTCTCTAATTTGGTTATTGTAATATTTATTTATTTATTGGTGAATAATGATGTCATGTTTATTTAATTAGTTAAATAATAATTCTCCATGATCTGATAAATATAGAGGGGGATTGAAAGATTTATTTTTATGGTCTAGTGAGAAATTTCATATTAAATATTATTTTAATAAATATTAATTTATTTATTCAAGAAAAATATTGTTTATTATATCCTTGAGTTTATCTCATTTCTAGTAAACAATAATAATAATAATATTTAGTAATGGGGTTCACCAATAATTATGAAAATAATAATGGCCATTGTGAAATTATTAACGTTCTTACCCTTCCACTATATAAACCTAGTTATGACATTTTTTTTATTCCTAATCCATTTCCATAATTGTGTGCAATGAGATGTAGAAATAATCCTCTCAATCCCTAGAGATCCCTCTCCCTTAAATGCCTTAAATAACATAGGGAAATTATCTTCAACTAGAGTGAACCCCTTATCCCTTGAATTATTCTATTACAATAAAAAATGATCCTCATAATTTATAGATTTGTTAGTGATAATAACCATATAATTCTACAGTGATTCTCAAAGGTTTGCAAAGCACGTGTGGATCACCACCAGAGGTAATCTACACTTTATTTATCTGACACAATTATAATACAACAAGTTTGATATACCAAATCATCAATGAAAAAATAATTCAATTAAAGGTAATTCTTAATTAATCAATGTATCTATAAACTAAATGTTAAAAGATCTTGTATTTTTGGATTTTGAGAGTGAAATTTTTGTCTATTTATGAGGAGAAATCAAAATTAGTTGATAAGAAATTTTATTGGTCATGTGGCATACCCATTTCTAATGTTCCTCGGAACCTTCAGTCATGTATTATGATTTCTTATTTATTTATTATGATTAAGAGATATTTGGTGGTTGTAATAATTTTATCTCTTACTTATCAAACCATTATTTGGGAAATACCTCCAATGTGTGTGATTATATACCCTAGGAACTAGTATCAAACCAGTGGCCTAATGGAGGAAAGATTTAGCTGTTGTTATCTCTCTTTCTCCATTATTGTCCCAGTAGGGGTACCTTTGGTGGGAGAAGGTCATCACACGGAACTTCAAAAAATCAACCTTTCAGAATGATCCTTATGGTCCCAATAATCCTACTAAAATCTCATTTTTCCTCCATGTTTGAGCTTGTTCTCTAGAACCAACTACTTTCTAATTTTTATTTCCTATATATTCATGTATTTTAATGTTAATAAATAAATTATCACACATTGTTTTTTATTCTAAATAAAATTTATTTTATAATGTTCAAGAATATTCATCGCATTGAAAATGACATGTGTAGTTCTCCACTATGACGAGGACCTTGATATACACTGACGATATTCTAAAAATAAGTTCTATGGCCACATAACATTCTATGATGGTACACATATAATTTCGATTGCCCCATGTGAGTACTCCTAAGTATATGTGAATTCATCTCATGTGTTCCCAATTGGTAATCTTTATAATAGATGACTTTGATAATAGATCCACTAGTAATAATTCAACATGTTTACATGTCACTGGATATTTATTTTCGTGGGTGTGTGTAATGATCCTTTGACATTAAGATTATTATTAATACATGGCATGGTTTACGCAATTGGATGTATTTTCAAAAACCATGACAACATATATTCCTGGTGAAGTTTGGTATGTTTGGTGCATCATGAATGATATGTCATTAATGAATAAGTCAAGGAAGGATTTGTCCCATCCATTTTTATGGAAGTGGATATTTCTTCCCTTTGATTGAAATGGAATCATCACATTAAATTTATTGGTAATGGTGTAATGAGAAGTTTATTATAGATATCAAAATAAAGACGTGTCGAGCATATATGTTGATGACATGGGTGTGCAACCTACTAGAAGAGATATCATGAAAAAGGGATTATATTACACAATGAACATTCATATATTGTTTTTGTCATTGAAAAATATTTTCTTCCTCTCTGTGTTCCTTGAATCATTTCTAGACAACAATTTTATACTTTAGGCAAGTCCACCTAATGCCATTTAGGAACACTACTATAAATCGAGTGATATTTAGCCCTGATTTTTTTATGTGTTGAATAAGAATCATGGATAAACGTGATATTTTTAGAAGTGTAAGCTAAAAGAACTAATAAAGGAATCTTTTATCTGTTCTAGTAAAAGAGCTGATAAAAAGGCACCATTTCCCAGCACTTTTATTAGAATTGATAAAGGTGAAACTTTATCATGGATTTTTTAACATTGATTTTTTTCACATTTAACAATGTGAAAAAAGAGGTGTTAAAGGGCCCAATGAATAATTTAATTTATATATACATATTTATGTATTTATAAAAAATATTAATATTATAATAAGTATATATATGTAAATTTAATATATAAAAACAATTTATCGATTTTTTATAAAAAATTATAATCAATGTTATTTTCATAATTTTATGTAAAAAATTTATAAAAATTATGTTAATTAATAAAAATTATTAATAATAAATTTATATATATTAATTACAAAATATATATATTTAATATAAATATGATAAATTTACATTATACTTAAACAATTATATAAATATATAAATGAAAATATTTATTTAAATATATGTTTCATTTTTGAATTTATATATTTATATTTATATTGAATAATTT
This sequence comes from Viscum album, assembly GCA_963277665.1. NCBI lineage: Eukaryota > Viridiplantae > Streptophyta > Magnoliopsida > Santalales > Viscaceae > Viscum > Viscum album. The sequence goes on along the minus strand of OY728159.1, from coordinate 117,957,891 downwards.
AAAATATGCGTTCATGTATATATATATATATGTATGCATGTGGATGTTTGTCTATGTCTATATGTGTGTGTTTGTATATGTTTTATGTGTATGCATGTGTTGTGTGTCTATGTGTGTGTGTGTTTTGTGTATTTGTATGTGTATGCATGTTTTGTGTGTGTGTGTGTACTGTATATGTTTATGTTTATATACTTATATGACATGTGTATATGTGTATGTATGTTTATGCGATATGTGTCTGTTTATTGAGTATGTGTATGTATGCATATGTATGTGTATGCCTGCACACAAGTATGTAATTGTATGTATGTGTATGTGCATACATGTGTGTCTGTGATCAATTATGTGTATGTATATTCATGTATGCATATATATGTGTATTTATATGTGCATTTGTATGTATGTGTATGTATGTGCCTATATAAGTGTGTATGTGTATGTGCATGTATGTGTATATATGTATGTCGGTGCATATGTGTGTATGTAGGTATATGTTTGTGTGTGTGTGAATGTGTATGTGTCTATGTATATATATGTGTATGTGTATGTGAATGTGTATGTGCATGTGTATGTGTATGTGTATGTGTATGTGAAGGTGTATGTGTATGTGTATGTCTATGTGTATCTATATGTGTATGTGTATGTGTATGTGTATGTCTATATGTGTATGTCTATGGACATGTATGTCTATGCATATGGATATATGCATGTGCGTGTGCATGTGTGTGTGTATGTATGTTTACATAGTATGTGTATGCATGTGCATGCACATGCAAGTAATTGTATGTATGTGTATGTGCATACAAGTGTGTATGCGTATGTATATGCATAAGAATGTGTATGTGTATGTGTATGCGCATATTTACATGTGTATTTATTTATGTGTACATGTATGTGCATGTATTTGTACCTACGCATATCTATGCGTAGGTATGTGTGTATGCGTATGTGTATATCTATGTGTATGTGTATGTGTATGTGTATGTGTATGTTTATGTTTGTATGTGCATGTGTATGTATATCTAAATGTTTATCTATGCATTTATATGAGTGTATGTGTTTCTGTATGTATATGTATGTTTATATAGTATGTGTATCTATGCATATGTATGTTTATGTATGTGCGTGCACGTGTATGTAATTGTATGTATGTGTATGTGTATACACTCATGTATGTGTATCTGTATGTCTATATGTGTATGTGTATGTGTATGTGTGTATGTACGTGTATGTTTATGTACATGTGTATGTTTATTTGTGTATGTGTATGTATATGTGTATGTATGTGTACATGTATGTCTATGCATATGTATGACTGTAGGTGTATGTGTATGTATGCTTATGTAGTATGTGTATGTATGCATATGCATTCGTATGTATGTGCATGCACATTTATGTAATTGTATGTATGTGTATGTGTATGTGCATATGTATATATACGTGTATGTGCATGTGCTTGTGCTTGAGTATGTTTATGTATATATGTATCTATGTACATGTATGTATATGTGAATATATGTATATGTGCATGTATGTTTATGTGTATGTATGTGTGTACGAGTATGTTTGTTTATTGATTTAATATTATTTATTCATTTTGAATATTTCCCCATTTTTAGTATTTTCTGTAATTCATTCATTTTGAATATTTATTCATTTTAAACATATATTCATTTAATATTTTTTGTAATATATTCAATTTAATACTTATTTATACATTTTTTTAATATTTATAGTTTTAAATAAATAATGATATTTTTATTTACTATAAAAAATTATAAAGGTTAATAATTAATTATATTTTTTATAAACAATAAATACAATGTATACATCAATAATTAGAAATAATATTATTATCTATTAATTCATTTCTATTCATCTTTATGTGTTTTATTTCATGTAATTAATCTTATAGATTAACTTTTTTGAAAAATATTCATGTTTTTTATTTAATATAATTTTTTAAATTTTAATATTATTTAATTTATTTTTTCATCTTTCAGATGTATTAATTTTTAATATTTTGGAATTTATTTATTTTTTTTAAAATTTATACATATTTAGTTACTAAGTATTAATACTTTCAACATGTTTTTAATTTATATGATTATTATTTATTCATTTTTATTTATTAAGTTTTATTATTTTTTAATATGATTGAAATTTATATAACTAATTCCTATAAATGGATTTTAATTTTAATATTTTTGTATAGTCAATATAATTCATTTTTAATAAATTTTTTCTACTTTATTAAATTTCAATATTTATTCATTTTATTCATTTTTAGAAGCTTGTAATTCATGCAATTAATGTAATGAATTATATTTTTTAAAATATATATATTTTTAATTTATTCATTTTTATTTATTCATTTTTAATTTTCATTCATTTAGTATTATTTATTGATTTTTAATATTTATTAATTTTTAATATTTATTAATTTTTAATATTTTTAAAATATATTCATTATTAATATTTATTCAAATATAAATATTTACTATGTTTTAATATTTTAAATATGTTTTTAATTTATATGATTAATATTTAGTGATTTTTATTTATTAAGATGTAATATTTTTAAAATGTTTGTAATTAATATAATTAATTAACCTAAATACATTTTTTAATATTTTCTTCATTTTTTTACATATTTACAACTCATGTAATTGATATTATGAAATCATTTTTGTAAATAGTTTTGTTGCCTATTAAATTTTGTTAATTCATTTTTCATATTCATTCATTTAGTATTATTTATTGTTTTTTTAATAATAATTTTTTTTATTTTTTTTCTAATTTATTCATTTTTCTAATATTTATTTATACATATTTATTTACTATATTTTAATATTTTCAATATGTTTGTAATTTATATGAATAATATTTATTCATATTTTAATTAAGTTTTAAAATTTTCAATATACTTGAAATTTATAGAATTAATTTATTTAAATACATTATTAATAATTTTTTATTTTAAATTGTTAATATTATTCATTTTTAATAATTTTTATTTATATAATTAATATTATTCTTCCATTTTTTTTATTTTTTATGTTCTTATACGTTGTGTAATTAATGTTCAAAATTCACTTTTTTAGTATTTTTGAAATTTATTCAGATTTGTTTATTCATTTTTAATATTCAATCATTCAATATTTTTTATTAATTTTTAATATTTTCAGAATTTATTCATTTTTTTATATTTATTTATACATATTTCTTTTATTAAATTTTTATATTTTCAATATTTTTGTAATTTATATAAAAAATTCTTTTGAATAAATTTTAAATATTTTTATAATTTATATAGTTCTAATATTTCATTTTAATAATTTTATTGTTGATATACTAAATATTATTTATTTGTTAATTTTTTTTACATTTTATCACCATTAAAACATAAGCGTTAACAAATAATACTTTTTATTACTTTTATTGCACTGATAAATGTTATGAATTATCAGTGCTAAAAAATTGCTTAAAAAGTAGTATTTATCAGCGCTAAATAAAAAAGTGTTGACAAATACTACTTTTGAAAATGATTTCTTAGCACTGATAAATCATAACATCTATCAGCACTAAAAATGAGCCGATAAAAGTAGTTATTATCAGTTATTATATTTTAATACTGATAAATAATCCTTTATGAGTACTTTTTGATTAACAATAATAAAATACCTCTTCTTCTTTATAAAAAAATCCTATAATTATGTTTTCCTCACACTATACTGAATCTCTCGCAGAATTGAAGGTCTGTTGTATCTGAGGTCGATCATTTTGGAAAAATTGAACCTTAAAACCGAAGGTATGATATTCCAAACATGTTTTAAGGAATATTATTTTATTTTTTCCCTAGGGATGAGACTGAGAGAGAAAGGTCATAGGCTATGGTGTGCCTTATAGCATGTATGTGCATGCTGTGTGGGTGGGTGCTTAGAAATCTTGTTTTGTCTAGTGTTCCTTAGATACATGTTTATATTCATTTACATATTATATTCACTAATAAACTCCTTTCTAATATAAAGATAAACAACCTTTCAGTGCTCATCACCAGCTTGAATCTATTCTTTTTGTTTCTGTAACGTATTTCCTTATGATCATGGATAGTTTGAATATATCACTTCCTATTGACATAATACCTTTTAAAATATTTTTTTTCAGTTGAGATGTGGTTTCTTCAAATCTTACTCCTACGTTGATCATTATAGTTTCAGTACACACACTTATAGTGTTTACTAATCCTATAAAAAATATCATAACAATTCCAAGTTCCTCGGACAACCATTTACATTAGTTTTAGCATGAATAATATTTCACTTCCATGAATCTAGATTTTTGTAATTCTTACTACAGAATGATGTCTCCATGTGAGTATCTTTAGAATTTGGATTCTACTTCAAAATATGAATATATCTCTCAATATTTTCAAGCCACTAATCCTTCTCCTTCAGTTTAACATCTAAATTCTCTCAGAGTGAAGTATTATCCTTATGTCCAATCATTAACAATTATTTACACCATTATTTTGAGATAGACATTGAGGTTCTATGGAGTATTCTATTTCCATTCCTAAATTCATCGATTGAAACATTTATTCAATTATATCACATTGTTCCTTTACTTTATTATTCATTCTTTCTGTTGTATCCTTTGAATCCATATCTTCCTCCATCAAAATTCTCTTATATTCTTCGAAATATACAACAAATGTAGAATTTGTTCAGCCTTTATTCTTTAATAATCACACTTCACTTCTCAAGACTTGAATCACCTATTGTTTTTGACATAGAAAAACTTCATATTTTTTATTTGTTGTGGATTCATATTTTCTACCATCATCCTCTAAGCATTCAAGTGAATATAACATGTATGCCAGTAATTATTTTTTATATGTGTTTTGATAGTGACATCTTATTATATATACCATAATACTTTTTCAGTTGTAGAAATCCATATGTTTCTTGTAAACAATAATAATTTCGGGGATTTAATTATCTCCCTTGATAAATCCATTTCAAAGAATAATAGTTTATTATGTGTTACTTATTGTAATTAAAAAAAGGGTTATAATAATTTAAATTTATATAATTATTTGCCTTTATATATTCTAACATGTTTTTGGAGCAATGCCAATTTATATCAAATATAGTGACTATATGTGTTTATATATAAAGAATAGGATTTTAGGTTTCTAATATCATATTTTTTGGTATTTATTTATTTTCTAAATATGAATATTACTAAATCAAATAGGATGGATATATATAAAAAATTGATGGATTCCAATTGTATGAAAAAATAGTATGAGGATAGGGTGAAAGAGTTCATCCTGTTTCAAAAATATCATGTATATAAACCTTATCAAAATCATTACCAATATTTATATTGTTTTTATTAAAGACTAATTAGCCCATATGAGTTGGAAGAACACTTTATCTATCACAAAATAAATTTAAGATATAAATGCTGGACTATAGATAGATAAAAACTAGATGTAGCTAGTGACTGGGATAACACTGCATTATATGGATCATCTAATATGATTACAAGTGTGAACAATGACGAGGAACGTATCGAGGATGTGATTACATGTATGAATGGTTATGAATATCATATTAAGGAAATGATAATGCTAGTTGAAAATGTACTTCATGATTTTATAAAACTATTCCAGATGTTAAATAGTTGTGAAAAGATGTCATCATATATTTGTTGTACTAAATACGCAACATTGTTAGCATTAATGAATCTATATAATGTAAAATATAGAAACGTATGGAGTGGAACTTACTTTACCGAAGTATTTTCTCTCTTGAATGATATGATACTAAAAGGTAACGTGCTTCCATTTGAAACATATGATACTAAACCAATTCTATATTCATTGGGCATGACCTGTGAAAGAATACATGTTTATCCAAGTGACTATAGACTATTTTATAATGATCATGAATCACATAAACAATTCCCAAAGTGTGGTGTGTCTCAATAAAAAAAGAAAAATAAAGTCCTTCAAAAATTGTATGGTACTTTCCAATCCTTCCAAGGTATAGGTGCCTATATATACATGAGGAGACTATAAGGAAATTTACGTGGATTTCCGATACAAGAAATCAATATGGAAATCTTTTTAACCCAGAAATACTCTCCTTAGTCAATTATAATTGATCACATGTATCCTAAATTTGGAAACAATATTAGAAACCGCTGCCTTGCACTATCTATAAGTGGGGTGAATCCTTTTCATTTACAAAGAAGCACTCACAATATATAGACAATTATATTGGTAAATTATGACTTTAAACCTTAGATATCCACGAAGAGGAAATACATTATTTTATCTATGTTTATATACGGGATAAAATAATTGGGTAATGATATTGATGTTTATTTGGATCCATTGATTGAATATTTGAAATTAATAGATGTGTAAAGTGTTATGTTGTATGATTCTTATATAAATAGTGATTTCACATATAGATCAATGTTTTACGAGATGATAAATTAATTTACTTCTTGTGTAAAATTATTAGGATATATAATTAAAGGAACTCAAGGGTGACCCATTTATGGAAATGGTATAGTCAAAAAAATGTTTCTTGGAAATCATAGGTTTCTACTCTGATGATGTAAATAATGATCTTGGATGAAATCAATTTATAGGATTTTAAAAGAAGTTACAACACCATCTCCACTAACTGGTGAACATATATTGGAGAAATTAATGTATATGAACATAACTTTGGTAATCATTTTTCAAAAAACCTTAAAAAAACCAATTATAAAAAGAGATAAGTATTTTTGAATTACCATACTAGAATTTTTTGTATATCCCATATGTTCTTGATGTACCACATGTGAAAAAAAATGTATGTGTCAGTGTAATTGGCACACTACTAAATGAACCCAACAAAACAAAGGATGACATTAAGGCTAGGTTGGAAATGATTTACATAGTTGATTTCTATACCTACTACTTATACGATGTGGAAATAATTGGTACCCCAGAATCTCGTCAAAATGGTAGAATTATTGGTAATTGAATTTCCAGAATAGGTGTTATCATAGTTACTATTATAGAGCAGAAGCACAATCACCTTTATAATTTATATAATAGTTTGGAGGTTTATCTATATTTTTAAACTCACAAATTAATTCTTAATCATTTGAATCCCTCAAAGGATGAAATATTGATATCAAATACAAATAATTGATAGTTTATAAGATGGTTTTATGACCATATTTTTAACGAGTCAACTGGAAATATGAATTTAATTTCAAAACAACTTCAATGTGTAGCCAAAGAACTACGTGTATCTGTTATCTTATAATGATTATGTAATTAAAGTTTCTATGTTATATAAAAAAGAACATTATGAACAAAATACCATGAAAAATAGTGAAGTTACACTTTTGGATGATGTTATGCCTATATAAATCCAATTTATGAATATGTCATACTTTGGCATCATAAAAAAATGAGAGAGTTGGATTAGAAAACATTCCAAGTGCGGATTTTTTTAATTCAAGTGGGTTGATAATCAGAGTGTAGTAAAAATAGATTAATTGGGATTCGAGAAAGTTTATTTATTTAAATAAGGGTACATGGATGAACCACTAATAATGGAATCACAGGTAGCAAAAGTATTTTATGTCATCAATACTGAATATAGAAAGTGCTTTATTATTATTTTATTGACTAAAGCTATTAAATAGCCATATGTCAATTCAACTGAGGATGACCCTTTCGTTGGGATGTCACACTCATTTCATGAGGGTCCAAACATAGATGGGGTTTTTTTTGTTTGATGGGACCATAAAGAGGGGATTTGGATTCTTAATATATGGGTCAAATCCCTTCAATATTTAAATAACAAGGTGAGTTCCGTAATCAGGTTATATTTTTTGATATATATTTTTTATCTCATATTATTATCTTTTCACTTACACATTAATTTAATATAAATTTAATGTTCAAATACTTATAAAGATAATGGATACTACACTTGTAGGTGCTTTTAAATCGTGATGAATAATAGGTTTCACCAAATTATGATACTACCAATGTAGAGGAACAATATGTTCCTATACATGTAAGCGATACCAATCCCGAGGAATAACATATTTATGATGTTGAAGTTTTGTAAATTTTATAAGATGAATGAGATATTTACTAGAAAAAATACAATCATCATAGCACAATGGTGTTAACAAAAATTATTAAGGAGATAGGTAGAAGCATCAAATTCGAGGTTGGATGGAATGCACACAACCATCATATTAACCCTAATGGTCTATTTTAATTATATTTTAATGAACACTCAAATTCACATGTAAATTCATGTAGATTCATGCCACAATGTAGTGTCTATAGTTAAGTAAATAATTTGGGAAGATATTAGGGTAACATTATAATATGATATATTTATTTTTATAAAAAATAAATTAATGAAATATCGATTTAATATTCATTATCCCTTATAGATTTCATTTATACTGGATGACCGCTGAATGAAATTTTTATTAACTTCAACCAAAAAATCTCATAGAGGCTTTTAGAAAATTCTTATGAAGAATCATATTATGGACACTAAAGGGAAAGAAAACCCGAACCCACCACAAATGTATTCACACTTGATAAAACAAGAAAATGGGAATGAGTTTATTAGACATCATGATGAGGTGTCTTTTTAGGTACATTAGGATTGATAAGAAATTACTAAAAATGAATGAATTAATTTCTTTTATTTATAATTTTTAATTTATGAAAAAATAATTGAGTGTTAAATTTTTTTAGTGTCCATCAAAACCAACATAACCCTAATATAAATCAATGTTTGGGTATGATTTACTTGAAAAAATAACACGTATTTTAAATATACTGTAATAATTTTATGTGGAATACAAACCAAAACATAATTATGTTCATTGTTTTATATATAAATTGATGAATCTAAATCGAAAGACACTTTCATCCCACATCTTGTTCTATAGAAGGATGCTCATGTAAATAAAGATGAAATACTAATAGATTAAGCCCAAAAATATTATAGGAATCATGTGTAAGTTTGACATAATAAAAAGTTGTTCTAATTTAAATTAATATTACATAACAGTGATTACTTATTTTACTATCTTTTTATCTTGTTTTTACCCAGGAGTCATCTTCAGCCATACTCAATAAATGAATACTTTTAGTTTCCTTTAAGTGGCCATAACAATATACCCACATCAGATGTGTGGGTTTTGGAGTGTCGCCCCAAACATTTCTTGAGAAAATAAATACACAATGGAATAAAGATAATAATATAGAGGAGATGTAGACATGAATGACCTATCTAGAATAAAAAAGTAATTTTAAATCTAGGTTGTTAGAGAATATTTTGGAATGGCATTAAATAGATAAAACAATAGAATAATAACCATTATAATAAGATCTCCCACAACTTTGAAGCGATATATTTCCCTCAAAAGTCTACCTTAACAAAGGTAATCAATTTTTTCATAAAGATTTTTCATAAAATGTGAATTTAGTAGAAATAGATAGCTTTCCTCTACAAATATTCTATGGGTAAAAAATGACTTTGATTTATATATATCACCACACTCCCATAATATTTTTTTGAGGGTTACAATTTATAATATACAAGGAGATATTATACTCAACAAATAACTTCTGAAAGGTTATATGTGAGTTGGGATTCAAATTGATCATGATCCAAACACTGAGCTACCTGTTCCTCTTGATGATCTGAATGTTTAAACAATCAAATTTTTTGTTGGAACCTTCATATCATGGTATTTTGATCATGTAATAACACTTTCTAATAAATATGTAATCCTTTATAGATTATTTTTTTATTTAAAACCTTTAACAATTATTGAAAAAAGGCATGAAATGAGGAATGTTATTACAAATGGAGAGAAATAAGGGGAAACTAATGGTCGAAACAAAACCATCTAAAGGATAAAATAATCAATTGAAAAAACCTTGAAAAAGTATCTTTACCCAAAAAAATAAAATTCAAAATCTACTAATATTATATGTTCATATAGATATAATGTACAATGGTAGTGATACAAACATCATTGATTTTGAAGAAAAAACATAGAGAGGCCATTGGTGACTTTCTTGGTCTATAAAATGTTGATGAAATCCAAAATCATAGATAGCTACCAGTCTTAGTTGTAAATTTACACATGAGTTGTGTTTTCCTTATTTTTTTATTCAACAGCTAATCCACTATGTTAATTATAGTTAAATACTATTCATATTTTTTGGGCATATATAATAGTATTATTTGAAGTGAACACACTATGAACAAAAAATTGAACTCATAGTCCTCACATAAATTCTACATAAAAAAGGACATTGGATGAATAATATTATTTAGTAATAGTGAAAAAAATAGCCACAATGTTTGAAAATAAACATTCATATAAAGAAATATACTTAATACCCATGATAAATGGGTAAAACTCTGCAATTTAATCATATAAAATATATTTATGTTCCTTCCATTAATTATTTTTTTAAGGATCATTGGTTTCTCATTTAAATCAATTTAGATAGTCGAAAGATTTATTTTTTGCATTCAATGATTGAAATACCCAACAAATAGACCAGACGTAATGAAATTTATCAATTTTTTATATGCTAGATGATTTTTTTATAAATAAACTTCAATTTATAAAATTTTTATTATTTTTTAATGAAAAATTTATTATTATAGGTGAGTTTTTAAATATCATCAAAATCCTGGCATGATGACCATCCATGAGCATAAGAAACCTATCGACTTCAATAAGTGAATAAGTTTGAGGGTATAAGTAATAAAATTTCTCTATAAAAACATATATAAAAGAAATTACTTATATTTATCAATATTTATGTAGTGTATGAAAAAAACTAATGGTAAAGATTATGGTTATTACATTTGAGTATTTATGAATGATATCATATTCCATTAATAAACTATCATAAGCAAAGAGGTATTTTTTATGATAATTAAAATTTAATTTGAAATATTTATTAATACTTTTTTTATTTGTATTTTTTTTAGTACTACCAGGGTTTTCAACAATCTATGTATTAAAAATAGGAAACATATTTTTTTTAGAAATTAATGGGTAGAATACATGGTGTCAAACTATATGCAGACATCATGAATAGGTGACTACCTCTACTTATTTAGATAAATTTCTAATAAATTTATCTATTTTTTTTTTAATTTCCATATAATTTTTATCTAATAATTATTTAGTTAATTTTCAAAAAGATCATGATGAAAAGAACTTATCTAGAAAAGTTTTTTCTTTTTCATTTTTGTGTTATATTACAAGAATAAAATGATTAGAGAAAAAACAATTCTAGACAAAGTATTTAATAAGGATGATGCAATCATGTACTATTTGTTCTATCCATTGAGATATTTTTGTTTACTCAATTTTTTATGTTAAAAAATATTTCTTTTCTATTTAAAAATAACCTCTAGTGTGCATTTTTAGTTTAAATTGATATTTTAGTTGAAACTATGTGTGACATACTGAAAAATGATAAAAAATATTCAGATTATTTTGATACTTTAGTACAATGAACAATAGATCATTTATGATGTGTGGGAATCATTCATAACTCAATCTGAGACATGGTGTGACCGATGTGACTTAAAATGAATGTTTTCAATTTAAAAATGAAATTTTAGTTAAAATTTTGTGTCACTCATCGAAAGAAATAAAACACAATCATATTTCTTAAAAAATTATGAAAAAAACCCATAAGTCATTATTGATGTGTATGAATTAGTTTCACATCAATCTGACACATGATATGACCGGTATGACTGAATGTGTGTGTTTTCCGTTTGAAGTGACATTTTAGTAAACAATACATTTGACATATAAAAATTGAGAAAAAACACATTTTTCTTATTCTCAAACTTTACGAAAACAATCCATAATTAATTTTTGATGTGTCAGAATTAAACACACATAAATATGATGCATGGTGTGACTGGTACAATTCAAAGTGTGTGTTTTTATACAAAACTAACATTTTAGCTAAAAACACATCTGACATACCCATACCCAAGAAAACGAATTTATATTGTTTTGATAATTTGTGTCAATGATCCATTAATCTTTGTGACATGTAGGAATTATCCATATATGAATTTGATACACAGTATAACCGGTATGAATCAAAGTGTGTCTTTTTATTTTAAAATGAAATTTTAGTTAAAAATAAACATGACATACACAAAACTATAAAAAATAATTTATATTGTTATGATATTATATTAAAAAAATCAATATGTCATTTGTGACATTCAATAATCAACTGTATTTCAATCCAAAATGTGGTATGATCGATATTAGTCGAAGTGTGTGCATTTATTTTAAAAGGATATTTTAGTTAAAATGATGTGTGACATGCCCAGAACTAAGAAAACACATTTAGCTTGTTTTGATAGTTTTGTAAAATCATCCATAATTCATTTTTGACATGTATGAATCAGTATTACCTCAATTTGATACACAGTGTGACTAGTACGACTTGAAATGCATGGTTCCAGTTTAAAAATGAAATTTTAGTTAAAATCACATGTCACTCATTGAAAATAAGTATACCATGCTCATATTTCCCTGATAATTTAGGAAAATGATCCATGTAATTTATGATGTATAATAGTCAGACTCATATCAATCTAACACACATAGTGACTGGTATGAATCAAAGTTCGTGTTTTCTATTATAAAATGAAATTCTAGTTAAAATCACGTTTCACTAACTAAAAACCATTCAATCACACTATAATTGTATTCATACTTTAGGAATATGAACCTTAAGTCATTTTCGATGTGTCAGAATCAACTGCATTTCAATCAGACACATGGTGTGACCTGTATGAATCCAAGTGTGTCTTTTTTATTTAAAATTGAAATTATAGTTCAAAACATTGGTCACACACTAAAAAATGGGAAAAATTATATTATTTTTATTCTTTATGAGAAAAATTTATAACACATTTTTTATGTGTAGGAATCATCCATATTCTAATCTAATACATGGTGACATCTATATGACTTGAAATGTCTGGCTGTAGTTTGAAAATTACATTTTAGTTAAAAATGTGTATCACTCACTGAAAACTAAGAAAATAAACTAATATTTTCTTGATAATTTTTTTAAAATCATCCATAACTCATTTTTTATATATAGGAATCAAGAACACATCAATTTTATTCACATTTTAATAGGTATGACTCAAGCGGTGTGTTTTTATTTAGAATTTAATTTTAGTTCAAAACACACATCATATACTCAAAACCTATAAAACACATTCATATTATTTTAATAATTTATGAAAATGATTCATAATACACTTTTGATGTGTAGGAATAAGTTATACCAAAATCTGATATATGGTGTGATGGGTATGACTCAAAATGTTTGGTTTTAGTTTAAAAAATACATTTTAAGGAAAAGTGAGAAACTCATTGAAACAATGAGTGAACATTCTCAAATCATCTCGATACATTATGAAAATGATCTATAATTTTTTTGATGTGTAGGAATCAACCTCATGTCAATCTAATGCATGGACTGACTGTTATGACTCAAAGTGTGTGTTTTAATTTACAATTTACATTTCAGTTCGAAACACATAGCACATACTAAAAACTTAGAACACACAATAAAATTGTTTTTATAATTTAATAAAACAGTCCCTAAGTAATTTCTAACATGTAGGAACCATCTATACCATAATCAGATACATGGTCTACCCAGTATGACTCAAAATGTGTATTTTTAGTTTAAAAATTATATTATAATTTAAAAGAATCATGGCATTCTCAAAACCAATAAAAAAATTATATTGTTTTGATACTTTATAAAAATAGTCTTTAAGTCATATGTGATGTGTGATAATCAATTTTACCTCAATCTGATACATAGTGAGAAAAATATGACTTGAAATGTGTGGTTTTAGTTTAAAAATAATATTTTAGTTAAAAACATGTGTTACTCACTAAAAACCATGAAAAAATGACTGTATTGTCTTGATACATTAGGAAAATGATCCATAAGTTATTTTTGATGTGTAGGAATCAACCAAATTTCAATTCAACACATAGTGTGATATATTTGAATTAAAGTGTGAATTTTTATTTTAAAATGACATTTTAGTTAAAAATATGAGTGACATACTCATAACTGAGAAAAAACATTCATTTTTTTTATAATTTAGTACAATGATATATAAGTAATTTATGATGCTTAGGGATTATAAATACCTCAACATGATACACTGTGTGCTCGATATGATTTTAAATGTGTGTTTTCATTTTAGAAAACACATTTTATTTAAAAACACACGCGACATCCTAAAAAATGAGAAAAACAATCATATTGTTTTTTCGAAAATTTAGGATAATGATCCATAAGTCATTTTTGATGTGTGTAAATTAGTATTACCTCAATATAATATGTGACAGGACTAGTATGACTCAAAATATGTGGTTTTAGTTTAAAAAGACATTTTAGTTAAAAACAAGCATCATTCAATGAAAACTAATAAAAACATTATTATTGTATTGATACTTTTGGAAAATAATCCATGAGTCATTTTTGGTGTATAAGAACCCACCAAATGTCAATATAATGCACGGTGTGTGTAGAGACCCAAATCTTAACGTACATGGACATTACATTACTTTTGTGGAATACTTAGTACATAACAAAAACACACACACAAGGACCACAATAGTTTAGTGTCTTTGGAAACTCGGAACGTAATCTTCTAATCATGGTGAAAGATCTTCAACATCTCCCATAAAGATCTTCTTTTTTTTCTTACCTAAAACCTTTCTTTATATCCTGGGAAAAAGAAAACAAAAAAGGGTGAGCTCAAATGCTCAGTAAGGGTAAACAAAAGAAATATCAATCACATCATATTCATAAGAACATAACTTTTGGAAATCTTAACATGAAAAAGAGAGCATAATTTCATAACATGGGATAAATCATAGTAGTGAAATGGAATCCCAATAATCATAACTTAAAACATGAAACTTTGTGGCATACACACATAGTCATAGAGAATCATTTCTTATTAGTCAAGACTCATTTCCAAGACTATCTTAGTGGACAAAGTCCATTTCTGACCCGAGTCACCATCGTTTTAGTCCGGTTTCACTGAACCGGTATAACCTACCATTTCAGCCATGTCTATCTCATGAGATATAAAATCTTTACCCAATGCATTGGAGGGAGATATAGGTCCCACCCATCTCATAATGATACCATTCTTATGTGTGCCACAAAATCATAAATCATACATCATAGCATAACCCATGTAATAAAAATGGGAATCTTAAACATCGGGACATCATAAAACAATTCATATAAGATAAAGGAATTCATAAAAATAATTACATCACAACATAATCAAATCAATGTAATAATAGGGATAGAAACAGAACCCTTTATTATCTTATATGGAAAATAATTTTGATAAAACACTTAAACTCCATTCTTGAGGGAAATATCCTTTCTACTTCAAAAACACTTTTCCTTTCTTAACATGTCATACAATTCTAAACTAAAATATGTTGATTAAAAATAAACTTGAAAACTTGTAAAGGAAGGTTCTTGGAAATAATGTTTTAAAAATCCATTCATGCTGTATAAGTTAAAAAACATTCTTCTCGTACTTTTATTGGAAAAGTCAAAAAGTACCTCGTACAAAAAAAAACGACAAAAGATTACTTTCATATCTTTTACTAAAAAACTCACCGAAGGGTAAAATTGGATTTAAACAATTTTAGGTGGATGGAAATAATATTACATATTAAGGAAACTTGGATGTGGATGATAAAATAGACCCTAGTAAATTTCAAAGTATAAACAATCTCGGATAAAAATGAGATTGTGATATTTCCCTTACCTTATGTTCGATATGCTTTATACGTATCCGAACCTCCTGTATAATGATTTAAATAATGTCATTAACTTATTACAGAATCATATATGGTTCACTTATGACTTTATATTACCCGTTCTTTTGTAAATTCAATGTTAAAGAAGCGTTTTGGGTAAAATCGTTTCATTTATCGTAGGTGTTTGGACTTGTTGTTCTTGACATTATTATTACTTATATCATGATTTAATTACTTCCAGAATATAAAACATGATTTATATATCATATATATTCAGTATATATATATATATATAAATAATAGATAGATAAATTAAATGAAACACACCGTTCATGGAGATGGTAGTCCGTACGTACGCATGAACGCTGTTTTCCTTTCCTTATTGTATTGAATGGAAGTAAGTAGATGACATACATATATATATATACATAAATCCAGTAGATTTAACATGTCATATATTTCGTTATTATTCATTATATATACTTTATAATCATTCTAGAATGGTTAACATGGATAATAAATCTCATCGCATCGTGGAGACGGTAGTCCGTACGTACGTACGAGCGATGATATCATTCCCATGGTCGTGGAATTGTGTTGAAGTGTATGTATACTATTTCAGTATCAATATCAATTAATAATAATCATATATAGTTACTCATTGCACCATTATACCCATCCAATTAAGGTGGTGGCAAAAAATAGATTACACCACGGCGTGGAGACGGTATTCCGTACGTACGCACGCGCGGTGATTTCCTTTTTCCGTAGGATGGATAGAAGGTTAATTAGAGTTGTTTAATATTTATAATAACATATTAGTATATAATAAATACTGATGTTATTACTTTATCATGAAACAACTAAAGAAGAAGAAGTTGACGAAGAAAGAAATTGAAAAAGATCGGTAATGGATATTACCTCTTTTTGACGCGCCTTCACTTAACCTCAACTTAAAGAACTAAGGATGGTCTTTTGAGAAGACCAGGACCTCTAGGATGATACTAGGGAAGTGGAGAAGAGATTTTGGTAGGGTTTGGCCGAGCTTGAATTCTCAAATTGGTGTGAGGAGGAGAGGGAGGTGGTGCCCTTTTATAAGGGAGGAGAGGGGCACCATAGGAAAATCTCAAAATATTATTTTATATTAAGGTCAAATTCGGTTTATAATGGTTCAAAAGGGTCTTATTTCGAAGATAAAGTGGGGATGGGTCTAAATCCTCTCATACAATAGGATTTAGACAAGTTTAGGTTATTATTTTAACCTTATCAATTAGATTTAACTCTAAGTTAAATAATTTAACTTTTACCGTTTCTTTTTGTTTGATTACACTATATGGTTAATAAACTTACCATAACAAGACAAACGAACCCCAAATTGTTTATTATTAATATTTCTATCCTTATATAAGTCATTTGTCTGAACCGTAGATTTTTAAGAATTCAATAACAATTAATAATACAATATATTTTTTTTAAACTAATTTATGTCAATTTTGACACTATTTGGTACATGATTTTTATGAAATTCATAACAGAATGATACGTTCGAACCAAGTTACTTATATCAACAATAACATGTCATATTAACCTAGAAAATTAATTTAAGTCATAAAAAGTCTCAAATTACATTTATTTGGACATTTATAACATCAATTATGTCAATATTTCATTAATAAGACAATTACTGCTCATCTTTGTGTCATAGTAAATGATAATTATTTAATCCCTAAAAATTCTAAATAAATTCATATGATGTAGATAATTGTATTATATTTCTGGAGACTATTCATGTTCGAAGTTTCATGAATTGTATCACTAAATTAAAATTATTATACTTATAAGATTTAAGAAAGTGACATGTTGTCACATTCTTTGGTTTTAATAATAATTAAATTATTTTCATGGAAAAAAGTCCATAAAATGAATCTAATACGACCCTTAGGTTATATGGGTCTACTTGTAGCTATCCAATAGGATTTTTACAAGTGTTAGGGTAATTTTATAATCTTATATTTACCCTTAATAACCTGATTTACCTTTAACTATAGTAAATAAAATTTACCGTAGTTACTATTCACAATGCCCAAAAATAAAAAGTAGCTTATTAACATAATTTGGACCCACTGATTCCAAATATGGAATCCATTTTTACAAATTCAATACACAAAAGATGCAGAAATTAAATTAAAATTAATCCTGTTCTCGAAAGAAAACGGGTTTTTCTTTAAAACATTGCAAAAGATTGAATTGATTTAACATACGAATTCAAGGTAAAATCAATGCTAATGACATAAATTATATTAAATGGTAAAAATATATTTCATTTATATTTTAAAACCATTCAATATTATAATTTAACCACATAAGATATTACGATGAAAAAAATTGTTTTTAATTAAAATATAGCTTGTTTTTACTATTCATTAAAATATGAAAGTTATCGGAAAAATATCAAAACTTTATATAATGTATATTTTTATATCTTGATTCAAAAGAAAAATTTTATTTTGTCAAATTGAACTTATAAACATGTCAAAAACTAGATTTAAAATGGGTATTCCATGAAAAGGTGGCAAAACTGCATTTTTTGAAAAATACTTATTTTACCCGAAAAATTTATTTTGTTCTTATGCCATGTTCTAGAAATGTGTAAGATGAATAATAATGTTATAAAATTAAAAATTTAGTTAACACTATTCATAACGGCTAGTTCATAACAATATTATAATAATATATCATTGTTTAGTAAAACCTGGTATTGCGTACAACACACGCTATCGAGGAAGGTCGCGATTGCATGTAATGCAAGCCAAGTCAGGGTTGCGTGCTGTGTAAGAATCCTTCGTTGTTTCGTATAACAAAATCCAACCATATTTTATTTATACATTGAATATATATATATATATATATACTCAATGTTGCGTAGAAGAACTATTATCAAAATTGTGTGTAACACGATCCAATAATAGTGTTGCGTATACTGAAAGCTAATACGGTGTTGCGTATAGCGCAAGTTAATCTTTGTGTAGCATAAAACACAAGACATTAATGAAATTAAAAGAATATTTTTCATAAAATCTCAGGGTGTTACATTCTACCCCCCTTAAAATGAATTTCTCCCTCGAAATTCGTCGGGGTTATAAATGGTTTACTATTCAAAAGTTTATTTAATAGAAACCCACATCGTAAAAAGGAATACCAAAACCAATCTTTAAAAACAAAAGTATGAAACTTAATGTTTTCCCAAATAAACTAATCACTGGGTTTCCACATAGGTGAAAATATGGATATGGAAGAGAAATCTAACCATTATGTTCTGATGGAGAGTGGTAGAGAACATGGCTATGGAAAATCCAGCAATCACAAAGCCATAGATTTATGATGATCTAAGGTACCATCTGATTCATCAGATATAAGGTCACTAAGACAACATTTTTGGTTTTCAAGATTATTTCCCAAAAGTTGATGAATAAAAAGAAATACATACATTATTTTGGTACAATATCACTGTTGTTCGTGAATTGAACAATTTCCACTTCATCCCTTAATGAAATGAAGTTGAATTTGTTATTCGTGATGTGTTAGCAGATCATGTGATAGAATGATGGGTCATTCCATCTGTCTCAATCAAAAGGTTAGAAAAGTTATCAAAAAAAATACATAAGTCCATCAATAGTGAGATTATTCATATATGGTTCCTAAAATGGATGTATACTTCATATATCATACTTATTAATATAATAAAACTAGTTTCTACTAAACAGGGACTTCCTGTAGGCTAGTGGTAGGCGATAAAGGCCAGTCGCACTTCGGTTGTGGGTTCTATTCCCATAGCCTTGTCTGACGCAATGGGCTGTCGCCCGTCCTGCAGGTTTTCCTTTTTCTAAAGATATATTACTATAACATCCCATCAACAATATCAAAAAAAAATTTATACTTAAACAATACTAACTTATGTCTAACATAATCCATTCCAATCTTTAGGCTTATCTAAAATACTACAGTCCACTCTCATAATATAGTGAAAATGATTACCAGAGATTTAATACCATCGTTGATCCCCATATATCATAAGATATGTCTTGTTGGTCACATTACAAACATTCAAAGGCCTTAATCACGTATTCTCTTGAAAAATTAATACCCATTAAACCTTAGTGAAAACATAAATGCTGTCAAAAGTTAACTCTTTCCACATACCAAAATCCAAAAATTCTATATACTCAAACCATGATATCACTTAGTCTTTATATCAATCATGAGCTCATGAATACTGTTAAACATTTCATTTTCTCGTTCTCCCTTCATTATGCGCATATCATCTTATTTCCAAAAATATCTGAATAACCTTTCATGGATACTGGTATCATTAATCATACACTTTTAAAACTCAAGGAAAGAAAACAGTGTAACAATCCTTAGATGTCTCTTTATTCCATAGTACCATGAGATTACTTATACAACATTACACATGATAAACATGTAATCATTCCACTACATTCTTAAACCATTGACCGAGCTTCAACAATTCTTTCATCTCACATATCATTTGTAGTTTCTTCATCATCATCCACATAAATACTACCCATACGACCATACTGATTCTCTTCATGAGACTTTCCCTTAGTGCATTGGTTTGCATAATGCCTGTACATTCCACATTTAAAACATTTAATCATTGTTGATGTCATAGAAATACCATTATCCTCATCCCTGGTGTTAATTGAACCTTTTCCTTTGCACTTACTGGCTTTGTGTCCTTATTTTCCACACCCAAAGCATCTTCTAGTTCCTTTGAAACATTCTCCTTGATGCCTCTTCCCACATGATTTACATAGGGGAA
Organism: Viscum album; assembly: GCA_963277665.1. Classification (NCBI taxonomy): domain Eukaryota; kingdom Viridiplantae; phylum Streptophyta; class Magnoliopsida; order Santalales; family Viscaceae; genus Viscum; species Viscum album. Next base: position 117,937,100 of record OY728159.1, on the reverse strand, counting down.
ATTGAACTTTCTTTCCTCTATGATCATCATGAAACTCCATCTTTCTGTTATTAGCCGAGTCAGGAAACTTACCAAATTTTACTTTATTGATCATATTATGAGATTTCTGATTCGGCATAATAATGATGTTTGGACTTCCAAATCCCATTTCATTTAGTTGCTCATGAAGAATATCATTCCATTGTCCATCATATCCTCCATTATCGTGAATCATCTTGTTTCTAGCCATTTTCTAAAACCCAAAAAGAATAGTGTGAGAGGAAAAAATCATAATAAAGGGGGATTAACTTCAATATCTAACATCTTTGGTTTAATCTAATATCATTACCATAGTTCTAGGACTATATCTTATATGTATACTTATCCTTAGTGACATCCCTAGACATACCTTAGAAATATCTCTAGGGATCTCACTAACGTTCTCGCATCATAATTTCCAAAGGTTGACTAAACCATTCCTCTAATACCAACTGTAGAGACCCAAATATTAACGTATATGGACATTACATTACTTTTTTGGAATAATTAGTACATAACAAAAACACACACACAAGGACCATAATAGTTTAGTGTCTTTGGAAACTCGGAACGTAATCTTTTAATCATGGTGAAAGATCTTCAACATCTCCCATAAAGATCTTTTTTTCTTAAATAAAACCTTTTCTATATATCCTGGGGAAAAGAAAACATAAAAGGGTGAGCTCAAATTCTCAGTAAGGGAAAACAAAAGAAATATCAATCACATCATATTCATAAGAACATAACTTTTGGAAATCTTAACCTGCAAAAGAGAGAATAATTTCATAACATGGGATAAATCATAGTTTTGAAATGGAATCCCAATAATCATAACTTAAAACATGAAACTTTGTGGCATACACACATAATCATAGAGAATCATTTCTTATTAGTCAATACTCATTTACAAGACTATCTTAGTGGACAAAGTCCATTTCTGAACTGAGTCACCCTCGTTTCAGTCCCGTTTCACTCAACCTGTATAACCTACCATTTCAGCCATGTCTATCTCATGAGATATAAAATCTTTACCCAATGCATTGGCGGGAGATATAGGTCCCACCCATCTCATAATGATACCATTCTTATGTGTGCCACAAAATCATAAACCATACATCATAGCATAACCCATGTAATAAAAATGGGAATCTTAAACATCGGGACAACATAAAAAAATTCATATAAGATAAAGGAATTCATAAAAATAATTACATCACAACATAATCAAATAAATGTAATAATAGGGATATAAACAGAACCATTTATTATCTAATATGGAAAATAATTTTGATAAAACACTTGTACTCCATTCTTGAGGAAAATATCCTTTATACTTCAAAAACACTTTTCCTTTCTTAACATGTCATACAATTCTAAACTAAAAGATGTTGATTAAAAATAAACTTGAAAACTTGTAAAGGAAGCTTCTTGTAAATAATGTTTTAAAAATCCACTCATGCCGTATAAGTTAAAAAAACATTCTTCTCGTACTTTTGTCAGAAAAGTCAAAAATTACTGTGTACGAAAAAAATGAAAAATATTACTTTCATATGTTTTACTAAAAAACTCACCGAAGGGTAAAATTGGATTTAAAAAATTGTAGGTGGATGGAAATAATATTACATATTAAGGAATCTTGGATGTGGATGATAAAATACACCCCAGTAAATTTCAAAGTATAAACAATCTCGGATAAAAATGAGATTGTGATATTTCCCTTACCTTATGTCCGATATGCTTTGTACGTATCCGAACCTCCTGTATAATGATTTAAATAATATCATTAACTTATTATAGAATCATATATGGTTCACTTATGACTTTATATTACGCGTTCTTTTGTAAATTCCATGTTAAAGAAGCGTTTTGGGTAAAACCGTTTCATTTATCGTAGGTGTTTGGACTTGTTGTTCTTGACATTATTATTACTTATATCATGATTTACTTACTTCTAGAATATAAAACATGATTTATATATCATATATATTCAGTATATATATATATATATAATAGATAGATAAATGAAATGAAACACACCGTTCATGGAGACGGTAGTCCATACGTACGCATGAACGTTGTTTTCCTTTCCTTATTGTCTTGAATGGAAGTAAGTAGATGACATACATATATATATATATATATATATATAAATAAATCCAGTAGATTTAACATGTCATATATTTCATTATTATTCATTATATATACTTTATAATCATTCTGGAATGGTTAACATGGATAATGAATCTCATCGCGTCGTGGAGACGGTAGTCCGTACGTACGCACGAGCGATGATATCATTCCCATGGTAGTGGAATTGTGTTCAAGTGTATGTATACTATTTCAGTATCAATATCACTTTATAATAATCATATATAGTTACTCATTACACCATTACACCCATCCAATTAAGGTGGTGGCGGAAAATAGATTACACCACGGCGTGGAGACGGTATTCCGTACGTACGCACGCGCGCTGATTTCCTTTTTCCGTAGGATGGATAGAAGGTTAATTAGAGTTGTTTAATATTTATAATAACATATCAGTATATAAGAAATACTGATGTTATAACTTTATCATGAAACAACTAAAGAAGAATAAGTTGAAGAAGAAAGAAATTGAAAAAGATCGGTAATGGATATTACCTCTTTTTGACGCGCCTTCACTTAACCTCCACTTAAAGAACTAATGATGGTCATTGGAGAAGGCCAGTACCTCTAGGATGATACTAGGGAAGTGGAGAAGAGATTTTGGTAGGGGTTGTCCGAGCATGAATGTTCAAATTGGTGTGAGGAGGAGAGGGAGGAGGTGCCCTTTTATAAGGGAGGAGAGGGGCACCTTAGGAAAATCTCAAAATATTATTTTATATTAAGGTCAAATTCGGTTTATAATGGTTCAAAAGGGTCTTATTTCTAAGATAAAGTGGGTCTGGGTCGAAATACTCTCATCCAATAGGACTTATACTAGTTTAGGTTATTATTTTAACCTTATCAATTAGATTTAACTCTAAGTTAAATAATTTAACTTTTAGCGTGTCTTTTTGTTTTCTTACACTATATGGTTAATAAACTTACCATAACAAGCCAAAAGAACCCCAAGTTGTTTATTATTAATATTTCTATCCTTATCTAAGTCATTTGGCCGAACCTTAGATTTTTAGGAATTCAATAACAATTAATAATATAATATTTGTTTTAAAAACTAATTTATGTCAATTTTGACACTATTTGGTACATGATTTTTATGAAATTCATAACAGAATGATAAGTTCGAACCAAGTTACTTATATCGACAATAACATTTCATATTAACCTAGAAAAGTAATGTAAGTCATAAAAAGTATCAAATTATATTTATTTGGGCATTTATAACATCAATTATGTCAATATTTCATTAATAAGACAATTACTGCATCATCTTTGTGTCATAATAAATGATAATTATTTAATCCCTAAAAATTCTAAATAAATTCCTATGATGTATATAATTGTATTATATTTCTGAATACTATTTATGTGTGAAGTTTCATGAAGTGTATCACTAAAGTAAAATTATTATACTTATAAGATTTAAGAAAGTGACATGTTGTCACATTCTTTGGTTTTAATAATAATTAAATTATTTTCATGGAAAAAAGTCCATAAAATGAATCTAATACGACACTTAGGTTATATGGGTCTACTTTTAGCCATCCAATAGGATTTTTCCAAGTGTTAGGCTAATTTTATAATCTTATATTTACCCTTAATTACCCGATTTACCTTTAACTATAGTAAATAAAATTTACCGTAGTTACTATTCATAATGCCCAAAAATAAAAGTAGATTATTAACATAATTTGGACCCACTGATTCCAAATATGGAATCCATTTTTCCAAATTCAATACAAAAAAGATGCAGAAATTAAATTAACTTTAATCCCGTTGTCGAAAGAAAACAGGGTTTTCTTTAAAACATTGCAAAAGATTGAATTGATTTAACCTACGAATTCAAGGTAAAATCAATGCTAATGACATAAATTATATTAAATGGTAAAAATATATTCTATTTATACTTTAAAACCATTCAATATTATAATTTAACCACATAAGATATTACGATGAAAAAAATTGTTTTTAATTAAAATATAGCGTGTTTTTACTATTCATTTAAATATGAAAGTTATCGGAAAAATATCAAAACTTTATCTAATATAAATTTTTATATCATGATTCAAAAGAAAAATTTTATTTTGTCAAATTGAACTTATAAACATGTCAAAAACTAGATTTAGAATGGGTGCGCCATCAAAAGGCGGCAAAACTGCATTTTTTGAAAAATACTTATTTTACCCGAAAAATTTATTTTGTTCTTATAACATGTTCTAGAAATGTGTAAGATGAATAATAATGTTATAAAATCCAAAATTTAGTTAAAACTATTCATAACGGCTAGTTCATAACAATATTATAATAATATATCGTTGTTTAGTAAAACCCGGTATTGCGTACAACACACGCTATCGAGGAAGGTCGTGATTGCGTGTAATGCAAGCCAAGTCAGGGTTGCGTGCTGTGCAAGAATCCTTCATTGTTTCATATAACATAATCCAACCATATTTTATTTATACATTGAATATATATATATATATATATATATATACTCAATGCTGTGTAGAATAACTATTATCAAAATTGTGTGTAACACAATCCAAGAATAGTATTGCGTATACTGCAAGCTAATACGATGTTGCGTATAATGCAAGGTAATCTTTGTGTAGCATATAACACAAGACAGTAATGAAATTAAAAGAATATTTTTCATAAAATCTCAGGGTGTTACAGTGTGATCAGTATGACTAAAAATAAGTTTTTTTATTTAAATTTGGTATTTTAGTTCAAAAAAAGCCACACACTCAAAAACAAACGAAAATATTCAGTTTGTTTTGATAATTTAGGAAAATAAAAAATAAGTCATTTTTGATATATAGGAATCATTTGTATCTCAATCTAATAAACATTTTCCTCCAAATGAATCAAAATATGTGTTTTTTGTTATAAAATGTCATTTTAGTTAAAATGATGTATGACATGCTCAAAATGAAGAAAAACATTCATATTTTTTTGATTACTTTAGTAAAATGATCCATAAGTCATCTATGAAATGTAGAATTTAATCATACCTCAATTTGATACAGGGTGTGACCATTATTATTTTAATAGTGTGGTTTCAATTTAAAAATCAAATTTTTGTCAAAAATATGTATCACTCCTTGAAAACTAAGAAAACATACTTATATTGCCTTGATAATTTTGGAAAAACATCCATTAGTCAGTCGTGATGGGTGGAAATCAACCACAAATCAATATGATTCATAGTGTGATTGGTATGACTCAAAGTGTTTATTTTTATTTAAAATTTACATCCTAGTTCATAACACACATCACACACTAAAACTGAGCAAACACATTTATATATTTTTTTATACTTTAAGAAAATTATCCACAAGTCATATGTGACATGTAGGATATAACTGTACCTCAATCAAATACTTGGTGTTCCCAGTATAACTTGAAATGTGTGTTTTTAGTTTAAAAATGAAATTTTAGTTAAAAATAAATATGACATACTGAAAATTGATCAAACACACTCTAATGGTTTTAATATTTTATGAAAATGCTTCATAAGTCATTTGTGATGTATACCGATCAGTCATTCCTCAATCAGATACACAATGTATATTCATGTATTTTAATATTAATTAATACCTTATCACAAATTGATTATTCTTTTACATAACATTAATGTGATAATGTTCTTGAATATCTATCAAATTGAAAAGCCCATGTGTAGTTCCCCATTCTAATGTGATCCTTGATATGAAATGATGAAATTCTTAAACTTAGTTCTAGGATCATATAACATTATATGTTGGTACACATAACATGTTGATCAATAGGTATGAACACTCATAAAGAGATGAGACTTTACATCATGAGATTTCACTTGGTAATCTTCAAAATGGGTGATTATGAGAACGAATCTGCCAGTTAGAATTCCATATGTTTTTGTATTATTGGATATTCCTTTTCTCGTGAATGTGTAATTATTCTTAGACTTTATGATTATTATTAATTCATGTCATAGCTCTAACACTTTTATGTATTAATATAAAATACAATGGAATATGTTAACAATGAAGTTGGGTATGTTTGGTGTGTCATGAATGATATGTTATTAATGAATGATTTGAGGAAGAATTTTCCCTTCAATCCTTATAAAAGTCGATATGTCAACCATTTGATTGAAATTTAACAGTCACATTAAATTTCATGTCCATGGTGTAACGATAAGTTTATTTTAGATAGATAAAGAAATATCTATCAAGCATATAGTTTGATGACATGGGTGTGACGCCTGATTGATGAGATATTGTGGAAAAGATATTTTATTACATACTGAACGTTCATATGTGATGATTTCCATTGCAACATATATTCTTCATCTCTAGGTGCCTTGAACCATTGCTAGATAGTAATTTTGGACTCCAAGTAAGTTTACCTAATTCCACTGACAAAGAAGCTAGAGGGTCACACATAATGTGTATCTATTATTCTTAATTGAACATTTTTTATATTTAATGGTTGAAATAAACATTATTTTTCTCATTGATAAGTGACATGTATTCAATATTTATTGATCACAAATATTAAATAAATATTAATTCACATGGTAATTGTTTGATTATAGAGATAAATATAATATGTATTCATGTATTGTTATTCAAAGGGTAATAAATAATTATTTTTTGATTAATAAATAATTTATTTAATTACATGAATATTAAAAAAAAATTTATATTCTTTAGAATATGAATATAATATTTATTTATTTATTGAATGTATAATATTTATCTATTTTTATTCACAAGGTAATGAATAATTATTTATCAATAAATGATTTATATAATTATGTTAATATTAAAATAATTTTTTGTTTTATTTTTCAGATCGTAAATATAATATTTATTTATGATATGTAAATATTTATTTGGGAATTTAACAAATGTCAAGAAGGACAAACAAACCCAGTTATTGGTTTGATGTTAAATATTAATTCACCTGATTGTAAAGAATTTTTTTATCATGGAGGTTAGTTCATTCCATGGAATAAAGTAATACTAATATAATTTTACATGAAATGAGGTTCATTATGAGTTTAAAATATTATTAAAAGTATTTGTATAATTAAATATTAAATTTTAATGAGGTGAAATGATTTTGATGATGATGGATGAGTCCCTAGGGATAGATTTTTTATAGTAATTGTACACATATTCTGTGAAATAATCTTGTTAAATATTAAATCTTTATTAGGTGAAATTTTTAAATATTGTTAAATATTAAATATTAAATAACATGTATACCAATATTTAATTTTTTTATGTGGATAAGATAGGTTAGAGGTTTTAACAGGGCGAGGTGGGTCATCCCATGGGGTAGATCATGCAGCTTGTAGATTTTATTGAGTGGTCTAGCCCAGTGCACCAAGAATGCAGGCTTAAAAATTCAAGGCCCGACCCAATCCATGGGGGAATCATGAACTAATAGGCTAGCCCATAGTATTAATGAAAATAAAAATACAACATATTTATTTGCTTGGTGGACCATGATAATGTGAAGTGGGAAATGAGAAATGTTTGAGATTAGGAAAAAAAATCTTTAGCTTTCAATTAATAATGGAATTACAAAAAAAAACCCTTAGAGAATTACGTCTTCAATGGTTTATGTGTGGTTCTATAAGGCGAGTTTAAATTTGAAATATTTTTTCTACACTCATTTTAATTTATTTTTTTATAATTTTTATTTTATTTTTCAGTTATAACAATTAGCGTACTTATAATTGTTGGTTAAATGAGACATACAGACACTTAGAGGGAAAGTCCATTTGGGATTTGTGTTTCACATATTGGATCAAATGCAGTCCATATTTTTATGGACCTAAATATTGAAATCCTTAACCCACATATGTACACTAGATAATTTAATCAAGCTATAATATTGTATATTTTTAATAGGTATAGGATCAGTGAAACGTCGCATCAAAAAATTTCCCTTATCATCAATACACAACCAAACTATTCTGAGTAGTCAATATACAGAAATAACCAAACCCGTCATCTGTAAAACCTGTTGTGAACACCCATTAACACCTACCCTTTATAAAAATGGGTTTCATATTGATGGTAGGAACTCATTAGAGGGGTTAAATCATACAAATAGGGAGATCAATCATGGGTTCTGTTGTGATTAACTAGTCACTAAGAGAGAATAATGGAGAGAGAACAAACCTTTATTTTATAAAGGATAAGGATTACAAAACCTATATCTACACCTATCTCTCTCTCACACACACAATGATATCTCCTATATTTATAATAAAATGGATCTCACTTAGATCATATGGATCTATTGAAAACAATGATCTCTCTAGATTGAATGGTTGATTTTAAGAAGACTCCCTAAGGCCTATTTATATAGCCATGGTGAGAGGATTCAATTTTGACACAAATATTACCAACCCCCTACCTACCCAGGACTTCTCCCATGACTTCTAAAGGAATAGTGTCTGAACATGTAGAATGTTCTGTAAAAATGTTGGAAATATTGGGTTGGTGAGGTTAGTGAAGTAACAACCAACCAAGGTAGCTGAAAATACTCTGTCAATTCTCCCCCTAGTTATAATCAACTGAGACATCTTAAAATGTATAACTTCACTCAAGAAACCACCATTGTTAGCATATACACTGAGTTCTCCCTTCTCTATATCTTCACAAGTATCAACAACCATTGATCTATCACATCACATATCTAATGGCATCAAATATATATATGCATCTTAATATCCTTATGAATCCCCTCATTAGTTAGTAACAAATACTTCACCTCTAAATATTTTTTTGATAGAATCCTTATCATGAAGGACTTCACACCTTTAAAATGTTAGGTTTGGGAGGCACAACATCAACTATATCCTATGATTGTTCTATAACATTTTGTATAGTGGATTCAGTCTCCCCCTACTCAATATCATCCACCACTACCTCCTAGTCCAATACTAATGAGTCTTTTTGAAACCCTACTCTTTATTGATAGGTGTTATTGGTATAGTTTTTGGATATGGAATTAATTCCTCAACAATTTCCTTTCTAGAAATTCATGGCTTTTAAAATTCCTCAATTGTCTGGTTCTCATGGAACACTATATCTCTACTTCTGATCACCTTCTTCTCATTGGGTGATAAAGTTTTTATTTTAACTCTTCATCACCATATTTGAGGAAAATTTATGGATTATATATCTATTCTAACTTCTTCATGAGCTCCTTATATACATGTGAAATGGGAAAACATATAAATACTCATAAATGATAGTAAGAGGGATATTTTCCAAAACATATCTTCCATGGAATATTTATATTCAGAGGGAACAATGGTGATATGTTGATGCAGAAGCATGAAACCCGAACAGCTTCTACCAAGAATAGATTCGTCACCATATCTATACTCATCATTCCCCAAACATTCTCATGGATGGTTATGTTCATCCTTTCAAAAACACTATTTAGTTTTTTGGTGAAAGGGACTATCTTCTCATGTCGAAAGATATGAACCCTACAATAGAAATCAAATTCCCTAGATGTGTACTCTCCTCTATTTTCTGAATGAAGACACTTCAAAATTTTTCTAGTGTGATTTTCCACTATGTCATTGAATATCTTGTAGTTGTCCAATACTCAGTAGTTCATCTACAATATGATCACAAAAACCCTTCATGATGAGTCATCAATAAAAGAGAGAAAATATTTTTTACCACTAATTGAATCCACCTCCACGGGACTGAATATACTAGAGTTAATGAAATCAAGTAATAATTATCTCCTTGATGTAGTAGTATTGAATGAGAATCTATGATAAATACCATAAAAGTATTATTTTAAAGGATCAAGTGATGAATCCTTGTAAACACTAATGTACTTATTTATCACCAGGGTAGATAACCCTCTTTCAGTCATGTGTGTGAGTTTCATATGCCATATATTGGATGAAATCTCTCCTTCCACCATGTTGATACTTTTTCACCTATCTTTACATGAGTTTTTTTCAAAACATACCAGATATGTGTCCTAGGGTATTGTTGATCTATCATTTTTTCATTTTTTATGATCCATTGCTGAATATTGAAACATATTCTTATCAATAAAATTTGATTCCTAGTAACAGGTTGATCCAAAGGATTGGAACATGTCGAACATCATTTTGGGAGATTATGTATCCAACAATAATCTTGACATGGATACCACCCATGAAAAAAATCATTTCTAAACTAGTATTCCCCATATTTATTTCACCGATTTCACGAGTTTGATAAGTCATGAAATACTCATGATGTGGTATGTTGATGTAGTATCAATCACCAATTATGTGTCTTGGTTTGATGTGTGAATGATATTTTCTCCTTTGTATTTGGAGAAATGTGTGATTTTTCCAGATATTGTCATGTATGCATCTCCATTTCATCATTATTGGTTTCTACTTTTGCTTTTTTCTTGTAGGAACATTCAATAGTTCTTTTTCAAGTTTCTCTCTATTCCACAATGGGAGGATTTATATGCTAGTATTCTTCTATATATAGAACTTCATCTACCTTTGCTTCTTACTCTACTTACCTCCCCTTGAACACCACTTTATTATCTCTATTTATTTTCTAATATGAGGGCCTACATCTAGTTGTAGTCTGTATACTTTTTTTGAGTCTCATCGTTGAATAGTTCATCCATTACCATTTACATGGTATGTTTTTTGTTCTGGGAACTAAATTTCTGAGGGAGACCAACAATGTATACAAAAATTTGGGAAGTGTTCATAGTATGGGGTTCACCTAATCATCATCATTCAGAGTCTTACTTGTAGCCACCAATTGATTCACCAGGCTTTAGAACTCGTTGGTGTGTTCAGCTATAGAGCTTCAATATTGTAGTCGAAGATTCATCAACCTATTTAACAATAGAATATTATATTGAGTTGTCATTGAATGTTACATATTCTCTAAGTTCATCCATATTTAATATGAACTAGTCTCTTTAGAAACATGGTGGTAGATATTGTGATCAATCCATTAACATATTTTAATGAGTTTATTCTTATTTATCTTCTTCCACTTTTCTTTCATGGTGGAATCAAAGTCGACTCACTTCTTCTCAATACAGTTAAATATATCCTTATAATTGAGAATATTTTCTATTAAAGAATTTAAAATAGATTAGTTTAAAGAATTCAACATGATCAACCCTCCCATGGATGGTCCATCCATTGAATTATAAATTTTGTAAACATTAGATAAGAGTTTTGAAAAGTAGAGTATATTTTTGCATCCATAATGGTTGAGAATGGTAGAATAAACACATTGATCATCAAAATAAAACATTTATTGATCAAGATATGACCAAAATCATTTTTAATGGATAATATTGACTAATGATGTGGTAGTTACATGTAAATGATGTCGTGCTGATGTGACATTCTAGATTAGCTTCCATAATTTCACTAAAAACATTGTCGGTGTTGGAATAATACCATCTTCTTTGAAAAGGGAGAACTAAAGCACCCAAAATCTAAAAAATCTTTAATACAACCTTGGGAGATCATTTTAGATCTGTTTTGGGTACCATTTGTTCTTTTATAATCACCTCAACATGAACTTTAAAAATATGGATTAAAAAAATGAATTTGAGAAACATGAATGTTCTGGTCATCGAAAAATCTACACTTCTCACATCCCTTTCACCACAACCTATCTCTAATACCACTTATTGTGATTCACTTACCACTAATAGAAAAAATTGTAGGGATAAAGTAAAATTTATTTTAGTAAAAATATATATTATATATATCCATATCTATACCTATATATCTCACACACATGGAGCTCTACCCACTCTCTAATACAATGGAACTCTATTTTCTCAAATGGATCTGTTGGAAATAAGGACATCTCTGGCTTGAATGGTTGATTTGAGGGGGCTAACTAAGGCATCCTTATATATCCATAGTGGGAGGTGTAAAGTTTGACACAACTCCCACCAATCCCATAGTAATCATATAATTCTCCCATGGCTTCTAAGGGAATAAGGGATGAACATGTAAAATGTGAAACATCCATGTTGGAAATATTAGGTTGGTTTGGTTAGTGCACCATCCACCTACCAAGGAAACCTGAAAAGATCAATAAATTCTTCCCTTTTAGATATAATCCACTAGAACATCTATAAAGGTCCATATTCTGTTGAGAAACCACCTTTATTATCATATCCACTCAGTTCTCCTTTGTGTGGATCTTCATAAGTCTCAATAGCTATTGATCTATCACCTCACATATCCAATGATAGTGGATGTTTATATTCTACTTGATATTCTTCTAGCCCTATCATTAGTTAGCAATAGGTATTATGCCTATGAATATTTTTTGGATGAAATACTTCTTCTTGATGATCATTTAACCTATGAAATTTTAGGTTTAGGAGGCACAACATCACATAGATCTTGTGATATTTTTGTAATTTCTTATGTAGAGGATTGAGTCTCCCACTACTCAATATCCACCTCCACTGCCTCCTAGTCTTCTGATGATGAGTCTTCTTATACCACCTCCTCTTCATTGATAGCTAGTGTGGGTTTAAGTGTTGGATCAATAATTGATTCTTTGACACATTCCCTTCAAGACATCATGTGATTTTGAATATCCAAAACCGTCTAGTTCACATGGAACACTACATCTATTATTCTGAACAATTTATTCTCCTTTAGGTCCCAAATATTCTATTTCAACTCCTCAACTCTATAGATGATAAATATGTATAGATTATATCTCTAATCTAGGTTCTAAATAATCTCCATGTATATATGTGAAAATTCCAAACATCCAAATACTTATAAATGAGATTAAGAGGGTTGTTTTCTAGACCCTCTCTTCTTTGGAATGTTGAAATTCAGTGGAACAAATGGTGATCTATTGATGAGGTATCATGAAACCTGAATAGGTTCTCACCAAAATGGATTAGGAAACTTATTTAAAATCATCATGCTCATAACATTCTCTATGATGGTATTGTTTATTCTTTCTAAAAACCCATTGTATAGTGGGGTGAGAGTGACCATCTTCTCATGTCATATTGTTTGACTCTGAAAATGGGAATCAAATCCCCTAGATATGTACTCTCCTATATTGTGTGAATGAATACAGTTCAACTTCATTACAATTTCACACTCCACCATGGCATGGAACATCTTAAAGTAGTCCACTACTTTGTCCATATTGTGCAATAGAAAAACCCACACCATTCAAGATTCATCATCAACAAAGGATAGATAACATTTGTTACCTTCCAATAAATCCACCACCATGAGACCACATAAATCATAGTGCACTAAATCTAGCTACTCTGATTTCTTTGATGAAGTAGTATTTAATATGAATCTATGATGCTTCCCATAATTCTTTTTCATGGATCAAGTGATGTATCCCATCAACAATGATTTATTTCTTCTTCATTAGGTTATCTAATCCTTTTTCACTCATGTGATCATGTCTCATTTTCTATAGATTAGATGAAATCTATATTTCCACTATGTTGAAACTATCTTGACATATATTCACATGATTTTTGTTTAACAAACTACATATGTGTACTCAGGTGATAACAATGATTCCTTTTATCATCTTTTATGCTCCATTTCTGAAGTTGTTTTCTTAGCCATTTTGATCTTAGGCTATTCTTGATAATATATTAGGCCAAAGGCATGGAAATTTCTAGATAAAATTCATGTTGATATTTTATATAGAATTTATCTTGACTTGGATATCACCCATGAAAACAATATACACTAAACTGGTATTCCCTATATTGAATTCACTAAAGTCACAAATTTGATAAGTAAGGAATTAATCACTATGCAAGGTGACATGGTATGATTATTTAGTATCAACCACCCATTATGTGTCTTTGGTTGATGTGTGAAATTAATTCTATTATTTATATTTGGATAAAAGAGTGCTTTCTATAGAGAATTTCATGTTAACATCTCTATTTATTATTTGTTGGTTGATACATTGGCCCTTTTCTTGTAGAAACATTTGAAAACTCTTCTTTAAGTCTCTCTCTATGCACCAATGGTTGAATTTATATGCTGGTATCCTACCATTTGTGGACCTACCACTACTCAGTATTCTCCCTTTTCTTCCTTCCACTCGACCATCTCCTTTTTGTCACCCTCACTTTTCTAGGATGAGAGCCTACGTATGGTTGTACATGGTGTCCATCCGTTGAGGCAATTCACCTTATAGTGAATCCTTTAACATTTCATTAACAAGTTTCCCTTTCCAAACTAAATTTATAAGGGAGGCAACCTATGTGTCCCAATTATTGGTGAGTGTTCATAGTAGATGGTTCTTCTGATCTTCATGAGTTAAAGTCTAACCTATAGCCACCAATTGATTCACTGGGCCTTGGAAATCACTGGGGTGTTAAACTATAAAATATCTATTATGTAGTCGAATATTACTCAACCTATTTAAAAATATAATGTTGTTTGAAGTGGTATTTTAATGATATGTATTATATATCTTTATAGAGAGTTTGTGCACACAAGTATCTCAAGAATAATGGTTGTATATTTTGTGATTGATCCATGGGAGGATTTGACCGATCATCTTCTTATTCATATTATTTCACTATGTTTCCTTGGTGACATCGAGGAAAACTCCCTTTTTCTCAATAGGGTAAAATATGTCATTATAATTAAGGATATCTTCTATTTGAGACATCAAAATAGAGTATTTCAAAGGGGGAAACATGATCATCCCTCCATTTAATTTCAATCCTGTAAAAATTAGAGCAGAATTTTGAAAAATGGAGTATACCGTTATGTCCAGGATGGTAAAAAATGGTGGAATACACTCCTAGGTCATCAAAATTAAAAAATATTGATCAATATATGTAAAAATCATTATAAACCACCAAGATCGACTGATGGTGTGGTTGTGACATGGTGATGACATTGCACCATTTTGGCATGCTGAAGCAGCTTCCATAATATTTCAAAAAATGTCACTAGTTCAGTAACAATACCATCTTCTCTGGAAAGGGAGTACTATAACACCCAAAATTTGACTAAACTTTGATAGAGCCTAGGGAGTTTTGTTTATATCCATTTTTTATTTCATTTGTACCATTGAAATCAACTCAACATAAAAAATTTAAAATCTAGATTAAAAACATGAATCCACGTAACATGAATTTTCTAGTCACTAGAAAATATCCACTACTGACCACCATTTCACAAACCACTTTTTGCGATTCAATGATCACTAAGAAAGAAGCATTAAGGGAAAAATTGGTTTTTATTTTAGTAAAAATAAAGAAGAAAAAATACCTCTCTACACCTCTCTCTCTCACACACATGGAGCTCTCCCGACTCTCAAATACAATGAAGCTCTTTTAGATTAAATGGCCCTTTCAGAAACATGGAGCTCTTTGGATTGAATTGTTAATTTTATGAGGCTCCCTATGTACTCCATATATATCCATGGTGAGAGTTGTTATGTTTTATGAAACTCCCACCAATCCCACACCCACCATGGTTCACGCATGGCTACCAGAGTAATCGAGTCTGCACATATAGAATGTGTAGAAGCCATATACAAAATCATTGGTTGGTGAGGTTAGTGCACCTGTAACCTATTATAATAGTTGGAAATACTCTATCATGAACAAATAGAAAATCATGGTCGGTTACTATGACGTTAGGCATGGTGGAGGTGTTCAAAGATTAGGGGATGTTCTGGTGGAACACTATTATAGGATCCGTCCACCACCATTCCATGTCTGCCAACCCAAGGGATTCTACTAACTATGTACTTGAGAAGGTTTATTCACAAACATCGTCATACATGATTTTTTAAAACCAAACTACTTGAGATGTATATAAGGTGAGGAAGATTAAATAGACGATCTGTAAATTCATATACGTGAGCTGAAATTATTGATTAAAATGAAGTCACTAATGAGAAACCACCATTAGTCTGTGTCCAGCAGGTGTAAATAGGGGATTGATGTAAACATATATGTGTAGAATAAATTTGAAAGAAACCCAAATGTATTTTGAAACCAAGTATATACAACATAAATTAATACCTTATAAATATATCATTTGTTGATTTGAACTCTAAATTGTTCATTAATGCATCTTATAATTCACTTTTTATCCATTTTAGAAATTATAGGTTCATTGTTCTTTCCTAAAGTGAGATGCTACAATTGAATGATTATCAATATATCAAAAACATGATTAATTATATGGGCTAGGATGTCAGGGTATAGAAGCCACTATAGGTGTAGTGTAGTCGGTGTAATTACATGGCAACCACTATAGGCTTTGGAGGTGAAGATTATAGAGGCCTCTGAATGATGAAGGCTATAGTTTGGCCTTATAGATATGGGTTTTTGATAGTTCTTATTAACAATTTCATGTTTGAAAAATAACTAAAAAATTTATAAAACCAACAATGATTCAAATATTCAATAAATTTATTCAAAATATATAATTTCACAAGCTCATAGATAAAATCATCTAATAATTTTCCATGGTTTTCATTCACCAACTAATTTAAAAAAAAAATAAATGTAAATTAAAAATTAGTACAATAAATTAAAAAATCATAAAAATATAATAGTTGAAATCCAGTAAAATATTTTAATTAAAAAATCATACATTAAATAGCCAAAATTATTTTAATTTTGAATATATTTACATTTTGGTATAATTTTTTAATTTGAAATTTCTTATTCGATCATTGCGGACACACCCCACATCTGATTGATAATCCCTTTACTAACACACATCATAAAAAAGAGCATTTTCTTATGATTTTACATCATTTCAAGGAAATTTTTATGGATTTGATAATTACACATTCAATTTAGTGTTTTAAATCTATAAAAGTGCATTTCCAATCATATTGGATAAATTATAACTTATATTGACATCCCATTTTGCTCCACCATTTCAAAAGCCACCTCATAGTTGACCTTGTTTGATTTCATGGCATTATAAGGCTATTTGGTTGATTTTAACCCCCTAACACATGTTCTTAAAGGCCATAAAACCTTTAATAACTACTTATTTGATCATTTTGGGCACACCACACATGTGGATGACGTTTTATCTGCTTCTACATGTCAAAAAGTTGTCTTTCATATGATTTCATGTATTGTTTAGCCATTTTCTATGGATTTGACTATTAAACACATATTTTATCATTTCAAAATAGTAAAAGTGTATTTTCAGTCATCCTGGGTAAAAAATGGATTAGATTCATGTTCCTTAAACTCAACAAATTCAAAAACCACTATATAGTTATTATTGTTTTATTTCATGCCATTAATAGGCATTTTGGTGGGTTTGAACCCCCTAATGCATGTTTTTGTGGCTATTTTTTATGTATTTGACCATTAAACAAGTGTCTTAGTGTTTAAAGCACTAAATGTGAGTTTCTAATCATTCTAGGAAAATGATACCTCATATTGATGTTAATTAAGCTCCAATATTTCAAAAATAATAGGAAAATTGTTTTCATTTAATTTAATGGAACTCAAAGGCCATTTGATTGGTTTTGACCATTAGAAATATGTTTTTAAAGGCTATGAAACCTTAAATGACTGCTTGTTTGGTCTCTCTGGGAACACCACACGTATGATTTATGTGTTTTCTACTGGTACACATAATAGTAAATACAACGATGGTTGTCTTATGATTTCATATCACTTTGTTGCTATTTTCTATGAATTTTTTATAAAACACATGTTTTAGTGTTTTAATGAAATATAAGTCTGTTTACCATCATCCATGGAAACTGAAACTTTATATTGATGTTCCATCAGTTCCACCATTTGAAAAATTAACACACTATTTTTAGTGTATAATTTTATGGGATTCTAAGGCCATTCAATTAGTTATGGACCATTAAAGTGCATTATTAATGGACATCAAACCTTGAAAAACTTTTTATTTAGTCATTTTGAGAACACTACACATTTTAAAGTCATGATCTCTTCTTTTACAAATTAAAAGAAATAAAAGGACATTTTCCAATGATTTCATGTTATTCTGAGGTGTTTTCTTTGTATTTGAATGTTAAATGTGTGTTTTAGTGTTTCAAAATAATAAAAGTTGTTTCCTATCATCCGGGTAAAACAATACCTTAGATTCATATTCCATCATCTCCACAATTTCAAAAATCAATATACAATTGTTTTCATCCAATTATAAACCATTCATACATTATTCAGTTGGTTTTCAACCCCATGATGCATGTTTTTAAAGGTCGTTAAACTTTTAAAAAATATGTATTCTAAAATTTAGAGAACCCCACATGTCTGATTATTGATCCATATTCTCATACATATAAAAAATTAATAGATAATTGTATTATTTTTAATGTCATTATGAGGGTGTTTTATATGGATTTGACAATTATACATGTGTTTTAGTGTTTTAAAACACTAAAAGTTAATTTACATCCATCATAGGAAAATGACACCTTGTATTGATATTCTATCTCCTCCACCATTTAAAAAATCAATTCATGGTATTTTTCATCTGATTTAATGATATTTAGAGGCAGTTTGGTTGATTTTGACCCCAATGCATGTTTTTAATGGCTTCCAATCCTTTGAAAATTAGTTATTCAATTGCTCTAGGTACACTACATGACTAATTGATGTTTTTCCTATTAGTACACATAAAAATAAATGAAAATTTGGATTTATTATGATTTAAAATCATTTTGATTCCATTTTCTAGGGATTTTATTATTGAACACACATTTTAGTGTTCTAAATCTCTAAAAATGTGTTTCTGATCATCCTTAGAAAATGAAACCTAAAATTGGAATTATTTCATATCTAATATTTTAAAAATTAATCAATGTTTATTGTCTTTTTATTTCAAAATATTTAAAGTCCTTTGGTTGGTTTTAACCCCGTAAAGTATATTTTTAAGGTCATCAAACCATTAAAAACTTATTATTCAGTCATTTTTGGAAAAATGTTCATTAGATTGATGTACTATCTTCTTGTACACATCAAAAAAATTAAAATACATTCGTTTTATATTTTTATTCTATTTCAATTATATTCATTATGGATTTGACCATTAAACACACGTTTTATTGTTTTAAAACACAAAAATTTCATTTTTAGCCACCCCAGACAATCCACACCTCATATTGATGTTTTGTATACTCCATCATATCAAAAATAACTAAATAGTTATTTTTGTCTAATTTCACAACATTCAGAGTCCGTTTGTTTGGTTTTGACCCCCTAACACATGTTTTTGAAGACTACCAAACCATTAAAAACAATTTATTTACCCGTTATATGCCCACCAAACTTTTTATTAACTTTAATTAAGCAATTACACATCAAAAATATAAAAATATAGTTTTATTATGACCTAATTTTATTCTAAGTTTATTTTCTATAGATTTGACTATTAAATGTGTGTTTTGGCATTTTAAAACACTAAAAGTTCATTTTTGGTCATCTCCAAAAAATGAGAAATCAGATTAGAGTTATTTCAACTATTTAATTTCAAAAATCATGAAAATATTATTATCATTTGATTTCATGTAATTTAGCGACCATTTGGTTGGTTTTTACCCCACGATGCATGTTTTTGAAGGTTATCAAACCTTTAAAAACTACTTATCCAGTTGTTCTAGGAACACCAAAAATGTGATTAACATTCTACCAATTGTAACACATACAAAAAGAAGTTTTTCCAATGATTTCATATCATTATGTGGTTGTATTGTAAATATTTGACTGTTACATGTGTATTTTTGTGTTTTAAAGCACTAAAAATGACTTTATGGTCATCTTAAAAAAAGATAACTCATATTGATGCTTTATCGAACCCACTATTTTAAAAATTACCATAATTTTATTATATTTTGATTTAATGACATTCATGGCCTGTTCAATTAGTTTTGTCCTACTAACACATGTTTTAAAAGGCTATCAAACCTTGACAAACTGTTTATTCGATCACTTCAGACACACTGCACATCCAATTCAAATTCTATTTAATGGTATACATCACAAAAAAATATTCAATGATGCAATTCCAATTATTTGAGGTCATTTTGATGTATTTTTCTTTTAATTTCAGCATTAAACACGAATTTTTGTGTTTTAAAGCACTAAAAACGCATTTTCAACCATCTTAGGAAAACATAACCTAAAATTGAAATTATATCAGCTCCACAATTTAAAAAATCATCCCATGGTAAGTGTTTTCTGAATTCATGGAATTTAGATGTCATTTCTTTTTATTTTGACCCGATGATGCTTGTTTTTAACGACCCTCAGACATTTAAAAACTGCTTAAATGTTCATTTAGGTCACACTGCATGTCATATTGACGTATCATCTACTCATATACATTAAAAAATAAAAATATATGTTATTTGATCACATATCATTTTTAGGATGTTTTCTTTGGATTTTAATTTTAAATTTTCATTTTATTGTTTTCGAATACTAAAAGTGTGTTTTAAATCATCCCAAGAAAATGACATATCAGATTGACATTCCGTGAACTCAAATATTTCAAAAATAAAAAAAACTTTTTTTTTCATCTGATTTCATGAAATTCAGAGGCCATTCATTTTGTTTTGACCCTTGATGCATGTTTTCAAGGACTATCCAACCATTAAAAATTGCATGTTTGGTTTTTTCAAGCACCCCAAACATCATATTTCACATCATTCCAATTCAATTTTCTATGAATTTATATTTCACACATTCATTTTAGAGTTTTAAATTACTACAAGTGTGTTTCAGTAATTCTGGGAAAAATAAACCTTAGATTCACATTCTGTCAACTCTAACATTAAAAAAATCATTACATGATAGTTCTATTATCATTTCACAACATTTAAAGCCTAATCAGTTGGTTTTGACCCCTCTATCTCTTAGTATTATAGCCTGTAAAGCATCTAAAAACTCTTTATTTGGTTATATGGGGCACCAAACGTGCCTGATTCATGTATCTTCTACTAGTACAAGTCAAAAATATATATACAATTGTCCTATGATTTCACTCCATTCTATGGCCATTTTCAGTAGATTTTGCTATTATATGCACATTTTAGTTCTTTAAAGCAATAAAAGTGCATTTCATGTAATCTTAAGAAAAAAAATCTTGGATTGATGTAATGTTAGCTCAAAAATTTTAAAAATTACTATGTAGTTTTCTTCATCTAACATCAGAGTATTCAGATGCTATTTGGTAGGTTTTGACCCCCTGATGCACATTTTTAAATATCATCAAACCATTAAAACTACTTATTTGTCCGTTCTAGGCACACCGCATGTTCGATTGACATTATTCCACAAAAATACAAAGCATTTTTCCTATTATTTATTTTTATTCCAAGACTATTTTCTAGAAATTTAAGCATTACATTTGGGTTTTTTATTTTAAAAAAAACTAAAAGTTTATTTGTAGTCATTATGAGAAAATAAATCCTCAAATTGATGTCATTTAGCCCCACCATTTCAAAATTCAATGTATTGTTATTGTATATTATATTCATATGTCCCGACCTAACCCACGTAGGTTCTCTTGGATGATGGTAAGCCGAGTCTAACACCCTAAGCCCACCTCTAATAGGCCCGGGGCTAGAAACAGGCACTCGATTGGCATATCAAACACATGAGAGGCCTTAGAATACATTATTTGTAAAGACACACACATCTCCGACCACAAATATAATACAGAAAGGTAAGATAAAACTAATACCCAAATGAATTCATTCAACTATATCCCACACAAGAGTATAATTAGAGTACGAGGAATCATAAATGGCCAAATAAAATACCATCAAAAACTATAAAATAATCCAACCTACTTGTAAGGAGGGGAATGTCATCAAATGAAAATATTGGAACCATCAATGGCATATCTAGATCAACTGTGATACAACTACTCCTGGTATACCTAGTAAGTCATTGTAAGTCCTATCATCTGCACAAGACAAGACATGTATAGGTAGATCCCATACAGGGGTGTGTATAACATACCTAGTAGGATACCCTGAATTATCCAAACAAAAAATAACAAGAGAGAGAAGTCATCTAATCAACATGAAGGGAAGTCAATTAGTATATAATATAAAAGAAACAAAACCCTAATATACCCAAGATAGACCCCAAGTCTCAAAGTAAGGTACCAACCACACCTCCAGCCTTAGATTCAACTCAAGTCCTCAAGTTAATTATTTTTTTGAGAGAATTAACTACCTAGGTCTTGCTAACACTGGAGGTTCTTATCTGATAGGTCATGTTCATCAGGACTCACCATAAAGAGATACATACTAGAACTCAGAAGACACCTATATGAAGATATGGGATAACACCTAGGGCCTATAGTGGATACTTATCCGTACCTAGAGTAAACCACTAGTATGAGGATCTCAGGCCCTATAAGTTTGTAATGGGATACCTAACACAAGTATTTTAGGGATAAAAGAGGATTATACCCCAGTCCACATGGAGGGATAATCAACTCTATCAAAAACTAATCCATATAGGGGATCACTCATCTAATTCTTAGGATTTGATATCTTACAATAACCTTATAAGGATGGACCAAGGGAATGCACCCTAATGATATTGGTCTAAACTGAAGATAATTGGGTCCTAAACTCACCGTGGAAAACGTACATGTGTGTATGGGGAGGACCCGACATGTCTTGGCTAGTCTGGGTATTCTATTGTCCTTCATACTGTGCTCATTTAATCTAGACCATGATTTTGTACTCTAGTTATTCCAGTGTTCTCTACTCATGCCTGTGTACACTATCCATGCTTGTATAATTTGTATATTCCTAGGTTCTCTAGTCATGTCTGGGAATTCATTCCATGCCTGTATACATGGTTGTGCCTGTGTACATGGTTGTGTTAATGCCCATATAACCAGCCGTGTTTGTTCCCATGTACCCCAGGGGTATATGCTAGGTTGTTATAACTGAGTCACTCAACATGTGGATATACCACACGATGTCTGACCTTTAACTAATCATGGAACCCTATCCACCTTATAAGGGACTATATGGTGCACATTATTCTAAAGTACACACCATTTCTATTGGGATTTTCTAGAAACTCTAAAATATCTCACACATCTTCACCAAAGATGCTACCAAAACCTAAAATTTAGTCATGAAATCCATTTAGGAACTCATATCTAATGTTTAATGATCCTAAATCATCACTGGTGGACAAATTCTAGCCACCCAATTTCTCAATAAATGTTTTCCATCACCCCATATCACTGGATGCCAAAACCCATGAATATAAGGTCACTGATCCATGAATGATTGACCATCACACCGAATCATGCCTCCATTATGTTCTTGATCCCATAATTTAACCCATGGAAATGTTCCATTTTTTCAAATATCAACTATGGAATGGTCGATTTTTGGATTTAATGAACTGCCAGTTAGAAGAAATGACAATGATGAATGCATGAAGAATGAGGGGAGAAAATCATGAAACACAAGAGTGAGGAATGGACATTGGTTTTATTTTAGGTTAGCCAAAATATATTGATTGAGAAATCATGGTACACAAGTAATAATCAATGATTAAAAAAAACATTATCCCTTCATAATTCTATGAAAACAAACCAATACCCATAAATAAACAATTGATCCACACATAATTTTTTTTAGAAAGTTTATTTCATATTAAACATGGGATAATCAAAATAGTTAGTAAACCAACAAAAAAAATGTCCTACATAATGTTTGGATCGATCTCTTATGATGAATTTTTCTATTCTATTACCATTAGTGAAATCCTAGAACATCTTTGTCAAGGATAAACTCTATGGCACACCGATCACTACTCCATGATCCGTTGTAATTCATTAGAGGTTCTCCTCTATGAATCCTATAAAATCCCAAGTGTTATGTAGCTAACTTTAAGGTTTTTACAAAAAATGGGTTTAAATATAGGTTGATTAAGTCCATGAAATTTAATAATAAATAAATAAATAAATACATTTATTTAATTATATACTCTCCCCCGACTACTCTTAAGCCAAACACCCAACATGCACAAAGGTTTTATCAGGGCTAGGGTAAAACCCTCAATTTAGATTTAATGGTTTGATCAAAATTCCCATATGAGGATCTATTTAGAAGATATTCCATTATTTTATAAAAATAGTGCCCACATGATATAATATATTTAATATTTTTATTATACCAACACCGAGGATCCCTAAATCTTGGAATCCCACACCGAATCCATGAATGGATCCAAAAATATTCTTTAAAATATTCCAATTTTTTATAGGTAAAAAATATTTTCATTATATTCTCTCCACCTAAGGGATTTTCTTATTAAAATAACCCTACTCAAAAAGTTCAGGGTATTAAGCTGAAATCTGGTTTTCCCACTCCTAGGTACTCTCTAGGAGACTCTCATGGAACCATAGGAAACACCCCAAGGGAATCAAATGCCCACAAAGTATATTCTCTTTATAATACTAAATATCTATTTGGTAATTTTCAAAGGTAGCTCCATCCTTGATGTATAATTTTTCCTAGTTGATAAAATGGGACAAGTCGTACACATATCTCTCATCAACGACCCGTGGAAAACATAATTTACCTGATATAACTATGGAAGTATGGATGTTTAGTATGAAACCCATCTTAATCCTACAGAGTATCTGTAAAGGGACAATGAACATTGGAGAAAACTTGTTATGCCAACCAAATCACCCAATCCTTACCTAGGTGAGACCTTTAGGAACACATCTTCTACCAAATCAAACTAAAAATACCTCTATCATCAATACATATTATACTTTTGATGGATTTTGGAATCTCTCACCCACTCCTAAATTGTCACAACTCGTCCCCTGGGGCCCGTGTCGTGACTACCCCAAGCCCACCTTCCATAGGCCAGAAGCTAGCTACAAGCACCTAAAGGCATATTCCTTAAAATGGGAAGGCGTTGCCTTTATAAAATATAAACTCACACAAAATAAGAACACATCAAGATACAAGAACAAAAGTAAACTTTATAGTAAATACGGTGTGTACTGAAAGTAAAGGGGCCAGAATACAAGCCCAACTGGAAAGTACAAATAAAACTGGAATGTACAAGTAAAACTGTGAAAACCTCTGGGGAACACCCTCCATGAATCCTAACTGAAGGGTAGGTACAACTCATGAATAGTCATCTCCGTGGATCACCTCCTCTAAGGTCCACCTCTGAGTAGTCTCCTATCCAGGTACTCTTTTCCACAGTCAGCGTTGTCCGTTGTCTGCACTAGACACAACAAGGTGCGGGCGTAGCCCCTGTAGGGGTGAGTATAAGAATAATCAGTAGGGACCCCGAGACCCCAAAGGTCTCCTAGATTTCCACAAATAAAAACCTCAGTGTAACACCAAAAATGTATATTTCCACACAGGTAAAGTACCACATAACATAACCTCAATTACAAACACATGGTAAAGACTTGTCATACCAGGATTTATTCTTGGGGTAGTAAAAAGTAGAATCACTAGTCACAACGTCGAACGACTCGGCTGCTGGAGAAATCCTCCTCTATCGAGTACAGTGTCCTACCGCATCACACAGAGGAACTTACCCCTAGCCTTGGACTGCTGAGTTACCCCTCTTGTCGAGTACTGTGGGTTTTCCATGTGACACAGAGGCGCTCCCAATAGTGGGTCTGAGGCACTCCCCCTCATGGCCTGTTGAGGTACGCCACCTGTCAAGTACCGTGGGTCTTCCACATCATAGAGAGGCACTACCCACCATGGGTCTACCAAATCACATATAGGCACTCTCCATAGGGCCTATCGAGTAACTCCAAGTCGAAATGGTCAGCAGTCGTCAAGTCTCAGCCAGTCATAGGGTTCCGTACATGGTGCGCTTGGGAGAACTGCTCCTCTAGACATCGATCATAACTAAACCATCCTGAGGTCCCATGAAGAAGTATCCCAAAGGTACATAACTATATAAGGGACCCAATTCAATATAAATCACATCAATTGGATGCTCGATCAATAAGTCATTAGTGTTTCTGCTCCGAGGGCTCGGTTGGATTCTGGATCCGATCCAACCTGACCATTCTCCAACCTTATCCAAAACTCAAGTGGAGTATACCAAAAGGACCATCTCGATCCAAGGATTATGGTTCCACTGATAGTTTGTCAAATAGACGCTCTGATCACAAGTTATGGACAAAAAGGTGAAGCTAGGTCCAGATGGGCCTGGGTCTGGTCCGACCCCGTTCAGGCCGACCCAACCTAGGCCGACCCGACCCAGTTTAGGTTGACCCGACCTAGTATGGGTCTGGCATGGATGGCCTTAGACTTTGCGGGCCCTGATCAATGGGCCACTTTCTGGCCTAGCCCGCGAAGGGGTAGCCTAGCCTAGCCCACTGGCGTGGCCCAGTGGCATGGCCTGCGGCGGAGAGGCCCACTGGGCGCAGCCGGCTGCGGTGCGACCTGTTGGGCATGCGGTCCGCCTAAGATGGCACCGAAGGGGGAGCACCCCCGTTCTGGTTTTCTCGAACGGTCCATCAGACCATTCAACTGGGTGGAACGTGGGACCCGAAATAGGGGTCCTGCCCGGTCTCGTGCGGCTGGCTGGTCTACCTCCCAGGGGCGCAGTCGCGCACCTTTGCTCCACCACGGCTGATCGGAATGTCAGCCGCGCATTGGCCTCCACCACGGCCAAGCAGCCGCGGCCCCCTGGTCTACCATGACGTGAAATCATGCAGCTGCTCGGCCATGTGGACGGCCAGTTGCTGGCCACCACCCTACCCCATCGTGGCCGATGGGCCACAACCTCCTCATTAACTAGTGGCGCAGATGCGCGCCGCCCTTTCTTCCTCACGGCCGGCCGGGTGTCGGCCACTGCCTTTTTCCTTGAGCCACTGATGCTTCGTTATAAACCCAAAAAATTAAACGATCTCATATTCACGGTCCTTGCATTGAGGCCTCTATGTCCATATGCTGCTCTCAAAGAATTATTGTGTTTCTAGTGTCAATAAATATTTGGATTTAAAGAACACACGAAAAACACACGGTGAATCAAAAGGGAAGAGGCAAGGTTTAAGTGCAGGACGATGGCCATGTTCATTTGGCCTTAATCGTCATGAATTTAGGATATGAAGAATCAATAAAGTAAATACAAACATAAATAAAACCCCTACCTCATTCGCCAGTGAGAGATGTCTCGAGGAAGAAGACAAATTCAATGAGATGGTGACGTCGACATTCGTCGCTTCTGATCTGGGCTCGACGTCAGTTCATTGTTTTCATTTGGGGTGGTTCCTCATTGTATAATGTTCTTACCTATTCTCCAAGGCTCTCCCAACTATCCTTTTCCAACAATTTCCAATAAGGAAATCAGGATCCAACATATTAAGATAAGTTTATCAATTTAATTATAGTTGGAAAAATTAATTAGGTTATGTTGGAACATTAATTCGAGGGAGAAACCAAGAGTAACCTCCCACATTAAAGAGGGAGTTCAAGGGTTGGGTGGTCCCACCATTAATTTCAAAATGGGAGTTCTCAAGCTCAGGTGGTCCCCACCACCAAATTCAAATGGGTGGTTTCACAAAGTAAAATAAAATAAAAGATATTTTATTTTATTTTATTTTTTTATTCTTTTAACACACCCATGAAAAGTTCAAAAACTAATTTTCACCCTCGACCTATTGCTGTTGAGGTGAAGGTCTCCTTAAGAGAATATCGGCATAGAAAGTTCAACAGTGCCCTTGGATTTCAATTCCGAGCACCAGTTCTAAAGTTACAAAATGCCGCTTGTGCGTTTACTGAACATACCTGAAAAAAAGTTTGGAAAATTATTAAAAGTCACCCTCGACCCGCACCGGTAAAGATTAAGCTCTTCCCATGTGAGACACGTCCCAACGAACCCAACAGTACACTCGGATATCAAATCCGAGTTACCATTTAAAAGTTATGGATTTTAAAATAAAATAATTGTCACTTAATTATTTTATTTACGACAAAAAACTAACTTTCTCTGGTGGCCCATGCCAGCCAAAGTTTGTATCTATCTAAAGTAACAATACCCTCACAAGTTAAGTGGTGGTATACAATTTTTAATTCAAGTTAGTGTTTATGATTTATAAGCATTTGAAAAATAAAATAACTTTATTTAATTATTTTATTTACGGTTATTCCATTTTCGGGTTTTCTCACTGTAGGCTCGTGCCGAATAAACTTAAGTCACGCCTAGGGTAAACCTGCCATCCTGAGCACAATGATGCCCTCAGATTTATGATCCGGAGAATTTTTTAAGAGTTATTCCACCTTTTTTTTGGAAACCTGCTTACGCGTGCTAATTAAACCATAACAAAACTTCAACGGATCATTCTGGGCACTCTGGGACTCACAATCGTGCGCTGTCAGTTTTTGCAGTCTCAAAAAAATTCCATATAATTATGAAAATTTATATGAAATTTCTAGGAAATTACGTAAATGATATGAAACTTCTCTGTTGTCAATCATACCAACTCTGAGTGCATAAGTGTGAATCCCTTTGGTCAGTCAAAAAAATGGTGATATGAAGGGTCTCTTATAGAAGGAATCAAATGGTGTGATAATGATGGTGGCGTGGTAATTTTTTTCATATGAAAACTACACCAAGGACATGTGATCCTCTAAACTATGACCAAAGTCCAGTATAAAAACCTAAAGCATGTCATCTAGGACCTAAATGAGCTACTCAGTTCAGTCATCTGTATGGTGGTGAAATTATATTATCAACAAAAACTAAGTCTCTAAGGCCTTTTAAAACCCTCTCCAAGATCATGATGTGAGTCAAGAACCATATTCTGAAATGATTATTTATTGAACTCCATGGAGGAATAATTGTATTGTATATAAAGGCATAAAAAACTTTCCATGAAAATTTTCTCTCAAATGTCTAGGAAGTGGGCCAACATGGTGAGTTAGTCTATGATCACCTAGATAACACCATGATATTTTTCTATTCATGGAATTCCTATCATGATTTCCATAGAAATATCGCACCACTTCCATTACAGAACCTCAAGGGGTTGAGCTAAACCCATTTGAACCTAGTTCTCAACATTCACCTACTAACAAGTGAGGCATAGGGAGAAAAACTCATTTACGAAAATATTCATTCCTGGCCACTAAAAATGACACCAAAAGGCCTGGTATATCTTTTATACCCCTTTATATATTGCTAATGGGGATTTATGAAACACCTTCAGTACCCCATATATCATTATAATTAGTACCATGGTCCATTATTGGAAAATAATGACCTGCTCTACACCTTTAAGAAATCTATCAATAGCATGTCTAGTGGATATCTCAACACAATAGGTATCATGATGAATATCTCTAAGATAATCCTCCATTACACCCCAAAGAAGATAAGGGGTAACAATCATAAACTAGAGGTCAGTTTCACCACACTCATCGACTAAGGATAACTGAAATGAGGCTAACTGCTCTGATGCCTCACTCATCAACTGTAAACCGGATCTCTTTCTAAGATAATCTACCACTATATTTCCATTTTTAAGAGTATATTATACCTTGAATCCGTAATCCTAGAATAAATCTATCCATTTTCTCTACCTCAAGTTAATATATTTTAAAAAAATATATACATGAGACTCTTATGCTCAAAATATAGATCATGGTTCATGTAGTTATGCTCAAAAGGTCTTATCTTCCATGACCCATAAGAAATCACTACCTGCCTCTACATCAAAACACATCCAAGTCTAGTTTTGGAGGAATTATAAAACACCACATAATCAACACCCTTATCTCAAAATCTCAAGATGGGGGAACTCATCAACATCTTGCAAGAAATCCTAAAAATCCTTCTGTAACTTTTTTCCCACATGAATGACTTCACATTTTGTATGAAAGAAATAAAGAGTGCAATAACCTAGGAGAAATTGTGTATAAATCTATGAAATTATCCCTCCAACCCACAGAAGCTATACACCTATGACACACTCTTGGGTGGATTCCAACTATAATTTCCTCAACCTTTGTTTGGCCCAATACAAATCTCTCATCTAAGATGACATGTCCTAGGAAGTGGACATCCCAGATCAAGAAATGAAACTTTGAGATATTCCCATAAATATGATGCTCTCAGAGTATGTCTATGACCATCCTCATATGTCTCACGTGCTCCACTTATGATGCAGAGTACACAAAGATGTCATTGATGTAGAATACCATGAAAAAATACATGATGGGATGAATGATCTAGTTCATAAGTCTCATGAAAATTGTTGGGGTTTTTATGAAAATTTGCATCACCAAGTATTCATAGTGACTGTAGATACATTGAAATTCCATCTTCAGTATATCCTCATCTTGATCTCGGAGCTAGTGATACACTAAATTTCCATCAATATTCGAGAACTACCTCACCCTTTTCAACTAGTTGAATATTTCATCGATTATTGAGAGTGGATACTTATTATTGACAGTATAATGGTTTATGAAATAATAATCCAAACATAACCTCCAGACCAGTTCCAAATTCTTAGGAAAAACATGGGGGTTTCAAAGGGAGACACATTGGGACTAAAAAATCCCTTCCTCATCACATCCTACAACTGTACCATCGGTTCTAAAATCTCTGAAAGGGATATATGATAAGATAACAGAAATATTGGGGTTTTCTCTAATTGAAAACATATACAGAAGTAGATCTCTCAATTGGAAGGAAAGTCTAAAAAATTCTTATGGAAGACGTCCTCATACTCTTCCACCACTTTATAAATATGAAAGTGAATGAAATCTATTTCTCCAAGGTTAATACAAGATAACTTATGAGTAATAGACTGTATCCTCCTGTGTATGATCCCATTATACTTTTATTGGGTTTCCTTCCCATCGATGATCGAAAACCTCATCCCATCAACTCGTACACAATATATCCTCCTCCTGAAGCAGTCAATCTATGCATGAACCATGGATACCCACTCCATACCTAGAATTACTTCATATGGTCTCATCTTGGTCACAAAATGACCCCAATGTAATATCTCCACTCCAATAGTTAGTTAACACTATCGTTAGAGGTGTGTGATTACTAAATATCTTCTAGTAGGGGTCTCTAAATGAATGGGTTGAGCCAAATGCTCCAGAATAATCTCTAGATATTGAACAAGTGATGTTCTTAGAAAAGAGTGTCTCACACCCTTGTCTATCAATACTACATATAAAGTAGAGAAGACATAGATCATACCTAAAATCATCCATAGAGCCATTGGGTCATGATAATCGACTCTCTGTAGCTACCCTCATCCCTAAAAAACTTACCCCCAAGCCTATAGTGGACCACCTCGGGGTGGATATGGAAAAATATCAAAACAAAGATCACCTTTTACTTCTCTCCCAGCTCCTCTTCCATGTTCGTTTCCTTATGCACCTCCCCACTCTTTCCGATACCTCTACCTTGGTGGTCCATCAACCATATCCCTATCAATTACATGAAGGGTTGAATGATCCAACATGAGATATCCCCACCCATCATATAAGTAACATTTAATATCACTTAACTGATTGGACCTATCATGAGATCCCTAATTTGCATACCCTCTATCTTGAGACTATCCCAAAAACACATAGAATTCCTAATCCCTGAGACTATCATCATGTACTAGCCATAAAATTATCATCTCTAGAGTGTATAATACTATCACTAACTATCAATTAATACATATCCAAGAATCTCTCCACCACCAAGTCTCAATCGAGAACTCCAACATAAGTAGGAATGTAGAGAGATATCACACTAGCTCAGATATCTTAATGAAGAACATTATTAATGGTATATTCTAAAAAAATTATCAGGAACGATATAATTGGTGTATATTTAGAGTTTAGTTAACCTCAAATCATACCATGGAACTATCAATCTACCCAGATGAAGCACCAAAAGTTCTTGGATGCATACTAGTCACAACATAGCTTGGTAAAACTCTTCTCCTGATAGATGCTTGAACTCTATCCTAGAGAGAGTCACCTTGTCATGTATTTAAGTCACTAGAATCCACCACCACCAATTGGAACCATTGATAAGGATTAATTATAGGACCACCATGTGACCAAGAGTGTCATAATAATGAAGAAAACTAACCGAAAATTTTAGATCCAATCCTCTACTTTTTGGGGGTCTGTCGTTCCCAGAAACCAAAGAAGTATTTGTATATGAAACCCATGGAATGTGATCAGCCTATACATATCCTCTAATGATATTACTAGATCAACCCACTTCTCAATAGGTGAAGGTAATGTTGAAAAAAAACCCAGATGAACTATCTCTAACAAAGGCCCCTGAATAGAAGCCTCATCACTAAGAAGATCATCATCACAATCCTACTATAGAATCTGATCTTGATATTATCGTGGAGGAATCCATTAGAAGTCAAGGTGCACCACAGTCAAAGAGTATATTTTTGGAGTTTACTCAATAAGTAGAAGGATACCAAAACCCATTCCGATTTTATTCATTTACTAATGTTTTCTCTACAAACAATGCCTACATGTACCAAGTCAACAAGTCATTTATTGGAGTGATAGGGGAATAGAAAATCCATCAACCATAAAAAAATGGGTTCCTTGGTCCAAGATTTGAACTTGAGACACTTTAAAACCATCTCCCTAGTTCCCAAACCAAACTCCACATCTTTAAAATCTCTAAAATATGGTCTTAAGATAACACCCACTCTGATACTTCAATGTCATGAACCAACCCACTGAGGCCCAACTGGCCAATGAAATGTTGAGTGTGACACGCCATGACCATTTACAATAGGCATGAGGTTCATGATAAGCAATGAGTAGGCATACAACACACATGTGAGACCTTTTCCTAAAGTACATCCACACAAGCACACACCTCTAATCACCAATAAAAAGCTGAAAGGTAAGATACAACCGATACCGAAATCCATTCATATAACTATATCTCACATCATCGTATGGAACAAGTATGAGAAAAAATAAAGGGCCAAATAAAATCCCACCAAATACTTTAAATGATTCCATATTTCTTTTAAGGATGGGACTAATATGAAATGAATTTCTTGGAACCAACCATGATCCATCTAGCTTAATTATGCTCCACCTTCTCCTGGTCCACCTAGGACTTCATCATAAGACTTTTCTTTTTTGGAATACATGGTATGTGTGGCTGGAGACCACATAGGGGGTGAGTATAACATAACCTAAAAGATATAGTGAAATTACCAAAAATAAAACATCAATATAGAGAGAAGTCATCACATCAACCCGAAGGTATGTCAATAAGTATATGAGACAATAGAAAAGAACCTGAAGATACCAAAGATAAACACAAAGTATCAAAGTAATGTTACAACCATAATTCCAACCCATGATTCCACTCAAGGGTTCACAAAAATTCTCATTTGGTAGAATTAACTCCATGGGTCTTACTAACACCAGGGGATCTCATCCAATAGGTCATTCCCATTGATCCATTCTCTGAAGAGGTACACTATAGAACTTAGAATATCTCGATACATAGATAGAGGATCACAACCAAGGCCTTTGGGGGATTCCTAACCCTACCCAGAGTAAACCACCAGTATAGGGATCTCAAACTATTTTAGTTGGTAACATGATAACTAACCCAACCTAGTGGGTAATCATAGAGGATCACACCCTATCCCACATCAAGGGATACTCAAATCTATCCAAGACTCATCCATATAAAGGATCACTCATCCTATGTTTAGGATGAGATATATCACAAAACCCTTATAGGGATAGACCATGGGAATGTACCCATCTCATACTGGTCAAAATTGAAGAGAATAATGGCCTCAACCTACCTTGGGAGAAGTATATGAAATGTATTGGGAGTATATGGTGTTTCTTAATTGGTCTGGGTATCCCTATGTCCTATGTCCTATTCCCACGTACTCTAGATCATGTTTTTGTATTATGGTCATGAAAATTTACTCTATATTTTCCCATGTATATTGGTTATGCATGTGTACTCTATCTATGCCTAGGTTCACTAGCAATGTTCAGGTACATAGCTCATGGCCATGTACCTAGACACGCCCATGCACCTAGCTGAGTCTATGCACATATAACTAGTTGTGTCTCTGTCCATGTACCCCCATATTACATGCCTGGTCATTAGCATAGAGTCCCATGTCATGTGTATTGATCAAAAATCATGTTATATTTAACTATGTGGGGAAGCCTAGTCACTATCTTAGAAGGAACTACATGGCTTGTGTTCTTATAAAGTACATTCCATGTATGTTAAGATTTTCTAGAAACACAAGAACCTCTCATGAGACTCCACTTTCACCACCACCACCTATGATATATCAATTAGGTCTACTAAGGAACCTATATTAGATGTTTTATAATCCTGAATCATCACTGGTGGCTAAATGGGGGCCACATAATCACCCTAGAAATGCTGCTCACCGCACCATATCATCAGATTCCCAAACCCATGAATCGAATGTCACATCCATGTTTTCTTTGAGTAATATTCTATTTTTTCGTTGTATCTTTGTCTATTGGATTTTATTACTATTTTTGAAAAAATGGAAGTTTTCATGTCAGACAGTTGGTGGCACACAATTTTTGCATGGTTAGTAGAAACCGTGCACCAACCCAGTGGAAACCATGCACCTTAGACATAGGAAATTTCCAGGCCACACAACCTTGAATACAAGCATGAAACCCTCCAATTATAACCTTCATCCTATGATAGTGGCCATGTTCTAGGAACATGACTAGGCTCATGGACATGCCTCCCCTCTATGAAAATTGTACGGCCTTATAGGACAATAAATATTTTAAAATTCAAATTCTTCCCCTCCCTAAACCACCTTAAAGTCACTCATTTAGCTTTCCCATACCTATGAAAACCTCCCCTTCCACTCCTCTACCTTTGTATTCAATATTTTTGTGTATTTAGTATGTATTATTCAAGAAACATCCAAGTAAGCCTCTATAATATTTTCTTCATTCTTACTGGATTCATCCTCTTTTTTTCTTAGGTTATTGTTTTTTCAACATATTGATTAACCTAATTATGGTTCAATATTTTTGTCTTTGGGGGTGAGATATTTATGGTTTGGGTGTTTTATTACCTTTATAAGGTCTCTCTTTGGAGTGTTTTTGGTTCCCAACCCTTTTTTGGAAGTTTTTAAGCAATAGGTAGGTGGTTCTATACTTTGACATTTTTGGATGATTTTAGTATGCTTGATATAATTTCAAAATGGGTTTTATGAAATGTATGAGTTTTGAGAATCATGTCTTCAAATGGTTTTGGTGTGCATAAGGGCATGAAAATGGTTTACCTATTGAAAATGGTAGGTTTCCCTATGTGTCTCAATTTTTGAGAGCGTGTATGTGTAAGAGGTGATTCATGTGTCATAGGGAATGGAATTGATAACAAGGTAATCAAAAGTATCTCAGTGGGAATACAATGTTTAGTACATTAGAAAAGTCAGTAATTAGACTGATGCACTAACTAAACATATATGTGATGGAGGTTGAGTATTGAGTAGCATTGTTGCACCTGTGAGACTGTTTGATCAATGAGAGTACAAGGATCCTAGGCCCCCACTAACCCTAGTGACATAGGTATTTCCCATGGTGCTCATGTTGTGCTTACTATCCATCTTGTTTTCATATTTATTTTCATCATTTTAAGACATTTTTTATTTAAAATTGTATCTTTATTTTCTTAAAAACTATCATCGTAATTTGTTTTATGATGTTACTAAATGGAATCTCTTTTGGTGTTATCCTAATAGGCATGTTAAATCACACCCTACATAAACCGTCAGGTGTATGAATACATTATTATTTTTGACCTTGGAAAATGCAAGTCATTCCATGGTAGTGATGATAGATCTAGTTTCTAGTGGTTCCTCCTTTAGCAGGTGTTGTTGGTGGTGGCAGAGGGGTGTTGACCATATTGTTTAATTGAGGCTTGGTTGTATAGTTGATTCCCCTCCGCATTTTTCCATTTTGGTTTTGGGTTTAAAATGTATTTTTTTAACTCATGGTAGTTATGATTTTGGTTTTGGATACTATTTTGAAATGATTCATTATCATTTTGGGTTATTTTGGGTTGATTATATTGTAAAAATCATTCCCAAATGTGATACTTAATGCTTAGGCACTAGTTTCCTGCCCATGGGGATTGGGAACACCCTTTTGGCCATTCAATAGGCTAGGTCGGGTGTCACGTTTGATGGAAACCCAGACTGGTTTTGGAAAATGGTGATCAAATATAGTTTTTTTTGTTTATTGTGTGTTATGTTATTTGGGAGTGTTTGGATATACCAGAGTTAGGATTGTCAGGTATTGAGTTTATAGTCACAAGTGGGGTGTCTGGCCAACACACCTAGAGAGGGGCCTTAGGCCACAATGGGATGTTCGGGAATTTCTTTGAATTATCCTCTAGGGGTGTTGTACAAGATGAAAACTATGTTTGGACACCGAGTAGGGGTTGAGTTGTTTTAATTTTTATTGTTCTTGTTGTGGGTTTGTTTTGATATGGAGAGGTGTTATAACAATATTGTTGTTTCTAAAAATTTTCAGGATCATATATTTATGGGTTTCCTTATGTTTTTTAATATACATAGTACCATGTCTCCCTGTAGATTTCTTGTGCAATGAAAGGAAGAGGCCAGATATATTTATCCCTCACTAGTATATCGACTATTATTGGAAGAGATGGTTTGGGATATATGAGAATTTGATTATAGAGCAAGATCTAGTCCTACACATGTTAAGAAAGCTAAATAAGGCCCAGAAAAGGATAATTCTCAAGAGCTTCTCAATAAGAAAAAACCCCCTTACTTATGGGGTTGCACAGATCCCCAAGAATAAGAGGATTTAATTGAAAAGATCAAGAAGATTTTAGGATTCCTAGATACTCCCGAGGTTGTCAAACTAAAGTGTGCTTGTTTACATTGGAGGGACCTAGTCATAGGTGGTGTGACTCAGTGTTCCAGGTTGAGAAGCTTGAGAAAATGGGTTGGAAGGATTTCAATGTTTAATTTAATAATAAGTATTTCCCAAAGACCCTGGACCTATCCAAGGCTCGAGAGTTTTTAGATCTCAGTCAAGGGTATGAGACCATGCTGGAATATGCCAAACATTTTGTAGAGTTAGTCCATTTTGTACATGAGGTGGTTTCCAATGACCAGTTAAAGGCTCATCATTTTGAAATGGTGTAGTAGACATTCATTAGGTACAAGGTATTTTTTTCAATATAAATATGTATGATGAGATAGTTGACTGATACTTGAGGGTGGAGATCGATTATGATGGAAATTCTAGTTTCTATGGGATATTTTCATTAGTGGATCAAGGAAATGGTGGTTCATCTATAAGGAAGTGGAATCACAATGAGTAGGAGTAGAATGGATGTGGTAGATCAGACCATCCATTTTGAATTCATTATTCTATGACCAATGAGGTTAGGTTAGTTGTATTATACCAATGTGGAAGGATGAAGCATATGAGGGAAGCATTTACAACTACACCTAGACCTTTCCATCAGTCTGGGATCTTGGGAAGTTTGTAGTGTTTTTATAAGAGTTATGCATCGACGCAAAGTGGTGTAGGTTCTTCAACCCATAATAAAATTCATGATTAGTTTTGTGAATCAATGGATATGGGTTCTCGGTCTATTGGGCATGGTGGTAAGGTTGGATCCTCTTATGGGTAGAGTCAGATCATGGAAGATCCACAAGGCAATAATCAAATGAAAGTATCTATAGAAATAAAGAACCGTAATTCTATAGTTCTAGAACTAGTAGTATCAGACATTATATCTATGAAATTTCAAGGTACTATGTGTATTTCATCATCCACAGCTATCACATTGTTTGACATGGGTTCCTCTAAATCATTCATTTTGGCCCATCTGCTGGACTTATAGAAATTTCCAAATGAGCATATGCCTTATAAGATAGGTTTGGTGAAACTTCTTAGTAAGAAGAGAAAATAGGATTTCTGGTGTCCATGATGTGCTCTCACTCGGTTAGGGGTTGATATGTAAGGGGGTTTTCCAGTTCTATAAATGGACATTTTTTAGGTGATCATCAGTATGGATTGGATGGGTAATTTCAAGGTTCACATTGATTGATATTATTAGAGAGTGACCTTTGTGGAATCTAATGTAAGTACTTAGGTTTTTTATAGTGAATGTGACACTCGATCAGGGAGAACTCGACCTCCACCTCCAGAGTTGGGAAATCTTGTTTTTTAGATCTCATCACTCATGTTGGAGGATGATTATAGGGGTTCAGATAATGGATTACCTTATAAGATATATGAGTTCCTAGTAGTTTTTAGATGATTAATTGAGTTTTCCTCTATAGAAGGATGTGGAGATTACCATTGAATTGTGTTATGTCCAATTGGGGCCTAGATACACTGAGAGGGGGGCTGGGGGTGAATCTGTATATAGATATTATTTTCTAAATTATTCTTACCCCACTAGATCATGACCTCTTTATTATAAGGGTCGCTTCATTTTTTTATTTAGTGTTTATATTTATATTCTACATTCCAATGATATTTGATGATGATGGATACAAAGAAATATATGAAAAGAAGAAAAATGACACAAAAGTTTTTACATAGTTCAACTTGACTGGGCTATGTCCAGGATCATGCAATGACAAGGTATCGATGTACCAAATCCACTAAGGCTCAGTGAAAAAATAAAAATTTTAGGCTAGATCACTTCTAGTCCTAGGATCATTTCTTTTACAATGTTTAGTTCCAGATCACTACTTTACCATGGGTCACTCCCTAACTATTTTTCAATGGATCACTATTGATGGTAAGGATCACCGTTTTCCTCTACCTTTGGTCACTTCTCTAGAAAGGATCCCCACACTATTTTTATACATGTTGGTCCCTTAATTATCATGCATGAATATATCCTCACATATAGGTAGATTCTCTATTGATGTTAATTTTGGAATACTCCTTCAATTATGTGAAAACACCTATATGAAACACTTACACTTTATAGACAACTAGAATATACTTCTCTTTATTGTTGAAACATCAATTACCAACTCATGATTTGGAATGATCTCCAACGGATCACAATTCTACTTTTCACTAGTATAAATATAGTAGTGAATAAAATACTTATTCAGTAATTGTCAAATGGTGCATATCCTTTATATTCTTCTTCTTCTTCCTCAGAATTTAGATATATCAATGATATTGTTCACTACATAATCCTGGCACGTTTCTCCCTACACAAGATCATCCAAATAGTTTCACATGTAAGTGTTCCATGAATTTCTATTTTCACCTAGTAGATGAAATAATTTTTTTTGAATATTCATTGCCTTATGTAAATTACTTTTAAGAACTTTATTTTCCCTTTTTATAAACCTCATTCACAAACCACCTACTTCATGAACTAACTTACACCACATACTACCTTCCACCATGTACTGCCTTGTGTCGTGTACTTATACTCTTTTATGGACTACATTGTACCAAAAATAACATCCAAAAACTAATATTTATTTTAATACTACCTTAACTTCATAGTGTTGATCCCTCACAAATTATTTTCTCATTCACAGAATCATCCCTCACGAACTCTTATACATCACTAAAATCTCCCTCGCGAACTACATCTGACTTCCCCAAATTCTTCAATTAGTGATGATATTCTCTAATAAAAATTTTTCTTCTTAATGATTGGATTAAGGGTATTTATATAGGAAAATAGATCTAAAAAAACCTTCCAATACAAATAACCGAAAACATTTATGTGGTACAACCTTTACTACAAACTATGCTATGTGGTCCACATAGCGCCTTTATCCCTTTACGAAGTGTATTGTTATCCAAAAATGAAAAAACTTTGTGGAAACCATAATATCTTACAATATTCTTAAAAAAAGAGACTCCCATGAATTGTGAACCTCTTGTAAACTGATTAGCCTCCGTAAAACTGATTTCACTACATGGCTCTCTAAGTTCACTTCGTGTTCCACATATTTTTACTATATAGAAAATATTCCTTTTCTGATTTCCTTTATCCATTCTGCACACCTCATTTGTTGTCTACATAGTTCTGCTACACTACTATGAAGTTCATGAACTCCACACTTTGTGGTCCACAAATTGTGTTCCACAAACTCTATTATAGAACACCATCATTTTTTATTAAACAAAATCCTGATTTTGATGTCAAAAATTTCGAAAAACACTAAAAAATGGCACCACCCAAAACATCTTCTTCGGAAACACAAACCATATT
The DNA here is from genome assembly GCA_963277665.1 of Viscum album. Classification (NCBI taxonomy): domain Eukaryota; kingdom Viridiplantae; phylum Streptophyta; class Magnoliopsida; order Santalales; family Viscaceae; genus Viscum; species Viscum album. Next base: position 117,896,600 of record OY728159.1, on the reverse strand, counting down.
GAAATAAAATCATTTGTTTTTTTCAACAAAAAAAATCACCCTGAAAACACCGAGATGACACCTCAAGGTATTTTTACCCAAAATTCTAGTACTATGAAGTCATCTTATATCTCTTCACCCATATCATATGACCCCTAAAGAATTTAGGGAATTAATGATACAACTACATGATTTAGAATTCAAATGATTCATTTACTAGAGCATCTCACCTTGGGATACCCTTATGTTTTTTTCTAAAAAGGATGACAGATCTCTTTAGTTGTGGATTGACTAATAGAAGTTAAATAAGGTAAAAATCAAGAATAAATACCCATTTCCCAACATTGATGACCTCTTTCATCAAATCAAGGGGGAAAGGTGGTTTTACAAGATCAAAAATCACTCCATATATCATCAGGGAAGGGTCAGAGAGGCAGATGTTCCTAATACACCATTCTAAATAGGTATGGCCACTTTATGTATTTGGCCATTACATTTGGGTAGAAAAATGATCTAGTGGTATTCATGGAAATTATGAACTGGGTGTTCCATATGTATCTCGACTACTTCATCATCATGTGTTTGGATGACAATATGGTTTACTTATTGAATGAGGAAGAGCATGAGAAACATTTTATGATCATGATAGGTTCTATTAAAGATCACAATCATTATACTAAACTCTCTAAATGTACCTTCTAGATTATGGAGGTAGTGTTTCAAGGCATTGTTATCTCAGAATATGGGGTTTTAGTAGACCTTGAGAATATAAGAATGGTTATTTCATGGGAAAAACTGAGGAACATATTCAAGAATAGAAGATTTATGGGCCTGGAAGAGTTTTAAAGGATGTTTTCAGGGATTTATCTTATCTTTATTTCCCCCTAAATGAACTTACCTAAAAAGGGAAAAAGTTTGAGTGGAACCCATAGTGTTAGGAATCCTTTGAAGAGATTAATTAGTGGTTGAACACAACCCCTATTTTTATCTTTCCCAAATATTAAAAGAGATACATGGTCTATTATGATTCTTTAGGTATAGGTCCTCGACTTGTATTGATGTAGGATGAACATGTTGTGGGATATGGTTCTCGCCAACTCTAACCACATGGAAGGTATTACCCAACCCATATACTAGAATTGGAAGTGGTAATTAATGCCTTGAAGACTTGGAATCACTATCTCTTTAGGGATAATTTTTTGGTTTACTCGGATTATAAAATCAAGGAATATGTTTTCTCTGTGAGGGTTATGAATTTGTGGTACTTCCGTTAGGTTAAGAATATTTTGGAGTTTGAATTTGAAGTTTTCTATACCCCATGTAATGGTATTGTGGTAGAGGATTCCTTGAATATGAAATTGGCAGTGCAAGGCTAACAAGAGTCCAGTTATGAGTGGACATTAATGGGTCTCTTTTCCCAAATGCACATAGAATCCAAGGATCATAGTAGAGGAACATTCTTTGACAGTATTGTGTTTATGAACTCCCATTTAATGTTTATATGGAAATATAATCCTAGTGATATTTTATGCCGACATTCTATACAGCTCCTAAATGGTGGGGAGGTTTCAAGCGTATGGTCATTGTCTCCTGAGGGAGTTATCTATTTCAAGGTTTGTTTCATGGTTCTTTTATCTATATAGAAGGTGGTGACACTAGATAAACCTTTAAGATTAGTGGATATCATGTATACTAACAGTTACCAATCTGGAATATGCATGGATCCCTTGGAATCACTTTATGGTTGGTTGTGTTAGTCAGTTTTATGTTGGGAAGAGGTTGGTGATACCATGTTGTTGGGACCGATCATTATGGAGGAGATTTCCAATAATGTTAAGATGATATGGAAGTGTTTGTTTATAGAAAAAATTATCCATAAGTCTTATGAAAATGAGCGATTCCATGAATTAGAATTATTAGTTGGTAACCAAGTTCGCTTAATGGTTTCACCTTTCATGGTTCACCGTCATCTTGGAAATCCAGGGAAGCTGATGTTGAGGTATCGTAGAACTTTTTAGGTTTACAAGGTAGTTTTTACAGTGTAATTTCAATTAGATTTTACATCTCATTAAATTTGTATTCATGATGTGTTCCATGTTTCACAATTGAAGAGTATAATGTGGACCCATATCACATGCTAAACTGGGATGAATTGGAGATAGAACCGGATTTTTCTATGTTTGAGTGACCAGTGTAGATTGTGGATTCCCACGAGAAAGTTATTCGAGGGAAGTTCATACTATTGGTTTAGGTCCTTTTGTAGAAGAAAATGACGAGCATGAGATATCAGAGTGAATTTCTTTGGTGGAAGAGCAGTATCCAAATTTATTCTCTCACCATATTTTAGTTTGAATTTTCAAGGGAATAAGTTTTCATAGTGGGGAGAACAACCACATATATGGTGGTTTTGAGATATTTCCTCTTATTTTTGGTTTTATCTTTGTCTCTTGGACTTACTAGGTACTTTTGGAAAAAAATATAGTTTTTGGGTCAGAGAATAGGTGGCACACTATTGGATAAAGGTTTGTAGAAACCGTGCACTAGCCCAGTGGAAACCATGTTCCCTGAACAGAGGCACTATCTAGGTTGCATGACCTAGCACATGGATGTGTAACCCTCATGGGATACCCATATGCCTTTGAAAGTGTCCATGTATGAGGTCATGGATGTACACCCCCTAGGAAAACCATGTGGAGTCTTTTCCCTTTGGATAGAGGTACCATGGAGTTGACACATGGTTTGGAAGACTATGTGGCCAAACCATGCATCCATCCAGGTCATTAAAAAGGTTTATATTCATATCCCACCATACCTAATTTTTAACCCCAACCCACCCCTAACTCACCCATTCGGGTTTCTCAACCCTAGGAACTACTCCCCTTCCTCTCGTCTCCCTTGGGATTTAATATTTAGGCGTTTTAATATGATGTGGATTCTCTAAGAAATCTCTAAGTCCCTACCCTCCTCTTTTCTTCCTTCTTCTTAGTTTTTTCTCTTTCTTTCTTAGATTCTATTTCTACAGTGGATAGATTGAGATAATGAGGGTTCAATCATGACTTATTTGGGTGATATATTGATGGTTATGGTGTTTTCTTTCCATCATATGGTATTTTTTTCTCCAATTGTAGTTTCCAACCTATTTATGGAAGATTCCAAGAAAGAGATAGGGGGTTCCATGTTTTTACATTGGTTTATGATTTTAGTATTATTTTAATATTTTCCAAATGGGTTATATGAATTGTGAAAGTGGTGAGAATCAGGTTCTCAAATGGGTTTGATGTGCATAAGGGTTTGGAAATGGTTTAGCTATTAAAAATTGTTACTTTCCTTATGTTTTTCAATTTTTGGGTGTATATATGTGTAAGAAGAGGTTCATGGGTCACGGGGAATGAAATTTAGTACAAGGTAATCCAAGGTATATCAGGGGGTAGACTAGGTCTAGTACGTTAGGTAAGTTGGTAGGTTTGAGGCCAGGTCTCCTTAATAGGATTCACAGAACAAAACTAACTGAAAATATATGTGATGAAGGTTGGATGCTTGATCATGGCCATTACACACAGGATATGGTTTTATTAGTGAGTGTTTTAGGATCCTATGACCCTACTGACCCTAGCCCCATAGGGATTTCCCATGCCACTCATGTTATGATTACTGTCTATCTTGTTATGATTAATGTCTATCTTTTTGCCTTATTTAATTTTCTACTTTTATTTTAAATAATGTTTTATTTAAAATTATATCTTTATTTTTATTAAAAAATAGAATGGTAATTTTTCATATGTTGTTAATGAATAGAACCAATTTTGGTGGTATCTTACTGTGAATATTTTCTCACGCCCAACATACACCTTCGAGTGTATGTTGACCTTGTTATGTTTGAATTGGGTAAAGGGAATTCATTCCCTGTTGGTGATGGTGGATCTGATTTATAGTGGTTCCTCCTTTAGAAGGTGTTGGTGGTGTTGGAATCGGTGTGTTGACCCTCTTGTTTCATGGAGGGTGGGTTGTATAGTTGGTTCCCTACCCCATTTTGGTATCTTGGTTTTTGGTTTAAAATGTATTATGTTTATCTCATGTTAGTTATTGTTTTGGATGTGGTTATTATTTTAACATGATTTATTGTTTTTTGGGGTGTTTATGATTGATTATTTTTGGAATAAATCATTCCAAAATGTGATGCTTGATGCCCAGGAACTAGTTTCCAACCTATGGGGATCAAGTACTACCTTTAGGCCATGCCATGGTCTGGGTTGGGTGTTGAGCTGGATGGAAATCACACTTGGTTTTTGACCCCAAAGTTCACAGATCCCTGACTGATATCCTATCACATTACATCACACCTCCATCATTATTTTGATACCAAACCTAAACCCATGGAAACGATCCATTCCACCAAAGTTTGAATATGAAACAATCAGTTTATAGATATTTTCAGACCATCAGTTAGACCAAAAACCGATGATGAATGCAAAAACGAATGAGGGGAGAAAGGCATGAAACATAAGAGTTGGGAATAAACATTGGATATTGTTTAGGTTGACCTTAATTAATCTATGGAGAAAGAATATAATGCATGGAATAATTAAGTATAATTGAAAACATTATCCATTCCTAATTATAGTAATATAGATAAATAATCATAAATAAATTATTAACCCAGAAATCAATTTTTCAAGAAGATTGATTCGCATTCTACATGGGATACTAATAATGGGGATTAAAATAATAAAATCAAAATTCTTACCTTGAGATTTGACCAGTCAATAATAAATAATGGTTTCTTCATATTATCATTGGAGATATCTAAAAACTTCATTATAGAAGATGAAATCCATGGAACACTGGTCACAAATCCACTATTTTTTGTCCTTCATTAAAGGTTATCCTATATGATTACTCTCAAAACCCTAGGTTTATATAGATAAACCAATATTTATTATATAAATAGGTTTAAAAAGATTCTTATTAGGTCAAGTTCATTTAATAAATAAATAAATAAATAAATAAATAAATAATTTAATTATTAATCTAACTATTACTAATCTTAAGATAAACATATGAAGTGTACAAAGGTTATGTGACACAAAGGGTAAAAACCTCATTTTATATTTAATGGTGGAATTAGATTTATCTTATGAGGATCTATTTAGGATATATTACAGTATTTTTAAAAAACAATGTATGCATGATATGATATATTTGTTAATTTTGTTATATCAATATCGAGGCTCTCTGATCCCCAGAATCTCAATACTACTCTACTCATAGCTCAGAAAATACTCTTTAAAATATACCAATGTGTTGGCACCACTTTGTGGAGAATGTTGGAACTTATTTGTGGAGTATGTTTTACACTCTCTTATTTTAATGATCAAAAACCATGATTGTTTTAGTACTAATTATGCACATGTTGTTTGATAGAATTTTATATGGTAATACTATTTCTATGATAATACTACTAAGTCTTATGGAAAGTCACCTTGGCCCGGGAGTCACTATTACCGCTAAAACAAACTACCTCTATACTCTAAGTCACCATTACTGCCAGGATGAGATATCACCAGACTTTGAGTCACTATTACCACAAAAACGAGCTACCTCCATACCCAAGTCTTTGTTACTTATAGAGGAGTTACCTCCTAAGGTGATTCACTGCCAGCTTATTGTTACCATTATTTTCCGAGGAAATCTGGATGAATGGCTCAATGACAATTTAATTATAGTGATATTGTTTACCAAGTAATTAGGATATTTTCAAAGACTGATACAAGGATTGTGGTTCTGATGTAGCTATATAAATATGAAGAATATATCTCTCTATACTATAGTTATTATTATTACATAGCTACAAAAATGATCAATGAATTTCAAATAATTGTGAGACTGAATTTATGAATTCTCATGAGCTCACTGATTCATGTTTCGTGAAGATCAAATGACATAGAAGAACAAAATTCTTCACGGATATTGATTGAGACACTGAAAGAGATCAACTGAAACATTCCTGTAGATTTTTTACAATCCTCTGCCTACTCCAAATTTCCAGAACAAAGCATGAATTCCTCACCAGTGTTGATATGAGGAAAAAGTACATTCAGAACATATCTGAATGATATTTTATATTCTTTATTGTTCTCTCTAAGTTATTTTGAGTAGTGTGTTGTTACATTGTTATCAAAAACACACTGTCTCCTAGATCTACCTAGATAATACTTGTTATTATATTATTTCATAATGTCTTTTTTACCACTGTATTTTTGGAAAAGGTCCCTATGCGACCAATACTATTCGTACTTCCCATGAATTACTAAAAAGAAGGTTTTTTATCCTGGAAAACTTTTTACTGTTTATTTATTACCTGATCCAGGTTATAGATTTTTTTTATTATAATTATAATTTTCTTAGGAGTAGGTTATTTTCAACAGGAGGGGATTAAGTCTCACCTTGAGATTGAAACACTTGTTTATTCCATTGTGTCATAGTTTTGTTTTACTACTATATCATAGATTACATTTTATCTACAAAAAAACAATTACTTTGATAAATAATCTTAACTAGTGTTTATATTTTTTTCCAACTAAGTAAATTTATTTCAACAGTTAAGGTATTTCTAAATAGCATTTTAACTGATACTTAATCACTCCTTAAAAAATATTTTAAAAGTATATATATTATATCGATATTCTCTTCGGATTAATTGGCCAGTTTATTTTATTAAGGGGTTTTAAATTTTATTCTAGTTATTAACATAAATTTTTATTGGGAAATCAATTCACCCCCTCTTGAGTTACTCACTATGACCAACATTTGGTATCAGAGGAATTTAAATTAACTTTCTCAAATGTGATTCTAGTTATATTATAATGATCTAAAATATTTTTTCATTTCTAAAATTTTATTTCTTTATGGATAATAGACAAAAAGGATCTAAAACCAACATACCTCTTAATTTTAATGGTACAATTTATTCTGAATGGAAAATCAAAATGAAAATGCATTTTGCTAGTATGGGTTTTGATATTTGGATTGTAATAGAAGCTCAATATAAAATACAAAAAACTGACAGAATTACTTTTATTAATGATACAATATCTACTTATAATAATAAATATAAATATATGAATGATTTTTTTTGTGTATTAGGTGATGATAAATTTAATATAATATCTACTTGAAAATATACTTTTGAAATATGGGATACATTAACCATTTCAAATGAAGGAACATCAGATGTCAATGAAATGAGATTAAATACATACACAATCATGTTTGATACATTTAAAATGAAATCTGATGAAACTATTTCTGATATGTATCTTAGGTTCACAGAAATAGTAAATTCTTTGTACTCACTTGGAAATAAAGTGAGAGAAAAATATCAAGTAATGAAATTTCTCAGAAGCTTTCTAAATAGATTGAGAGGAACAACTATTTCAATTAGAGAATCATGTGATGTGAGTAAACTACCTATCGAAGAATTTGTAGTAAAGCTGCTGATGTATGAAGAATAAATTAAATTTAACAAAGAGATCAATGAAGATGAAAAGAACAAAAACCTGTAGCCTACAAAACTAATATCACCAGAAAAAGAGAAAAGTTACAAAATAAAGATACCAGAGAAAAAGAATCTCTTGATTACATTGATGATGAAATGTCACACACGTATAGAAAATACAAAAAATTTAGTTGGAAAAATAAGTTTTTTTTGAAAATTTAAATTTAATTGAAAATTATGATGATAAAGGAAAGTGAAAAAGGAGTGGAAAAAAATATGAAACTCAAAATGAAATCACCTTATATGAATGTAAGAGGAAATAACACATTAAATATGCCTTTCCAAAATTGAAATATAAAAAGAAGTATGAGGATAATGACATAAGATACAAAAGAACTATGAAAGAAACATGGAGTGACTCCCAAGATAGATCATGTGATTCATACACTAATCAAGAATATGAGTATGATAGGGAAAATATGTGCTTTGTAGAAATCACATCAAAGGTAAATGATATTCTTCATATATCTCCAACTAATATTTCATACATTTTAGAAAATGAAGAAAATTATGATAATAAAGAATACATGAAAAATAAGGATCTGTAAAATTACTGTAATATGATGTAAGAAACTTTTAATTAGTTGGAAGACAAATATAAGTCACTTAAGAAACAACATAATTTAACAATAAATATTAAAACCAAAATTACTATTGAAAAAAATAAAAATGATCAACTATTGAAAGAGAACAAATAGTTAAAATTGTTAAATGTACAATTTAATAAATATATAGAATGTTTTACCATTGGTAAGAAAAAATTAACTCAAATATCTGTAGGGAAAATTTCTCCTAAGTATATAATTGGCATAAGGTACCAACCAGTAAAGTGATAAATGACAAAAACTATATTTACATCAAGTTCCAGTCCTAAAAATTCATATACTTCTAATACCTAATCAACTAGACCTAATAAAATATTTATTTCAAGAAATGTACAATTTGTTTATAATAAACCCTTTATGGAAATATGTATTCCGAAATATCTAATTACTAACAAAACTAGACCTAAGAGGATTTGGGTACCAAAATCATTTTCTGTATAAACATTATGTTGTAGGAAACCTATTTGAAAACTTCTAGAAAAATCCTATGTTATCTGGACAGTGGATATTCCAAACATATGTCTGGTCATTATTCAAACATCATGAATATGATCAAAGATGATGATGGACATTCAACTTTGGTGAGAATACAATAGGGGAAATCATCTAACTTGGCCAAATTGGTAATTCTAATTCATTATTAATTTCAAAAGTTTTTTATGTTTATTTTTTCAAATATAATATACTTAGCATATATGAATTACGTGATCATGGATTTTATGTAACATTTTAAAACAATTCAAGTAATATTTTTAATGATAAAATTGTTTTAATTTTTACTGCTCTATAAAATGATAATATTTATTCTATTGATTTAAATTCTTTATATTCTAAAAATATTTATTTCCTAAATTCATTTCACAAAGAACCTTGTATTTAGAATATGATACTAGTCTATTAAAATATTCATTCACTTAGAAATATAACATAGAAAGGGTTAGTTAGAGACATACCAAAGAATGAATTCTCAAATAATAAAGTTTGTGATCCCCACTAAAACCAAAAACTATAAAATATTTATTTTATATCTATGAAATAAGTTTCAACATCTCGAAATATAGGGTTAATTCATAAGAACATATTTGGACCTTCTAAAGTCTCAAGTCTAAATAGAAAACATTATGTCTATGTCCTCATTGATGAATTTTCTAGATACACTTGGGTATTCTTTCTAGCTCACTAAATTTAATCTTGTTCTTACTTCATTAACTATGTGAAATCTATATAAAATAATAGTGGACTAAGAATTAAGACCTTAATAATTTATTATATATACCTAGGCTTAACGTACATGGATATTACATCATTTTAGAAGAATAATCTGTACATTAAAAAAATAAATTCCCAAGGACCGTAATATTTTATTGTCTTTGGAAACATGGAAGCAAAATATTCTATCTTGATGAAAAATCTTCAACATATCCCATAAATATGTTTTCCTTTAAGACTTGTACCCAAAATATTTCTTTATAACATGGGGAAGGAAACATGAAATGGTGTGAGCTAAAATACTCAGTAAGGGTAAATAAGGGAGACATGTAAGCATAATTGTGAGCATATGATCATGAGAACATGATCATCAGAACCTGATAATGAAAATAGAAGATCATACACCACATATCAGTGATTATATACATGAATAATGGCGTAAATCATGGTAGTTCATTATAAATTAATCATAAGAAAATAAATAACATAATCCATGAAAACATAGCATATGAATAAAACATGGAATTATGGAAACCACATAATCATATAATGATTTCCATAGTAGCCAAGGAATATATACCAATACCATCTTAGTAGTATGAGTTCACTCCCTATACCATCTTAGTAGTCATGGTTTACTCCCATGGACATATTAGTAGCATGAGTTCACTCCTCATACTATATTGGTAGACATAGTTCACTCCGATGAACATCTTAGTAGTCATGGTTCACTCCCAATACTATATTAGTCTATCTCATGAGATATAAATCTTTACCGAATTTATTAGAGGGAGATATAGGTCCCACCTATCATAAAATGAAATCATACATACATGTTCCAAACGATCATTAAAAACATACCATATATTAAACCTTAAAAAGAAAATGGGTGTCATAAACATGTAATCATATAATAAAATTTGGAAAAATATATAGGTTTCATAATCATTTCACTATAAATATACCCCGTGAAAGGAAGCATGTTTGAAAAGTATATAACCCGTGAAAGAGAAATTAGATTTATAAAAATCATGCCATTAAAACATAATCTATTTATAGAAATAATAAAAATAGAAGCATTTAATAATTTGTCCTTAATGGAATGAGTAAAACAAATGGATGTTATTTTAGATGGTAAATAATTTTGAAATATATTTTAAAAAAATTTCTTGATGAAAACAACCTTTCATTTTTGAAAACTTATTTTTCTAACATAAAGTCTTTTGGAAACATATTTATTTGAAAATAGATTTGAAAAAATACAAAATATTATTTTAAATTCATAAAAAAATTTTAAAATTAATTTTACATGAAAATTATCTTCTACGATTGTTTAAAACCTTTTTTACAAAAATTTCCAAAAATAAGGTTTTTGAATACAATAGGTTTTCGACTGAAGAGAGAGAGAGTGTGAGATAGTCGGATTTTACTTAAAAACACTATCCTAAGAACCAAAGAGTGTCAAAAAATGGTACTAAAAAATGAAAATATCTTAAATTAATTGAGTATAAGTAAAATGATGAATATTATTGATATATGTATCATAATATTTTATCAAGATATGCAATAATTAACAATCTTGAAAAGCGATGAGATTGTTTAAACAAACGCTTACCACTTGGTTACTTGGGATAATACTCTACATGTGAGAAAAGGAAATTAAATAAAGCATAAAATATCATGAAATATTTATATTCATGATATAACCTATAAAATGGAAGTATATATACCTCAAAAAAGAATTTAGTTTCATAACAAAACAGGAGTCTCAAAGACTCCCAATTGAGACAAAACTATTTTACCGATTTGGTAACTTTTGAAACTTAAACCTCATATAAGAAGGATCATAAATGGAAATGTTAAAACCCATAAATTTAATTATAATACACATATAATAAAATCATGTGTAGTATATACACCACTCAAAAGGAAATAGTGGCGACATAATATGTATCTCACCAAAATAAAAAGTGAGATGAAATGCCCTTACCATGTGTCTTAAATCTCACTGTACTCATTAAAAACACATATATTATAAATATAAATTTATTATAAATATTTTAAATAATAATATTATTAAATCGTATACTATATATGGTTTTATTACAACCTTATATTACCCACTGTTTAACCATCCTCTGTTAAGGTTTCAATTCAGATAATATTCAGTTTGTTTTTTTTGCACGTGTCTTAATTTAATATATCATTGGTTCTTATAATTATAACACGATTAAATAATTTAAAAAATGATATAAATATAATTTATAACCATTATATCTTTATTATAATAACCCTCATAATATATAATTACCAAACAGAATACTCTGTTCGTAGAGACAGTAGGCCGTACGTAAACACAAACGCTATTTCCATTTAGTTATTGTGTTGAAGGAAAGAAAGTAATATATATATATATATAAATTAAATTATATTTATTATATCATATATGTCATATATATTCACTAATTCCATCCTTAATACATTCTATGTGGTGTATGCACGAATCACATCGTTTTGATGGGGTGGTAGTCCAAACTTCCTCAAACGAAATTATCATATAAAAAAAATGAAAAGTATAAAGATATGTGTTTTAAAATAATTAAAAAATATTAAATATATAATAAATATTATATATAACATATATAAACAATGATTCCTTCATAATGGATACCATAAGAGGTGGTAAAGGAAAATTGAGCAATCATCGTTTAGCGAGGTGGTAGTCTGCCTGCATATAAACATTATGTTCATTTTCCATTATATGGAAGTGTGTGTATGTTTAGGTAAAATAGATAGCATAAAAACAACCTAATATAATGAGTATAATTTATTTGTTATAAAAGTATGGAATAAGAATATTTTAGGGAGAGAAGAAAGGAAATAAAAGAAACGACTTTGAGGGAGGGTGCTATATGTTAATCAGGTAACTCCTTTTAGTTTGAGCCAAAATGATTTATTGTATGGATTTATGCCCAAATTAAGAATTCAAAGTATATGGTAGGGAATTTGGAGAGATATTTTTTCATATTTTGGATGAACCTATGGGGATTGAGATGTCTGAGGAAGTAGAAGTGAAAGATGCCTTTTATAATGAAGTAGGGGTGGAATCTCTTGTATTATTTTTATGGAAAGGATCCCCAACATAATTTTTTAATTTAAAGTAGTTGAATAATGTTTAAAAGTAGAGAAAATGGACTATAGGGTCAAAATATGTCCAACCGATGGATTTAGGAAAAGTGTATAGGTCATTTTTAGCCTTAATGTTATGATTTAGTCCATATTATGCTTCATTTAACCATAACCATTGTAATTAATTTTAATTACTTCAATAATATTTTTGTAAAAAATTGAGTTGAACTTATTAGAAATTAAAAATTTTTCTTATTTCAAATATGGAACCCATTTTTCCAAATTCTAAACATAGAAGTGGCAGAAATTAATTTAAATTTAATTCTGGAGTCGGGTTGATAGTGCTATGGTTTTATAGTCAATTTCAAAATGAAATTGATTCCAATGACCTAAATTGGATTGATTGATAAAAAATTTATCTAATTAAAAATTTTAATCAATTAAAATATAATTCATCCTTATAAATAAATTATATTAAAAATTATATTTTAGTTAAAATCCTATATTTTTGACAATTCATTAAAAAATGAAACCTTATAAAAGAATACCAAAAAATAATCCCAACCTAATTATAAGGTTTTGATTCAAATAATTAAGTTTCTTTTGACATATAAAGTCTAGAAAAGTTCCAAAAATTGGAATTAAAATGGGTTCTCCATTAAAAGGAGGTAAACCTACTTTATGAAAAATATGGTTTTAAGCATAAAATTGGGTTATTTCTATCTTACACCTATCTAAACTATTGTATGAATTTAATTTTTTATTGAATATATAACATATAAGTTACAATAATATCACTTACTCATTTTAATTGGTTTCATTTATTATGATTAAAACATATAATAATATTTTTCTATAAAAATACTCCATTTATATTAAATTGATTTTTATATTTATTTCTAAATAATTTGTAACTAATAAATTCATTATATTTTTTTTTGAAAATCATATATTTACATAATTTAGTTAAAAATATTAATAAAATATAATTTAATAGTTGGGTTACATCTTAAAATATTATATTTTATTATTACATTATTGTTTGATAAACCTTGGTTGTGCATGTTATATAAGAAATCGATGAAAGTCATTATTTTGTGTAAAGAAATCTAACCTTACTGTTCCATGTAGAAAAAAGATTAATTTTATGTTGATTTTAGTGCATGTAAGGAAAACATAGTGCTTACTATAAAATGAAATATTTTAAGTGTTGTGTGAAATGGAAAATATCAAAAAGAATAAATTAATTCAAAAAAAAATGATTCACAAAATCTCGGGGTGTCACCTTCTACCCACCTTAAAATTAATTTCACCATAGAAATTAATCTAGGTTATCAATGATTTAATACATGGAATTTTTATTTATAAAATCCCATATAGTAAAAATGAATGTGAAAACATCCCATAAAAATGGAATGTTAGAACCATAATGGTTACCCAAGGTAACATCTAAGTGAACATAGGTTGGGTGTGAAGATTGGAAATAGATTATAAGAATAAATATTTATAGGGAGAGATTGAGGTAATCAATAAAAAATAAGTGATTGATCAAAGAAATGTTGAGGTCCTCAAAATTATAAATCAGTTATGATTTTAAAGGCCATTTGTTCAACAAAATTTAAGGAATTATGACTATTTTTTTATCGTTTCCTTAACTTTGAGTAATTCTTTTGTTGAACAAGAATATAAAGAAAATATAATTTGTTAATATATTAAAAAAATAATTCTTTGGATGCTATTTTATATATTTCTAATTCATCCATTACCTCAAGGAATGATTGTCTGAAAATTAAGATTGAGGCATAAAGCACTAAAAAAATACTCTTAATGGATCTTAGGGCCCATAAAAGAATGAAAATTCTAACTATTTATCTCTTCAAAATCATTATTACATAATCTTTAAACATAAAAAGTAATAATAAAGATTAATTAGTAATATTTATTCATAAAAAATAATTTTACATTAACCAGGACATTGTGTTGGCTAGTGGTAGGTGTAAAATGCATATCTTCCTTCAGTTACAGGTTCCAGACAAGTATCATTGCCATACTTGATTGGTTGTTACCTGACATACATGATGTCCTCTTCAAAAACCACATTAATAAAATTTTCAAAATAAATATGATTGAAATCCTTGAAATAAAGTTACTCAATAAATAACCATTTAACCATGGTTCTCAATAAATACATCCTCCTATGTTTAACTTAATATTTACATGATTGGTTAACCATATAACCCTTATAAAATATGGAAATAAAAATATTTAGAAATAAATTCATGGAATCATATTAACATTGATCCCTTATATACCAAAAATAGCTCTTGGTTTCCACATTCCAATCATTTGAATACCCTCATCATGTATTCTCTTGAAACATAGTAATAGCCTGAATTACTATGACTAATTTTGGAAAAAATGCACGCTTCCTTATTCCAAAGGTTACTAGATATATTCCATATATCCATGAAGTTAAAAACCTCATCCATAATGATATAGACCAATTTTTCAATCGATCCATAATCTGATCCAAGTTAATCAGTACCATCCAATTTACTTATCTATATCCCACATATATTTATCCAAACAACATCACCATAAAATAAGGAAAATATTAAGGGTTATTATTAGCTTAATCACATGTTTTCTATGGACATCATCTTTCCATTAAGTAACTTTTCTATTCTATCTTAACCATTCAACATGTTATTGAAAATCCAAAGGGAAAAACATAAACTAAACAATCCTTATATATTTCACCATTTAGGAAACATAATTCTTCAATCCAGATACATAAGAACTTTTATTATTACACTTCACCCTTATTCTGTTAACAAGGATACCTCATCCTATTTCAAAATACCTATTTCCTTTTACTTTTCATTTGTAGTCTCTTCTTCATCAAAAATGTAACTACTTCTTGCACTAGTTTTCTAATTAACTTAAAGTGATTTTTTATTGGGACATTGAGTTACATAATGACCATTTATTCAAAACATAAGAAAATTACCCTTTAATGATGGATTATGGAGGCCAATATACTAATCCATTTGGTTTACCAAACTCTTATTTTCCCTTGTAATAACTTTCTTTGTGTTCTTCTTTTCCACAGTCAAAACAACTTCTTATTCCTCTAATACATTCACTTAGGTGATTCCTTCCACGTTTTAGACACAAAAGAAAACAAATCTTCTTTCTTTTATGGTCTCCATTACCTGAACTCTCAGCAAACTCTTTGTTTCTATCCCTTGGTGAGTCTGAGAGTTGGTTAAGGTATATATTTTTTATCATGTTCCTTGAAAAATGATTAGGCATGATCATAAAGTAATTCACTACAATTATCATCCCACATTAAATTTCATCGAAAAAATTTCCATCATATTCAATATTAATTGAGTTTCTTCTAGTTCCATCCATTATATAAAACCAAGAAGAATTGAGTAAGAAACAATTATTATAGTGAGTAATCACAAATTATGTCATGTATAAATTATAAAACCTTTCATAAAATATGACTCCTCAAGTTTATATTAGGTTATTTGTAACCAAATAATATTTAAATCCTTCATGATGGTTCACGAAGAGTATGTGAATTCCCAAAGAATATCCCCCTAGAGTGTTAAACCAGTTTTGCAGCAAGGCCGTTTACATGTATCAGATCACCCCGAGTGTGGCCCAAAACATCTTACCCTACATGATCATGAAAATAAAATATCATACCCTTCATATCAAAGATCGTATACATTAATCATTGACTAAATCATGGTAGTTCATAAGACACGAATCATAAGTAAATAAGGAAAATAATCTATAATAGAATAACATAGGAATAAAACATGGAATTGTGGGAAAAAAATAAGCATATAATGATTTCTATAGTAGATAAGACATTTATTCCATGACCATCTTAGTAGTATTGGTTCACTCACCATACCATCTTGTTAGTCATGGTTCAATCCCATGGCCATATTAGTAGCATTAGTTCACTCCTCATACCATATTGGAAGTAATGGATCCCTCCCATGGTCGTCTCAGTAGTCAAGGTTTTCTACCAAGACCATGATAGTCTATCTCATGAGATATAAATCCTTACTCGAGGCATTTGAGGGAGATATAGGTCCCACCCATCACATAATGAAATCAGACATACATGTGACACAAGATCATAAAAAACTTCTCATATCATAACCCATGAAAGGAAATGGGTTTCATAAACAAGTAATTTTATCCTAAACTTGGGAAAATGATACAGGTTTTATAATCATTTCATTATAAACATAACCCATGAAAAGAAGTGTGTTTCAGAAGCATATAACATGTGAAAGAGAAATTAGTTTTATAAAAATCATTCCATCAAAACATAATCCATTAATAGAGTTAATATGAATTTAAACATTGAATAAATTCTCATTAATGGAATGAGTAACACCAATGGATGTTATATTTTGTGGTAAATAATTTTTAAAGATCTTTTTAAAATGATTCTTGGGGAAAATATCCTTTATTATTTGAAAAATTATTTTTATAACATAAAACCTTTTGAAAAATGTTTTATTTGAAAAATATTTATTTGAAAATAGATTTGAAAACTTATAAAGGATTCTTTGAAAACAACAGAACATTTTTAAAATCCTTTTTTTAGAAAAATTATCTTAAAAGTTCCTTTGAAAACATTTTTGAAAAAAATTTCCGAAAACCTGGTTTGGAATACAATAATTTTCCGACCAAAGGGAGAGAGACGATCATATTTTACTTAAAAAACTATCCTATGTACCAAAGAGTGTAAAAAATGGTACTAACACATGAGGATATCTTGAATAAATAGAGTAGAAGTAAAATCATGAATATTCTTAAGATATGGATCCTAATATTTCATCAAGATGCACAATCATTAACAATCTCGAAAAGCGATGAGATTGTTCAACAAACCATTACCACTTGATTACTTGGGATAATACACTAAATTTGAGAAAAATATATTAAATAAACCATAAAATATAATGAAAATAATAAGATTCATGATATAAACTATAAAATTGAATTATATATACCTCAAAAAATAATTTAGGTGCCTAACAAAACCTCAGTCTCAAAGAATCCAAACTGAGACAAAACTAATTTACCAATTTGGTAACTTTTGAAACATAAACCCCATAGAATAAGGATCATAAAATGGATATGTGAATACCCATAAATTTAAGTATAAGACACATATAATACAATCATGTTTAATATATACACCACTCAAAAGGAAATAGTGGCGAACATAACATGTATCTCATAGAAATAAAAAGTGAGTTGAAATCCCCTTATCTTGTGTCTTGACTCTCATAATACTCATTCATAAAAACCAGTATAATAAATATAAATTTATTATTAATATTTTATATATCCATATTATTATATCTTATACCACATACAGTTTTATTACAATCATTTATTTCCCACTTGTTAATCATCATATGTTAAGGTTTCACTTCAGATAATATTTGTTTTGTTTTTTGCATGTGTCTTAATTTATTAAATAGTTGATCCTTATAATTATATAATTATTCCAGAATGTAATAAATGATATAAAAATCATGTATATACATTATATTTTTATTATAATAATACTTATAATATATGATTATCAAACTAAATACACCATTCATGGTGATAGTAAGTCGTACGTATGCATGAACGCTATTTCCGTTTAATTGTCATGTTGAAGGAAAGAAATTAAAAGAAATATATATATATATATATATATATATTATTATTAAATATTATTTAATATATCATATATATCATATTTATTCACCAACCCCATCTTTAATACATTCCATGTGGTGTATGAATGAATCACATCGCTTTGAGGGGGAGGTCGTCCCCACTTCCTCAAACAAAATTATCATATTAACACCAAATTAAAAGTATAAATATATGCACTATAAAATAATTACATAATATTAAGTAAATAATAATAATTATATATAACAAATATAAACTATCTTTCCATCATAATGACCACAATGAGAGGTGGTAAAGGAAAAATGAACAATCTTCATTTAGCGAGCTGGTAGTTCGCCTACAAATAAACATTAAATTTGATTCCGATTAGATGGAAGTGTGTGTATGTATAGGTAGAATACTTAGAATAACAAAAACAATAGTATATTTAAGATATTGGTGTTTTTATACAATTATGGAATAAGAATATTGGAGGGGTTGGAGAAAGTAAATAAAAGAAATGACTTTGAGGGAGGGTGTTACCTCTTAATCTGATAACTCCTTTTTGTTTGTGAAAAAAGGATACCATGGATGGATTTCTACCCAAGGTAGGAAATCAAGGTTGAAGAGAGTTAATTTTGAGAGATATGTATGTAGATTTTGGCTGAGATTAAAGGGTTTATAGGAGTGGGGAAGTAGAAGTGAAGGAGGCCTTTTATTATGGAGGAAGGGTGGAATCTCTTGTATTATTTTAATGGAAAGGAACCCCACCAACGTTTGTTTATTGAAAGTGGTTCAATAATGGTTAATAGTTAATAAAAGTAGAATATGGTCGAAATTTGGACATCCAATGGCTTTAGGACAAGTGTATAGGTTGTTTTGGGCTTTAATGTTATGGTTTAGTCCTTTATTATGCTTAATTTAACTCTAATTGTTGTAATTTATTATAATTAATTCAATAATATTTTTTATCAAAAAATATTTTTTTCCTTATTATAAATTATAAATTATTCTAATTTAAAATATTGAATACATTTTTCCAAATTTTAATAAAAAAATTGGCAGAAATTAATTTAAATTTATTCCGTAGTCAAGTCGACAA
Organism: Viscum album; assembly: GCA_963277665.1. NCBI lineage: Eukaryota > Viridiplantae > Streptophyta > Magnoliopsida > Santalales > Viscaceae > Viscum > Viscum album. The sequence continues at coordinate 117,877,309 of OY728159.1, read as the reverse complement.
TTCTTTGTTTTTAAAGTAAATTTCAAAATGAAATTGGTTCCAACGACCTAAATTGAATTTATTGATAAAAATATTATATATTTTTTACTTTAAAACCAATTAAAAATATAATTTAACTTTATAAATAAATTATACAAAAAATCAGTTTGAGTTAAAATCTAGTATTTTTGACAATTCATTAAAAAAGGAAACCATACAGAAAAATACCAAAAATTAATAATAACCTAATTTTAATGTTTATATTTCCAAGTTAATGTTTAACTTTACATATTAAATATATTAAATTTCCAAAAATTTTATTTAAAATGGGTTATCCGTTAAAAGTCTATAAAACTACTTTAAAATAAATATATGGTTTTATGCATAAAATTAGGGTTATTCTTATCTTTGGCCTATTGAATCTATTAGATGAATATAATTTTTTTATTGAATATATAACATATTTATTACAAAAAATATAACTTCATAATTTTAATTATTTTCTTTTATTTGGATTAAAATATATAATAATATTTTTCTATAAAAATTCTCCCTTTATATTCAATCAATTCTTATATTTATTTCAAAATAATTTGTAACTAATTAATTCATTTTACATTTTGTGAAAACAATATATTTACATTATTTAGTTATTAATATTTATAAAATCTAATTTATCAACCGGGTTACATATTATTATATTAAATAATCATATTTTAATAATATATTATTGTTCGATAAACCTTGGTCATCCATGTTATGCAAGAAATAAAGGAAAGTCATAGTTTCATGTAATGCAAGATAACCTCAGTGTTCCCTATAGAGAAAGATAAAATTTATGATGCATGTAGTGCACGTAATAAAATCATAGTGCTTTATTAAAAAATGAACTATTTTAAGTGTTTTGTGAAATAAAAAATATCAAAATTAATTTGAAAAAAATGTTCCACAAAATCTTAGGGTGTTACAAATATCGTGGTCAAGAATTTGAAAATCAAGACATTAAACCACTATTTTTCTAAAAATGGTTATAATCAAAAAAATTATTCTCATAGGACACCAAAACAATTTTGTGGTAGAAAGTAGAAATATGACTCTTCAAGAGATATCCTAGACTATGCTAAACAAGTTTGAACTACCTATCAACTTTTGGGCTGAAGCCATTAATACAACCTGTTATACTATAAACAGAGTATTAATTAGAACTCTTTTAAAAATAAAAATTTATGATTTATGGAATAATATAAGTCCAAAGGTTAATTAATTTATAGTTTTTGGTTGCAAAGTTTTTATTCTAAATAAAATGGTTAATTTGGAGAAATTTTATTCTAAGAGTGATGAAAGAATTTTTCGTGGGTTTTAAAGTTCTAGTAAAGCTTATAGAGTGTTAAATAATAGATTTTGAACAATGGAAGAATCATTTCACATTATTTTTTATTAAACCGATCTAGATTAAACTAAAAATATCATAGAAAACCTTTATGATGATATTTCAACTCTAAATAACAATTATAAACCTTTTGAAAGTTCTATTAATCCAAAATATAGTTCAACCAGTAAACTTCCCAAACCTGAACTGGAATAATATCTTGATTATACTAGCCCCACTTATCAAATAATAATTAGGACTCATAGAGACAACCCATAAATATGTTGTAATGGATACCTAGATAGAGGTACAAAGAGCAGAGCATCCCTTATAAATCAAATTGAACACCAAGAATTATTGTCACAGATTGAACCCAAGAACATTAAATATGCCATCAATGTTGAATTATGGGGAATATCCATGCAATAAGAACTTAATCATTTTGAAATAAACAATTTTTTGGTACTTTTTGATAGACTTAAAGACACCTTAACTATAGGCACTAAGTGGGTTCTTAGAAACAAGGTTGATTAGTCTGTCACTATAGTAAGAAATAAAGCTAGACTAGTTGCACAATGTAACAATCAAGAATAAAGTATTGATTATGAAGATAAAGTTTTACTGGTAGAAGGACTTGAAGCCATTAGGGTACTGTTGTCCTATGCAGCACATTTGGATTTCAAACTATATCAAATGGATGTCCAAAGTGCATTCTTAAATGGATTTATAATTGAGGATAATTTTTTGAACAACCTCCTGAATTTAAAAATCCCCATTTTCCAAATCATGTTTTTAAATTAACAAAATCTTCATATTATTTTAAATAGGCTCCTAAAGCTCTGTATGATAGGTTTACCTCTTTTTTTACATCAAAATGTTTTTCAAAAGGTATAACTGATCCAACTATTTTTATAAAAATAATTTCAAAAGATGTTTTAATAGTATAAATATATGTAGATGATATTATTTTTGGATCTACTAAAAATGCCCCATGTACTGATTTTTCAAAACTAATGCAAAATTAATTTTAAATGAGTATATGAGATGAACTAAAACTCTTTCTTAGATTTTAGAGTTTTCAAAATAAATATTTGACTTTTTTAAATAAAAGTAAATATACTAAAGATATTTTAAAATGTTTTGGCATAGAAAGTACCAAAAGTAGTGAAACTCCCATGAGTACCCCCTTGAAACTAGATCTTGAAGAATCTAGAAAATTAGTATATCAAACTATTTATAGAGGTATGATTGGAATTCTATGGTACTTAACTTCTATTCAACCTGATATTATGTTTAGTGTGTGTATGTGTGCTCGCCTATAAGAAAATCCAAAAGAGTTACATTTATTAGATGTCAAAATATTTTTTAAATACCTCAAGTATACAACCAATTTTGGATATTTCCATCCAAGGGGACAGGATTTTAATTTAGTATGTTATTTAGATATAAAAATATTATTAGGAAGATGTCATCTTTTAGGAAAATTTCTTGTACCATGGTATAGTTAGAACAAAATTATATTGAACTTTTTACTACTGAAGTTGAAAATATAGTTTTAGGAAGTTTTTATGCACAAATATTTTGGATGTAACATATATTATTAGACTTTGGATACCAATTGAGACATGTATCTATAAATTGTGATAACACAAGTGTGATAAACTTTTAAAAAAATTTAGTATCTCACTCTTTAACAAAACAGATTGATGTATGACATCACTTTTTGAGATATCATTATCAAAAGGGTGATATAACTTAATTAACTTATTGGAACTAAAAATCATCTAGATGATATCTTGAAAAATAATTTAATTATGAGAGATTAAACTATATCAAACATGAAATAGGAATGATAAATTTTGGTAGATAAAATACCTTTGATAAGTCACCATTGATAAGTATCAATTGATGAGTCAATATTGATGAGCCACCATTGACGATTCACGGATGATGAGTCACCATTGATGGGTCACCACTGAGGAGTCATTATTAACAAGTCACCATTTATGAGTTATGTTTGATGAGTCACCTTTGATGAGTCACTGTCGAATGAGTCACAATTCCTTATTTTTGTTACTATTGTTTTATTACAGTCGTAATTTTATTTTACTGGTTATTTTTTTATTGATTAAAAGTTATTATTATTTAATTAGTATCCATAAATGATATAACTATCACAAGAAATATAAATTGATTCACTTCACCTAAAATCTTTAATCTCCCAAACCTTCTTCCTTCCTCTTGAACTGATCATCTTACTCCCTTATTCCACTGATGAATTCAATTAAACCGAATGGCTCATGTAAATCAATTAGTAGAACATAATCCTGATGAAATGAGGCTATCTAAGAAACAAAATGTATCTACATTCATCTTGGGCATTGTTTCATGGAACCCACATATAGAAAAGTGAGTTATCAAAGTAGAAAAAGAGATCGATACACAACGGATCCCGACTAACAGTTTTCTAGTATTAAAGGGTTTTGAAAATAAAAAATGGACGATCAAGTTTACCTCAAACCCCCAAGTTTATTATTTGAGTTTTGTCTATGATTTTTATCAGAATGCAAAATTTATTTTTGGAATAAATGTGGATAAGATACGAAGTCGCATTGTTGGAGAAGTGATTTTTCTCTTCAAGGGAATAGGAAAAGTGATTAAAGGTACCTCATAAATGAGTTGATGAGGATTTTCAAGGTAGTATATCAATTGAAAAATATGAAAAGGATCTCTTATATTTGACTAGATATAGGACCCAAAGGTGACCTAATTATACAAATATTTATGGTGAGTGTAAACTGTTGTTGAAATTTGTGAAACTTGTTTTTTGTTTGAGAAATAGATATTTAAATACCATGTGGTATTAAGATGTTTATTTACTATATATAATGAAAAAGGGAATACAATAAATATATTTATATTCTTGATAGTTCATATGTATGAGATGTGAAAGAAGAGATCAAGATCAAACTCCCTCATTTATCTTAAAATGATATATATTATCTTAGATGCAAAGGGATATGTTAAATAAGGAGAAAAAGATGAAGATAAATTTAATGGGTTTTTTCTTGTTAAAAATAATTTCTAAAAGGGTGAAAGTGAGTAAGAACCCATGGAAGGAATGATGGGTAGGAGATAATGAGAAATTATATATTGAACTCAATCCCATCGATCATCCAACAAGACCTAAGGACACGAGGGATATTGATCTCATTCTAGATGAGATATATGAGTACCCTGATGTAGATATTGAAATAATTGAACCTACAATTGAAGAAGAAGAAGAAGAATATATTTTAGTGATGGAGTGACCCGAATATTCGCAAATATACTCCAAAAGTTTTCAATAAATCTATCTGTCCACCCGGTTCACTTTCTACCCAAGAATCCCTTTTAGATGAAAATGATGATGAAGATACTAATGTTTTTAGAGAGGCTCAATTTAATTTATCTTCCTCTAGAACATTATAGGGTAAGAATCATAATGGAATTCGAAGTACTAATAATGCTTCTAAAGAAGAAAATATTGACATTGTGGATCTTAAGAAATAAAATATAAGTTCAAATAAAGATGATGAGGATCCTGATGATGAAAATAATGACGGTGGACCTGATCATAGATATTATCAAAATGTTGAAGGTGGTACTGATCCTTATAAGGGAAGTGATAATAATAGATATTTTCTTGATGATCATGATCATGATAAAGAGATAGTTCAACACCGACATTCATCCCCAGTGGTATTAAGATATAAAAATTAGATTCAATCTGAAGACAATGATATTGATGATTTAAATCCTATTAATGAAAAGGATATGGATGATTAAAGTGGGGGTGAGATGACTACCAATCCCATTGATTAGTTAGTTCAAGTGATTCAAGTACAATTGTTTGATATCATAGAGACCAATCTGATAGAAACTTCTCCATCTAAAAACAAAGTTATTCAAAGCTCTAAAGTACCCATAGACGCTCCAATCATTATTATATTAGACCCTCAGTTAGTTATTTTGAATAATGGGAGAATTATCTCTAATTTTTTTATAATTGTATTTGTTTATAGTGATTCATATGATGAGAATGAAAATATTGTCAAAGGAAAAGGATCCTTAATGGGTTAAATAGATCAAGATGGGGTGTTTCATCATCTTATTCCCATGAAAACATATAGATCATCTATGGTTGAAGTGCCTCATGAGCAAAGAAATCATCCTGCAAGTTAACCTTTTCTACCTTCTAATATAGTAACCCATGCCAATTTTGATTCATTACAATGGAATATGAATTCTGACTTGGACTCATTGATAATAAATTTGGATTTATATTTTACACATGTATTGAACTATCAACTATCTCAAATTTACCAAAACTTTAAAGAGAGAACTTATTATTTGGTTGAATTAGTTATATCCCATAACCAACCTAGAGTAAGATTTCATATTCATGAAATTGAAGTAGAAAATAAAATATTGTCAATAACAGTAGAATGTTTTAAATCATCAGTAGAGGGTCTGCAATCCACTGTTTCAGAATTTATGACTTCCATATATTAGAAGATGGAAAGCCTGACTACTTTTACCTCAAGATCTATTGTAACACCTCCAGCTCCAATGAAACATAACACATATATTCTCCAATAGGTTATCATAGAAGATATCAAAAATTTCATGGGTGATGTGACCACTCATGGGGGCCAAATTCGACAGATACATCATCATGGAGAGTATATATATAAGATGATCTGAGAATATTCTATTGATCTCAGGAATGTCAAAGGCATTATCATGAATATTATAAAGTATTATCTCTAAAGGATTTATACATATAATTTGATGTTTGATAATTTCAAATTTCTTATAGAGAAGTTGAGATTGCATCCAGTGAAAATGGTATTCAAAGATCAAGTGATTTAGTTGAAAATTCTAACACTAACTCTACATATGTTTATATATGAGAAATGGGACTTCTTTAATGCAATAGAAAGAGGAGGTTATATAATCATGGATTTTTTAACATGATGAAACCCATCTTCCATGTCAATAATATAGTTGTTATTACCAGAGAATTAATTCCTCGGACTACAGTCCTTTCAACAACAACCACATAGCTAGTTTCGTATAGGCATGTAGTGATAACTCACTCAGATGGTCTTATGATTCCACTATTTTAACCTATGATTTTGTACCCAATAGATGAAATCAGGAACCTAAAACCAGTTCTTATGAAATATCCACATCCTATGCTACCAAAAATGACTTCCATTATGACCTTTTCACCTTATTACACTTATTTTATCTCCTCCCAGGAAAGATTTAGGGATAGAGATCGAGAAAAATAGAAAGACAAGGTTGATCCACCACCACCCTCTAACTAATCTGATTAGATAAGGTATTTTTGATAGTGATCATGTTTTTTTTCTTTTCATCATTATCTATCTATACTTGCAAAATTTTGGACCCAATTTAATGTATTATCCTAATTTTCTTCTACTTTAATTGTTTACAATACAGTTTTATTTTTTTGATCATATCATAGGGGGAGATAAATTGGGATTTATATTTATATAGGGAAGCACATAACATTATAAATAATAAGTAGATTGGTTTTAAACTCAAATAAATCTATGATTATTTATGATTACTCATATAGTATATGATTTAAAAAATTACACGTTTTGTGATCATTAAAAAGGGGAAGAATGTTTGCATCTCTTTATGAAGAATGATGGAACCTCCTTGTGGAGTATGTTTGACACTCTTATTTTAATGTTTAAAAACCATGATTATTTTTGTACTAATGATTCAATTTTTTTTGATAGAGTTTTATATGGTAAGAATATTTCTATGATAATTCTATTAAGTTTTATGGAATGTCACAATTGCATGGGAGTCACTGTTACCACCAGAATGGACTACTTCCATACTCTATGTTACCGCTATCGCCAGGGTGAGCTACCTCCAGACTCTGAGTCACTGTTACTTCCTGAACAAGATACCACCAGACATGAGTCACAATTACCATCAAAGGAGTTACCTCTAAAGGTGATTTACTTCCAGATGATGATTCACCGCAAGCTTATTGTCCCCATTGTATTTCAAGGACTTAATCATGAATGGCTCAAAGACTATTTTTTTAGAGATATTTTTTATAAGTCTTTAGGACATTGTTAAAGAATGATATGAGGACTGTGGATATGATGTGGTTATATAAATGTGAAGAATATCTCTCTCTCTTGGTATTTTAGTTTTTATTATTACACAGCTACAACAACGATCACTTACTTTCATAGATTTTTAAAAATAAATCTGGGAATTCTCATGAACTTACAGATTAATGTATTATGATGATCAAATTACAAAAAAATAAAAACATTATTCACAAATATTGATTGAGATGCTGAAAAATCAACTGATACTTTTATATAAATTTTCTAAGATCCCATATCTGCTCCAAATTTCTTGAATAAAGCATGAATTCCACACCAATGATGATATGAGGACAAAGAACATTCAGAACTAATCAGATTAATCTTTTATAATCATTATTATTTTGTCTGTTTTATTTTGGGAAGTGTGTTGTTAACTTTTTATCAAACACACACTTTATCCTTCATCTTCCTGGAGAATAATCTTTATTCAATTCTTTCTCAACATCTGTTTTCCTATTGTGTTTGTGGAAGAGTCCCCTCTATGACCTGTACTATTCTTATTTCCCACAAATGAACGCGGAAGAGGATTTTTAGCCCATAGAGCTTGTTGTTGTTGATTTTTTACCTGATATAGGTTGTGAATTTGTTAGATTTTAATTACAATATATTTGGAAATAGGGGATTTCCAAGTTGAGGGGGTTAAATATCACCTTGAGACTGAACCAATTTTTTATTCCATTTGGTCATTATTTTTTTATAGTTATATCCTAGAATAATTTTTATCTACAAATAAAACTATTATTTGATAGTTAATCTTAACTAGTGTTTATATTTATTTCTTTCTATTTAAATTGATTTTAAATGTTAAGTTATTTTTAAATATAATTTTAAAAAATACTTAATCACTCTTTAAAAAATATTTTGAAAGGAAATATCTTAAATCTATTTAGTATTTTGATTAATAGACAAGTTTATTTTTATGGTTTTTTATTTAGTCTAATTATTAACATAAATTCTTATTGGGAACTCAATTCCCCCCTCTTAAGTAACTCACTCCGACCAACAAAAGGTTTTAAAAAGAAAAAATATATTCATTACATCACAACATCATGAATCCTTTCATATTGTTTTAACTCCATGATGCATGTTTTTCAAGGTGTCCAAACCTTTAAAAAATTCTTATTGAGTCGTTTTAGTGACCCCACGCATTCTATTAATGTGAAATATTTTAATACATAGAATAATTAATACTAAGATGATTCTCTTATGATTTCATATCATCATAAGGTAGTTTTCTATCGATTTATAGTTATTCAGAGATTTTTGTGTTTTATAATAATAAATGATAATTTTTTAGCATCCCATAAAAATGAAACCTTGAATTGAAATTTCACCATCTTACCATTTCAAATATTGGAACATAGTTTTTTTATATGATTCACAACATTTGGAGCCTGTTTTATTTGTTTTGATTCTCTGATGCACATTTTTAAATGCCACAAAACCGTTTAAAACTACATATTTAGTAATTTTTGGTACACTATACACCTGACTGTCATCTCATATACTTATAAATAACACAATAAAAACAAATAAGGGCTTCTATTGATTTGATATCATTTTGAGGCCTTTTTCTTTGGATTTGAGCATTACATGCACATTTTAGTGTTTTAAAATACTAAAAGTATGTTTCCCATAATCCTAAGAAAACAACATATCAGATTTACATTTTTTGATATATTCCATTTAAAAAATAAATTTATGGTAGTTTTCATCCAAATTTATTATATTTGGAGTCCATTTAGTTTCTTGACCTCATGTTGCATGTTTTTAAAGGCCACCAAATCATTATAAATTGTTCATTCAGTCATTCCAGGAGCACCACATGTCTTATTCTGGTTATTTTGTGTTGGTAGTCATAAAAAAATAATATAAAAACATTTTTTATATGATTTCACATCATTAAAAGACATTTTTCTATATATTTGACTTTTACACTAACATTTTAGTGTTTTCAAGTACTAAAAATATGGGTTTCTAGTCATGTTGGTTAAATGAAATCCTATATTGACGTTCATTAAGCCCCAACATTTTAAAAAGCCATTCTTGGTAGTTTTATTCTGACTTTATAGAATTTAGAGGCCATTAAATTGGTTCAAACCTTCTAAAACACATTTTGAAGGCTTCCAAACCTTAAAAAACTGGTTATTCAGTCATCCCGAGCCCACTGTATGTCTAACTCATACACATCCAAAAAACATACAAAGAAAATTTTCCTATGGTTTTACATCATTATAAATCCATTTAATGTGGATTTTATAGTTAAATGAGTGTATCAGTTTTTTAAATCACTCAATGTGTGTTTTCAGTCATCCTAGAAAAACAACACCTCATATTGACGTTTTTTCTACTCCAAAATTTCATATATCACTTCATGGTTGTGATCATCTAATTTCATGGACTTAAAAGGTTGTTGGGTTGGTGTTGAGCCCATTGGAAATGTTTTTAGACACCATTGTAATTTTAAAAACCACTTATTTGGTAATTCTTGGAATACTGCACATCCGATTGACATGCTGCCAACTCATACATGTCAAAAAATAAAAATAAAAATATGGTTTTACAATGATTTTGGAACATTATAAATCCATTTACTATGTATTTTTTAGTTAAAAAAATGTTTTAGTGTTTTTAAACACCTAATGATTGTTTCTAGTCATGTCAAGAAAAAGAAACATCAGATCAGTGTTCTGTTAGCTACACCATTTCCGAAATCAATGTTCAGTTATTTTGATCTTATTTTTCTGCATTAAGAGGCTGTTTAATTGGTTTTTACCTCACGACGCACATTTTTAAAGGCAGTTAAAGCTTTATAAACTACTTATTTAGTGATTTCGAGTACACCACATGTCCAATTTAGGTTTTATCTATTGGTACACATCAACCAATATAAAATATTTTTTTTTTCAAGGATTTCATGTCATTACGTATTTTTTTCTATGTATTTGGCCATTATAAGTGTATATTAGTGTTTTAAAACACAAAAGTGCATTTTTTCCATTCTAAGAAAATGATAACTTGGATTGAAATTTCTACATATACACCATTTCAGATTCATTACCTGACTTCTATTGTCTGATTTCATGGTATTTGAAGGCTATTTGATTGGTTTTGACCCCCTATTACCAGTTTTTAAAGGTCATTAGGCCTTTAAAAACTACTTATTCAGTTGTTTCAGGAACACAAAATGTCCAATTTATGTTACGTATACTGGTACAATTGAAAACAAAATATATGGGTATCCACTAAATTCACATAATTTAGAGGTTTTTTCTTATGGATTTAACTATTTCACGCATGTTTTAGTATTTTAAACCACAAAAAAGTCATTACCAGTCATCCCAAAAAGTTGACCTATTGAATTGATGTTCCATTAACACCACCATTTCAAAAATTAGTGAATAGTTATTTTCATATGATTTCATAGTATTCTAGGGAAATTCAATTGATTTTGACCTCTGTACACACATTTTAAAGGGCCACTAACCCTTTCATAATTGCTTATTCAGTCTTTTTAGGTACACTACAAGCCCGATTGACATGTCATCTACTCTTATAAAGTATAAAAAACTAAAAATATTATTTACCTTTTATTTCACATCATTATAATGATTTTTCCTATAGATATTATAGTTAAATTCAGGTTTTAGAGTTTTAAGACTCTAAAATTGCATTTGTGATCATCCAGGGAAAATTACACCTTAGATTGATGATACATAAACTCCACCATTTAAAAAATCACAAGATTGTTGTTGTAATCTTATTTCATATAATTCGTAGAACATTTTGTTAGTTTTTACATTGTGACATACATTTTGAAAGTCCTTCACACCATTAAAAGCTACTTTTTCAACAATTATGGGCAATAACATGTACAATTCACGTGTTGTCTACTGATTTATGTCCTAAAAAATACCAAGAAAATTTCCAACTAATTTTATTTCATTATGAGTTTATTTTCTAGGGATTTGATAATGACACATGATTTTTGTGTTTTAAATAACTTAAAGTGTATTTTTGGTCATCCTGGGAAAATGATAAATCATATTAATGTTTTTTCACCACCACCATTTGAAAAATCTCTACACATTTTTTGGTTGATTTTATGACATGTAGAGGCTATTTAGATGATTTTGACCCTCTGACGCACATTTTAAAGGTTCTCAAACCCATAAAAATTTGTTATTCGGTATATCCAAACACACTACACATGTGATTCCCATTTTTTCTGCTAGTACACGTCATGGAAAATCAAAATATAGATATATTTTGATTTCATGTCAGTACATGGCTGTTTTCTTTGGATTTGACCGTTAAATGAATGTTTTAATGTTTTAATGAACTAGAAGTGTGTTTCCAATCATCATTTGAAAATTAAACATCATAATGAAATTCATTCAGATCTACTATGTCACACATTGATTCATCATTTTTTCTTCCAATTTCATGACATTTAGTGGTCGTTCATTTGGTTTTAAACTCTTAACAAATGTTTGTAAATGTCTTTAGACCATTAAAATCTTCTTATTCAGTCGTTTTGGGCACACGACACATCCGATTGATGTGTTTCTTGATCATACAAATAAAAATAATAGTTTTACATGGATTTCATTTCATTATCAGGTTATTTTCTATATATATTTCTATTAACATGATTTTTATTATTTTAAAACACTTTAAGTGTGTTTACGGTCATCCTAGGAAAAAAATCCTTGAACTGAAATTACATCAAATCCACTAGTTTGAATATCAGTTTTTGGTTATTTTCCCATGAATTCATACAAATTGGAAGCTATTCAGTTATTTGATCCAAAATGCATGTTTTTATAGAATTTTAAACCATAAAAAACTTCTTAATCAGTCATTTTGGGCTCGTTGCACATCCAAATGACTTGCCTTCTACTCGTACACATCATAGGAAAATAAAAATATATTTTTAAATTTATTTCACATTATTCTAATGCTAGTTTCTATTAATTTAATAGTTACATGTTGGTTTTTTTGTCTTAAAACACTAAAAGTATGTTTCGAGACATCCAAAGAAAAGAAAACCCATGATTGATGTTCTCTCAGGTCTACTATTTCATAACTCAGTGTATGTTTTTTCTCATCTAAATTCATGACATTCATAGGAGATTTGGTTGGGTTTTTCTCCTTAAATCTTGTTTTTAAAGGCTGTCAAAAATTTAAAAGTCACTTATTCGGTCATTCGGGTTACCCCACACATCTAATTGATGTTCCATCTACTCATACACATTAATATATATATATATATATAGATTGTTTTACTATGATTTCATGTCATTGTAAGGATTTTTTCAAAGGATTTGACTATTACATGTGCGTTTTCATGTTATAAAATTATAAAGGTGTGTTTCCAATCATACAAGGATAATGACACCTTAGATTAATGTTTCTTTATCTATACCATTTTAAAATTAACTTTCTAGAAGTTTTTGTTTGATTTCATTGTATTTGGAGGCTATTCTGTGGTTTTTAGCCCCTTGATGCACATTTATAAAGCTATGAAATCGTTAATCCAGTAGTTATTACCTTATTTACCAGTATCAATAACATTTCAAAGGAAGTTTATATCTACTAATTCGTGTTCTTTAGTTTTAATAGATAATTTAAAGAAGTAAATATATTGAGTTTAGTGCATTGAGAATTTAATTTAGTTCACACATCATCAATAAATTATATAAAATTTAAGGTTTCCCAATCTGTCAAAGAATAGGTATTACTCATACTAATTTCATTATTTATAACATTACACTATTCAGGCTAAAACTAACACATCATATCATTTAGAATTACATTCATCATATAAACATTTCTTTGATGTACATATATATGAATATCATATGATTTGTGACAAGAAACCAAATACTCCACATGATGTTTCCATTTATTGTAGTTTTTCAAAAAACTATTTAGAAAAAATTTCCCTAATAATATCGCATTGGAAGAGATATCTATTTTTACATTTTCTACATGTAAAAGAAATCAAATCCCTTTGAAATCCACAAATGAAATCAATAAATTTCTTAATCAGATAATAATGTTCATTAGAAAACCTATCCAATAGATCAATATTTCTATTCTATATATATTTATATATATATAGAATATAAATAATTTAAATATATAAATAACAATGATTAAACTTGATTTCCAATAAAATAAAAATAAAATAATTTATATGAAAATAAAATTATTAGAAAATAAATGTGTTTACAATGATTATTTAATGAATAAATTAATATCATTAAAAACATATATTTTATTAATATATTTTTAATGATTAAATAATTAACTAATAAAATTTTCAATTACTTTATATAAACACCCACATTTAAATCTATCTATATATAACACAACAATTTATCAAAAAGCATCTGAAAAAATTTATTAATTAAGAATTTTTTTTCACTTTTGTCAATGTAAATTGTAAACAATTATATATATTTAATGATTTTTCACTAAAATTATTTTGAATTATATATATTTTCATATTATATATCCACTACTGAATATATTTCAACTATAATTCTATAGTAAAAAAATTATTTATATATTTAAATAATATATACTATCGATATATATTTAACAATGATAAATGTAATACCTAATTCTAATAATAATAACAAGCTTAAAAAATTGATGATTACAAATCATTCATTTGTTGAAAATAAAATAATAAATAACTCATTTCAACAAAATAAAACCAACCAAATTCAAAATTAAACCAACACCCATATTAATTTAATAATTTCAACATCAATTTCAAACAACTCATACAAATAGGAGTCACAATAATGAATTTCAATACATTAAACAACCTAAATCATTAATTACCCAACAACAAAATATTAATCTATCAACCTAAAAAAATTGACCGGGGATAATTTTTTAACTCAAAAAATATGAGACTATCAAGAGAGGACTAGTCTATGGTTGAGAATTAGGGACCTAGATAAAATTTGTGGGGGGAGAGGAGCACGAGGAGGACCTGAATGAGAATATATGGTGGGGAGGGTTCTTGAAATCTGAATGACCACATGGAAGGTATGGGGAGGATCAATGAAATAGTAGGGAGGGTGTAGGGAATCTTGATTGAATGGGGGAGAGGTGGGGATCGATATAATTGGGGCTTGATATAGGGGGGTGGATGGAGGGTGAGGAGGATCAATGACATAGGGGGAATTTAAAATGGGGGATAGAAGCTTGAAATTACTTGGCGATTGAAAACGGGGGAGGGGGAGTTTCTGGAATTTAGTCAGGGTGGGATAGGGGATCAACAGTACAGGGGGGTGGCGTGGGAGGTGGGCTTGATGACAAGATAACATAGGGTGGTGGGGGCTAGATGATGTTTCAACATGGGATGTGGGGGGGGGGGAATCAGAGTGTGAGGGGAAATATGAGGGGGGGGGGGGTTAAAGTAGGATAAGAAAAGGGGGTACGTTCTAGTGAAAACACATAGATAGTAATTTTTTTTAAAATTATTATTAAATAATTGGTCATTTAATTTATAAATCTGATTTCAAGAATACACAATATGGTAGACTGAAATCAATTCATCTTTTATCTAGTATTTCCAAAATAAAATCTCATAATAGTCAAATTTTGATACCTAAATCTTTAATGGTTAAAAGTGGTGGACCCAAGTTTATTTGGGTACCAAAAACATTAGTCATTTGATTTTTTAGGTAAATTATCCTGAGAAAAAAGCCCAAGATTCACTATAGTACCTAGATAATGGTTTGTCAAGACAATTTTGTGGTTACCACTCTGAATTCATTCATATCAATAAAATAGTTGCAGGATATGTCACATTCTGTGAAACCAATATTGGTAAGATAATTGATAAAGTTAATATTTGATTTTAATACTTGTTAAAAATGTTTTTTTCCAAAGACTTGAAATAAACTTTTCAAATAATTAGTTAATTATATGATAATAGTTTTAAAATTTATTTTGAAAATGAACTTTGAATTTTTTATAACTCAATGGTAAATATTTTATTTACCACATCCCAATTACAAAAAGTTTATACAATCAATTTAAAATATATCGCTAGGAAAAATATTAAATTTTTGAGTGCACAAGTTATTTAGTCATGGATTTGGCATAGACACCAAGGTCATTATAGCTCACACTCACCTATCAAACTCAAACATTATCAACAATAATGAGACTTACCCAAAATGTATTTCAATGATGATATGGTTTTTAAATTATGCCAATATAGTAAGCAACACATATCTTCTTTTAAATATAAAATATTTATTTCTTCATCTAAATCCATTGAATTAATTCATATTGATTTATTCAAACATTCAAAAATTGAAAGACTAGGAGGTAAATCCTATATTTTTTATATTTTGTATTACTTTAGAAGATTAACTTGGGCTTACTTCTTATCTCATACAAGTAAATATTGAAAATGATTTATTTGAAAAAAAGTTTAAAATTAAAAAGTTTTTAAAACAATTTATATTTGAAGTGATCATTAAGGAGAATTCAACAAAAGGAATTTGATGATTTATTTTATTCCCATAGATATAATCATTCTTTTTTTACTTCTCAAAACCCTCAACAAAATAGAGTATTATAGGGGAAAAATAAAACTATCCGAGAAATAACTAGAAAACATTAAAATGAATTAAAGTTACCTAAATATAAGGACATAAATATTTCTTGTTTTATCTTTAATTGCATTCTTTTAATGCCATTTTTAAAGGTACCCTTTATAAACATTGGAAAAGTAAAAAACCTAAAGATCCCATTTTCATTTTTTTCGTAAATTTCTTATTCTCAAATGTAATTTTTATTTTTGAAAATTTGATTAAAAATATGATGAAGGTATTTTTCTTGGGTAATCTAACTCAATCAAGGAATAATTAGTCTTTAAAAAAAGACTATATTTTTAAATGAATACATTATTTTTGTTTTTAATGAAAATATTCTGAAATATCATTAAGAAATATTTTCTAAAAAGATGTTTCAAATGAACCTTTCCAATCTAAATAACACGAATTTGAAAATAAACATCCTTTATTCTATTTAACTAATTATTTTAAATAATCTAAAATCCATCCCCTTAAAATTGAAATTATATATTTGAAATTTGTAACATGTACTAGAATATTGGTCCAAAATGAGTTTGATCATATTGCCTTAATATTTCACTTAGAACCCAAAAATTTCCAAAATTTGATTAATGATGGAAATTGGGTTCTTACCATGCAAGAGAAACTAAGGAAAATTCTCATAAATAATGTGTGAAATCTTATAGAAAGACTCAATGACCATCCCATCATAGGCTCTAAATCGGTTTTAGGAATAAGTTAGATGAACACAATGATATCAGTAGAAATAAATTTCATCTAGTAGATATAGATTATAAGAAAGGAATCCACTATAGTGAGACATTTTCACCTATCTCTTAGAATAAATTAGGTTTTTTTTCATTTTTCTCTCACCTTAATTTCAAACTCTTTATAATAGATATTAAAATATACCTTTTAAATGGGTTTCTTAATGAAATTTTTATGGAACAACCTCATGGTTTTGAAAATACTTATTTTCCAAATAATAATTTCAAATTTACAAAATCTTGTTATAGTTTAAAACAAGCCCCTTGGGGTTGGCATGAATGTTGACAAAATAATATTTTATCAAATGGTGTTAAATTTGGAAATGATGATTTGACTATTTTTTCAAAAACACATCTAAAATTATTTATCACTCATTGAAATTTATATCGATGATGTGATTTTTAGGTCATACAATTAATCTCTTTGTTTTGATTTTTGTGATTTGATGAAAAATGAATTATAAATGAGTTTATGGTTGAAGATAAATTATTTATTAGTTTTAAATTTTCTCAAAATAATGATTGTATTTTTCTACACCAAGGAAAATAAACAGACAATCTATTAATAAGATTTGACAAAGAACAAACTAAGAAAATTGGTACACCCATGAAAACCACTTGTAAGATTACATTGGATGTATCCAGTTGGATGGTTGGAAACAAGATTTATAGAATTACGATTGGTAATATACTTTATCTTAATGAAACCCAACCTACAATCATGTTTAGACTTTTTAGTTGTGATCACATTCAAACCAATCCATAATAATCTCATCTTGATTCTATTAAAATTATTTTTTTAAAGGAATTATAAATATTGGTTTAATTTATCCTAGAGTAACTCCTTTTGAATTAACTTTTTTTTTCTAGAATTTATTTTGGTTGGTTAAAACTAGGTAAGAAGAGTACATGTGTGACTTTACATGCAGTTGAAAAATTTCTCCACTCATGGAGTAGGAAAAAGAAAACATTTGTTGATTTTTCTATATATGAAGTGAAATACATAGCTACTAGAAGTTTCTATACCCACATTATATGGATGAAACATACTCTCTTAGACTTTGAGCTTATATATGAAAATATCTCTATTAGATGTGATAATACCAGTGACATTAATATTTCAAAATATCATCTTCCTTACTCTCACACTAAACACACTGAACATAAAAATAATTTTTTATGAGATAAATTTCAAAAGGAAAATATCATATTTTTATTTGTTAGGGTATAATATCAACTTAATAATATTTTCAGTAAACCTCTATAAGTTGATTATTTCAATTTCCAATTTTTTTAGGAATTGTATACTTGTGACACCTTCCATTTTACCATGGATGACTGGAGTAATATTTTTAAATTTTCATTTTACAATATAGATCTATTTTCTATTCTATATTTGTTCTTATTTTAAAACTTCAAAATAATATTTTATAATACAATTTTTTTTTATCATAGTTTTATATTTTTATATTTTTTTTTCAAAAATTTAATACACATAGTATGTATTTTTTTTGTTTTAAATATTCTTTAAAGTTTGTTTTACAAATTTATATGTGAAATTATTCATATAATATTCTATTTTTTAAAAAAATAGTTTTTTACTCTCTTTAACAATGATTTATTATTTTTATTAAATTCTACATATAATTTTCACTCTAACAATGTATTTGAGTTGTTTATAAAAAAAATCCAAATTAGAGGATCTCTTTGAAGCATGGTTTAAATTTCAAGAGAAATATTTCAAGATTCATAAATGAATGAACCAATAAATGGAGAAAACACCACTATTTGAGGAAATGAGTATATGAGAAATGATATTTACAAATCCCCTTCTCTTTTTACCTCTTTATTTTCACTATTTCATTATTTATTTTGTCTCTTTATATTTATTTTCCCTATAAAAATCATTATTTTAAAAGATTATTTTAAACTCCCCACACGCTCTCTCAATAATGCTCATCTTAATTGAGGAGTTTGGAAGATAAGAGGTGTTTCAATTTTGTTTTATCCTTTGATCATTTTTATCTTTTAAAATATCCCTTGAGTTTTTATTTTAAAAAAACTCCAGAATATTATCTTGAAATATATTTTCAATTTTAGAAATATATTTTAAAACCTATGTTATGTTTTTCTTCAAAATATTTATTTTAAATATTTTTCTTACCTCTTCTAATTTTATTTTTTATAATCACAAAGGGGGATAATTTATTGAAGTTGAAATAAGGAGTATTTATTGAAAAAATAGGATATGTTTTGGTTATCCAAAAGGGAAAAATTTGTCTTCATTGTTTTACGTGTCATTATTTATTTATTTTATTAGAAAGTGGGAGTTAAATGTTCAACTATTTTTGAAATATGAAAATATCATTTAATTCTTGAGTATATTTAATATCTTTTTAGAATATAATTATTGAATATATTATACACATTTGTATTTTTAATATATCTTTCACTCTTGATTTTCACTTAATATATATTTTTATATTAAGTGTTTATGATAATGAAAAAGGGAGATATTTTTTTACCTCTATCTCTCATGGTGTTTTCAAGATAGTAGATACAATTTTGTGTTTATAATGTTCTCATTTGATTAAATTTCATGCAATTTAATTTGACTTTAAGTGATATCTTTATTTGATTTAAGGGATATATTAAAGTCTATAAAAATACCTATTGATGAACTTGTTAATGGAATGGAACAATTTAATTCATGTTTAATTATCCTTGAATGATGTTGGAAGATCTATCAGAGGACCTGAAAGGAATATTGGGAGGTCATTATTGAATATATACAATTTCAGGTTGCACTAGCAAGCTGGTACCATATGGGAAGATTGGATTTCCAATAACAAGTCTCCTGACCAACCAATGAGAGTATTATAGGTGAATATTTATTCTATAAGGACATTGGCTAGAAACTATCCCATAATAACTTTCCAGTGGAGGGTTTCTAGAACTAGTATACTTCAGGTAACCCACCGGCTAGCTAGTGAGGTACAACATTTTATAGATGGAGTTGAGACAGATCATCCAAGGTTATAATTATTATTTTTAAAAATTAATTTATTTTAGTAATATTTGGATTTAATGGATCTTTATAATTCTAAAACATTCATAGATCTTTTATAGGCTATAAAAATAGGACCTTAGAGGCTTAGATAAGCACAATGGATTTGAAGAGTTCTTGGAATCTATATAAATAACACTCCCACATCTAATATCTAATGATATCAAAGTTCCCTTGAAGAGACAATCTCAATCATTCTTTAATATCTCAAAGGATCCCATTTTCTATACCTTCCTTCAATATATCATGTAAATTTGTAGACATATATATAAGAGATTTGGGAGTGTAATTTTAATTGGTTTGCACCCAAAAAACCTTATTCTTCTCATCTCTTTATACAATTTTTGATCACTACTAAAAAAGTGATGGACTGGTTCCTTGGATATCGATGAAGCTTAAGAGGGTTATCACAACCATAATCATGAGAAATTAGTTTCTTGATCACTTCCAAGATCAAGAAATTAATAACATTTATCACTCAACCTGAGGGGATAAGACATAGGGGCTCACACTAAGCTATTAAAAAAATCCATAAAACCATTTTGGATCCATATTTTATTCTATGTATTGGATCAATCAATCTTGATATGAATAATGGCATAAAATAGTTTTTTCATTGTGAATACTCACTCAATAAATATTAAGAATAAATTTATCATATATATTGATTTTATCAATCTATCTCTTTATAAGATTAATTTATTTATCACTTTATCATATTAAAATATTTTTATTTTGAATTTACCTTTTCCATTTTCTTTAAATTTTAAAAGGAAATCTACCCCTACCCTCTTTCCATTTTTTGCGACTAACACCATGTCCATCACCCCGATCCTTATAGAATCCTAGTCTAATAAAACTTTACCAATGAGCTTGAAAAATATAAGAAATATCTGTTAAATGAACACTAGAAACCCCACTAGAATTGAAATTCAGAAAAAATAACTTCTAGAATGTTTGCTGTCATTGAATGGAGAAAATTCCATTAAAACAACCCATTACATTCTAGTCATGATTTATCAATTCTACAAAAACATACAATGGTTATTTCTCAAACTATATTCTTCCTAAGTTATAAACTATCAATGATTCCCTTTTTTTATTGGACCTTATGAAACAATGAAAATCTTTATAAAGTAGTTAATTGAATTTGGTTACACTAAGTATTCACCACCACTCCTTTTTAAATAGAAACCTCTAGAATGTGGAGATGCTTA
The DNA here is from genome assembly GCA_963277665.1 of Viscum album. Lineage (NCBI taxonomy): Eukaryota > Viridiplantae > Streptophyta > Magnoliopsida > Santalales > Viscaceae > Viscum > Viscum album. Next base: position 117,856,089 of record OY728159.1, on the reverse strand, counting down.
TTTTCTAGCCTTGTTTTGGTAATGGGTTACTTCTTAATGAATTTATAGATAAGGGATAAAAATCATCCTACGTAGAGAATTGGATTATTTCTTGAAGATCCATACATAAATGAATTAATCATATACTTCAAGAAACCTTATAGTGTTCAAAGTAAAGTTTCCTAAACCTTAAGATTACATTCCAATAGATATTTAAAAAATCATATGCTTCAAAAACTTACACCATCCTAGATGGCTCCTTATATATTCTGGCTACTTCCACACTATGGTTCTTCTCAAAAAATATTCTGAAACACCTCATACATTTTTCAAGGAAACAAAATTATAAATATCATTCAACCTTGTATATAAATGTATGAATTACAATGTATATGTAAGAACTATTAGGGATTGACATGGTTCTGATTCACCTGATATCCCACCATCTCACATCCATGTGTTCAGGATTACCATTCCAAAACCTACTAGTCTACGAAACCAGCTTCTCTAGAATATAATTTTCCTTCTAAAAAATCTTCATCCAGAAAAAAAGTTTTATCTTTTTATAATTCTCTATAAATATGAATCACCATATATATAATCTTACATAAAAACCCAAAGACTTCAGCATGAATGGCTCAATGAATATTTTGTTTTGGATATATTTTTGACTGAGTCTTTAGGAAATTGTCAAAGAATGAAATGAGTATTGTATATATGATGTGGTTATATAAATGTGAATAATATCTATCTCTCTCGGTACTATAGTTTCAATTATTACACAGGTATAACAACGATCACCGACTTTCAGATATTTTTGAAACCTAATCTGTGAATTCTCACAAGCATACTGATTTATGTTCTATGAAGATCAAATTATAAAAAATCACAAAATTATTCACTAAGATTGATTGAGACGATGAAAAAGATCAATTGAAACATATCTATATAGTTTCCACGATCCTCTATTTGCTCTAAATTTATAGAATGAAGCATGAATTCCACAACAGTGATGATCTAAGGAAAAAGAACATTCATAACTTATCAGACTGATATTTTATTTTCTTTATTGTTTTGTCTATTTTATTTTGAGAAGTGTGTTTTTACCTTGTCATAAAACACACACCATGTCCTCCATCTACCTAGGGAATAATGTTTATAAAATTCTTTCTCAACATCGATTTTCTTACTGTGTTTGTGGAAGAGGTCGCTTAATGACCTGTACTATTCTTACTTCCAACAAATAACTATGGAGGAGGATTTTTAGACTAGAAATAGTATTGATGTTGATTGTTTAAATAATCTACATTGTGAATTTATTTGATTATAATTATAATATATTTGGAAATATGTAATTTCCATGTTGAGGGGATTAAATCTAACCTTGAGACCGAACCTCTTTTTTTCCACTATGTCATTGTTCTATTTTACTGCTATATCCTAGAATAATTTTTATCTACAGACAAAACTATTATTTGATAGTTAATATTAACTAGTATTTATATTTGTTTCTATCTTGGTAAATCGATTTCAAAAGATAAGTCATTTTTAAATAGAATTTTAGTTGAGACTTAATAACTCTTTAAGAGATATTTTAAAAGGAAAAATCTTATATCGATATAATTTTTTGATTAATTGACAGGTTTATTTTTTAAGAGGTATTTATTTAGTTTAATTATTAACATAAATTCTTATTGGGAACTCAATTCCCCCCTCTTAAGTTACTCAATCTGACAAAAAAAGGGTTTACAAAGAAAAAATGGTGTCATTACATCACCGCATTAAGAATCCTTTCTGATTGTTTTAAACTGATGATGCACATATTTCAATGCCACTGAACCATTAAAAAATGATTATTCAGTCGTTTTAGGGAACCATCTCATTATATTGATCTGAATTATTATAATACACCTAAAATTAAACACTAAGATGATTCTATTATGATTTCATATCATTATGAAGTAGTTTTCTATTGCTTTGATAGTTATTCAAAGGTTTTTGTGTTTTAAAATAATAAAGGATAATTTTTTAGCATCCCATAAAAATGAAACCTAGAACTGAAAGTTCACTATCTTACCATTTCAAACATTAGTATGTAGTGTTTTTATCTAATTCCAAACATTTGAAGCCTGTTTGATTTGTTTTGATGCTCTGATGCACATTTTCAAATGGCAAAAAGCTTTTAAAACTATATATTAGTAGTTTCAGGTACCTTTTCCACCTGATTTACATCTCATATACTTATAAAAAACACAAAAAAAACTATTGTGGTCTTCCATTGATTTAATATCATTTTGAGGCGTTTTTCATTGGATTTGAGCATTATATGCCCATTTTAGTATTTTAAAACACTAAAAGTACGTTTTCCATCATCCCAAGTAAACAACACATAAAATTTAAAGTTCGTCACATATTATATTTAAAAAATAAATTTATAGCTATTTTCATCTGAATTTATTATTTTTGGAGTCCATTCAGTTTTTTTTGATCTCCTGATGCATGTTTTTAAAGGCCACCAAAATCCTTAAAAATTGACCATTCAGTCGTTCCAAGAGCACCGCATGTCTTATTTTGGTTATTTTGTGTTGGTAGTCATAAAAAATTATAGAAAAATATTTTTTATACAATTTCACATCATTACAAGATCTTTTTCTATATATTTGACTTTTACATAATCATTTTGTGGTTTTCAAGTACTAAAAGTGGGTTTTTGGTCATCCTAGTTAAATGAAACCATATACAGATGTTTATTCAGGCCCAAAATTTTAAAAACTAGTTAATGGCTATTTAATTTAGAATTTATAGAATCTATAGGCCATTCAATTGGTTCATACCTTTTGGAACACATTTTGAAGGCTTTAAACCTTTAAAAACTGGTTATTCAGTCATCCCCAGCCCACCGTATGTCTAATTGATGAGGGATTTACTCACACACATTAAAAAATACAAAGAAAATTTTCCTATGGTCATACATCATTATAAGTCCATTTAATGTGTATTTTATATTTAAATGAGTGTATTAGTTTTTTAAATCAATTAATGTGTGTTTTCCGTCATCCAAGAAAAACAACACCTCATATTGACATTTTTTATACTCCAAAATTTCATATATCACTTCATGGTTATGATCATAAAATTACAAGGAATTGAAAGTCTGTTGGGTTTGTATGGGGCCATGAAAATGTTTTTATACCCCATTATAATTTTAAAAACTACATATTTTTTCGTTCTTGGAATACTACAAATATGATTGACATGATGCCAACTTATACATATAAAAAAAATGGTTTTACTATGATTTTAGATCATTTTGAATCCATTTACTATGGATTTTTTCATTTAAAAAAAATGTTTTAGTGTTTTTAAAAACTAAATTTTTGTTTCTAGTCATGCCAAAAAAATGAAACATCAGATCAGTGTTCTGTTAGCTACACCATTTCAAAAATCAATGTATAATTATTTTGATCTTATTTCTCGGGATTAAGAGGCTGTTTAATTGGTTTTCACCTCATAACACACATTTTAAAGGCTGTTGAACCTTTATAAACTACTTATTTAGTGATTTCGGGCACAACACATGGCCAATTCACATTCTATGCACTAGTACACACCAACCAATCTAAAAATATTATTATTTCAATGATTTCAAGTCATTAGGTAGTTTTTTCTATGTATTTATCCATTACAAGCATATTTTTGTGTTTTAAAACACAAAAAGTGAATTTCTATCCATTTAAAGATAATGATAACTTAGATTGAAATTCCTATATCTATACCTTTTTAGATTCATTTCATGATTTCTATTCTTTGATTTCATGGTATTTAGAGGCTATTTGATTCGTTTTGACCCATATCGTTGGTTTTTAAAGGTTATTATGACTTTAAAAACCAATTATTTGGTTGTTTCAGGAACATGACCTGTCCAATTTATGTTACGTATACTGGTACAACTGAAAAAATATAAATATCGGTACCCTTTGATTTCACATAATTCCGAGGTATTCCCCTATGAATTGAACTATCACACGCATGTTTTAGTGTTTTAAACCACTAAAAAATCATTACCAGTCATCCCAAAACACTGAAATATTGAATTGATGTTCTGTTAACTATGTCATTTTAAAAATTAGTGAATATTTATTTTCAAATGATTTCATAGAATTCTGGGTAAATTCAATTGGTTTTAAACTCTCGACATACATTTTAAAAGGCCATTAACTCATTTTAAAATTTCTTATTTAGGCTTTCCAGACACACAAAAAGCATGATTGACATGGTATCTACTCATATAAAGATTAAAAAAAATAAAAAGATGATTTACCTTCTATTTTACATCATTATAATGATGTTTTCTATAGATTTCATAGTTAAATTCGTTTTTTAGTTTTTTAAAACACTAAAAGTGAATTTGTGACCATCCTTGGAAAATTACACCTTAGATTGATGTTATATATACTCCACCATTTTACAAATCACAGGACGGTTGTTTTCATCTAATTTCATATAATTCAGAGAATGTATGGTTAGTTTTGACCTACTGAAATACATTTTGAAAGGCCTTCAGGCCTTTAAAATATACTTTTTCACCTGTTATGGGAACACTCCATGTACGATTCACATGTTTTCTACTAGTACATGTCCCAAAAAATACCATGAAATTTTCAACTAATTTGAATTCATTATGAGGTTATTTTCTAGGCATTTGATAGTGACACATGCATTTTAGTGTTTTAAATCACTTAATGTGTATTTTTGGTCATCCAAGGAAAATGATAACTCATATTAAAGTTTCATCAACTCAACCATTTTAAAAATCTCTACACTTATTTTGTTTATCTTCATGACATGCAGAGGCTCTTTGGATGATTATGACCAACTAATGCATATTTTAATGGTTTTAAAAAATTTAAGAATTGCTTATTTGGTATAATCCAAACACACTGCACATATGATTCCCATGTTGTCTACTAGTACACATCATGGAAAATCCAAATATAGATATATTTTGATTTCATGTCATTCCTCAGCCATTTTATTTGGATTTGACTGTTAAATGCATGTTTTAGTGTTTAAAAGAAATAGAAGTGTGTTTCCAATCAACCTGTTAAAATGATACATCATATTGACATTCATTCAGCTCTACTATGTCTCAAATTTATTCATGATTTTTTCTTCCAATTTAATAACATTCACTAGAATTTCAGTTGGGTTTGAAATCCTAACACATGTTTTTAAATGTCTTCAGACATTTAAAATATTCATATTCAGTTATTTTGGGAACACTGCACATTCGATTGACATGTTTCTTGATTATACAAATTAGAAAGTTAGGTTTCATATGATTTAATATCATTCTAAAGTTATTTTCTATATATTTGTCTATTAGAATTATTTTTATTTTTTTAAAACACTAAAAGTATGTTTACGGTCATCCTAGGAAAAAAATCATCGAATTGAAATTATATCAACTCCACTAGTTTAAAAATCCATTTATGGTTATTTTCCCACAAATTCGTCAAATTTGGAGGACATTCAGTTATTAGACCCAAAAACACATGTTTTTATAGGGTTTTGAACCTTTAAAAAATAATTAATCAATCATTCTGGGTCCCTTGCGAATCCAATTGACTTGACTTCTTCTCATACACATCACAAGAAAATAAAAATATGTTTTTACATTTATTTAACATTATTCTGAGGCTATTTTCTATTAATTTGATATTTACATGATGGTTTTTGTGTTTTAAAACACTAATAGTGTGTTTCTAGACATCCAAGAAAAAAACCCCATGATTGATGTTCTCTTAACTCCGATATTTAATAAACCAGTGTATGTTTTTTTCATCTAAATTCATAACATTCATAGGTCATTTTGTTTGTTTTTGCCCTTGAGACAAATTTTCAAAGGCTGTCAAAAATTTAAAAGCCACTTTTTCAGTCATTCAGGTTACCCCACACATCTGATTGATGTTCCATCTACTAATACTAATTAATATATATATATATAAAGATAATTTTACTATTAATAATTGTTTAAATATTTAGTAATTTACTAATAAAATTTTAAAATACATTATATAAACACACACACATTTAAATCTCTCTATATATAAAACAAAATTTATAAAAAATAGTCTTAATTTTTTTATTAATTAATAATTTTGTTTTTCACTTTAGTCGAAAACAATTGTAAATAATTGTATATATTTAATAATTATAAAGTAAAATTATTTTTAATTATATATATTTTTATAATATATATCCACTACGAAATATCGTTCAACTATAATTATATAGTAAAAAATTATTTATATATTTAAATAAAATATACAATCGATCTAAATATAATAAGGCTAAATTTAATACCTAATTCTAATAATAATAAAAAGCTTAAAAAATGATGATTAGAAATCATTAATTTGTTGAAAATAAAATAATGAATAATTCATTTTAACTCAATCAAACCAACCAAATTCAAAACTGAACCAACACACATATTAACATAATAATTTCAACTTCAATTTCAAACAACTCATATAAGTATGGGTAACAATAATGAAATTCAATACATTAAACAACCTAAATCTGTAATTACCCAACCACAAAAATTTAATTAATCGACCTAAATAAATTGACTTGGGGGTAAATTTTTAACTCAAAAATACGAGACTATCAATAGAGGACAAGTCTATTGTTGAGAATTAGGGACCGATTTAGGATTCATGGGGAGAGGCGAGCATGAGGAGGACCTTCATGAGCATATGTGGTGAGGAGGGTTCATGAAATCTCAATGACAACATGGAGGATATGGGGAAGATAAAGGAAATGGTAGGGAGGGTGTATGGAATCTTGATTGAATGGGGGGAGGTGGGGATCGACCAAATAGGGGCATGAGAGGGGGGAGGGGGTTCATTGACCTAGGGGGGATTGAAAATGGGGGATAGAAGCTCGAAATTGCATGGGGCTTGAAAACGGGGGAGGGGGACTTAGTGGCACTGGTTCAGGGTGGGACATGGGATCAATAGTACATGGGGGATGGCGTGGGAGGTGGGATTGATGACATTATGGTGTAGATAGGTGGGGGATAGTTGATGTTTCAACATGGGATGTGGGGGGAAATCAAATTGTGAGGGGAAATAGGGGGATCAAAGTAGGATGAGAAAAGGGGGAGGTTCCAGTGAAAACACAACGATACTAAAATATTTTTTTAAATTATTATAAATAATTGGTCAGTTAATTTATAAACATGATTACAAGAATGAATGATATGGATGAATACAATCAATTCATATTTTATCTAGTATTTCCAAAAGAAACTCTCATACTCGTCAAATTTCCACACATAAATGTTTAATAGTTAATAGTGGTGGAACCAAGTTTATTTGGGAACCAAAAACATTTGTTATTTGATTTTGTAGGAAAAGTGTCCTGAGAAAAAATCCTAATAAGAAATATAGTACCTAGATAATGGGTTTTCAATAAAATTGTGTGGTTACCACTCTTAATTGATTAAAATTAATAAAATAGATGTAGGTTATGTCACATTTTATGAAAAAAATAATGGTAAGATAATTAATAATGTTACTATTAGTTATTCCTACTTGTTAAGAATGTTATTTTCAAAGAATTGAATTTTTTTTCTAATAATTAATTAATTATGTGATAATAGTTTTAAAATTTATTTTGAAAACGTATTTTAAATTTTTTTTAACTCAATGGTAAATATTTTATTTATTACATCCTATTTCAAAAAAATTTATTCAATCAATTTAAAATATCTTTCTTGGAAAAACATCAAATTCTTAAGTGCACAAGTTATTAAGTCATGGATTTGTCATAGACACCAAGGTCATTATAGAACACACTCACCTATCAAACAAAACAATTATCAACATGTATGAGACTTACCAAAACTATATTTTAATGATGATAAGGATTGTAAAGCATGCCAATATTGTAAGCAACACATATCTTCTTTTAAATCTAAAATATTTTTTCTTCATCTAAATTTATTGAATTAATTCATCTTTATTAATTCAGAAATTAAAAAATTGAAAGTCTATGAGGTAAATCCTATACGTTTTTTTTTATTTTTTATTACTTTAATAGATTCACTTGGGCTTACTTCTTATCTAATAAAAGTAAAGATTGAAAAGGATTTATTTTTTAAAAAAAGTTTAAAATGAAAAAGGTTTTAAAACTCTTTATATTTTAAGTGTTCATGGAAGAGAATTCGACAACAAGAAATATGTTAATTTATTTTATTATCATGGATATAATAATTCTTTTTATACTCCTCAAAACCCTCAACAAAATAGGGTATTGTTGGAAAAAAAATAAAACTATCCAAGAAATAACCAGAATACTTTAAAACGAATTTAAGTTACCTAAATATTTTTTGGTTAAGTAAATAAATATTTTTTTTACATTAGTTGCGTTCTTTTAATGCCATTTCTTAAAGGGACCCTTTATAGACAATGGAAAAGTAAAAAACATAAATTTCATTCTTCATTTTTTTTGTTTGTAAATGTTTTATTCTCAAATCTAAATTTTATTAAAAATATGATTCAAAATAGGATGAAGCTATATTTATTTGGTAATATAACTTAATAAAGGAATATAGACTCTTTAAAAAAGGACTATATTTTTGAAATAATACATTATTTTTGTTTTTAATGAAAATTTTCTGAAATATCATTATGAAAATTTTTCTAAAAATATTTTTCAAATGATCCTTTCCAATATAAACAATTTTTTTTAAAAAACATCCTTGAAATTATTTATCAACTTATTTTAAATAATCTAATAGCCATCCCCTTAAAAATAAAACTTGAGATTTGAAATTGGTAACATGTACTAAAAGATTGGTCAAAAATGAGTTTGGTCATATTACCTTCATCTTTCACATAGAACCCCAAAATTTCAACAATTTGATTAACAATGAAAATTGGGTTCCTCCCATGTAAGAGAAACTAAAACAAATTCTCATAAATAATGTGTGAAATCTCTTCTAAAGACTTAATGATCATACCATCATTGGACCTAAGTAGTGTTTAGGAATAAGTTAGAAGAACATGATGATATTAGTAGAAACAAATCTCATCTAGTAGATATAGATTATAAGAAAGGAGTCAACTATAGTGAATTTTTTTACCTATCTCTTATAATCTATTTGAATATTTCTGTAATTTTCCTCTCACCATAATTTCAAACTCTTTCAAAGGGATATTAAAATATATATTTTAAATGGATTTCATAATGAAAATGTTATGGACCAACCATATGGTTTTGAAAATCCCTGTTTTCAAAATAATATTTTCAAATTTATAAATTCTCTTTATTGTTTAAAACAATACCCTTGGAGTTGGCATGAATTTTTTTCTAATATTATATTATAAAATGGTGTTAAAATGGGTAAAGATTATTTGAATATTTTTTTTCTAAAAAACATCTAAAATTATTTATCACTCATTGAAATTTATATAATTGATGTGATTTTCATGTCAACCAATTAATATATTTGTTTTAAATTTTGTGATTTGATGAAAATATAATTTTAAATGATTTTATGGTTTAATATAAATTATTTCTCGGTTTTAAAATTTCTCAAAATAATGATTGAATTTTTCTAATCCAAGGAAAACAAAAAAATGAACTGTTAAAAATATTTGGCATGGATTAAATGAAGGAAATTATTACAACTATGAAAACCACTTGTATGATTATAATGGATGTATCCAGTTGGATGGATATAAACAAGATTTATAGAAGTATGATTGGTAGAATACCTTATATTAATACAACCCAACTGATAATAATGTTTATAATTTTTAGTTGTGATCACCTCAAACAATTCCAAAGGAATATGATATTGATTCTATTAAAAGTATTTATTTAAAGAAATTAGAATTAATAATTTATTTTATCATAAAGTAACTTCTTTTAAATTAACTTGTTTTTCTGGAATTTATTTTTGTTGATTAAAACTAGGTAGGAAGAGTAAAAGTGTTACTTTGCACCCACTTGAAAAATTTCTCACCTCATGGAGTAGTAAGAAGAAAGACATTGTTGATCTTTCTATAGATAAAGTGTAATACATAGTTACTAGGATTTTCTGCACCAAAATTATATGGATGAAACACACTCTCTTAGACTATGAGCTTATATATGAAAATTTCTCTTTTATATGTGATAATACTAGTGACATTAATATTTCAAAATATCCTATTCGTTACTCTTACACAAAACACAATGAAACTAGACACAATTTATTAACAGATAACTTCCAAAATGAAAAGTATCTTATTCGGATTTATTAGGATATAATATCAACTTAATAATATTTTCACTAAACCCATATAAGTAGATCATTTAAATTTCCCAAATTTTTTGTTAGGAATGGTATACTTGTGATACTTTCCATTTGACCATAGCTAATATGAGTAATATTTTTAAAAATTCATTTTAAAATCTTGATCTATTTTTCAGTTCAATATTTTTTATTATTGAAAAACATTAAAATTATATTTTATAAAAAAATATTTTTATCATAGTTTTATATTTTTTATATTTTTTTTCAAACATTTAATTCACATAGTATATTTTTGATGTTTTAAATATTCTTTATAGTTTTTTTTACAAATTTATATCTAAAATTATTCATATAATCTAATAATTTTTAAAAATACATTTTTTAATCTCTTAAACAAAGATTTATTATGCGTATCAAATTCTACAAATTTTTTTTATCTCTAACAATGTATTTGAGTTGTTTATAAAAAATCCAAATTGGAGGATCTCTTTGAAGCAGCCTTTAAATTTTAAGAGAACTCCCTCAAGATTCATAAATGAATTAACCAATCAATGGAGAAAAACCCACTCTTTGAGGAAATGAGAATCGTTGAAATTATATTTTCAAATTCCCTTATCTTCTTACCTCATTATTTTCACTATTTCATTATTTTTTGTCTTTTCTATTTATTTTCACTCTAAAAATATTTATTTAAAATAATCTTACTTTAAAATCCCATGCTGGTTTCTCTATAATTCCCATATTAATTGAGGAGTTTGGAAGATAAGAGGAGTTTCAATTTTTTTTATCCTTGGATCATTTTTCTCTTTTAAAATCCCCCTTGAGTTTTTATTTTTTTAAAACTTCTCTGATTTTATCTTGAAATATATTTTCAATTTTCAAAATATATTTTAAAACCTACGTTAGTTTTTTCTACATAATATTTCTTACCAATATTTTCTCTTCCCTGTTCTAAATTTATTTTTTATATTCACAAAAGTGGATAATTTATTGAAGTTGAAACAAGGATTATTTATTGAGTAAATAAGATATATTTTTGTTATCAAAATGGGATAAATTTATCTTCATTGTTATATGTGTCCTTCTAGAAGAAATATTCACCTATAATACTAACACTCCCACATCTAATATCTAATGATATCAAAGTTCCCTCGAAGATACAATCTTAGTTGTTCTTTAATATCTCAAAGGATCCCATTTCTTATACCATCTCTCGATATCTCATGTCAATTTGTACACATCTATATGAGAGATTAGAGAGTGGAATTGTAATTGGTTTTCCCCATGAAAACCTTATTCTTGTCATCTCTTTATACAAATTATGATCACTACTAAAAAAGTGATGGACCAATTCCTTGGATATCGATGAAGCTCAAGAGGGTTATCACAACCGTAATCATGAGGGATTTGTTTTTTTATCACATCCATGATCAAGCGATTAATAACATAAATCTCTCTACCTGAGGGGATAAGATGTAGGGTCTGAAACAGAGCTATTGAAAAACTCTATAAAACCATTTTTATTACTCTTTTATTCCATGTATTGGATCATTCAATATTGATTTGAATTATTGCATAAAATAATTTTTTTTCATTATTCATACTCAATCAATCTATATTAAAACTAAATTTATCATATATATTGAATTTATCAATATATCTCTGTAGACGCTGAAAAGTCCGAAATTACTGAAGAATGTTTTGAAATGATAAAGCGAAGTCATATTCGGACCTAGAGGATCGGTCCGGAGGGCCCAGAATTGCCGTACGGAAAAAAGGGGTATGCGCGCGGTAAAGTAGGGCCGTGCGGAAAGGGTCTAGGATTCGCGAAGGGTCCCTGGCACAGGCGCGAAATACTTTCACACCTGTGCCCTGCGCGGTTAACATTCTGCGCCGTCGTCTCTGGAATGAAAGTTTTGCGTGCCACCCAGAATTCTGCGCCGTCGGATGCCTCTAAATAGAAGGAGATCCCTTTCGTTTTAGGGTTGAGGAATTCGAACTGTCTCCCATGCATGAAATCAGACTTCCACGCATGCACGATGGCCTTCAAGTACTGATCATTTTCATGCCACTTTTCCTTGGGATCTGCATTTACACACGATCCCACTGGCTTAAATAGAATTCCAAGCCCTTTAGGGTTCCTCCCTTGCACGCAATTCCTTCCATTGCATGCAAAATAGTCCAATTGTGTGCAATCCCTTTCGCTGGGTCCGACCTTACCTTTAGGTGCAGACTTTTCCACTCATGCGCAATTCATATCCCTTGTGCGCGATCCAACTAGCTGCACGCAAGCCCGCTACCATGATTCTGCACCATACCTATGTTTTGCGTGCCAACCATTTCTTTGCGCGCAACCCCCGGGACCCCTCAACATGATGCTCCCCGGTTTCCCCCCTGCGTAGGCACCTGATGTCCTTCTTCCGGATGCCCCAGGAACACACATCAGGCATACACACCATGCGTTGTTTTTCCATATGACCTTCCAGGCTCATACGAAGTAACCTCAAGGTCCCTTGGGTGGTTTCCCCCATTTCATTGCTTTGCCTCAATCTTCTTCGCATTGGCACGCTAACGACTATTGCTTCTTCGCATAGCCACGCTAACATGAACCCCTCGATGGTTCGCTCTGCGACCCCCCATGCATCCTATTCGGGGTTCCTCATTTAGGGAATTATTTATGCCCACTGGTCTCCACAGGGATGGGATCACCCCTCATAGGGGATGATATAATATTTTTTGGGGCGGCATTTGTCTATGGGGGAAGGGCGGCCATCTTGGCATAATCCCCTAGCCTTTCTTGCGGGAGGTTGCACCCATGCACCCCCGTAATTACCCGGTGCCAAGGACCAAGGGGGAGATGGACCTATGGGCCTTCTGTTACCCTTTCCTCACCCTCTGAACTTTGTCGCCCTCAGGACTCCATCCTGGAGTATGTCCCAGCACCATGGGCCGCCCCCACATGTAAGCCCCATCGTACTTCCCACGGACACACCTTTCGTGACGTGATGGTTTGGTCCCTACCACCTCTTGTTTCTCACACCGAGCATGACTCACGTGGGCTTAGAGTAAGCATCGACCATGACATCCTCTTATGGGCCTCCTTAGAGTGTAAGACCCAATTCATCACCATGGTCCTCCTCAGAGTGTAAGCCCCACGCCCATGAAAACTACATGGACTTTGATCTATGTCAAGGCATGGTACGTAGGAAGCCTCCCCGAGGTTCAAGCCCACTACCCATCGGACCCCCGGTCCACCCATACATCGATTCTACAACACGACCATGCGAACTACGAGGACTTTGATCCATGTAAAGGCATGGTATGTAGGAAGCATCTATGAGGATCAATCCCACTACCCATCGAACCCCTAGTCCACCTTCACGTCGGTTCGCCAGCACCACCCAAACTACGTGGATTTTGATCCATGTCAAGGCATGGTACATAAAAACCCTCCCCGAGGTTCAAGCCAACCACCCGGTCATTATGACCTCTTCACATTGGTTCACCAATCATTGTGGGACGCCTCAGAGTGTAGGCCCCATACATCCATCATTGTGGGCCACCTTAGAGTGTAAGCCCCATCCATCCAATCATTATGGGCCACCTCAGAGTGCAAGCCCCATCCATCCACCATTGTGGGCCACCTCAGAGTGTAAGACCCATCCATCCACCATTTTGGGATGCCTCATAGTGTAAGCCCCATCCATCCACCATTGTGGGGTGCCTCAGAGTGTAAGCCCCATCCATCCATCATTGTGGGAAGCCTCAGGGTGTAAGACTGATTCCATCCCGAACTATGTGGACTTTGATTCCCAACCACGTGGATACGTAGGAAGCCTCCACGAGGTTGATCCCCCATTCACCTCATCAACCAACCTGATTCTTACCCTGGCTGCCACATCCCAGTGGGATCATTCCACCTAATTACACTCCACAGCATTCAGGAAGCCACCCGCGTGTCGACCCCAATATCGGAATTCCCTCCAGGGGGGTTCTTTTATCTGATCCACTCTTAGTGTTCTGATCAGTCTATTCTGTCTCCGAGAGACGTTAAACTCATGACATAACCTATGTTAAACATGGGAAATTGAGGAAAACCTTAGATACAGGCCTATGGAATACTATTCCCCACGTTTGATGTGGGATTCCTCGGGATTTTGTGCCCTTGAGAAGCCCTATAATAAGGGACAGAAGATAGAAATGCCAATTCCCCAGTGTCAAGACACGCCAACGATGCCTCAGCGTGACCACTACCCTACCTGAAGGTTCATGCCCTGACCGGACCCCTTGGAGCATCTTGATGGAAGCAGCGTAATTAACTGGTGTCTATGAAGATATGGCACCGAGAAGAGTTTCACGAACACGTCTTAAATCTATGAGGGAGACCCATACTAGGTGACGAGTTCCGAGGAGGAATCCATGGAAGGAGGAACTAACATTCCATCATCCCTTTTTGATCAAGGAGTAGACATACCTAAATAAGGACTGAATGTCACCCGCCTTTGGAAAGTGGGAATGCGGGGCAACGAGCCGCCCGTCCTCTGCATGACAGATGCGTGCGCACGCACACACCCCGTCGAAAGCATCAGAAAAAAATGGTGAACCTGATGTGAATCTCTTATTTTCAATACAGAGACTGGTAGTGTTTGTGGAATCGGAAGATTAGCATGTCACCAGGTCCGGGCACCCAGCACTAGGACGTGAAACTCGCTAGGGGTTGGGGTAGTCAGGACATTGAGAACTCAGTTCTACAATGTTTTCAACATGGATCCCTCTTACTGACCACGGAATAAGGAATGGCGTTGGGCTACTGGTTGTCAATTTCTTTTCCTATTAGTGTTAATGGGTTCATCTCCCTACTTTCAGGAATCAGATCATTGCATCTGGAGCTCGATCGCCACCTTCCCACCAGTGCATGGGCAGGGGCATTACCGATGTGTCCACCTCGTGCGGTTCCACCTCTTCCATAGCTGCTCCAACCACCATGACTACTGGGCGCTCATGCCCCCTCTCCCCATCAGAGATTATCCAATGAATGGTGATCAATGAACTTGTGCATAGGTACGAGGAGGAGGGGGTCATCCCCACCAGGGATATGGCCCGTTTGGACCTCGAGGTAGCTGCACCTCACCGCCAACGCTACCCCAAGGGTCAGGCAGGAATATGCTACTCCCTACCCCAACATTCAACCGTTTCAGGAGCTTATCCCTGGAATGCCATGACACCTCCCTCTCCTATGCCAATGAGGTAGGGGATGTATGGGTTGGCCCAATCGGAGACCCGCTTCAAGGGTTTACGGAAAGGGTCCCCGCTAGGCCGTGTCGATGCCACCGCCCGACTCCCCGAGCCGAGGAGCAGGCAATCCATGTGCCCACACCACCGGCTCTAACCCATCTGACCCGACGCCAGCGTCGGGCATGAGCGGAAGAGGATGCTCGCCCTAGGACATCAACGTCAGCAACCACTGTGACCTGAGCCACCGCTAACTCCTATCATCAAACCCCACACACGTTGAGTAGGGGTAGTTATATGCCCGATCCGGATTGAGGCCCCAACCGCCCCACATGTAAGTTTGGTCTACTCTCCCGGTCGCCGGCACAGGCAATGGACGCTGCGGACCAATTCGTGGTAGTACCATTCAGCATGATGGCCTACTCCGTGCAACCATTCTGGAAGGTGTGGTCCCTCCCTGCTTCCAACGTCAGCCTGAAGGCCTCCCTGATTCCACCCTCACCGCAGGTAAGGGGCTTCCCCATGATTGCAACACTCTAGGTGGGGCTGTCTCTAGGACTCACTACACTGGGTTTGAGGTTATTTCCCCTACCACAGACCGCGAGTATGGATCCATTGTATATCTAGTCACTCACCCACATGAAGGTCATCCCTGTGTCCCTTTAAACATTTGCGTCGGTGCTCCCCACACCCCGGCCTTCAATCCTCTCCGCCCTAGCAACAGTGCGTCCAGAGGACTCCATGATAGAAATCGGCCCTGCCTTGAGAATCCACCCAGGGGCAAGAAGGTGGGACTTCATCGCCGTAAGAGAAATTTCAGGAATGGTCGGATGAAAATCAGACCAGTCCATTTCTCAGACTCCGGGGCGGAGTACAACTCAGCGATGGGTCCCTCTCCTCAATCCTCTGAGTCAAGGGCTGGGGTAGGGACGTGACACGCCCACCTTGTACTCCCCGAATGCGATATCCATATGATCCCTGCCTCCCTTTGAAGGTATATCTAGGAAGATGAGGACTTGGCATACCCCCAGGGATCAAACTTGTAGTCACCATCGGCCTCTCCGGAAGCACCTTCCACCTCGTCTAGAGACGGCGGAGAGGTTTTTTCGGGGTCGATGGCGGAAGATCTGTGACATAGCACACCCCCGCAAAGCACTGGAACTGTGACAGGAGGCATGTTCGCCGGTCCATCCTATCATGACGTGGTATCCAGGTCACTACAACCCTTGGAGGATGACCTAGGATTTGGCATCCAATCGGCCTGCCCGCCGTAGTCTCCGTCGGCCACCCCACCGGCCCAGCGGCCTGCCTCAGTACCGCTGCCAGTTTCCCAGCCACTCCCAATCGATGAGCGGGGACATCAAGGGCCAGATCCTGAACCTGAGTCATGGATCTTCTGGACCATCCTTGCAGTAGGATACTTCCCCAAGAGGTTTTGGCTAGTCGTAGGGTTGGATTTTGATACACCAGAATCGCTCACCCTGGGAGAGTTTGAAGGTTTCCAAAAAACCCTCTGGGAAACTCACTTCTGTCTTCGCCACCAGAAAGTGCATAATTCCGAGAGCCATGAACACCTCGAGGATATTGATGATAAATGTCGTCGGATCGACCTAGACTAACTCCCCACGGTCCGGCACCCTGAGTCACTCGGCCACCACAGGGCCCTCCAACAATAATGCATTTAGAGTTTTCAAGTACTCCAAAAAGTTATTGAGGAGGCCACCCCCATGCACATGTCCATGGATGGGGGAAATATGCTACCCTTCTCTTCAGTGTGATTCGACCGCAGCCTGACTCACTGGGTGGCTCTAAGGATATTTCCTCGAGGGCAGCGGTGGTCAACATGGCTGATCTGTCGGGAGAGGGGAACGGTCTGGAACTTCTTGATGGGGACTTACCCCTTGGGGACAATCCACCACAGGACCCATAAGGGAGGATTACTCGTCAGCAGAGGAACCTCCTAGGTCTCCTCGCACCCAGTCAGGCATTAATACTGAGCCGAAATATCAGAAAGGGTAAAGAGAACGTTGAGGTTGTCAAGCTCTCCGACCTGTCTGGCTTAGTGCAGAAGGCAGAGGAAGATCCTGAGAAGGCCACGCTGCACCAACAGCTTGCTGAGCAGAGGAGTTTGGTCGACGAGCTTCTGACTGAACGCATTGATGAGTGGTGACCCGACTATGGTGATCCTAGGTTGGGGTAGTAGGGGCAGGAACAAATACCCCTTGGAGGGATTCTCCCAAGAAACCTCTATCATGCCATTTTTGCAGACAGAGGAGAGGCCGGAGCTCATGTAAAGAGGGCGTGATATGTTTCTCCAAACACTCCTTGGAAGTGTGACCACCCAAGAGACCCCACTCGGGTTCCTCCTGTCGCCCCAAGTTTCGCTCCACTAGCCACTCCATGAGCTGCTGAGCTAATTTACCGAATTGAAGAGCCCAAAAAAGCACTTGTGGTTAGGGATCCCTGTCAGGACAAGAACCCACGTCCATACGATCTGATTGTAGCACTCATCGCCCGCTTAGAGGCTTTGGAAACTTGGCAGGTGGCAATCCCACCAGATGGAAAGCCGTACCCAGCATGGGTGGATGATATGCCAGCACCTATGGGATTTGGGAACCCCACTTTCTCCCCCTTTAATGGGACATGAGACCCGCCACAACACCTGTCCCACTTCAACTCAAGGTGTGGGCCTATTTTAGGGACTCCAGAGCAGTAGGGGGCCGCCAAGCTCTGTTTATTTGTTCAGACATTGGAGGGTCTGGCGTTCGTCTGGTACAGTCAGCTCCCTGTAAGATCTGTGACTAGATGGGAGGACCTTCGAAGGAAATTCCTCTACCAGTTTTGTTCCACAACCTGGAAGACGAACATCACAGATCTCTTCAGGTGCAAGAAAAGGCCCAATGAGCGAGTCGTGAACTTCATCCCTCAGTGGAAGGGGCTCACATACTCCCTTGAAATGCCACTAACTCAGGAGAACATACAGAAAATGTGCATAGGGAACGTCAAGGTAGAGCTGGTTCCTTCTCTTATCACTCAAAATTACCCCGGATGTTCTGGGACTTCTTAGACAAGGCCCTGTACCTCATAGAAGCCCCGCAACAGGCCAGTCAGGCATTCCCACTGCCTCTTGTAATCCAAGCAAGGAGAGCTTCCAAAGTCGAGCCCGCTGTTGTGGCCCAGTTAGAGGTCCCCAGGAAGCTAGAATTACTACCAGTGGCACTAGCTCTACAGCCCCATAGGGGTCCACCCCCACATGCACAACCTCCTACCCAGCAGAGACTGCCTCAAAATCAGCAAGTTCTTCCGTGTAACGTTCCGCCACTGCCTAGGTGAGATAATCAAGTTACACCTCCTTGAAATACTCCTCTGGTCCCCCATCAGGGTCATCCTCCTAGATCCCCCCCTCCGGACAGAAGGAATCAGACATATTCATTTGATGACGCTCAGGTCCCTGGTTACTTCTGCAATGCCTTGGAGTAGAGAATCGTTCGGCTGCCTGAGTCCCGGAGGCCAGAAGAGGAGCATCTCACTGATCATCCCAACTACTACCCTTATCACCGGATCCTGGGGAACACCATAAATCAATGATATGTATTAAAGGACTGGTTCCAATACAATATTGAAAATAATATAGTCAAGTTGGGCTCAGCCCCGACACAAGTGGCATGTGTCTTTGTGAGATCTGATGGCAGTAGTAGCGATAAAGGTGAATGGAAAGAGGTTTCCGACTGTGGGTCCAAGAATTATAAAGACTGGATGGCCCGCAAGGTGGTCGCCCGCACCCATGTTATCATTCGTTCATGCCTGAATTAGTCAGAGCCCTCAAAATCTTTGGTTACTACTTTTGCATCATCGTCTTAGACAGCCTCTTCCCAGAAGAGCAAGCGGCGACGTTGCAAGAAGAAACAATGCGCCCTGCCAATGTCGTCGTCATCCCACACTCTTGGAGACTTCATGCCCCAAAAAATGGGGATCCCTCAAGAAATCTACCCAGTAGTGTATTAATCCTCAAGTGACAGTTCGGGGTACGCTTTAGTTAACACCGTAGAGTTGGTAAATCCTTATTTGACTCCCGAAGATGGGGAACGCTAGGTGGACCTTCCCAATGTCCCCAACTATCGCCAACGTCATCAGAGTCGTGGTTACATGGATCACTGGTGCACACCAGTTGGCTCCTCTAGCTAGGCCATGCACACCGCTAAGACCAGATAGCAGGCCCAGTACAGAGATCAGTACACATGAACCCTTTATCCGGTGTCGGCAGGTCCGCCTCCACCACCATTTGGGTTGTTGGATCAGGCGGAACCTCATCAGTCATGCCACGACCAACTTCGCCCTGCCACCAGTCGACCCCAGCCTTTAGGTCCTCATCAAGCAGCCACTCTCAGGGCTTCGACTAGTGAACAACAAGATATGCCTAGTACCAGTCAACCGCCGGTCCATCCGGCAGGGCCCACCTTGCCTCCGGTCATAGAGCGACTTCCTGCAAGCAAGGGTTTGCACCTGGCACAGAAGTACAATGTTCTTAAGCACCTTGACGGTATCCCAGCAAGGCTTTACATTCTTTAATCTCTTCGTCTATCACCAGATATGCGTGAGGCACTCGCTAAGGATTTAAGAAGCCCCTTCTAGTTTTAGACAGAGATAGCAGCCGCAGAGGCTTTTCACATTGAAGTGTTCGAGGATGCCGAATGTCATGCAGTCATTTAGTTATCTGGGGAGGATGAGGGATCCCCCATATATGGGCATATCTACCAGCTGTATATCACTAGCCAGTTCAATGGTGTTGAAATCCGTCGTTGCCTCATTGATACTAGCTCCGGGATCAATCTTATCCCGACACAAACACTACTGAAGCTAGGGTTTTCCGAGGATGACCTGACTCCCTCTGATTTAAGAATCCAGAGATATGACAGGATAGACCAGAATCCAATTGGAAATATCCGCTTGAAGACTCAGTTCGGTGGCCTGGTTTCCAGCACCGAGTTCATGGTTGTCTCCCCATACAACGTGTACAATGTGTTGATGGGAAGACTGTGGCTCTACATTCATGCGGAGGTCCCCTCGTCGTATCACCAATGCCTCAACTACTCCCTCAATGGTCGAGTAGGTGTGCTCCAAGGATATGCATCTAATTTTTCCTCTTGTGAAGCCCATTATCTAGATGCCAACTATTACAAGAGCAAGGATAAGCATATTCTAGCATGTGAGGTTGAACCTTCCCTGATCACAAGTGATCCCTGGTCAGGTCTGGATGATGCCTACATCTTTTCGATCCATTGGATAGAGGCCATGACCCCTGACATGGGGTAGTGTTTTGTTGTTTCAGGTACAAGAGGAAGGCATATTCCCAGGTCCATGCAACGGCGGAAAATCACCTTGTACTCCTACACCAACCAGGATCAGGTGATCTCGGAACCTCCTACCCCTATACAGTACCGAGACGTCAAGATCATAGCGACGGTGGTATTTAATACATGTCTATTCCACCAGGCTGGAATTAACTGGCTCAAGCAGACGTGCCACTAATGCTTTGATGTTATCAAGTGTGGCCCCTTGGGTCGACGACCGGATGGGATTGGATCGACTGCCTTCATCGTTATGGTCTCAGTGGCGCATGAATCGCCTGATATGATGACCACTGCCACTCAAGCCGGCACCAGCCTCCCATTAGAGTTTGATGGCTCATAAGAAACTCTACCCATAGAAGATCCTTCCATAAGTGGAGATGAGATCATGGAAGAAGCCCCACTACTTTTGAGGAAGGCATCTCCACCACGGTCGATGAGTTGGTACAGGTGAACCTCGGTAGCACGGTGGACCCAAGACCCACATTGGTTAGTGCCACCATGCCCCCCCGAGGAGCGGCAGCGGTACGTAGACTTCCTGAAACAGCACCGTGACGTGTTTTCCTAGAGATACAATGAGATGCCAGGATTGGATCCTCAGGTAGTCGTTCACCGTCTCAGTCTTTCGGCAAGTCATCATGGATTCAAGAAGCCTCACAGAAAGATGCACCCATCTCATGGTGCCATGGTCGAGGCTGAAGTTGATAAGCTCATCAAAGACAACTTTGTTAAGGAATTCTATTATCCCAAGTTTCTATCCAATATTGTGCCATTCAAGAAGAATAATGGGTAGATCAAAGTCTGTATCGACTTCCTTGACCTCAATCGTCACTATTCGAAGGATGATTTTCCTCTTCTAGTGACATAGTTGTTGATTGACGGCACAGACGGGTTCAAAGACCTCTCCTTCATGGATGGGTACTTTGGGTATAACCAGATCCAGATGTCCCCCGAGGATGAAGAATCCACAGCTTACTGGGCACCCCAAGGTACTTTCTGTTACCAGTTTATGCCCTTCGGCCTGAAGAATGCGGGTGCCACCTATCTGGGGCCATGCATCGCATATTCAATCTGATTCTGGGAACATTTGTGGAATGATACGTTAATGATCTGGTGGTCAGATCTCGCCAGCACTAGGACCATCTCAAGGACCTTGAGAAAGTGTTCAGTTTCCTCCGTTCCCGCCACCTGAAGATGAACCCATTGAAGTGTGCTTTCGAGGTCACCTCCATAAAGTTCCTTGTATTATTTGTTAGGTACTGAGGCATTGAGATCGACTCGGAGAAGATCAAGGCCATCAGCCATATGTCTCCCCCGAGCAATACCTAGGAGCTTCATGGTTTCCAAGGCCACCTAGCCTACATACGCCGACTCATTGCAAATCTGGCTGGCAAGTGTAAGCACTTTTCCCTGCTCAGGAAGAAAGACACCACCTATGTATGGGATGAAGAGTGTTAGACTGCCTTGTAGGAAATCAAGTAGTATCTACTCTAACCTCCGGTCTTGATGCCACCTATTTCCAGGAAGCTGCTGGTCATTTATGTGACCGCTCTGTAACGGTCCCTTGGTGCACTTCTCGCCCAGAAGAACAACGAGGGAACAAAGAACAACCTCTACTACCTTAGCCGCATGCTCCTCGATATGAAAATCAGATATTCTCCCATTGAGAAGAGATGTCAGGCACTCGTATTTTCCATACAAAAATTGTGTCACTACTTGAAACAACACGAGGTACAACTGGTCTCTCCTGTAGACCCATTGAAGTATATATTGAACAAACCTATGTTGACTGGCCGACTGGAATGGTGGGTAGTAATCCTACAACAGTTTGACATCAGGTTTGTTCCTAAGAAGGCTATCAAAGGACAGGCGTTGTTAGGCTTTCTAGCTACCCATCCAACCCCCGCAGATCAATCCTTGGACTGGGACTTTCCTGATGAGTTAATCATCTCAGTCGATCATGTCATCCCATGTTGGAAGATGTACGTTGATGGCACCTCCTGAAGCCCCAACAGGAGGAGACTCAATGACCCTAGTCTCAACAGAGTAGGTCTGGGTGTCGTCTTCATTACTCCACTGCAAGCTATCCTTACATATTCATTTCTGTTGTTGGAAGGTTGCACCAACAATGAGGCAGAGTATCATTCCCTTATTACTGGCCACGAGCTGGCCCTCGAGGTTGACGTGCCCCATCTTCATGTGAAAGGGGACTTCTAGTTGGTCATCAAGCAGGTCAATGGTGACTATTTATTCAAGAAACCAGAGGTTGCACCATTGTTAGATCATACTCTTCGTCTAATGGTTTAGCTCCCTTCTCGGATATAGATTAATTATGTTTTTCGGTCGCAGAATGATTGGGTAGATGCTCTGGCTAGTTTGGCAGCATCACTGGTAGAGCCCGAACATGATGGGTTAATTATCCATGTGGACCACCAGAGAGACATATCTCCTGTTACCCCAGATGACAATGATGGACTGCGGGTAAGCCATCTCACTGCCGGAGCCTCTACGTCAGAACCCTCGGGCCCCCCGGGTGTAGTGATCGAGATGATTCATGATTGGAGGACACCCTTGTTTGAATACCTCCAACATGGTAATCTTCTGTTAGACTGAGAAGAGTGCAAGCGAATCTGACACCACACATTACAGTTTACTCTTCATAGTGGTCCCGGCCTTGGGAAGATTCTATAGAAACGTGGGTTTGATGGTATACTCTCCGTTGTATTTAGGGAGTTGAGATCCCACAAGTCATGATAGAGGTCCATGCCGGTTCCTGAGGTGCTCACCAGGATGGGCCGAAATTGTCTCACCAGATTCAGAGGTTAGGGTATTATTAGCCCTCCATGACCCACGATTGCATTGAGTTCACCAAGAGGTGCCATGCATGGCAAGTTCATGCTAAATTTGTGCATCAACCACCAGAGCCTCTCCACACTACCAAGTATTCTTGGACCTTTGCAGTCTGTGGGTTGGATGTCGTAGGAACTTACCCACCGACAACGGCTCACCAATGCGGGTTTATTCTGACCGCTACAAATTTCTTTTCCAAGTGGACAGTGGAAATTATGCTCAAGGAAGTCACAACCCATTCTATCGCCGACTTCATGGGTTCTAATATCATCTATCAATTTAGAGTACCTCACGCTATCCTCACTGATAACAGTAACAACTTCCGAGCAGCCGTGTCATGACCCGTCCTCGGGGACCGTGTTGTGACTACCCCAAGCCTGCCTTCCATAGGCCAGGGGCTGGCGACTAACACCAAAGGCATAAATCCCGACAACTGGGAAGGCATTTCCTTTATAAAAGTAAACAAACACCACAGAGTACAAGCGGAAGTAATACACTATGTACAATAGAAAGTGCTGAAAAGTAAATGGGCAGAATAAAAACCCAACTGAAAAGTAAAACTACAACTGAAGGAAAGTACAACAGAAAAGAAAAGAAGCTAGAAGAATAGAAGCAACTCCTGGGTCGTCCACCTTGTATCTTACCTGAAGGGAAGGTACAGATAGCGCAGCTCCTGGATCATCCACCACACATCCTACCTGAAGGGTAGGTATAGATAGCCACCTCAATTCTATTGCCCATAAAACTCCTCCGAGTACCATATCATCGTGATGTACACCTAAAGATACTGACTCATCGTGGGGTCTACCTCCGGGTATCGTCCAGTCCTCGTACTCTCAGTCTCTGTCAGCACTGTCCGTCGTTTGCATCCAATACAACGAGGTGCGGGAATAGCCTGTGCATGGGTGAGTGTAACGACACTCATCAAGGACCCCGAGACCCTCAAGGTCTCACTAAATCCAACAAGGATATCCACAAAGAAGGATCTCAACAAATAACCCTTACTTAGGTATAAGACCATACTTATACCTAAGTTATCAAGTAAATCATCTCAATCATGAGGTATTACACAGATATGAAATCAATGGATAACCACTACTTAGGTATATGCCCATACATATACCTAAGTTATCAAGTGACCCATCTCAAACATGAGGAAATCACAAAGGTCAATGACTCAGCTCAAACCGGGATTTTCATTAAAGATACCAAAACCAAAACTGCTAGAGAACTCCTCCTATGTATAGTACAGTAGCCCTATCATGACTCCGAGGTGCTACTCACTAACTTTAGACTGCTGAGGTACTCCTCCTATCAAGTACCGCGGGTCCGCACCCAAACACAGTAGTGCTCCCCGCCAGGGATCTGCCTCCCACACACAGTAGCGGTTACCCTAATAGCCTACAGAGGTAATCCACCTGTCGAGTACCGCGGGTCTGCTGCCAACTACCAGGGGCTCCGTCCGCCATGGGTTTGCCACCAAATACCGTGTGCTTCGTCCACTGGGCAAGTCAACTCACTCCAAGTCGAATCGGTCAAGCAGTCATAAAGTCCACAAATACTAGGTCTCCGCACTCCGCACGCTCGTCTCCGAGAGGATCTGCACCACAAGATACTGTTCGATACTCCAAATATCACAAAGTCCCACAAGGAAGTATCAAAATGGATCGCATCGTCACAGGGGTATCAACGCAACAGACGACACGTCGATCAGACGCCCAGTTTGTGAGTTATTAGCCTTTTCGTCCTTGGGGCCCAGTTGGTCTCGTGTATGAACCAACCCAACCGTAACTCAACTATAACCCAAACTCTCATATGGTATACTCATAGGGACCGTTTATCAACGTGATTACCAATGTCGCTGATGGTTCGTCAAATGGACGTCCGGTCTGAAAGTTATCGACTTTTCCATTCCAGGGGCCCAGTTGGATTTTGGGTACTATCCAACTCGGCCATACTCCAACTGCGTCCAAACCTTAGGTGAAGTATACCAAAAGATCCTACTCACCAAAATGAATCCAAAAAATTCTACCATACGTCAATCGGAAGTCCAGTACTCAAGTTATAACTGTTTCGGCTCCAAGATCCCCGTTGGTTTCGGGTTTGAACCAACCCAGCCATACCCAAACATTACCGAAATCTTTAGTGTAAAATAACTAAAAGACAGTATCAATACAAGGATCCCTACGCAACTAACGGTGCGTCGATCAGAGGTCTATAGCCCAAGATATGTGTGTTAGAACGAACCTGCTCTGAAAAATAGGGGGTTTGGGCCCAAACTGACCCGACCCAAAACCCCCTGGGTCGTCCCATACTAGGTCCGACCCAATTCGGTGCGGCTCGAACCGGCGCTGGCGGCCCGGCCCAGCGCGGGCGGCCTGGCCCGGTGTGTCCTACGATCCGACTCGAAAGACGGTCGCAGCTCGGCTCTCGGTCGGGCGGGGTATGAGGGGGGGGGGTGGTGCCGCCTCCTTGTTGCAGAATGACTTACCATGTGGGGTCCACCCTAGTTGACTGTCGGGGCGTTACGAACCCCCAAACCTAGATTTTTCGAATGGACGGCCAAAGGCCGGCCGGCTGTGTAACCGCGGGACCCTAGGGTCCCGCCTCCAGGTGGCGCTGGTGACCGACAGAGTCCGACCGCCCCGGCTGGTGACCGCCGCGGCCTTAGGTCGCAGCATCAATCCGACCGTCGCGACGCGACAGCGCCGCGCCCCTCTGCTGCAGTTCTCTTCATTCCCGCGCGGTGCAACTACGCCACGCCGCCTTCACCACAACTCATCAACGTTGTTCATCAAGAAAGAAGGGAGGAGAAATCGGTCGTGTTTGTGTGGTCCGATCTCCTACCGTTATATTGGTTACGTTTGGCCAAATTAATCAACGAAGATTGTTAAATTCATCATGAACGAAAAATAACCCCTAAAAAATCCCGCAACAATTTATTCCCAACCCGTAAGTAAAACATTCGTGGATCAACTTGATAATAAGTTGATCCACGTTATTTTTTTATAGAAAGAAAGAATCTAGGGAATAAAATCATTCTTAAATAAATAAACCCTAACTCGTGTCATTTGTCATTTGTTGATGATATCGCGAAAGGGAGCAGGCGTCGGTTCGTTGACGTCAGAAGGTGACGTAGTCGTTTGCGAATTCCCCACGGCGGCGTCTCCTCCCTTGATGGAAAAACGGGGAGTGTTCTTCGTCGAAAAGGAAGGTCATTCTTCGACAAAGTAGATGAACCGTCCTTCGTCAGATGGAGAAAATAATGGAGATCCATTCTTCATTCTAATATGAAGAACTTCAACAAAGGAGGAAACCACTTCTTCTTCTCAATAGTTCTCTCCCAATCCTCACACAATATGGAATCTCCATTAAAATAAAGCCTTACCTTATTTTAGTTTACCTTGACATGCATTTCAAAATTCATAAACCAAAACCCTTAATTAATTAAAAGTAAGTTTGTTTATATAATAAGAGTAGGTTGGCAAAATTAATGGTGTGAGGGAGGGAGAGGAAATGTAATTAAAATAAAGATGAGTTAACAAAATTAAAGAGGGAGTTAGGGAGTTAAGAGGGAGGTGAGGAGTTATGGGAAATGTGAAGGGGTGGCGCTCGTGTGGGCCCCACCTCACCAATATCCTCACATGGGTAGTTAGGGTCTTGTGGGTCCCACCCTAACTACCCCATGTTGGATATAACCACAAGGATAAAGAATTAATTAAAAATTGTTCCACAATTTTTTATTCAATTCATTATTAATGCACAAATTTTTTAAACAACTTATCCCGAGAAAACGCATCTTCAGTAAAGGTCCTCTTAAGCAATTATCGGCGCTTCGGTTCCATCGGTGCCCTCAGATTTCAATTCCGAGAACCGGTTCAAAAGATAGAAAACCCCACTCGTTCATTCACTAAACGTACCCAAGCTAAGCTTCGGAAATTGATTCTGGGCACACCGGGCCTTGGAATCAGGTACCGTCTGAAACTGCACACTCGTAAAATTCCAAAGAAATAAAGAAAAAATTTTACATGAAATTTCTGGGTCTTTACATTACTCCCACCTCAGGGCTTTACGTCCCCATAATACTACAAAAAAACTAGGGAAACTAAAGGAGGTACTGAGCACACATCTGAGCCTCCCGCTCCCATGTGCTCTCCTGGAGGTTCTCGTGCTGAAAACGAAAGTGCACAAGTGGATTTGACCTTCCCCGTAGGACCCACTCATGTCGATCCACAACTTCTACTAGAACCCCGTGAAAGTTGCCCTGTCATCGATGACCAGCTCTCCGTGGTCAATGATGATGGAAAGGTCATGCACATATCTCCTCAGCTGAGATACATGAATGATGTCGTGCACACAGTGAATCTGAGGTGGAAAGGCCAGACAGTAAGCCACCTCTCCCACTCTGCTGAGGAACTAGAAAGTCCCAAAGAAACACAAAGATTACTTGTCGCCTCGGCCACTTCTCCGTAGGCCCCGTCGAGGTGAGTCCCGTATGAAGATGTGATCGTCATCCCCAAACTCCAGTGTTCTTGTCTCCTATTAGCATAGGACTTATGTCTGCTCTTTGAATTCTTCATCCACTCATGGATGATTTTCACCTTCTCCGTCGTAGCCTGAACCATCTTTGGTTCTACACGTGCTGACTCCATCACTATCCACAACGGATATCTAAAACACGACCAGCTGCTATCTCGCCACTCCTAACAGCTGAACTCCTGATCTCATACTAAGAGCATATGCTACAACGTTCCTCTCCCCAGGATTATAAACTATCTCAAAGTCATAGTCCTGGAGGAATTCAGGACATCACCATTGTCTTATGTTTATGTTCTTTTGAGAGTAGATACACCTGAGACAATTTGAGATGGAGAGAACCGTAAATTATTAGCTCAACGAATAATGGGTGAGACTAGCCAATTGTAAGAACTCATCTCCAACCTTTTTTGTTTATGTTCCACAAATGAGCTGCTGGGATTTATCCTCTACCGAAAAGAGAAATCTGGTCTCATCCCCTGGATGAACCACATTCGTTGCCTAATAAAGTCAATCCTAACATGAATGGTACTATTTCATGCCATGGATGACGTCGTAAGGCCTCGATGCTACTAACAAGAGTTCCAACCATTACTCTCGCCTCCAAGGGTCGAGTCACACTGTCGCCAGCAGTGTGTGGTCACTGGGTCTCCTCTAGTAGGTATCTCGAGAGTGAGGTTCAAGTCAATGGTTCTAAACCGGAACCTCTTAGTAACAACTTAAATAGAGGACAGGAATCTAAACACCATAAAGAAAGGTTTATTTTATTATTGCAGATCAAAGTACAAAGACACATACAACCACAAAATCAACAAAAAGGAAGCTAGAATCACCAACAACAAAGGCCTCCATGCCTGAAACTAGTCCCTCCCTTGTCCACCTGCTTCCGAAGTTCCAACTTCCTTGTCCACCGCTCGACTGCTGCTCAAGATTTTCCCACTCCTTCTATCTCGGTGGCTCCTCCACCGCTTGTGGATCAGCTGTGTAGGGAATTAGATAGTCACATGCCATGTGACCCTGCTTTACACATGAATAGCACTACCTACTCCTAATATGGATGGATATGTTTTGTTTTCCTTGCACAACCGAACCTAAAAACCGAGGTCGTCCACATGTTGTCCTGGTCCTCTTGGACCTCTGCATCATCCGTCTCTTGCCTACATATGACTCAGCTACTGAGAAAAAACCCTGCAGCATGGGAAGTAGATCCTGAGCATGATCAGAGTGTAGAGTTGCTGGTATAAAATCCACTCTGAAGAAGGTCTCAAAGTCTTCCAAGGTGAAGGTCATCCCGTCGGAAAACTGGAACATGTGGCTCCACCACCTCTCAGTTTCTCCCTGGAAGAGGCTAATAGCTAGGTACACCATCAAGTCTGCGGGTGTCCCAGCTATGTGTAAAGATCGTGCTACAAAGTACAGCCAGTGCCCAGCCGTCTAAAAATCTGACTCGCTTCGAAACATCGGAGGCCTCTGACGCTGGAACTCGTGCATCGCGCTCAAGTGGCCTGCAATCTCTACTGGTGTCTCAACAGGTGGAGGGACCTGTACTGAGGCCTCACTTCTCAGTGGGCTATCATTACGCTCCCCACTCGGTACCCACACTGTCTGACTAGGTGAAGACATCCAGAAAGAAATAGACATGACATGATCAAACAATTATACCTGGTGAGCTGACCTGGTTTGAGCTAATTTTTTTTTAAAAAAACTTTTGATAGCACACATGCAATTAGTGTTTTTCTGCACTGAGTCTGAAATTAGTAGTTAGGGTCTTGGTGTATGGATACTTCGGCCTCCCACACCAATACTGGACTCCCTAAACTAAATACCACACTTAGTACCATTAACACTATTGCTTCACAAAAAATAAATATCAGAGTCCTAAGTTCTGTGGTAGAACCGAATCCTCTGATACCAATTTTTCATGACCCGTCCTTGGGGCCCATGCCGTGACTACCCCAAGCCCACATTCCATAGGCCAGGGGCTGACGACTAGCACCAAAGGTGTAAATCCCTATAAATGGGAAGGAATTTCCTTTATAAAAGTAAACAAACACCACAAGTACAAGAGGAAGTAATACATTAAGTACAATAGAATGTGCTGAAAAGTAAATGGGCCAAAATAAAAACCCAACTGAAAAGTACGGCTACAACTGAACAAAAGTACAATAGAAAGACAAGTAGCTGGAAGAATAAAAGCAGCTCCTGGTTCGTCCACATCATATCCTAACTGAAGGGTAGGTACAGATAGTGCAGCTCCTGGATCGTCCACCACGGATCCTACCTGAAGGGTAAGCACAGATAGCCTCCTCAATGATCTCGCCCATCAACCTCCCCCGAGTACCGTCTCGTCGTGAAGTCCACCTCTGGATACTGACTCATCGTGGGGTCTACCTCCAGGTACCGTCCAGTCCTCGTACTCTCGATCTCTGTCAGCACTGTCCATCGTCTACATCCAACACAACGAGGTGCGGGAATAACCCGTGTAGGGGTGAGTATAAAGATACTCAGTAGGGACCCCGAGACCCTCAAGGTCTCACTAAATCCATCAAGGATATCCACAAAAAGGATCTCAACAAATAACCCTTACATAGGTATAAGACCATACTTATACCTAAGTTATCAAGTAACTCATCTCAATCATGAGGTATCACACAGATATGAAATCAATGGATAACCACTACTTAGGTATATGCCCATACATATACCTAAGTTATCAAGTGACCCATCTCAAACATGAGGAAATCCCAAAGGTCAACGACTCATCTCAAAATAGGATTTTCATTAAAGATACCGAAACCACAAGTTCTGGAGAACTCCTCCTCTATCGAGTACAGTAGCCCTGTCATGACTCTGATGCACTACTCACTAACTTTAGACTATGGAGGTACTCCTCCTATTGAGTACCATAGGTCCGCACCTAAACACAATAGTGCTCTCCACCAGGGGTCTGCTGCCCAAACACAGTAGTGGTTCCTCTAATAGCCTAAAAAGGTACTCCACCTATCGAGTACCGCCGGTCTACTGCCAACTACTAGGCTCTCCGTCCGCCATGGGTCTACCGCCAAATACCGGGCGCTCTGTCCACTGGTCTAGTCGACTCAATCCAAGTCAAATCTGTCAAGCAGTCATCAATTACACAACTAATAGCTCTCCACACTCCGCACACTCATCTCTGGAAGGATCATCTCCACGAGATACTGGTCGATACTCCAAGTATCACAAATTCCCACAAGGAAGTATCACAAGGGACAACCTCGTCATAGGGGTCTCAATGCAACAGAAGGCGCGTCGATCAGACACCCGGTCTGTGAGTTATTAGCCTTAACATCCTGGGGGACCGGTTGGTTTTGTGTATGAACCAACCCGAACGTAACTCAACTGTACCCTGAACTCTCATATGGTATACCCATAGGGACCGTTTCTCATCCTGATTACCAACGCCGCTAACGGTTCATCAAACGGAAATCCGGTCTGAAAGTTATCGGGTTTTTCTTTCTAGGGTCCCGATTTGATTTCGGGTACAATCCAACCCAGACATACTCCAACTGCATCCAAACCTCATGTGAATTATACCAAAATATCTATCTCACCAAATAGAATCCAACAATGTCGACAACACGTCAATCAGATGTCTGGAACTCAAGTTATAATCGTTTCCGCTCTGAGAGCCCGGTTGGTTTCGGGTTCGAACCAACCCAGACATACCCAAAAATTACCGAAGGCTTGTGTGTAATATATCAAAATGACCATCTCGATCCAAGTATCCCTACACAACTTACATTATATCGATTGGAGGTCTGTAGCCCAAGATATGGGCATTAGAACAAACCTTCTTTGAAAAATTGGGGGTTTTGGCCCGGACCGACCCGACCCAAAACCCCCTGGGTTAGCCCGTACTAGGTCGACCCGAACCGATTCTGGGTCTGTCCCAATTGGGCACCGCCCGACCAAGCGCTGGCGGCCCATCCCGGGGCTGGCGGCCCAACCTGGCATGGGCGGCCTGACCGGGAGTAGGGGGCCCGGCCCGGCGCGGCGCGGCGGCGCGGCGCTTCTCCGCCTCGGCCCGACCCGGCCGTGGCCCACCCCAACCATGACCCCCTTGATGTTCCGACGCCGCGCGATGGCACCGTGGCCCACCTCGTGGTACTCTTCATTCCCACATGGTGCAACGACCCCACGCCACCTTCACCACAATTCGTCAACGTTGTTCATCAAGAAAGTGGGGAGGAGAAATCAGCCATGTTTGTGTGGTCCGATCTCCACCCATTACGTTGGTAATGTTTGGCCAAATTAGTCAACGAAGAATGTTAAATTAATCATGAACGAAAAATAAGCCCTACAACTTCCCGCAACAATTTATTCCCAACCTGCAAGGAAAACATTCGCGGATCAACTTGATAATAAGTTGATCTGTGTTCTTTGTTTATAGAAAGAAAGAATCTAGGGAATAAAATCATACTTAAATATAAAAAACCCTACCTCGTGTCATTTGTCGTTTGTTGACGATATCACGAAAGGGATCAGGCGTCGGTTCATTGACATTAGAAGGTGACATTGTTGTTTGCAAATTCCCCGCGGTGGTGTCTCCTCCCTTGATGGAAAACCGGGGAGTGTTCTTTATCGAAAAGGATG
The DNA here is from genome assembly GCA_963277665.1 of Viscum album. Lineage (NCBI taxonomy): Eukaryota > Viridiplantae > Streptophyta > Magnoliopsida > Santalales > Viscaceae > Viscum > Viscum album. The sequence goes on along the minus strand of OY728159.1, from coordinate 117,823,200 downwards.
GCCATTCTTTGACAAAGTAGATGAACCATCCTTCATCGAAGGAAGAATACAATGGAGATCTGTTCTTCATTCTATGACGAAGAACTTCAACAAAGGAGGAAACGACTTCTTCTTCTCAAGAGTTATCTCCCAACTCTCACACAATATGGAATCTCCATTAAAATAAGGCCTTACCTTATTTTAATTTACCTTGACATGCATTTAAAAATTCATAAACAAAAACCCTTAATTAATTAAAAATAAGTTTGTCTAATTTAATAAGAGTAGGTGGGAAACATTAATGGTGTGAGGGAGGGAGAGGAAAGGTTACTCAAATAAATATGAGTTAAGAAAATTAAAGAGGGAGTTAGGGAGTAAAGAGGGAGGTGAAGAGTTATGGGAAATGTGAAGGGGTGGGGATCGTGTGGGCCCCACCTCACCAATATCCTCACATGGATAGTTAGGGGCTTGTGGGTCCCACCCTCACTACCCCATGTTGGATATAACCATTAGGATAAAGAATTAATTAAAAATTGTTCCACAATTTTTTATTCAATTATGTATTAATCCACAATTTTTTTAAACAACTTATCCCTATCAAACGCATTTTTGGTAAAGGTCCTCTTAAGAAATTACCGACACTGCGGTTCCATCGGTGCCCTTGGATTTCAATTCCGAGCACCAGTTCAAAAGATAGAAATACCCGCTCATTCGTTTACTGAACGTACCGGAGCTAAACTTTGGAAATTGATTCCGGGCACACCGGGCCTCAGAATCAGGTGCCGTTGGAAGTTGCGCACTTGTAAAATTTCAAAGAAATTAAGAAAACATATTTCTTGAAATTTTTGGGTCTTTACATTACTCCCACCTTAGGGATTTATGCGTCGTAAAGCTACAACACAAACTAGGGAAACTAAAGGAGGTAAGAAGCACACATCTGAGCCTCCCGCTCCCATGTGCTCTCCGGGAGGTTCCTATACTGCCAACGAAATCGCACAAGTGGAATTGACAATACCCATATGAACCGCTCATGTTGATCCTCAACTTCTACTGGAACCCCGTGAAAGTCGCTCTGACATCGATGCCCAAATCTCCGTGCTCTATGATGACAGAATGGTCGTGCACATATCTCCTCAGCTAATATACGTGAATGACGCCGTGCACCCGGTGCATCTGAGGTGGAAAGGCTAGATGGTAAGCCACCTCACCCACTCTGCTGAGGACCTAGAAAGGCTCAATGAAACGAGGAGATTACTTTCCGCCTCGACCATGTCTCCGTAGACACCGTCGAGGTGAGTCCCGTCTAAAGATATGGTTGTCACCCTCGAACTCCAGTGGTCGTGTATCTTATCATCATTGGACTTCTGTCTGCTCTGTGTAGTCTTCATCCAATCATGGATGATTTGCACCTTCTCTGTCGTAGCCTAAACCATCTCTGGTTCTACACGTGCAGACTCCATCACTATCCAAAAAGGATATCTGAAACCCGGCCAGCTACTGTCGCGCCAATCCTAACAGCTGAACGCCTGATCTCCTAATAAGAGCATCTTTTACAACGTTCCTCTCTCCCGGAGTATAAACTATCTCGATGTCATAGTCCTGGAGGAATTCAGGCCATCACCGTTGTCTCATGTTCATGTCCTTCTGAGAGCAAATACACCTGAGACTATTTGAGATGGAGAGAACTGTAAAGCGTTCACTCAACAAACAATGGGTGAGACTAGCCAATTGTAAGAACTCATCTCCACCATTTTTCGTCTACCTTCCACCAAAGATCTGTTGTGATTTATCCTCTGCTGAAAAGATAAATCTGGTCTCATCCCCTATATGAACCACGTTCTTTCCCTAATATTGTCAATCCTGACATGAACGGTACTATTTCATGCCATAGATGACGTCGTAAGGCCTCGACGCTACTACAAAGAGATCCAACTGTTACTTTCATCTCCAAGGGTCAAGTCACACTGTCGGCAGCAGTGTGTGGTCACTAGGTCTCCTCTAGTAGGTATCTCTAAAGTGAGGGTCAAGTCAATGGTTTTAAATTGGAACATCTTAGTAACCACATAAAGAGAGGACATGAAAGTAAATGCCACAGACAAAGGTGTCTTTTATTACTGCAGATCAAAGTACAAAGACACATAAAACCAAAACATCAACAAAAAGGAAGCTAGAAGCACCAATAACAAAGGCCTCCATGCTAGGAACTAGTCCCACTCCTGTCCACATGCTTCTGGAGCTGCACTTCCTTGTCCACCGCTCGACTGCGACTCAAGATTTTACCACTGCTTCTGTCTCGGTGGCTCCTCCAATGCCTATGTATCAACTATGTGGGGATTCAGATAGTAATGTTCCATGTGACCCTACATGCCGCATGAATAGAACTTCCTAATCCTCATATGGTTGGATCTGTTTCATTTTCCTCGCACCACCGAACCTAAAACCCGAGGTCGCCCACCTATTGGTCTGGTCCTCTTGGAACTCTGCATCATCTATCTCCTGCCTACAGATGACTCATCTACTGACGAAGAACCCTGTGGCAAGGGCAACAGCTCCAGAGCATGCTCATAGTGTAGAGTCACTAGTATAAACTATACTCTGAAGAAGGTCTCAAAGACTTCTCAGGTGAAGTTCATCTCATCGCAAAACTGGAACATGTGGCTCCACCACCTCTCAGCTGCTCCCTGGAAGAGGCTAACAACTAGGTACACCAACAAGTCTACAGTTGTCCCAGCTGTGTGGAAATCTCGTTGTAACGCCCCAAACCCAGCTACCCGGAGCCGGTGCGTTACTTCGTAACATTGGCATGATCACAAAAGATCAAGTCTCGAAAGACCTATTAGTTTAGTAGCCTTGGAAACACTAGATACATTCATAAATGTTACATTATATCAGAAGGTAAAAAACTACAATAACAAAGTCTTCATAGTCCACACTCATATCCTCTTCTGAATATCCCTGCAGGTCATTCCTAAAATACTTCTTCACATCCTGGAAAATATTAAAACATTGAAAGGGGTGAGCTCAGATGCTCATTAAGGATAACAATATAGAAGAAGCTTTCATAAATAAACATTAACATTTAAGGAAATGTATAACAAAAACAAAAGCCTTTTAAACATGAACTTCAACATAATATGGAAAAAGTGAAATGAGATAATGCCATTTACTTATTCACATAGATATTCTACTGGTCGAATAATCACATGAAATATCATTAACCACTTTCATAATGATGGAATGCATAATGCCAGACATTCTGAAACATTTTTTCAAGGCCTCGTCCAAGACGTCTAAAATGATTAAAGCCTCGGCCAAAATCACAAATCAAATTGGGAAAGGGCCTCGGCCAATTCCACGTCTAGTTATCTCATGAGACCTACCGATGCATCGAGGAGCTATAGTGGGCTCCACCCGTCACTTATTAAGTCCAATTCATTCCTCATATTAATAGGTTTAAACATATCACAAACCATAAAATAATCGTATCACATAAAACATGCATAAAAGAAAACATAACATTTCCACATTTCAATCACAAGATATCAATACAACACATTGATATAATAAAAACGACTTCAAAACCATTTTCAATACCAAAATAAAAGAAAAGTAAAACATGGTATTTATTTTTCATTAAAAAAAAGGTATGGCTTGTAGAGGAAGCCGAAACTCAAATAATGGTCACGGCGTCGGAGAAGTCGTTGTCCCCGCATACGTACGAAAAAAAATTCCCTTTTTTCGTTTAGTAAACGCTTCGTATAAAAAATATTCCTTTTGAAAAAACATAAAAGTCAAAGGGGTTTATACACCGTATAAAAGAAAGATGTGTATAAAACCAAATATGACTCAATGAAAGGAGATTGAGCCAAAGTCCTTAAAAAGATCATTTTTAAAATAAAATACATCTATTATGTGTATTCACTATATTTACACATAAATAAAGTATAAATAGAATATAGTACATCACGACATAATTTGAAAGTAGGATATTAACCCAAAGAATGCAAATTGGGTTATGAAATTCCCTTACCTTGCGTCCTGTCCTGACTCGACCGTCCTTTAACCTCCTGAATAATAAACTCGAGTTAATTTGTATTTAATTAAGAACCTTTTTCATGTTCATTATTCCTTTTATATCACTTATTACCATGTTATGAACATTATGTAATTATTTAAGTTAATAACGGTCGTTTTGTCGATCTTTGGTACTTGAGTCAAAAACAAACTTCTTATAATTACAAGTTGTTCATGTGGTAAAATATCCACTATATCCAGAATTATATTAATGATTTTTATATCATATATATCATATATATACAGTATATACATTCATTTATAATATTATGTAACATTTAGAGGTAAGAAATGAAATGCACCATTCATGGAGATGATAAGCCGTACGTACGCATGAACACTACTTTCATTTCTATTTCGTATTTAATGGAATGAAATAATAATGAAATAAAGGTATAATATAGTTCCAGTATAATATCATATATAATATCATTTACTCCATCCTTTATACACCCCACATATGGAATTAACGATTCACATCACTTTGAGGGGGCGGTAGTCCGCACTTCCTAAAATGAAATTATCGCGTTTACCAATAATGGAAATCATAAAGTATGCCATAAATGAGAAATACAGAAGAATAAGGAAAACTTAAACATATTATATATCATATATAAATATAGTGACATATTAATGGCCACCTTTTAAGGTGTTATATGAGTTTTGAACAATCATCGTTTCGTGAGGCAAAAATTCGCCATCCACAGAAACAGTATGTTCTTTAACCATAAGATGTAGGTGTGTGTAATTGTAGCTAGAATACTCATTATAACAACATCCTAGTATATTGATGATACTGGTGTTGTTACAAAAGAAAGTAATAAAAAGATTTTTGGGGTTTGGATAAGCAAAATAAATCAAAATAACATAAGAGAAGACATTACCTCAAAATCAGGTAACTCTTTTTGATTTGAGCCAAAGGCTTCCTTGGGAAGCATTATGCCCAAAGTGAGGCTTCTAGGAGTAAGGGATGAAAGTTGGGAGGGTATTTGGGCAGAGTTTGGCCGAGCCAAATGGCTTGCAAATGTGAATGAGGTGGTAGAGGTGGGGGCCTTTTATAAGAGGAGAGGAGGGGCACTCTTGGAAAGTAAGGGAATTTTACATTATTATACAATGATTTTCGGATTAAAAAGGTCCCACACTTATATAATTCGTGGATAAGGTGATAAGGGTTCGACATCTATCCATCCAATAGTCTTTGTACAAGTTTAATCCTTGGATTGTACATTATCTTTTCATTTTATTAAAATCGTTAAATAATGAGGTCATCGCTGCATCATAATGATGTCATGAATAATTTAATTTATTTAATGTCTAAAAATTATAAAAAAATACTATGATGTAGGAAATATTTTTAGCTTTCCAATTACTATTTATAGTCAAAATTATGACTTATATAACCCCATGTAAAAATTGTTTTAGTAAAACATTTCATGTTTGTGTCATTTTTTACTTTAACATTAAATAAAAGGTATTTATGTCATTTTCCAACAAAAGAGGCTCCATGGGGTCCCCAAGTTGACCCATGGATTGTCTTGGTCGGCCATGGCACATCCAATGAGGGTAGGACATGTGTCAAGCTCATCGCATATTATTAAAACATTATTTTTACCTTAAACTACACTAATTACCTCTAATCGCGATTAAGAACTTAAAAGTTACTGTTCACCAAAAAATTATTTTAATCTCATTGAACCACATTTTACTTCTTAATTACAACCATGTATGTAGGATTTTTGAAAATCAAATCACAGAAGTGGTAATATTTCATTTAAACGAAAAATCAGTTATTTAACTACCACTTAGTGGTTTCACTATTCATCAAAAATTGAAGTTTTTCAGAACAATGCCAAAATTTCACCCTAAGCTATAATTGATATTACAAATTCAAAAATGATGTATATTTTACAAAATTCCAAACATATAAGTGTCATTAATTAATTTTATGATTAATTCCCACTGTCACAACAAATAGCGTGTTTTTAAGAAACAATTTATATCAAAAGATTGGCAATTGTTTTTGTTCAATTTCAATGTTAAATTAATTCTAATGAACACCATTGGATAAAATGGTAAAAATATATTATAATTATACTTTAAAACCACTCAATAGTATAACTTATCAATATAAATTATTTTTATTAAAAAAGTTGTTTTAAGTATTTTTCACTATTCATAAAAATTTGGAAGTTCTCAGAAAATTACAAAAAATTCAACATAGGCTAATTTCAATATTAGGAATACAAAAATGAAGTCCATTTTGAGATATAAAATTTCTATAAATTTAAAAAGTGGTTATTACTATTCATAACAGCTACTTTGATTAGTTTCTTTGTGTTAGAACTCGAAGTTGCGTACAATGCAAGCTATTGCATTATTGAATGAGAAGCGTATCGTGGAAGCTCGGGGTGTTACATTCTCCCCTCCTTCAATAAATTGCGTCCTCGCAATTTGAAATTTTTTCTTTGAAAATAAAAGGTTGAAAAGAGAAAATACCTTTGTGGAAAACCCACATCGGAAATAAGATTAATAAAATTTCGCCTTAATAAGATGGAAAGAGAAATGAAAAAGTCACCACCCAATTATGATCTCTATTAGGAGAACATTGGTGGCAATTAGAGTCATATAATTGGAGGAAAACGTAAATATTTGTAGGGAGTGATTGAGGTCATCAATCACAATCAACTGTCAAATTGAGGGCCTCAAAGCCTTCAATCTATGTTGATTTAAAATATCATCAGTTCAACAAGACATAAGGTATTAGGATAACACATTTTTTTGTTTTAATATCCCTTTAGTAAAGTTTAAGAATTAATTTATTCATTGAATAAGAGATAGGTATATATATATTTATGATTGACAATTAGAGTTTCAACCTTCAACTCATCTTTCACTCAAAAAGATAATAGAACTCAAAAATATTATACTTATCCTAATTGTATAAGGTTCCAAATGTTAACACATACCATTTAGATTAGTAAAATTATTTTGTAATAACCAGGGACTTCCTGTAGGCTATTGGTAGGAAATAAAGGCCTGTCGCACTATGGTTGTGGGTTCGATTCCTGTAGCTTTGTCCGACGCGACAGGTTATGCCCCACCCTGCAGGTTGTCCTTTTCCTAAAACTATAGTATTATAATATTCCAAAAATAATATTCATAAATGTTTTAACCTTAAACAATACTATCCAAAGTTCAACTTAATCCATTCCAACCTTTATAGTTATACAAAATACCTCTGTCGAGACTTTCTCTAAAAGGTCTGTAAATTCCAAAATCAATTGTAACATCAGATTCCCCAAACAAATTAAAGTTTCTCTTTTTGTCACATACTAAAAATATGATTACCTTCATCATATTAAAACCTTACTGAAATCAACAAGTACTGCAGTACAATCCTTATATATATATCACATTATTCTAGTAACCAGAATATAATCCATGAGTCCAAAAGCACCAATACATTAATTATTTCGCTTCAACTGTAGTAACAGAATAAGATTGTCCTTGATCCCTTGGCCTTTTCTGAGGTAAGTTTCCCTGATTCTTAGGACATTCATTTTCATAATGCCCCATTTCCCTACAATTGTAGAATTCAACATTGATAGCCTCTTTCTTTCCCTTGAAATCACGCGCCTAGTGACCTTTTTCTCCACATTTATAACAAACTCCCATTCCTTTTAGGCAAGTACCAGGGTGATTCTTCCCAAAATTATCACATAATGGAAAATCCTTCTTTCCCTTTTTCCCTTTATCTGTCTCTTGTTCCACCGTTCTCTTCTTCTCTTTCTTTACTTTGTTGTCATAAGACTTAGATAATTCCTTTTCTGTCATGATAGCACATGAGACAATATCTTCGTATGTTGAGAAAGATTGTGATACTAAATCTCTATGGAGAAATGGTTTTAACCCATCAAAGAAAAGATCAATCTTACCTCTTGGGTTACGTATATAATCTGCAGCATACCTCTCCAACCTTGTAAATTTGGCCTCATACTTTGCGACATTCTCATCCTCCTTTTGTCTCAGACTCAGAAATTGCCTTTCCATATCTGCTCGATGGTCACGAGGAAAGTATTTTTCTAAGAAAATATCTTTGAACTCCCTCCATTCCATATTCGATATGTCATCATCTTCCTTTGTATTTTGAATCAATGACCACCATTGATCGGCATCTCCAGTGAGGCGGTAAACTGCCATGATAACCTTCTCCCTTTCTCTACTCCCCAAGGCATGGAATATTTTCTCTAAGGAGTTTATCCATTGATCAGCTACTAACGGATTTGTACCCCCATTAAATGTTGGTGGTTGTTGCATCAGGAAGCGGTCTAACATTGATCCTCCACGTTGCGGATCAGGGTGCTCCATACGAGTAAGGTTATTATTCATAACCCGAGTGAGTTGTCCCAGTATGGTAATAAGTTGATCAGCACCAGTTGTATCTCTATCTCCACAATAATTATCTTGAGCATGAGGGAAATCCCTACACGGAGTGCGTGCATTGATATGGTTTCCATTCCTTCCACTAGGCGCCATTTCTAAATAATGGCATAAACTAGATTAGTTTATGAATCAAAATACATAATTCCGTACTTGTAAAACACTTAACACTAATTGAACTATTTATGGATATAATCCATAATCATAAAAAAAAAGTTTTCTTTGAGGAAGTATATACTCATAACCCTTTCATAGTGGTTTGTAAAGAAAATGAGAATTATCCTAAGCATATCCCCCGGGAGTGTCGTAACCAAGAGTGCAGTAAGGCCCATTGTCGTGCACCAGTTCCCGTTCGAGTCTAGCTCAAAGTGGTGTTTTCAGGTTTTACCCCTAGGTTCATCTGTGCCAGAGCCACCTCTACCTGCTCGTATCCAGACAGGGATGTATTTCTCGGAAAACTCACAAAATCTCTATAATACCAAAATTCTAGGAAGTTCTTCTATACTAATCCTCAAAGTCTATCTTTGGGCTATGTGCTCTAATCAGAGTTTATCTAAATCTAGCTTCCAAGGTTAGTACTAAACTGCCTCTGATACCAACTGTAATGCACCGACCCCAGCTACCCGGAGCCGGTGCGTTACTTCGTAACATTGGCATGATCACAAAAGATCAAGTCTCGAAAGACCGATTAGTTTAGTAGCCTTGGAAACAATAGATACATTCATAAATGTTACATTGCATCAGAAGGTGAAAAACTACAATAATAAAGTCTTCATAGTCCACACTCATATCCTCTTCTAACTATCCCTGCAGGTCATTCCTAAAATACTTCTTCACATCCTGGAAAATATTAAAACATTGAAATGGGTGAGCTCAGATTCTCAGTAAGGATAACAATATAGCGGAAGCTTTCATAAATAAACATTAACATTTAAGGCAATGTATAACAAAAACAAAAGCCTTTTAAACATGAACTTCAACATAATATGGAAAAAGTAAAATGAGATAATGCCATTTACTTATTCACATGGATATTCTACTGGTCAAATAATCACATGCAATATCATTAACCACTTTCATAATGATGGAATGCATAATGCCAGACATTCCGAAACATTTTGTCAAGGCCTCGGCCAAGACGTCTAAAATGATTAAGGCCTCGGCCAAAATCACAAATAAAATTGGGAAAGGGCCTCGGCCAATTCCACGTCTAGTTGTCTCATGAGACCTACCGATGCATCGAGGAGCTATAGCGGGCTCCACCCGTCACTTATTAAGTCCAATGCATTCCTCATATGAATAGGTTTAAACATATCATAAACCATAAAATAATCGTATCACATAAAACATGCATAAAAGAAAACATAACATTTACACATTTCAATCACAATATATCAATACAACACATTGATATAATAAAAATGATTTCAAAACAATTTTCAATACCAAAATAAAAGAAAAGTAAAACATGGTATTTATTTTTCATTAAAAAAAAGGTATGGCTTGTAGAGGAAGCCGAAACTCAAATAATGGTCACGGTGGCGGAGAAGTCATTGTCGCCGCATACGTACGACAAAAACATTCCCTTTTGTCGTTTAGTAAACGCTTCGTATAAAAAATATTCCTTTTGAAAAAACATAAAAGTCAAAGGGGTTTATACACCGTATAAATGAAAGTTGTGTATAAAACCAAATATGACTCAATGAAAGGAGATTGAGACGAAGTCCTTAAAAAGATCATTTTTAAAATAAAATAGATCTATTATGTGTATTCACTATATTGACACATAAATAAAGTATAAATACAAGATAGGACATCATTACATAATTTGAAAGTAGGAGATTAACCCAAAGAATGGAAATTGGGTTAAGAGATTCCCTTACCTTGCGTCCTATCCTGACTCGACCGTTCTTTAACCTCCTGAATAATAAACTAGAGTTAATTTCTATTTACTTAAGAACCCTTTTAGTGTTCATTATTCCTTTTATATCACTTATTACCATGTTATGAACATTATGTAATTATTTAAGTTAATAACGGTCGTTTTGTCGATCTTTGGTACTTGAGTCAAAAATAAACTTCTTATAATTACAAGTTTTTCATGTGGTGAAATATCCATTATATACAGAATTATATTAATGATGTGGATATCATATATATCATATATATACAGTACATACATTCATTTATAATATTACGTAACATTTAGAGGTAAGAAATGAAATGCACCATTCATGGAGACAGTAAGCCGTACGTACGCATGAACGCTACTTTCATTTCTATTTCGTATTTAATGGAATGAAATCATAATTATATAAACGTATAATATAGTTCCAGTATAATATAATATATAATATCATTTACTCCATCCTTTATACATCCCACATATGGCATTAACGATTCACATCACTTTGAGGGGGCGGTAGTCCGCACTTCCTAAAATGAAATTATCGCGTTTACCCATAATGGAAATCATAAAGTATGCCATAAATGAGAAATACAGAAGCATAAGGAAAACATAAACATATTATATATCATATATAAATATAGTTACATCTTAATGGCCACCTTTTAAGGTGTTATATGAGTGTTGAACAATCATCGTTTCGTGAGGCAAAAATTTTCCATCCACAGAAACAGTATGTTCTTTAACCATTAGATGTAGGTGTGTGTAAGTTTAGCTCGAATACTCATTATAAAAACATCCTAGTATATTTATGATACTGGTGTTGTTACAAAAGAAAGGAATAAAAAGAGTTTAGGGGTTTGGATAAGCAAAATAAAACAAAATAACATAAGAGAAGACATTACCTTAAAATCGGGTAACTCTTTTTGATTTGAGCCAAAGGCTTCCTTGGGAAGAATTATGACCAAAGTGAGGCTTCTAGGAGTAAGGGAGGGAAGTTGGGAGGGTATTTGGGTAGAGTTTGGCCGAGCCAAATGGCTTGAAAGTGTGAACGAGGTGGTAGAGGTGTGGGCCTTTTATAGGAGGAGAGGAGGGGCACTCTTGGAAAGTAAGGGAATTTTACATTATTATACAATGATTTTTGGATTCTAAAGGTACCAAACTTATATAATTCGTGGATAAGGTAATAAGGGTTCGAAATATACCCTTCAAATATTCTTTGGACAAGTGTAAGCCTTGGATTGTACATTATCTTTTCATTTTATTAAAATCGTTAAATAATGAGGTCATCGCTGCATCATAATGATGTCATAAATAATCTAATTTATTTAATGTCTAAAAAATATAAAAAAATACAATGATGTAGGAAATTTTTTTATATTTCCAATTACTATTTATAGTCAAAAATATGACTTGTATAACCCCATGTAAAAATTGTTTTAGTAAAACATTTCATGTTTGTGTCATTTTTTACTTTAACATTAAATAAAAGGTATTTATGTCATTTTCCAACTAAAGAGGCTCCATGGGGTCCCCAAGTTGACCCATGGATTTTCTTGGTCGGACATGGCATATCCAATGAGGGTAGGACATGTTTCAAGCTCATCTCATATTATTAAAACATTATTTTTACCTTAAACTACACTAATTACCTCTAATCGCGATTAAGAACTTAAAAGTTATTATTCACCAAAAAATTATTTTAATCTCATTGAACCACATTTTACTTCTTAATGACAACCATGTATGTCAGATTTTTGAAAATCAAATCACAGAAGTGGTAATATTTCATTTAAACGAAAAATCGGTTATTTAACTACCACTTAGTGGTTTCACTATTCATCAAAAATTGAAGTTTTTCAGAACAATGCCAAAATTTCACCCTAAGCTATAATTGATATTCTGAATTAAAAAATGATGTCTATTTTACAAAATTCCAAACATTTAAGTTGCATTAATTAATTTTATGATTAATTCCCGCTGTCACAACAAATAGCGTGTTTTTAAGAAACAATTTATATCAAAAGATTGGCAATTGTTTATGTCCAATTTCAATGTTAAATTAATTCTAATGAACACCATTGGATAAAATGGTAAAAATATATTCTAATTATAATTTAAAACCACTCAATAGTATAACTTATCACTATAAATTATTTTTATTAAAAAAGTTGTTTTAAGTATTTTTCACTATTCATAAAAATTTGGAAGTTCTCAGAAAATTACATAAAATTCAACATAGGCTAATTTCAATATTAGGAATAAAAAAATGAAGTCCATTTTGAAATATAAAATTTATATAAATTTAAAAAGTGGTTATTACTATTTATAACGGCTACTTTGATTAGTTGCAGTGTGTTAGAACTCGAAGTTGCATACAATGCAAGCTATTGCATTATTGAATGAGAAGCGTATCGTGGAAGCTCGGGGTGTTACACTCATGATAAAAACTTCATCCAGTGCCCAGTCGTCTGAAAATCTGACTTTCCTCGAAGCATCAGAGGCCTCTGACGCTGAAACTCGTGCATCGCGCTCAAGCGGCGTGCACTCTCAGCTGGTATCTCAACTGGTGGAGGGACCTTTACTGAGGCCTCACTGCTTGTTGGGATATCATCGCACTCCCCACTCGGTACACACACTGTGTGACAAGGTGAAGACATCCTGAAATAAACAGACATGACATGGTCAAACGATTATACCTGGTGAGCTGACCTAGTTTGAGATAATTTTTTTTTAAATTTTTTTGATAACTCACATGTAATCAGTGTTTTCATGCACTGAGTTAGAAATCAGTAGTCAGGGTCCTGGTGTATGGATACATCAGCCTCCCACACCAACACTGGACTCCATGAACTGAAGACCACACTTAGTACCATTAACACTATTGCTTCACAGAAAAGAAATATCAGAGTCCTAAGTTCTATGGTAGAACCGACTCCTCTGATACCAATTTGTCATGACCCATTCTCGAGGCCCATGTCGTGACTACCCCAAGCCTGCCTTCCATAGTCCAGGGGGTGGTGACTAGCACCAAAGGTGTAAATCCCGATAACTGGGAAGACATTGCCTTCATAAAAGTAAACAAAAACCACATAGTAAAAGCAGAAGTAATAAACTAAGTACAATAGAAAGTGATGAAAAGTAAATGGGCTAGAATACGAACCCAACTAAAAAGTACAGCTACAAATGAACCAAATTACAACAAAAAAGACAAGAAGCTGGAAGAATAGAAGAAACTCCTGGGTCATCCACCTCGTATCCTACCAGAAGGGTAGGTACAGATAGCGCAACGTCTGGATCGTCCACCACAGATCCTACCTGAAGGGTACGTACATATAGCCTCTTCAACTATCTCGCCCGTCAACCTCTTTAGAGAATCGTATCGTTGTGAATTCCACCTCTAGATACTGACTCGTCGTGGGGTCTACCTCTGGGTACCGTCCAGTCCTCATACTCTTGGTGTGTGTCAGCATTTTCCGTTGTCTGCATCCAACACAACGAGGTGCGGGCATAACCCCGTGTAGGGGTGTGTATAACGATACTCAGTAGGGACCTCGAGACCCTCAAGGGCTCACTAAATCCAGAAAGTTTATCCACAAAGAAGGATCTCAGCAAATAACCCTTACTTAGGTACAAGACCATACTTATACCTATGTTATCAAGTAACTCATCTCAATCGTGAGGTATCACGCAGATATGAAATCAGATGATAACCACTACTTTGGTATATGCCCATACATATACCTAAGTTATCAAGTGAACCATCTCAAACATGAGGAAATCACAATGGTCAATGACTCTGCTCAATCCAGGATTTTTATTAAAGATACCCAAACCACAACTGCTGGAGAACTCCTCCTCTGTCGAGTACAGTAGCCCTGTCACAACTCTGAGGCGCTAATCACTAACTTTAGACTGCTGAGGTAATCCTCCTATCGAGTACCGTGGGTCCACACCCAAACAGAGTAGTGCTGCCCGCCAGGGGTATGCTGCCCAGACACAGTAGCGGTTCCACTAATAGCCAATAGAGGTACTCCACCTGTCAAGTACCGCGGGTCTGCTGCCAACTACCAAGAACTCCGTCCGCCATGGGTCTGCCGCCAAATACCAGGTGTTTCGTCCACTGCGCTAGTCGACTCACTCCAAGTCGAATCGGTCAAGTAGTCATCAATCCCACAGATACTAGGTCTCCGCACTCCATACTCTCGTCTCCGGGAGGATCTGATCCATGAAATACTGGTCGATACTCCAAGTATCACAAATTCCCACAAGGAAGTATCACAAGGTACCACCTCATCACAGGGGGCTCAACGCAACAGACGGCGCATCGATCGAACGCCCGGTCTGTGAGTTTTTAGAATTTTCTTCCCGGGGGCTCGGTTGGTTTCGTGTACGAACCAACCCAACCGTAACTCAAATGTACTTCGAACTATCATAGGGTATACTCATAGGGAACTTTTCTCAACATGACTACCAACGCCACTGATGGTTCCTCAAACAGACGTCCGGTTTGAAAGATATCGGCTTTTCCATTCCAGGGGCCCGGTTGGATTTTGGGTACAATCCAACCTGGACATACTCAAAATGTGTCCAAACATCAGGTAAAATATACCAAAATATCCTTCTCACCAAATGGAATCCAACAAAGTCTATGGCACATCAATCGGACGTCCGGAACTCATGTTATAACCGTTTCCGCTCCGAGAGCCCGGTTTGTTTCGGGTTTGAACCAACCTGGTTGTAAGAAAAAATTACCAAAATATTTTTTCTAATATACCAAAACAACCGCCTCGATCCAAGGATCCCTACGCAACTAACGGTGCATCGATCGGAGGTCCGTAGCCCACGATATGGGCATTTGAACGAACCTGCTCTGAAAAATAGGGGGTTTGGGTGCGGACTGACCCAGCCCAAAACCCCCTAGGTCGACTCGAACCTGGTCTGGGTCTGCCCAATTGGGCGCAGCCCAGCCCGGCCAGCACGGCCAGCGGCCCGACTTGGAAGCTGGCCACGACTCGGTTCTCGGCCGCGCGGGGTGCGAAGGTGGGGGTGGGGGTGGGGGGGGGGGGTGCCGCCCCCTTGTTGCGGAATGGCAGAACCTGTGGGGTCCTCCCTAGTTGTCCGCCAGGGGGTTACGACCCCCCCAGATTCTTAGAAGGGCCGGCCAAAGGCCGACCGAATTTGTAAACGAGGGACCCGAGGGTCCCGCCTCCAAGTGGGGTTGGCGGGCGGCCCAGTCTGGCGGCCGAGTCCGGCGGCCCCTGCTTGTGACAGCCACGGCCTTAGTCCGCAGCTTTCGTCTGACTGGTGTGGCGCGACGGCGCCGTGCCCCTCCGCCGTGGCCCTCTCCTGGCCGCAACCTCTTTCGACCTCTCCGGCATGGTGCGATGGCACTGTGCACGGTGCAACAACACCTCGCAGCCTTCGCCACAACTCGTCAATGTTGTTCATCAAGAAAGCGGGGAAGAGAAATCACCTGTATTTGTGTCGTCTGATCTCCTCCCGTTATGTTGGTAAAGTTCATCCAAATTAATCAACGAAGAATGTTAAATTAATCATGAACAAAAAATAACCCCTACAACTTATTGCAACAATTTATTCCCAACCCGAAAGGAAAACATTCATGGATCAACTTGATAATAAGTTGATGCGCATTCTTTGTTTATAGAAAGAAAAAATCATGGGAATAAAATTGTACTTAAATAAAAAAAACTGTACCTTGTGTCGTTCGTCGTTTGTTGACGATATCACGAAAGGGAGCGGGCGTCGGTTCATTGACATCGGAAGGTGACGTCGTTATTTGCAAATTTCGCCACAGCGGCATCTCATCCCTTGATGGAAAACTAGGGAGTGTTCTTCGTCGAGAAGGATGGTTGTTCTTTGAAAAAGTAGATGAACCGTCCTTCGCCGGATGAAGAAAAGAATGGAGATCCGTTCTTCGTTATTAGATGAAGAACTTCAACAAAGGAGGAAACCACTTCTTCTCAAGAGTACTCTCCCAATCCTCACACAATATGGCATCTCCATTAAAATAAGGCCTTACCTTATTTTAATTTACCTTGACATGCATTTCAAAATTCATAAACCAAAAACCTTAATTAATTAAAAGTATGTTTTTTTAATTAATAAGAGTATGTTGGAAACATTAATGGTGTGAGGGAGGGAGAGGAAAGGTTACTCAAATAAAGATGAGTTAACATAATTAAAGAGGGAGTTAGGGAGTTAAGAGGGAGGTGAGGAGTTATGGAAAATGTAAAGGGGTGGGGCTCGTGTGGGCCCCACCTCACCAATATCCTCACATGGCTAGTTAGGGGATTTTGGGTCCCACCCTAAATACCCCATGTTGGATATAACCACTAGGATAAAGAATTAATTAAAAAAATTTCCACATTTTTTTTTATTGAATTCTTTATTAATCCACAATTTTTTTAAACAACTTATCCCGAGAAAATGCATCTTCGGTAAAGGTCCTCTTTAGCAATTACCGGTGCTGCGGTTCCATTGGTGCCCTTGGATATCAATTCCGAGCACCAGTTCAAAAGATAGAAAAACCCACTCGTTTGTTCACTGAACGTACCCAAGATAAACTTCAAAAATTGATTCCGGGAACACTGGGCCTCGGAATCAGGTGCCGTCTGAAACTGTGCACTCGTAAAATCCCAAATAAATTAAGAAAACATGTTTCTTGAAATTTTTGGGTCTTTACATTACTCCCATCTCAGGGCTTTACGTCCCCGTAAATCTACAACCCAAACTAGGGAAACTAAAGGAGGTAACGAGCACACATCTGAGCCTCCCGCTCCCATGTGCTCTCCGGGAGGTTCCCGTGCTGCCAATGAAATCACACAAGTGGAATCGACCGTCCCCATAGGACCCGCTCATGTCGATCATTAACTTCTACTGGAACCCCGTGAAAGTCTCCCTGTCATCAATGCCCAGCTCTCCATGCTCAATGATGACAGAAAGGTTGTGCACATATCTCCTCAGCTGATATATGTGAATGACGTCATGCACCCGATGCATTTGAGGTGGAAAGTCCAGATGGTAAGCCACCTTGCCCACTCTACTGAGGACCTGGAAAGGCCCGAAGAAATGTGGAGATTACTTGCCACCTCGGCCACATCTCAGTATACCCCGTCGAGGTGAGTCCCATCTGAAGATATGGTCGTCACCCTTGAAATCCAGTGGTCTTGTATTCTATCAGCATTGGACTTCTGTCTACTCTATGTAGTCTTCATCCACTCATGGATGACTTGCACCTTCTTCGTCGTAGCCTGAACCATATCTGGTTCTACATGTGCTGACTCCATCACTATCCACAAAGGATATCTGAAATGCGGCCAGCTACTATCTCGCCACTCCTAAATGCTGAACGCCCGATCTCCTACTATGAGCATCTACTACAACGTTCCTCTCCCCAGGAGTATAAACTATCTCAAAGCCATAGTCCTGGAGGAATTCAAGCCATCACCGCTGTGTCAGGTCCATTTCCTTCTGAGAGTAGATACACCTGCGACTATTTGAGATGGAGATAACTGTAAACCGTTCCCTCAACGAACAATGGGTGAGACTAGCCAATTGTAAGAACTCATCTCCACCCTTTTTCATCTACGTTCTACCAAAGAGATGTTGGGATTTCTCCTCTGACAAAAATAGAAATCTGGTCTCATCCCCTGGATGAACCACGTTCTTTGCCTAATATAGTCAATCCAGACATGAACGGTACAATTTCATGCCATGGATGACGTCGTAAGGCCTCAAAGCTACTACCAAGAGATCCAACCATTACTCTCACCTCCAAGGGTCGAGTCACACTATCGGAAGTAGTGTGTGGTCACTGGTTCTCCTCTAGTTGGTATCTTGAGAGTGAGGGTCAAGTCAACGGTTTTAAACTGGAACCTCTTATTAACAACATAAAGAGAGGACACGAAAGTAAATGCCACAAAGAAAGGTGTCTTTTATTACTGCAGATCAAAGTACAAAGACACATAAAACCACAAAATCAACAAAAAGGAAGCTAGAATCACCAATAACAAAGGACTCCATGCCTGGAACTAGTCCCGCTCTTGTACACCTGCTTCCGGAGCTCCACTTTCTTGTCCACCGTTCGGCTGCTGCTCAAGATTTTGCCGCTGCTTCTGTCTCGGTGTCTCCTCCAACGCCTGCAGATCAACTGTGTGGGGAGTCGGACAATCACGTGTCATGTGACCCTACTTACCGCATGAATAGCACTTCATGCTCCTCATATGACTGGCTCTGTTTCATTTTCCTCACACAACCGAACCTAAAACCCAAGGTCAGCCACCTATTGGCCTGGTCCTCTTGGACCTCTGCATCATCCGTCTCCTGTATATAGATGAATCGGCTATGGATGAAAAACCCTACGGCAAGGGCAGCAGCTCCAGAGCATGCTCAAAGTTTAGAGTCACTAGTATAAACTACACATTGAAGAAGGTCTCAAAGTCTTCCCAGGTAACGGTCATCCCGTCGAAAAACTGGAACATGTGGCTCCCCCACCTCTCAGCTGCTCCCTAGAAGAGGCTAACAGCTAGGTACACCATCAAGTCTGTGGGTTTCCCATCTATGTGTAAAGCTCATGCTACAAACTTCAACCAGTGCCCAGTCATCTGAAAATCGGACTCGCCTCGAAACGTCGGAGGCCTCTGACACTAGAACTCATGCATCTCTCTCAAGCAGTGTACACTCTCTGCTGGTGTCTCAACTAGTGGAGGGCCCTGTACTGAGGCCTCACTACTCGGTGGGCTATTATCGCACTCCCCACTCGTTAGCCACACTGTCTGACATGGTGAACACATCCTGAAAGAAACAGACGTGACACGTTAAAACGATTATACCTGGTGAGCGGACCTGGTTTGAGGAAATTTATTAAAAAAACATTTGATAACTCACATGTAATCAGTGTTTTCCTGCACTGAGTCAGAAATCAGTAGTCAGGGGCCTAGTGTATGGATACATCGGCCACCCGCACCAACACTGGAATCCCTGAACTAAAGACAACACTTAGTACCCTTAACACTATTGCTTCACAGAAAAGAAATATCAGAGTCCTAAGTTCTGCGGTAGAACTGACTCCTCTGATACCAATTTGTCACGACCCATCCTCTGGGCCCATGCCGTGACTACCCCAACCCGCCTTCCATAGGCCAGGGGCTGGTGACTAGCACCAAAGGCATAAATCCCAATAACTGGGAAGGCATTGAATTTATAAAAGTAAAAAAACATCACATAGTACAAGCAGAAGTAATACACTAAGTACAATAGAAAGTGCTGAAAAGTAAATGGGCTGGAATACAAACCCAACTGAAAAGTATAGCTACAACTGAACGAAAGTACAATAGAAAAGACAAGAAGCTGGAAGAATAGAAGCAGCTCCGGGGCCATCCACCTCATATCCTACCTGAAGGGTAGGTACAGATAGCGCAACTTCTGGATCGTCCACCACAGATCCTATCTGAAGGGTAGGTACATATAGCCTCCTCAAAGTTCTCACCCGTCAACCTCCTCTGAGTACCATCTCGTTGTGAAGTCAACCTCTGGATACTAACTCATTGTGAGTTCTACCTCCGGCTACCGTCCAGTCCTCGTACTCTCGGTCTTTGTTAGCACTTTTCATCGTCTGCATCCAACACAACGAGGTGCGGGCATAACCACTATAGGGGTGAGTATAACGATACTCAGTAGGGACCCCGAGACCCTCATGATCTCACTAAATCTAGAAAGGATATCCACAAAGAAGGATCTCAACAAATAACCTTTACATAGGTATAAGGCCATACTTATACCTATGTTATCAAGTAACTCATCTCAATTATGAGGTATCACACAGATATGAAATCAACATATAACCACTACTTAGGTATATGCCCATACATATACCTAAGTTATCAAGTGATCCATCTCAAACATGAGGAAATCACAAAGGTCAACGACTCAGATCAAACTTGGATTTTCAATAAAGATTCCGAAACCACAACTACTGGAGAAATCCTCCTCTGTCGAGTACAGTAGCCCTATCACGACTCCGAGGAACTACTCACTAACTTTAGTCTGCTGAGGTACTCCTCCTGTCGAGTACCGCAGGTCCACACCCAAACACAGTAGTGCTCCCCACCTGGGGTCTGTCGCCCAGACACAGTAGCGGTTCCCCTAATAGCCTACAGAGGTACTCCACCTGTCGAGTACCATGGGTCTGCTGCCAACTACCAAGCGCTCCATCCTCCATGGGTCTTCCGCCAAATACTGGGCGCTCCATCCACTGGGCTAGTCGACTCACTCCAAGTTGAATCGGTCAAGCAGTCCTCAAGTCCACAACTACTAGGTCTCCGCACTCCGCACACTCATCTCTGAGAGGATCCTTCCACGAGCTACTGGTCAATACTCCAAGTATCACAAAGTCCCACAAGGAAGTATCACAAGGGACTTCCTCGTCACAGGGGTCTCAACGCAACAGACGACGCGTTGATCAGACGCCCGGTCTGTGAGTTATTAGCCTTTTTGTCCCGGGGGCCCGGTTGGTTTCATGTATGAACCAACCTAACTGTAACTCAAATGTACCCCAAAATCTCATAGGGTATACTCATAGGGACTGTTTCTCAACGTGATTACCAACTCCACTGACGGTTCGTCAAACAGACGTCCAGTCTGAAAGTTATCGGCTTTTCTGTTCCAAGGGCCCGGTTGGATTTCGGGTACAATACAACCCAACCATACTCCAAATGCATCCAAACCTCAGGTGAAGTATACCAAAATATCTGTCTCACAAAAATTAATCCAACAAAGTCGACGGCACATCAATCGGACATCCGAAACTCATGTTATAACTGTTTCCGCTCCAAGAGCCCGGTTGGTTTCGGGTTCGAACCAACCCGGCTGTACCCAAACATTACCGAAATCTTGAGTCTAATATACCGAAACGATTGTCTCAATCCAAGGATCCCTACGCAACTGATGGTGCATCGATCAGAGGTCCATAGCCCATGATATGGGCGTTAAATGAAGCTCTTCCGAAAAATAGGGGGTTTGGGCCCGGACCAACCCGACCGAAAACCCCCTGGGTCAGCCCGTACTGGGTCAAATTGACCCAGGTACGGGTCTGGCCTAATTGGGCACGGCCCGGCCCAGCCCGTGCGGCCTGAGGCTTGGGTCGAAAGCCAGCAGCGGCTCGGCTCTCGGCTGAGCGGGGTGCGAAGGGGTGGCGGGTGGCATCGCACCCTTTTTGCAGAATGGAAGACCCTCTAGGTCCACCCTAGTTGACCACCGGGGGGTTATGACCCCCCCCGGATTCTTCGAACCACCGGCCAATGGCCGGCCAACTGTGTAACCGCCAGATCCAAGGGTCCCGCCTCCAGGTGGTGCCGGTGGCCTGCCGAGTCTGGCCGCCCCTACTGGTGACCGCTGTGGCCTAAGGCTGTAGCTTCCGTCCGACTGGTGCGGCGCGACGGAGCTGTGCCCCTCCGCCATGGCCGCATCCCCCTTGAAGTTCCGGTGTGGCGCGACGGCGCTGCGCACCGCCACCACTGTTGTCTTTGTTCCCGCGCAGTGCAACGACACCGTGATGCCTTCGCCACAACTCATCAACGTTGTTCATCAAAAAAGAGGGGAGGAGAAATTGGCTGTGTTTGTGCGGTCCAATCTCCTCCCATTACGTTGGTAACGTTCGGAAAAATTAATCAACTAAGAATGTTAAATTAATCATGATCGAAAAATAACCCCTACAACTTCCCGCAACAATTTATTCCCAACACGCCATGAAAACATTCGCGGATCAACTTGATAATAGGTTGATCCACATTCTTTGTTTTTAGAAAGAAAGAATCTAGGGAATAAATCCATACTTAAATAAAAAAACCCTACCTTGTGTCGTTCGTCGTTTGTTGACGATATCACAAAAGGGAGCGGACATCGGTTCGTTGACGTCGGAAGGTGACGTCGTCGTTTGTGAATTCCCCGTAGTGGCGTCTCCTCCCTTGACTGAAAACTGGGGAGTGTTCTTCGTCGATAAGGATAGTCGTTCTTCAACAAAGTAGATGAACCATCCTTCGTCGAAGGAAGAAAAGAATGGAGATCCGTTCTTCATTCTAAGATGAAGAACTTCAACAAAGGAGGAAACCACTTCTTCTTCTCAAGAGTTCTCTACCAATCCTCACACAATATGGCATCTCCATTAAAATAAGGCCTTACGTTATTTTAATTTACCTTGACATGAATTTCAAAATTCATAAACCAAAACCCTTAATTAATTAATAGTAAGTTTTTTTAATAAATATGAGTAGGTTGGCAACATTAATGGTGTGAGGGAGGGAGAAGAAAGGTTACTCAAATAATGATGAGTTAACGAATTTAAAGAGGGAGTTAGGGAGTTAAGAGGGAGGTGAGGAGTTATGGGAAATGTGAAGGGGTGGGCTCGTGTGGTCCCCACCTCACCAATGTCCTCACATGGGTAGTTAGGGGCTTGTGGGTCCCACCCTAACTACCCCATGTTGGATATAACCACAAGGATAAAGAATTAATTAAAAATTGTTCCACAATTTTTTATTCAATTCATTATTAATCCACAATTTTTTTAAACAACTCCTCCCAAGAAAACCCATCATCGGTAAAGGTCCTCTTAAGCAATTAACAGTGATGTGGTTCCATCAGTGCCCTCAGATTTCATTTCCGAGCTTTGGTTAAAAAGATTGAAAAACCCGCTCATTCGTTCACTAAACGTACCCAAGCTAAACTTCGGAAATTGATTTCAGGCACACCGGGCCTCATAATCAGGTGCCATATGAAACTGAACACTCATAAAATTCCAATGAAATTTAGAAAAACATTTTCCTTGAAATTTCCAGGTCTTTACAAGACGAGCTGATGAAATTTTCCGCGAAGTACACCATTCGCTCTAACCATACATCTCACTATCATGCGTAGGCGAATGGACAGATCAAGGAATTTAAAAAAAACCTCTCTAACATTCTGCAAAACATGGTTGGTTAGAACAAGAAGAGTTGGACGAAGAAGCTCCCGACGGCCTCTGGTCTTATCGGACGATGACTCGTAATTCCACCCAGG
Source organism: Viscum album (assembly GCA_963277665.1). Taxonomy (NCBI): domain Eukaryota; kingdom Viridiplantae; phylum Streptophyta; class Magnoliopsida; order Santalales; family Viscaceae; genus Viscum; species Viscum album. Next base: position 117,799,727 of record OY728159.1, on the reverse strand, counting down.
TGACCCCGTATTACCTGGTGTATGGAACTAAGGCCATCCTACCCATCGAGATTCAGTTTCCCTCATTGCGCACTACAGTCTAAAACTAGCAAGAACCAGATAGAGTTGCCAAAATCCGTCTAGCTGAATTGGAAGCATTGGACAAGAATAGGCTTTGTGCTTTGCACAACATGGAAAGGCATCAGAGGAGGATGGCTTGAGCTTTCAACAAGAAGGTTCACCTCCACTCTTTCCTACAAGGTGACCTGGTACTGGCCCTCAGGGTGCCAATGATCCCCAGTAGGAAACCACCCAAGTTGGTGCCCAAATGGGAGGGACCTTTCATTGTCCATAAGGTTTATCCCAATGGTGAATACTCCCTGGTGACCATGGATGGTGAGCATATAACTCTTCCCACCAACGCCAGGTTCCTCAAAAAGTATTTTGCCTAAACTGATTGGTATGACATGACCCTAAGCTATTGGGTCCTCTATGACCTTAAACTGGACTTCGGTCCCGCACGACCTTAAATTCTTTTAAATTTGAATTTACCTTTTCCATTTTCATTAAAATTTTAAAGGGAAATATACCCCTCCCCTCTTTCCATTCTTCTCTAACTAACACCATGACCATCTCCCTGATCCTTCTAGAATCCTATTATTATAAAACGTTAGAAATGATATTCCAAAATATAAGATATATCTGGTAAATTAACTCTAGAAACACCACTAGAACTGAAATTAAGAGAAAACATAACTTCTAAAATGTTTGGAGTCAATGAATGTACGAAATTCTTTTAAAACAACCTAGTTCCTTATGGTCATGAGTTATCAATGCTACCAAGACATATAATGGTTATTTCTCACATTGTATTCTTTCCAAGTTATAAACTATCAAGGATCCCCCTTATTTTAGAGGACCATATGAAACTTTGAAAATCTTTATAATGTAGTTAACATAATTTGGATACACTAAGTCTTAATCACCACTCATTTGTAAGGAAAAACACCTAGAACATGGATTTTCTTCTCTTATAGCTTCGTTTTGGTAATGTTTGACTTCTTAATGAATTTATAGCTGAGGGAAAAAATCATCCTACTTATAGAATTGGATTATTTCTTAAATATTCATCCATAAATGAAGTTATCATATACTACATGAAACCTTTGAGTGTTCCAAGGGAAGTTACCTAAACCATAATATTCTATTTCAATTGATCATTAAAAAATCATATGCTTTAAAAGTTCATACTATACTAGATGTCTCCTTATATATTCTGGTTTCTTCCACCCTATGGTTCTACTCAAAATATATTCTAAAACACCTCATAATTTTGTTTGAAGAAAAAAAATTAGCAATTTCATTCCACCTTGTATATAAAGGTATAGAGTACAATGGTTATCTGAGAACTATTAGGGATGGATAAGGTTCTGATTTAACTAATATCCCACCTTCTCACATCCATATGTTCAGGATGCCCATTCCACAACCTATTAGTCCTAGAAACCAGCTTCTCTAGAATAGAATATTCCTTATAAAATATATTCCTCTAGAAACAAAGATATATCTTTTTATACTTCAATATAAATGTGAAGCACTATATATAAAATCTTACATAGAAACCCAAACACAATATGATTATTAGAATCATATTTTGATTGTATGATATCCCACCACTCTGTTTTTTATACCTTATCTAGATAGAACAACCACTTCTCTAAAAATATCAAGTGCCTATCTGACCAAAGCATAAAAAAAAACACAATCTCCCTTTCTCAGATTTATAGTAATGAGAACACTAATGTCAAATAAACTGACTGAAATTGGATATAAAACAACTGAAAAAAATAACCACACCCTATTAGATATGGGATTTTAAGAATTTATAGAAATTAAATTTAAATAATTAAACTTTTGGTTACAAAATTATTACTTCAATTTTCTATTTCCTCTAAAATTATAAATGAAAAACTTTGGAGACATGTGAATTTAAATGATTAATTCTTCTATATCTTTAATCAGATTCAAGTGTTGACATCCCAGTTCTAGGACATGAGTCATGTCACCAATATATACCTTCTAAAACATTTAATTTTTCTTTACTATCATGGTTTGTCATTATACTAATATAATTTCTTCAAGTTTATTAAAAATCAATAAAAATTATAAATTTTATATGATTATAAAAACTATTGTCCCCCAAATACTAAATCTTCCACCATCAAATGATAAATCCAACCCTTTCCCATTAAAACACCATCCTATAAGGTAAAATTATATTCTACTAAATTTGAAAAGTGTAAGATATCAAGAATATATTTTGTATGTCTTCATTAGTCTTCTTAATAATTTCTAAATTCCACATTAATAAAATAACGTTTCACAAAATTAAAAGGCCATAAAAATATTTTATTAAAACCAAAAACTCTATAAAAATTTCTATCTAACCAATTTCATTCATATGAAACTTTAAAAAACACTCAATCACAAGTACCCAGTATTCCTCTAACTTTTCTCAACACAATTAAACTGTGTCTTTTCCAGAACCTTATAAAATAATTACTAGATACTCTACTATTAACCTATAATACCTCTTATTAGAGGATTTTTTATTGTCACTAAATTTTATAACCCAAGCATCCAATACCACTTCTAGGACCCAAGACCAAATAATTAAGTCCAACCAACCTCATATAATTGGAAGATACTTAAGGACCTAAACTTGTCGAACATGACACCTAGACGTAACAAAAAATAGCGACACACACTAATAAAGGTAACCTATTGAATTAGAAATACTAGGTGACGTAGTCTCCATGTTGATATTTCATTCACCTTGATTGCTTTTAGTCATCATATTTGATAAGATATTTATAAAAAATGAATAAGAAATAACAAACACACAATATTAAATGTTCAATTATAACACATGAAAGTTATATGGTTAAGAAATTAATCATATATTCATGGTGGGATAGGATATATATTTTATTATGTGTGAAAATTGAGTTACAATTGAACCCTCATTCCATAAACTCTACTAAGAATAAGTTACCAAGGACTCCTTTCAGACACCCTACTCGAAGAACCTTCTTAAAAACATCTCTAGTAACTCCTTTCGATGGTAATCATTTTCATTGAAAATTCCACCTAAGGGAAAAGACTCCATATCATACTTGTTTAAGATCAAATATTAGTTAATTATTTTTTTTTCATATATAAAAAGGAACATAGTACCCTCAGTTTATTGGTGTGGTAAACAACTCATAGTCAGTGAATGTAATTGAAAAACCTTCTAAACTTCATGGTTGACCCACTACATTCTCAATGAAATAAGTATAACAAAAAAATGATTCAACATGTCGTTATATTGAATAGTACATGATCTCATTACATGGATCTCTAATAACTATTATGTATCCTTTTCAAACTATATATTACCCTTATAAAAGTCCTTTTAAATGATTCATATGAGAAGTCATATTCGGCACTTCAATCATCTCGAAAATGTTTCTTCTGGAATCCTCCACTTTCACTAAAACATCTATACCAAATCTGGAAAATCTATACATCTATATTAGTCCATCAATTAAAACTTTTTTGTTCTCTTTGTGCATGCATTTGGACTTCCTTCTATTAATATTCACCTACTTTAAAACCAACAATGTTGTTTCTCTTATGCTTCTTCCTCTACCTTGAATACTAACATATTTGCGTAGGGTAAACATGACTCCATCTAGTTTCAGTAAGTGTAATTTCAGAAGCTCAACTTTAAAAAATATAATGACTTAACCATAATAAATTTCCCAAAAAAAACCTAAAAACATAACACATGTTATTTTTTCATAGGTTAAGCTTTAAAATCTCCCAACCAAATTCCATTATCAATTATTTCACCAAATTCAATCAGGAAACTTCACAAATGTCATCTTTTATTCATTCTCCCTTTATAGTGTCATGAAGGTTCCCCAATGTTTTTTTGATCATCCAGGTCCCACTAAAAAAATACTGTGCTATATTTTATAGACCATAATCTCTTGTTATGTTAAACCATGAAACCTTCTGAATACCTGTAAGGATTTTTTTTTCAAAAAATGTTCCCCTTTACTGCATATGTAGTTTTTAAAGTCCCATCAACAAGTTTCATCATGTACCATATTCGTGGACCCACTCCTTTCAGAATCTTGGTCTTCTGAAATGCTACCACTGATCTTACAAACATGAAGAAATTTCAAGTACAAAAATATATAGAAATACTAAAATAAATAAACACCATGAAAAATATTATCATTTGGAAATCCTATTATCATAGCGCTAATAAAATCCCATATAACGATCCTGGAACATTTTAGTCAGCATTTATCAGTTTAACCAAGTTATGAACCAGTCCTTTTTATCCATTATATTACAGCCAGATTTCAACCCATCAAGGATCATCACCATTTTAAAGGAACATAAACAACATTGATAACCTCATGAATGTCATTTTCATAAATCTATAAACACAAATGTTTTCATTATTACTCATTTTCAATGAAACATTATTGAGGCCTCCCATATTTTATAATCGATATTGTTGTGGTGGAAACCCCAAAATATTTTTTAGATGAGATAATTAAAAATTATTCTTCTTTGGGACTTAGACTATTTTTTGAAAATTCTTCCTAAAATGAAGACATCATCCAATTCATAAGACCTTATAGTGTTCTAGTTTTAGTCACAAAAAATTATAGGGCCCACTACCACTCTATCTTCATAAACTTCTCAACTTACAAAACTATCATTCTACTGAATATGGGTTACAAAACTAATATTATAATCTGATATCCACAACACCATGGTACATTCCAACGATGGTTATAAAACACAGTGAACTTTTTCTTGAGGAATCAACACTCGAACTTTCATGTCACCTCATCGATGATGATTTGAAGTATAATGGTTCTATGAAATAATAAAAACCAGAAATATTCTGATTCAGATGGTGTCCCTCATTCCCACATATATGTGATCGATACACCAATGGTATAATCTCTTAGTCATAGAAGTTTTTTTTATAAAATTTAAGGATCCTTCTAAAAATAATTTTCTAGAAACCAATATTATTCTTTCACACTTTGACTAACCATAAAACCCTTCTCCACAAACTATTTTATAGAATTTTGTACAGAAAATGATCATAAAAATCACATTATTATTGTATGGTACTACATTAAACTTCTTGGTTTCATTAGTTTTTTGGATAAACCACCAATTCTCTAATAGTCTCATTAACTCCTCAAATCAAAGATTCCATAAACAAACACCTTATTTTCTTCTCACACATTGAGTGATGTGAACCCCACGTTAACAAATCTGACTTAATAGGTATGGGAACAACATTGTATAAAAACAACCTCCCCTATTATCCATTGGATTTAGAAAATGTAAGGATATAAAATATTACCGATCCATATTTTTTCCAGTATGGGGTGTTTGGTAGTGTGAAAGAGTTTTTTATATTTTTAGAAGTGGTTCTAAAGTGGGTTTTATTTAAATTATGAAAGTAATTTAAAACATGTAGAATTATATTTTGAAATTAATTTGGATGTATTTGAAGCGATTCTATTATATTTTGGAGGAGTTCTAGAATTTTTAGGATAATAATACACTCATTTCATAATTATTTATATGTTAGGATAATTTTCAATATAATATTTTCAATTAAATATTTACCCTTACACATGACACTAAAGTTTCATAAAGGTAAGAATGTTTTTCTAAAGGATGAATAAGGTTAAGACTTAGTTCTAAATGAGTTATTTAAATTTCATGATGATTTTTATTTAGTTGAAAAAATTTAATATTACAATATATAATGGTAGATCCAGGTTTTTTCTACTCACACCAGGTTAGTTTCTTCATGTGTAAGGGTAGTCCATGTTTTTCCGTACCAATGTAAGGGTCATCCATAAATTCTAAATCTCGTGTTAGGGTTATCTCATTATTTATTCTATTATGCATGGGTAAGTCTAAAATACTTAATATGAAATAATGGTAGGCTATTCTCACATTAAGGTGAACTTATTTTACCATTAGTTGTGTAAGGGTCATCTGACTATTGCATAAAGGATAAATGATTTTTATAAACTATATAGAAGGGTATACAGTCTCTTTCCTAAAGGTTCTTCTTGTTTTCCAATACCCATGTAACACTACCACAAACACTGGAAAGGGAAGAGCTTGGGTTTTATCAGTGCTAATCCAAAAACGATGATAAAAGGGGAACTTTTATCAGTGCTATCAAAAAGCACTAATAAATATACCCTTTATCAGCACTAATATTAGTGATGTTAAAGTCCCCCTTTATCAGCGGTAACAAAAAGCTCTAATAAAAAGAAAACTTCAAACAATGTTAATAATAGCATTGATAAATGTTTTTAATAAAAAACATTATTAATTTATATAAAAATATTTTAATTATATTCAAAAATAATGTTTATATGAATACATTAAATAAAAAAATGCATGTTTATTATGTTTATTATGTTTATTAGTTTTAGTTATATCTTTATTTTATATTTATTAAACTATATGATTATAATATTATATATAAATAATTTTTAATATATATGTATATCTACAAATACTTATTAAATACATATATTTTAATAAATATATGTTTCCAAATGAATGTGTCAATTGATGAGTACATTCTTATTCTCATGATTACATTTATTTTTTACCCTAATGATGGCCATATGTACTATAGTACTATATATAGTTGGTGTATTCATTCACTTAATATATATATGAAGCTTTAGATTCACATAAAAACTTAAAATCAAGATAAATATATTTAAATAAATAATAAATGTATATATTATACTTAAAAATATAAATATATAGTCACATATAATTAAATATTTTTTAAATATATTATATATAATTATAATTATATATAAATAATTAAATATAAATATATTAAAATAATTATAAAAGTAAAAAATATTTTTTAGATGATAAATATATATTAATGAAGACCTTTTGAATATATTTATTTATAAATACATTCCTTTAATGAACATATACATAGACACAAACACACACACATATATATTTAAATACTTATGAAATTAAAATTAAAATTAATATATCATTTAATATTTATAAATTTATAAATATTTAATTTTAATTTAAATTATAAAATTATATATATATTTAATTATTATTTATACAAAAACACAAACTCAAATAGAAATAGAAATAGAAATATATATATATATATTTAATTATAATATAAATTATTAAATTATAATAAATATATTAATTATATATATTTATTAAATTTTGAATGTAATAAAACAATTACTTATAATTTTATAATTATGAATAAATGGTAAATTTTATCACTGCTAATTAAAAAGCCCCGATAAAATAAAAAATTTATCAGTGCTAAAAAAGCACAGTTAAATGTATTTTTTATTAGTGATTTTTAAGCACTGATAAATACAGGCTTTTATAAGCAATAAAAAAGCACTAGTAAAGCCATGTTTTATCCGTGCTATTAATTGTAGTGCTGATAAAACATAATTTTGTCAATAATTTTTATCTAGCACTGAAACTAGTGTCACTGGGTTTTATAAATAAACAATAACTTTCTCATCCTTCCTCGCACACCTCAATCTCTCGTGGAAGCCGACCCCCGCTCCACCACCAACACCATCGCCACCGCCACCCCCTCTCCTCCCTCCTCTCCACCCTTCTCTACTACCTCCTCATCCTCCTAGGTCATCGACTCTTCAATCGCCATGAATCGAGCTTCGTCGCGTGACTCTCCTATGTCACGCCACTCCTCCACTAGTGGATCACCTCCTCCATGCCTCTCTTTTTTTCTAAAGTTCTCTTCTACCATTGACTATCCTCCGCCACACCTCTCCTCTTCCAGCAGATCTCCTCCATCATGCCTCTCCTTCACCACAGATCTCCTCCACCATTGCTTCTCCTCTGCCATGCCTACGCTCTACCATGCCTCTCGGACACCATGATGGAATATCCTCCACATGTTGAACCACAAATCCACAATTAGTTTTCTCTTCTTTCTTATTGGGTTCACTTATTACAGTTTGATATTGATGGGGATGTTGTTAATTGTATGTGCTAAAAGACCTACTGAAAATCGTGGCCATTGGTGGTCCTTGTTCGAAAAATAAATGACAATATGATATATTATATCATTTATTAATTCTACACTCATGGTATTCTATGTTATGTTTCATGACTACTATCCTTCATGAGTTTTGATTTATATTTTTTATGACCCATAAGGATTTATTATCATCATCCTTATAAAAGTGAAGCCCCTCAAATGTGATATTAAATATGGAAAATTAGATTTCTATTTAATTCTGAGTACTATAAAATTATCTTCTCCTCTAGTTATATTTAGTAAAATTCAATTTTCCTATAGCATATTTTGAATTTTTTTATGGAAAAATATTCAATGAAATTTGTGTTTTCATCATGGTTATTACAAAAAATTCAAAATGTTTTTCCATAAATTCAAAAATAAATTTTTATCATCCAATTATATATTTTTATTACTCTTTTTAATTTTTCATGATTATATTATTTAATATTCATTTGAAAATTAAATTTATTCAATGTTTTTCCACATATTTTATAGAAATAATTATGTATTTTTTATGTTTCTATTATAAAAATTATTTTTAAAAGTAAAAATATTCAATGTATTTCAACTTCATTTACTAAAAATGTTATAAATTTCTTAATTTTCTATTATGAATGAATGTTTTTAAATGTAAAATTTATTAATGTAATTTTACTTCAATTATTTAATACTTTATTTCTTTTTTAATTTTAATTATTAATAATTCTATTAAAAGTAAACATTTTGAAAGTATTTTTTCTTCTCATTTTTAAAACCTTTGTGTCAATTTAATATCTTTTTATTAAGAACTATTTATAATAATGTTTTGAATAGTAATCTATTTCCCTTCATGAAAATTTAAATATAAATTTCACTTCAATGTTTTAAAAAGTTGTTGTGAAAAGGTTTGTATTTTCACGTATATTTATTGTATTAGGATTTTATTCCATGTACTGATATTTTAGTCCCAATTTATATGTTATTATGATACGATTTATTTTGGAAAATGATAATTATAATATTTTATGATTTATTAAGTTCGTGTTATGTGATTTTTTTGAATTATTTAAGAAAACAATTATTTTTACATTTCAATCATTCTTACCACTATTTATCCTTTATCTCCCCCATCCTTCTTCTCTTCTTTATTTCCCATTGGTTTCTCTTTCTCCCAGGAACTAAAATTCATTTTCCATGGGGATTCAGTAATTTAGGTATTCTGAGTGTTTTCCATGGAAGGTGACATGTTGTGTATTGGTTGCCATTAGGTTTAATGTATATATTTCTTTTTCTCTTCCTTTATTTTATATTTCATACAATGTGTATACTTTATAAATTTATCTTCAGTTAAATTATATTAATATATGGGTTCTTGTGTTGAATTATAAATATCATTCTTAAATTCTAGGCTTGGAATAAGGGAATTTTAATAAGAAATTCTGGAACTATTTTTAAATTAGATCAATTCTAATGAAAATAATATTTTAAAAGGTTTATAGGGTCATTTAAATGTTTTTATTATAAATTTAGGTCTTATGCCTTTTTTATTTTTTCAAATGAATTTTCCATGTGATTGGGGAATGTTTTGAAAGTAAAAAAGGTATTTTTTTGAAGTTCTTCAAAAATTGTTGAAATGATGAGACTTTAAAGAAGGGGAGAGAGACTCTACATACTAAGTTGGTTTTCATGTGAAAACCCATTTTTAAATTTAAAAAGTGAATGGTTTATTTCTCATATGGCACACAATGATTTCCCCTATACTTGTTTCACCAGTTATGGCTTATTGATTATTTTTAAGATGGATGTATGATGTGAAAATTGGAAGTTATATGTGATGGTGTTGGATGTGAGGTGATAGATTTTATTGGTAATTATATTTATTTATTTATCACCTCCATGGTGTTTGTTTATGTTAACATGGGTGTCTGGGTGGGAGGTCTTGATTCATGATACCCTAGTTGGTACACACACTTCTATGGCCCCCCCAAGTTGTGTTTAAGACAAGGATAGTGGGAAGGTTCTATTATAATGATTTAAATATGGTTTAATTGTGTGGATAATGTTATTATTGGATGAAACATATATCAAATGTTCATCCATGTAGCTATAGTTCCGTTTTTGACCATGAAACATTAGTACCTACTGTATATCCCATGAAATTTTGTTCCATGGTTGGTGGTTCTATATAGTAGAATAAATTATTATATTGATTACATCCCCTTTATGATTTTTTTATTAGTGTAACTTTTAATATTTGTTTTCTTTAATATTATATTTTTTCATTGATCACATCATTCCCCTCTTCATTGCGAATTTATTTTCTCCAGTTGATATGGGTTCTTTATGACATAATGAATGTTTTATTTTCAAGTGGAAAACAAATTTATGTATTATGAGATGGGTAGTACCAATATTTTCCACAAATGCATTGGGTAAAATATTATATATCATGATATATAAATGTTATGCGAATAGGTTAGTAAATATATAAATTCCAAAAGGTTGAGTGTGACTACGTTAATCTCTACTCATAATAATACATGTAAATGAGTTAGAATGTTGCTATATTCACAGGTGAGTGTAATGGTGTTAATATCTAATCATAAATTTAAATGCGAATATGGTTTTGAGTAGATAGTGGGGGGGGGGGGGTTCGAACACTGAAATAGGAGTTCACCCACCAGTGATGGGTTAGCCAATCCATACTATTGATGGGAGGAACATTGAAAAATAGTTATCAGAGCTAGATATATGGTGTAATGAGACATATAAGGCATGAAAACATCAATGATTTTCATTGGATAGATAGAGGTAAGTGACAATGACATCTAGTGATTTTTTAGGGGTTCACATTTAAAATTATTCAAGTGTTTTGAAATGTTTCTTAAAAAATTATGTGTGTTCAACATACCCTTTAGTGGTTTTAAATTGCATTAAAAGGGGTTAAAAAAGAATTGGAGTTTTGAGAAAGGATGTTCAGAACTAATTAATTTATTTTAAAAAGGGGTTTTTATTTTAAAGAGGAATTTGTGTAAATGGTTGGTTCTTAATGGGATTTCAACTATTATTTTAAAAATAGTTATAAAACGAGATTTAAATTCTATAACATTTTTAGTTGTGGTTAATTTTTATATGAATGGTTTTTGTATTTATTTTGTTAAATATTAATATCATCAAATCAAATATGATGGATATAAATAAAAAATAGATGGATTCCAATAGTCTAAAAATATAGTATAATGATGGAGTGAAAGAGTTTATCATATTTGCAAAAGTTCATGCATATGATACTTCTCAAATCCTTTCTCTTTGTTCACACTATTTATATTCAAGAAAAGTTTAGAGGAGTAGGAAGAACACTTGATCTATCACAGAATAGATTGAAGTTATAAATGTTGGAATAAACATAGGGAAAAAGAAAATGTATCTAGTGAATGGGATACCACTGTGTTTTATGGATCATTTGATATGATTACATGTAAGGACATTAAAGAATACCGTATTGAGGACATGATTACAAATGTTTATGATGATGAAGATCATATTATAAAAATGACAAGTATAGTTAAAGATGAACTTCATGATGGTACAAAATTGTTTGAGCTGTTAAAGAGTTCTGCAAAGACACCATTACTTTATGGTTTCACTAAATATACAACATTATAAGCCATATTGAAACTGTGTAATTTGAAATAAGACAATAGATGGAGTGATTCCATTTTTATAAAATTACTTTCCCTCTTAAATGATATGCTTCTAAACTATAATGAGCTCTTGAGATGAATATAAAACACCAAACAAATGATATTCTTGATGAGTATGATCTCTGAATGAATACACGCCTTCACAAATTACTGTATACCATTTTTCAAGTACCATAAATAACATAGAGAATGCCCAAATTGTGGTTCTTCTCGATATAAGAAATATAAATCCAGTCCTATGAAAGTTACATGGTAATTTAAAATCATTCCAAGGTTTAGGAACCTATATGGAAGTAAGGAGACTACATGGAAATTGACATGGCACACAGATAGAAGAAATGAATATGGAAGACTATGGAACCGAAAAAATCTCCACAGGGGAAGAGAATTGATCATGAGTATGCTGAATTTAGAAACGAGCTGAGAATCCGTCATCTTGCGTTATTTATATATTGAGTGAATCATTTTGGTTTTCAAAGTAGCACTTAGAGTACATGGAAGGTTATGTTGGTAAATTATTACTTACCACCATTGTTATGCTGGAAACAAAAACACCTCATGTTATCTATTCATATATCATGACCAAAACAACCGAGTAATGATATTGATGTTTATTTGGATCCATTGATTGAGGATTTGAATTTATTATGGGATTTAGGTGTTACGATATGATGCATACAGAAATGAAGATTTCATGATTAGATCCATGTTGTATAGGACGATAAATAAGTTTATTGCTTATGGAAGTTTGTCAGGATATAAAATTAAAGAAAATATTAGGTGTCCCCCCTGAGAACAAGGTACACAATCAATTAGATTGAAACAATCATTATAAACAATGTTTCTAGGAAAACACAAATTTCTACCTCAATGACATAAGTACTAATCATAGATGACATCATTTGATGGAAGTTAAAAATAATATACACCACTATCTCCACTAACAGGTGATCAACTATTTGATAAAGTTAAAGATATATACCCTTATATTGATATACCATTTTCAAAAAAACCTTATGAAAACTCGTTAGAAAAAGAAATCAGTTTTTTTAATTACCATACTAGAATTGTATGTACGTCAGAAATTTTCATCATGTTATTCAAGTTGAAAAAAATGAATGTGATAGTGTCATAAACATTTTGCTAAATTAACCTAGAAAAACAAACAATGAAATTAAGGCTAGGTTGGACATGGTTGACATGGGAATACTAGAAGAGTTGGTACCAGTGATGGGTGAAAAACAAACATTTCTTCCCCTTAAAATTTACACTCTTTTCAGACAGGAGAGATATCAGTTTTTCAACTTGTTGAATGATGTAAAGGTTCTAGAGGGGTATTCATCGAATATCAAGAACATTGTGTCAATGAAATATTTAAAGTTAAAATGTCTAAAATCACATTAATTTTATGTTTTGATGCAAGATCTAATTTTTATAGCTTTATATTGCATTTTTCCAAAGAATATCCATCATACATTAATGAAGCTCTATTTCTTCATCAAAGCTATATGTAAGAAAGTTATAGACCTAAATAAATTTATGACAATGGAAAGATAAATTTTTGTCATATTATTTGGATTGTAAATATTTTTCCCGCCGCCACTATTTGATATGATGGTTTATTTGGTGGTTCACTTGGTGAGAGAGATTAGGCTATGTGGTACTATGCACTATAGATGGATGTACCCCATTGAATGGTATATGAATATTTTGAAAGGGTATGTCAAAAATTGAAGTCAACTTGAGAGTTGTATTACAAAGTGATATATTGTTGAGGAATCCACTGAATTCTGTACTGAATACCTATCCAGGGTGAAAAGAATTAGTGTAATGAAATATCATCACACTGGGTGACTTGACGGTGAAGGAATTTCTAGAAAGGAGGTTGTAAGAATTAATATTATAGATCTTTAATAGACCCACCTTTACGTTTTACATAACAGTTTAGAGGTTGACCCATATGTCAAAACCCTTAAAGAAATTATCAGGCATTCGAATCCATCGAGGTCCGAAAAATGGATATCAAATAAACCTAATAAACGGTTTTAAGGATGGATTTAAGACCATATTTTTAAGGAGTCAAATGAAATTACAGACTCAATTTTAGAACAACTTCAATGGCTAGTTGGAGGACCATGTGTGTATATATTATCTGACAATGCTTATGTAATTAAGGGTTATAAATTATATAATATTGAACATGATGAATTCAGCACTAGATATGATAGTGGAGTTACACATTTGGCTGAAGCAATGCATATTTCTAGTGATAAGGAAAGAAATCCAATTTACCCAAATATGTTATATTTTGGCGACTTAAAAAAAATATCAGAGTTGTATTATATGACATTTTGAGTTTTGATTTTTCAATTCAAGTGGGTTGATAATAGAACAACTGTTAAAATAGATGAGTTGGGATTTTTGAATGTTAATTTTAGTAATGAAGGGTTCAAAGATGAACCTTTTATAATTGAATCACAGGCAGTACATGTATTTTATGTTCCAGATCCCACAAACCAAAAAGGATCAATTATTCTGTTATCGAACAAAACCATTGAAGAGTCAAATGTAAATTCAATAGAGGATATACCTTTAATTGGGACTTCACAATATTTTCACAATTGTTCCAATTTATATGGTATTTTTTATGTCATAGGAGAACATAATTAAGGGATTTGGATAGTCAATATAGGGGTAAAATCCCATAAAACTTAAAAAAAGAGAGTTCAATAATCAGGATATATATTTTTTCTTATATACATCATATTGCTTTATGCTAATATCTATTCACCAGTTCTTTTATGTAATCTATATTAATTTTTAAACCACTTTTTTAGATAATGACTTTTGCACGTGATGATGCTCCCAATCCACCGGCACAATAGGCATGTCAACAGATTGCTCCTCACTGTGCAGAAGAAGAACTTGTTTCTCAACCCGTGGCCTTATGTTAATATATGTTTGTTGATACTTTTATGTTATCTAAATTAAATGTTAAACAACCTTTTAAGATAATGACTTCTGAACATGATGATTCTCCCAATCCCTAGGAACAACATGTTTCTCAAATTGCTGCTACTCACAGTGCAGAAAAACAATAGGTTTCTCAACCTATTGCTGCTCGCAGTGTAGATGTACAACCACAATCTACACATGCTAATGCCAGCCCTCTAGATCCGGAGGAACATATTGATAATGGTGGATCTGAGGAAATAAAAGGTAATAAAACACTGACAAAAAAAAAATAAGGGCTTTGTGGTTTGATGGAATTATAAAAAATCATTAAGGCTAAAGGGAAAGGCATAAAATTTGAGATTGGATAAAATAAGAGTGGCCAACTTATTATCCCCAACACAAACATGTTTAGTAGTTACATTGGAATCGTCACTCAAAAATGTGTGGCGATTGATATAACTTCATTGAACCATGCTCTAGCCAAGATTAAGACACTCATGTTGGGAGATATTATGGTATCATTATGATATCATTTTTTTAATTTAATAAAAATTAAATAATGAAACATTGACTTACACATCATCATCTCTTCCAAAGTGTATTTGTAGTAGATAAATCACAAAAAAAATGTATTATGGTTTTTTCGAAGGATTCATACGGGTTTATGCACACTTTTAACGAAATATCATCTTAAAGATAATGAAGGGAAAATAAAACCTCATCTACCTCTTATTTATTCACACCTGATAACCTAAGCATCATGGAATGCATTTACTGGCCATCATGCGAAGTAGTCTTTTCAAGTACATTGTTTCTGGAAATACATTGTTTGATGGTACATGTATTAATCACTTTGATTGAAAGTATTTTATTTATGAAACAAAAAATAAGTACTGAAAGTATTCAACAGGCATTAAAACCAGCATACCCCTATTATAAAGTATGTATTGGGTACACATCACTTGAAAGAAATTTGGTACAAATTTTAAATATACCATAGTAGTTTTATGTGACATAAAACAACACAATAACTATGTAATTTTGTTTATATATCGCATGATGTTTCCAAATCCACATCCACTTCCATCTCACACCATTTTCTATGGAAGGAGGAACATGTAACTAAATATAGAAAACCAATAGATGAAAACAAACAAAAATTGTCGGAAACATGTGTAAGTATGAAAAAATAATATTTTTTATTTAAATCCCTATTACATAATAATGATGAATTATTTTACTATATTTTATATCTGACATACTCAAAATAATAAAAAACACCCACACTAGATACAGACATACTTTCAATGCCCCTAAAGCAGCCAAAAAAGTATGGCCAGGTCAAAGTTGTGGGTTTTTGGGTGACACTATGAACATATTTTGATAAAAAAACAAGTGCAGGATCAAACTAAAGAAATAAAAAAGACGAGAGAAACATTTTCTATGTTTCAATAAGAATTAAAATACCATAGAGAGATGATAGAATGTTTTATGGGGGGAGGAGAAGAAAAAACTCAAGAATAACCCATACATATAGATCTCGACCCACCCCCACTAGTTTTTATGCGATCAATTTCCATAAAAATCAACTTTTAACTAAGGTAATAATTTTTTTTATAATTTTTTATGTGAAATTTGAATCATATAAACACTAGAAACTAAAAATTTTCCTATATTGATATTCTATATGATAAAAATGACTGCGATTTATATCTATCAACACCCACCCATCACCTTGTAGTGGGGGCTACAGTGTTCAATATCCAAAATTATATGCTATAAAATAGTCCACTTTCAACAGGTCATGTCATAGTGTCAATTACTATATCCCTAGAGTTGAGCACCGAGCTACCTATTCCAATTGGTGATGCAGATATTCTTGTGGTCCAACAAGCTCTTGGAACATTCATCACATGGTTGTCACATCTTATAAAAAACATGTCGACAATGAGGTATTCATTTCCAATTTAATTTTCATAATAAACCTTAAACATTTAATGACAAAAGGTCTAAACTGATGCATGTTGTTACAGACAAACAAAGGGAAGGGGGTAAAATGAATGGCCGGTTCAAAACCATATCAAGGATCAACCAATCGATCAGAAAGATCAACCCAAAGAACATTAACCCTCTGTTCTATATCCACATTTATTATCATTGAAGCATCTTGTGGCAACAATGTTAAAAGATGGTGGTACTATCATAATTTATTTTGAAGAAAATATATACAAAGGGGAAGATCCGGATTTCGTTGGGGTTGAGAGTGCAACAGAAATCATTGACTATGGATGGTTAGGTGGATCAGTTGTAAATGTTTACATGAGGTATGTTTTCATGATTTGATTTTCCAAAAGATGATATACTATGATAATTATGACTAAATACCTTTCAAATATTTTTACGGGCATATATATGAAGAACTATTGAAGGGATTTAACCATGAAGAAAAATTTGGACTCATTAGTCCTGACGTCACCTCTACAACAATAACAAATATGAATTCTGAGAAAGAGGGTGAAATAGTTGTAGGCCTTCTCAAATCGTCTAACCAAAAAATTACGGATGAAAGACTCTTATTATTAACAATTATGAAGGGGTAAACCTGTACAATTTAATAATATCAACTATATTTTAATTTCACTCATTAATGATTGATTTTTTTTTTGTTTTTAGGCATCATTGGATGCTCATTGTGGTCAATTTTGATACTCTAAATATTTATTTCTTGGATTCAATGCATGTATATCCAAAAAAATAATCACAAATGATAGCATTTGTCAATTTTCAATACTCTATCCATCATTTTTAAATTAAGAATCAAGTTATATAATTTATATTATCATTTAATGAGGATTTATTTATGACAGGGCAGTGTGTGACTATCATTTACATCATGGAATGAGGCCAGGGGAAAAGAATAAGAAACATGAAAAATACTATGACTGGTTAAAAATCAGTGTATATATAATAATATTTCCCTATCTAAAAAAATATAAAAAATAAATTATTTTTATAAATGTTTCTATAGTGCCCAAAACAAACAATGGATAAATATTCGGGTTATTATGATTGTAAATTTATGAAATAGATCGTATTGCATGAAAAATCAGTATCCATAAAGAGGTATTTTCTAAGATAATTACTATTTCATTTAAAATAATTTTTAATAATTTTTGTATTTATAATTTTTATTACTACCATGACGACTGAAAGTATTCATATTCATAAAATGATATAGATATTCATAGAAAATAATGGGAAGAAAACCTGATGGAAAAATGTACAAAAATATATTGAAAATGGTAAAATTCTCAAATAATTTCAAATGTAATAATATTTTCTGCCTTATATTTCTATTTGTTTGATAGAAAACAAAAGATAACAAGTATCTTGAAGGGGTTTCCCCATACTTTGAGTTTTTTGGGACGTCTTGAGACATAACGGGCATAATATCTCTCTCCACTCTTCTCGTTTTCAACTATGAGAAGTGTTTTTCTCCAAAAAAACATCAATTTAATCTACAACATTGGAAGTTCCCATATTTAGTCAACCCAATGAAGAAACAACTATTGTATATTCATTTATAGGTCCTAAATTTATAAAATATGGCTCTTCACTAGGCCGAATAATGTTATGTTGTAGAAGGATGATGTTATTCCCTATCAACCATATGGGGATCAAATGTTTTTCCATTATCCTTCTAAACAGGGTATATTGATCATATTGAGTAGGTTAGGTCTATTTTTTAGGTTTTATGGGAAAGGTTGAATTAATTTTTAGGAAGAAAAATGTACTTACAATTTTTTCTAATACTTTAGGAAAATTTTCTATGGGTTATTTGTGACATTTAGGAATTAACCACATCTAAATCTGACATCCAATATCATTGGTATGAATCCAAATGTGTCTTTATTTTAAAGTGACATTAATTCAAGTAAAACAAAAACAAAACTAAAATACTGAAAACTGAGGAAATGCATTTTGATTGTTTTTTATACTTTATCACAATGATCTATCAGTTATTTTTGATAGGTTAGAATCAACCACACCTCAATCTGATGCACCGTGTTACTAGTATGACTCCCAATTTTTCTTATTATTTAAAATTGACATTAATTAAAGTAAAAAACCACAACTAACATACTGAAAACTGAGAAAACAAATTTTTATTTTCATGATACTTTAGGAAAAAGTTCCATGAGTCATTTGTGATGTGTAGGGATAAACCCCCTCAATCTGATGAACGATGTGATCGATATGAATAAAAGTGTCTGCTATCAGTTTAAAATTGACATTTTTTTAAATGTTTCACTCACTAAAAACAAATTAAATGAACTCCAATTGTATTCCAAAATAAGGAAAACCATTTGTAAGTCCATTATGATGGGTGTGACATAGTCTCACATAAATCCGATACACGATGCGACTAGGATGAATCAAATTGCATGTTTTTGGGTTTGAAATGACATTTTAGAAAAAAAAACCCAAATAACATACTAAAAACCGAGGAAATTCATTCCTATTGTTTCTATACTTTTATAAAATGGTATATCATTAATTTTTAACTTGTAGGAATTAACCATATCTCAATACGATGCACGGTGTGACCAGTACAACTCCAAATGCATCTTGTTATTTAAAATAGACATTAATTCAAGTAAAAAAACACAACTGATATACTAAAAACCAGGGAAACATGTTTGGATTATTTTGATACTTTAGTAATACAATCCATGAGTTTTTTGTGATGTGTAAGTATCAAACCCACCTTAATTTGATGCACCATGTGATCATTATGAATAAAAGATTCCTTTACGAGTTTAAAATTGACATTTTATTTCAAAACACGTCACTCACTAAAAACAAAGAAAAAAAATGCTCTGATTGTCTTCAAAATCAAGGTAAGTGATTATTAAGTCATTTGTGACATGTATCCACCAGTCTCACATCAAACCGACACATGATGTGACCGGTATGACTCAATTTGTCTGTTTTCAGTTTGGAATGACATTTTACTAACAAAACACAACTGACATACTGAAAACAGAGTAAATGCATTCCGATTGTTTTGATACTTTGGGAGAATGATATATCAGTCATTTGTGATGTGTAGTTATCAACCAAACCTCAATCCAATGCATTGTGTCACTAGTATGACTCCAAATGTGTCTTGTTATTTAAAATTGACATTAATTCAAGTAAAAAAGCATAACTGACATACTAAAAACTGAGAAAATGCCTTAATATTATTATGATAATTTAGGAAAATGATCCAAAAGAACATTCTAATGTGTAGGAATCAAACCCACCTCAATCCAACAAATGGTGTGACTGGTATGACTAAAAGTGTACGCTATCTGTTTAAAATGAACATTTTAACTCAAAACATGTCCATCATTGAAAACCAAGAAAACACACACTGATTGTCTTCCAAAATAAGGACAACAATTCATAAGTCCTTTGTGATGTGTATGAATTAGTCTCACATAAAAAAAATGCACGATGAGACCAATATGACTCAAATTCCATGTTTTCAGTTTGAAATGACATTTTAGTAAAAAAAACACAATTAACATACCAATAACTGAGGAAATACATTCCGATTAGTTTGATAATTTAGTACAATGATATATAAGTCAATTTGTATGTTTAGGATTCACCCCCCCCTAAATACGATGCACGGTGTGACCAATAGAACTCCAAATATGTATTGTTATTTAAAATTAACATTATTTCAAGTAAAAAACACAATTGACCTATTAAAAACTAAGAAAAGCATTCTGATTGTTTTGATACATTTGTATAACAATCCATGAGTCCGTTGTGACTTGTAGGAATCAACCCCACCTCAATCTGATGCTTTGTGTGATCATTATGACTAAAAGTGTCCAATACAATTTTAAAATTGACATTTTAGTTCAAAACATGTCTCTCATTGAAAACAAAGAAAACACACTCCGATTGTCTTCCAAAGTAAAGAAAGAGGATCATATGTACTTTTTTTATGTATATCAAGTATTCTCATATAAAAATGATGCACGATGCGACCGGTATGACTCAAATTACATGTCTTTAATTTGAAATGTCATATTAGTAAAAATCCCAACTAACATACTGAAAACTAAAGAAATTTATTCTAATTGTTTATATACTTTAGAAAAATTATATATATGTCCTTTTTATGTCTAGTAATTAACCACACCTCAATACGATGAACGATTTCACTGGAATGACTCCAATTGTGTCTTGTTATTTAAAATTGACATTAATTCAAGTAAAAAAACACATTTGATGCACTAAAAATTGAGAAAACACAATCAGATTGTTTTTATATTTTTGTAAAATTATCCATGAGTTAGTTGTGATTTATATGAATCAACCCCACCTCAATATGATGAATGGTGTGATTGATATAACTAAAAGTTTCTGCTATCAGTTTAAAATTAACATTTTAACTCAACAATTGTCACTCCCTGAAAACAAAAAAATGCACTCCGATTGTTTTCCAAATTAAGGAAATCAATTCTTAATCCCTTTGTGACATTTATGAAGTATTCTCATGTAAAAACGATGCATGATGCGATCAGTACAAATCAAATTGCAAGTTATCAGTTTGAAATGAAATTTTAGTAAAAAAAGGCTACTAGAATACTGAAAATCATGGAAATGAATTATGATTGATTTGATACTTTAGGAAAATGATCCATCAGTCATTTTTGATGTGTATGAATCAACCCCACCTCAATAAAACGCACAATATGACTGGTATAACTCCAAATGTGTCATTTTTATTAAAAATTGACATTTTTAATGTATTCTTCATATTAATGTTTAATAAATTTATTTATAGTATTACTATTGTAATATTTGGTTTACTATATAGGTGGATCATTTTTCTCATGTTGGGATGATTTTTCTCTACAACTGTTACCATTAGAGTACCTTTTTTAGAGGGGACAACATATGTCAAAAGAGAAAAAATTAATGTTTTTAACTGTTTGTTGGATATTTGTAGATGTAATTTTATAAAACATTATTCAAAATGTATATTGAAGTGTTATTTTGGTATATACCATGAGTGAATGTTTTATTCATTATTTAAGTTACATTTATATAGCATTGTTTGCCAGACTTTTGTGTACACTGCTTGTTTTTTCATCATTTGCATCATGCATGTGGTTCTTTTTTATATACTAATAGTGGTTATTTTTTAGCAAGTTTTTGTTGTTTTGTGCTGGTTATTTTTGCTGGATTGGTTATTTTGGTCTACTGTTTGGGTTATGTTTATTTTTTCTTGTTGATGGGTGTGCTGTTATATAAACAGCATGCCCAATTAGGGAAACCATTATCCTCGGGACAAATAACATTGATAAATGGGGACTTTATTAGTACTTTTCTAAGCATTGATAAAGTGGGTCCTTTATCATCACTTTTTTGAGGGATAATAAAGGGGACCCCCCTAATTGTGACTTGATTAATAGTGATTTTTTAGGGATGATAAAATACTATTTTGTGGTAGGGTACAAATATCGAACCATTTATGGGTGATAACCATGTTTCCCTTATGAAACACATACTCTATGCATAAGGATATCATTCTAAATCCAAAAGAATTCATATTCCCCCCCCATTTCATGTGTGAAATGATTTTTCAGGACTATTATAACTGTAAAGAATTATTTCTAGTGGACTATAATTGATACCTATCAAGGAAATCCATGGGTGGATGCACCACCTGGGTGGGACACACTACCATCCTCGGTGACATCCCTTTCTCATGAAGGCCTTGGTTTGCAAGCCATTCTTTTTTCCCACCCTAACATATAAGAGTTCCCAGATAATGGTTCAAATAATTTTTTTATTATTCCAACTATAATGTATTAATATTTTTATATAAAAATATTACAACTATTTATATGAATATTCGACACATAACAATAAGACCCATTAGAGAACCATAAAGGTTTAGAGTCTTTTGTTATTAGATAAAAAATCAGCATATATTACAAATTATCTTTAACATCTCCCATAAAGATCATCCCTATATAACTATTTATTGGAATACCAACATACCGTACTAAAATATTCCTTCTTTTCTTGGGGATAGGAAACATTAGAAAAGAGTGATCTCAGATGCTCATAAAGGGTAAACATGGGAGATATCAATTGATGATCATATAAAACTATAATATATGAATAATGAAATGAGATCTTGACCATAACATGAAAATATCAAATCCAAAACTAATACAGATCATAAAAATTACTTGTGTTATAAAACATTAACATTTCATAAGATATAAATCATAATAATGATAATTCATCACAACTTCACTGTGAACCTTAATTTTATGTATGCGACATCGTCATAAGTATAGAAACCTTTCACAGTTCAAGGAAAAATAACAAGACCATAAGATCAGCAATTAACACTTTTTTCCCCAGTAGATCAAGCATATCAACTTGTTTACCATAATAAATCAAGCACATATACTTTCTTCCTATAACGGATCAAGAATATTGACTTATTTCCCACAACAGTTTAAGAACATAGACTTTTTTCCCATCACTATCTCATGAGATATAATACTTTACCCAATTAATTATAGGGAGATATATGTCCCCATAATAAAATAATGAAAACCATACAAGTTTGTGCCACATGATCATAAATCATTCATTATATCAAAACCCATAGAAAGAAATGTGTTTCATAAGTACTTTATGATTTCAGAATTAATGGAAAAGAAATGTGATTCAAAAGCATCATGCCATCATAAACATAAAAAATATATAGAAATAATAAAGACACTATAATTTTATTATATCACTATTAAACATTATATAACATAAAATTATGTCATATTATATAAAATATGATTTTATAAATATCACTTGAAATTATTTAGGAGGAAAATAAATTTCTATTTTAAAATCGCTTCCCTTTTAAAAAGTTGTAAACTTTAAAATGAAAATATATTATTTGAAAATAATCTTTTAAACATGTAATGTAATTTTCAAATAATTTTTCCTTCACAATGGAAGGAAAATCTGGTCTTTCCATATATATTAAAATAACATATCTTTTCATTTTTTTATTAGAAGATTCATAACAAACATCATTTAGAATACAATAAAAAAAACTTTCCAAAATGTTTCATAAAAAAATAAAACATTAGTTAAAATTATTTTAAATAATTTTAGGATAATAGTAAATAAAATTGAAAACATTTTTGGAAACCATTTACATGTAAGAGAGATATTCTCTAATGGATACTGAAATATAAATAATCCTGAATAATGATGATATTGTGAAATAAACTATTAAGTCAAGTCTCTACTTTGTTAGATCATGTTGAAACCTCTTGTATAATAAATTTGGATTTATTATAAATTTCTTCAACAACCATGTTTCTATAATACCATTTATGGTTTATTTATAACATCTTATCAATTGTTTATTAATAACTTGTTATTAAAGTTTTTGTTCTGGGAGATAACTTCTTTGTTTTCCCGGAATGTTTCAGTCTGGATGTCCCAATCCTTATAATTTTATCATGTTGAAATATTTTCTATAACTTTAATCTTTGTATAATAATAATATATAATCATTATATACATATTTATAATCATTCATAAAATTTATAGATATAAAAATGTATTACACCATTCATGAAGACGGTAGGCCGTATGTATGCATGAACAATGTTTTTAATTTTTCGATTGATGGAATGAAAGAAAGGTCAATTATTATTTATCTTTATAGAATAATTATTATATAATATATATTATATATATTCATCAAATTCATCCTTGACCATCTAGGTTAATTATAAATGAAAAATGAATCACATCACTTTGTATGGATGATAGTCCCTACATATGGTCGAGTGACATTATCTTTGACCAAAAGATTTGAAAAAAAAGTAAACATGATTTTATAATTAAATAAGTATAAATATCTTATTTAAACATTAAAACCATCATAATACCCATTAAATATGGTGATGAAAAATGAATTTTATCACATTGTGGAGACGGTAAGCCGTGCGTACGCACTAGCAATACATTTAATTATTATTTGATGATAAAGGGGATGTATAATAGAGATTTTATAATCATATTAAAATTTAAAAATATTTATGGTACATAAATTATTATTTTATGGTAAATATAATATATTTAGTGGAGGTCAATAAGAATTGAAAAATAAACTGATCAGTTAGAGAGATTACATCTTCTTCAAAACGACTCCTTTATATCTCATCTAGGGTTCTTCTTTTGGATGACCAAAACCTCTATAATGTGTTTAGGGAAGTGTAGAACAGAATATTTCAGACTATTGTTGATCTAAAAGACAAAATTTTTGTAATTAATTGATTTAGGAGGATCTATTTTATAATAATGTTAGGGGAACCTTTGGAATTTTTCAAATGATTAATTTATAATAACTTCAACCTCAATACAAATACCTCAAAATGGAAATGGATTAGAAAATAAGATGGGATAGGGTCATAATACCATAAAAAACCTATTTTTGATAATTATTTGTGTAATTTTAAACCTTATCACTTTGATTAATCATTTGTTAACCAATTTAAATTTTAGCTATGATACTAACTTTTCAATATTAAATGGTTGTAATTTTTACTTTTATGGTGTCAATTGGACCATAAATGAACAATTTATGATATTTTAGACCATAAATTATCCATTTTGTCCTAATTTAAATTTTTTATTATTCTTGATAATTTAATAACATATTATTTGATTAAAATATCTTTATTGTCAGTTTTTACACTATTCATTACTTTGAATTTAATAACATCAATAAAAAACTATGAATTTTGAAAAACTATTTTAAAATATCCCAAAAATCTCATGGTAATATATAAAATTCATGTCACCTAAATTATTTCAAATTATAATATGTTTAATATTTCTAATATCATTTACCTCATTTTCCATTAATTGTATATTTACTATATTAGCATTGCGAAAGCATTTAAAATAATTATTTTTTTACTAAAATTTAAGAATAAATTACCCTGATGAAGATAAATCATTTAGTTTGAAAATATAGTTTATATTCTAAAATATCCTCTAGATAACACCATTTTAAAATATTACACTTATTAAAAAGAAGAGTGTAACATGTTTGACATTTATTTTAAAAAAAACTATAAAGGTCGTAATCTCTTTAAATTGCCTCAAAAGGAAATAAATTCAACCCTTGGATGATTATGGTTGAGATGTAGTCATCCAATAATATTTAGTTATTTTTTTCGCATATTTAATAGTTCTTATCAATTTTTTAACTTTAATTACCAAATTTACCCTTTACCCTAGTAATAAAATTACTAAGATTACTATTCATATTGATAAAAAATAAAAATTAATAATTTAAAAAATTTAGGTCCACTTATTCAAAATATGGAATAATTTTTTTAAAATTTAAAAATTATAAGTTTCATAATATAATTTAAAATTTAAATAGAAAAATGAAATGAAAAACTATTTTTTAGAAAAATTCCCTTTTTAAATATAAAATGTTTTTATACAAAATTCATGTAAAAAATCTATTTTAAAAACCATAATTCAATTTTTTATGTCATAATTATATTACTAAAACTTAAAAATAATCTAAAACATAGTTTCACGATATAAAGACATTAAAATTAAATAATTTGTTTTATTAAATATTGGTATTTTTCACTTTTCCCTTGTAAATAAATACTTTTAGAAAATTATAAAAACTTTATTTTAAGATAATTTTGACATGATGGATTAAAAAATAAAATTAGTATTACAAAATTAATATCCTATAATGTATATAAATTCATATTCACTCATAAAAAATAATAAAAACACATTTTTAAGAAAATATATTTTTGAAGTACAAAATGAATTTACTAAAAATTATGTGCTTATTTTATAAGAACATATTACTACATTCATATTATGTTGAAACATTATATTTATTTCATAAATAATTTATTACAATTTATTCATGATAATTTAACATCTAGTTTATAAAGTATATATAACATTTTAATAATGTCTTTCAGTTCATCTAAACTCAATATTTCTTGTAAATTCATCTATCGAAGAAATAAAATTACTTCATATTTCATTAAAATCTCACGGTGTAACATTATAGACCTATTAAAATTAATTTCACCCTTGAAATTCACCACTTTCATACAAACAGATGAGGATACATCAGCCTCATCACATCCTCATGTTCCTATATAGCTTCCGAAAAGTTTAGTTTTCACCATAAAACATTAGCCAGGAGAGTGGTATTTTTTCATAGAACATTATATCTATTATCCAAAATCTATACTAGTTATTCTTTATAAAAAATATATGATTTTAGTGGTATGACCTTTGAGTTTACTACATGTGAAGGATTTGGTATATACTTTCACAAGAGAGATAAATAGAACACATCATGAAATTGAGAGAGATTCAGTGGAAGTTCCAAATAATAGCATACTATAACAATATAATAAATTAATTCTAAGGGAATAGGGTTTAAATCTTCCTTATTTCATTCATAGAGAAATTACCTAAAAGAACTTATCACCATAATTAAATTATAGATCACGTCTATGTTAAATTTTTGTTTTATTTATGTGTTGGAATGAATATAACCTTTTATACCATCTCACCATCTTGATAAGTTTCTAATAGATTTATTTAGGAAACTTATTTCATGTACATTTGATTTATACACTTATTTCCTTGAAGGGTTTCACAAGTATCCATATAAATACTTGAGTGAAAGTTATTTTTGCAAGAAAACTTAACTAGAGGAAGGTGCTGATCCCAACAAACTTTTATGTATAGAAAATAATATGATATTATATCCTCTATATTCCTAATTTTTATCCAAAAGTAACCATATTCTAGAAGATGATACACAGTGTTGAAACTCAACTATATATCATGATCTTACTGAAGACTTCCCCAAAATTTTGAGGTAAAATTTATATCTCAAACAGATATAATTGAATGTAGTAATCAATGAAACATTACCACATCTATAATATATATTCTAGAAATAGGATCTAAAAAGAAATAGTCTCTGATATCAATTAAATGTGTTGACTTCATAAGGCGATTGGCTTCAGTCCACAATTTCCTCATTATCAAAGATAAGATAAACCCTATAACACCCCCAGTTTCATGCATGTCACCCTTTATTTTGGATTTTAAGTATGTAAAGTGTTTGGGTAATTTTTGGGAGGGTTTGGAAGACTTTTTTAATGTTTCATGGGATTTTATAAAGGCAAACACTACATAAAACCATTCAAAGTGAAACATGGGTTTCTAGGTAGGCACACGGTTAGGTACATGGTTTAGCCTAACCATGAGACCACTCTTGTGTAACCATGAAAAGTGGTATAGAGGGAATTTTAAAAGAAGGAATATGGTTTTTCTAACTGTGTGGGATAACTGTGCTAGTTTCTTCTTGAGATTGAGGCTTACAGATGTTTAGTGCACGGTTTTCCTAATAATGTGGCTAACCATGAAAGGTTTAAAAGTGAGATCCAATAAAAATAGTTTCACACTATTTTTTGATTATAAGGAACTTTTTCCCAAATTTTCTACCATAACTGAAAACATATTCCTCCCATAGTTTTTAGATACTTTCCCCATTGAACCAGAGGTGATCTGAAGGATTTTTTGGGTACATTGAACTCGGATTCTATCGACAATTCTTCATTTTTGGTAGTTTTTATTAGATCTACTTTCCTTACCTATCTCTAAATCCTATATCCAATATTATTGGGTTAGATATAGGATTAATTATAATAATAATAATTATATTTGTCTCTATTTATGTTTGGGAAATAGGTCTAGGGTGGGTTCGTAGAGTTTAAACCCTGTTTTGTTGAAGAATGAGTGTCATTCATCATTTTCATCATAATTCCCAAGGTAGGTGGCCATATTCTAGAAGCCTATTTTTAGAACATGATGGAATGATTTAAAATTTATTATTTTTCTTGTTTTTTTGATATTTATGTGAAATTATTGTTGGATACATTCTTTGGTGATGATTTATGGAATTGTGCAAATTGGTTGTTTTGTTGTAAAGTGAAAATGGTAACATGATTTTGAAATGATTTTTTTAGAATTTTTTTGGGTTTTGATGCATGGAAAAGTGTTTTCAATAAATGTTTAGCTTTATTGAAATATTTTGGAAAATATAGATAATCATGTGGTTGGATTAAATGGTTAAGTGTGAGTATAATGAGATGGATAATGGTCGTGATGTACCACCATCAAAGGGACTGATTATGGATATGATGCTCCACCATCTATGGTAACACCAAGATTGTATGGTTGTGTGTATGTTGGGGTTATGTGAAAAAGAATGGGTTATTAAAAAATTAATTTGAGAGATTGTTAAATGACTTTTTTGGTTACTTTCCTTAGAAATTGGATTGTTTTGGGAAAAAAATATTTCAATGAAAATTGTTTTATATTCTAATAAAAACGATTTTCAATATTTTTATATATATTTTTTATATAAATGTGCTAACATGTTCTATATTATTGGCCTTAATAGGGAGGTCATTTGGGGAAGGCCTACTGAGTTTCATTACTAACCCTGGTATGGGAACTATAGTTCTTTTTAGATGTTAATTATCAGGATACAGGTAAAGGAATGGTATAAAATTTCCTTTTTTGGTGATTTCTGATACTTGGAATGTATTTTGGAGTTGGATCATGGAGCATGTTTAGAGCTGTGGAGTTATGACTTGGAGTCTTTGAGTTTTGTTACCAGTTTCCCACTGTGGTGCTCTGTTGGAGTTTGGTTTAGATATAAATGGTTTTACATTGAGTTGTTTTACATTTTTTTCTTGCATCATTTAGTGGTTATATTATTATGGAAAGTTTTGTTGGGTTGTTTCATTTTCAAAGGGAAAATCATCAACCATGTGTTAATGAATCCCTTGGAATTTATTTCTAGCCTTTGATGTCTTGGGGATGTAGCCTATGGCTATATAGTAATTCCACCTCGACTCAAGAAAATTAGGAGGGGAAAGACGTTAAAATTGGTTTTAGTCTTGGTTGGTCCAAATATATTTGTGGGAAAAGTGGTATTAGCTTGTTAGGTCCTTTACATACAAGTTGTATCCGATTTTTGATACTTTTTTATTAGTTGTGTCAGTCAAGGAGTTGAAATTCATTATAGTATATTCCTTGTGTTGGGATGGTATAAAAGTGTAGGATCATCAAGAGTCAAAATATAGAGCATAAAAATATGTAGCTAACCAATTTATGATTAACATCAAATATATAGGGAGTTGGGAATATAAGTGTTTTGGAGACACTTATAAGCATTTCAATCTCATTTTCAATGGTTTATCCAATGAAAAGAGAATGAAATTTATTATATAAAGGGCCTCATAATAGGAGTTAATATTCCATTTTGAGTAATGATTTATGACTTGGTGAAAAAATTCTGATTTTTTAGATGTGTTAATGTTTTTTTCAACTAAGATATTTTAAAGAAGGCATGACATGGGTATTTTGAACATAAGTTGATTTTCAAAACTATGGTGAAATTTTAAAAAATGGTTTAATATGGAAGAGGCTGAATATTGGAAATCCATGTTGTGACATATAATGTGGTAGTATTATCAATTAGTTTTCCTTCAGTTTCTAGAGTGTGAGACTTATGGATTTTGTTGTGTTTATAGAAAATTGAACTAAAAAGACGTCATGAAAACCAACTGGAAGAAGTTTCTAAGAATACGGTTTCACCTAATCCCCTGGTAAATCAACATCTAGGTCATGGTATTATTCAACAGTTTGAATATGTGGATTGAGGAAACCGAAGGGATGAACCAATGAAAGTGAATCATTCAGTTTAGTTCTAGAAGAAGTACCCACCCATTTTATAGGGTGATTTAGAACTAGAGAAGGAAGATGTGTGGCTGAATAAGATGACTCAAATATTTGATTACCTTGGCATGCCAAGAGAGTTTAAAGTCAATTTTGTGGGTTATATGTCAGAGGATCTTATGTGCTAATGATGGGATTTAGTAGTTCAGGAAAAATTATACAAAGGTCTTGCATGGGAGGATTCTGAATAATTGTTCAACAAACAATTATATCATCATAAATTAAGAACCATATGAACAATAGTATTTTTATCTTGAAGTAGGATGGTATCTCGATGATAGAGTATGTGGATAAATTTATGAATTTAGTTTTCTTTCACCTAATGTTTCTACTAGTTAATCTATTAAGGTACACATTAATTAATCAGGGATGAAGTATGAAATTTGGTTAAATTTTTTCGTGATTTGTATAATGGATTATACAGATATGGTCAATAGAGGAAAAATAGAGTAAAGGGACATATCATGAGATATTTGTGGAGGGAGCATGCTGATATATATGGGAAATTGAGGGAACTCTAGTATGACAAGAAAGAAGAAGAGGGAAAACTCTTTCAAAGGTAATTGAATGGCTTAGAACCAGATGACTAGATCGGTAAATCCTTCTCCAAAACCCAAGAGAAAGCCAGGTGTTTCCAAAGTGGTTATTTGAACCACATGAATTGAGATTATACAGAACCACCTAGATCATGCCATAATTTCAACTGGATGGTAAATCTTTAGTTCTATTGACACAGTTCTCTAAGGTCAAGTATTTAAGATACATATCATGTGTCACAAAAATCTTATGATTCGACGTTATGGGGGAATAAAAATCATTCTAATTAGTTGAATAGATATTTCCTTGGTTATTCTAGGGTTAAAAAAATTCCTCAGCAAGGGAAAAATCAATAGGTAAATAAAGAGTATACTACAGTGAGAAAGAAGTTATTAGTTCTTATGCTTTTTTATTTGTTGTGTTTGAATGTTTGGATGATTAATTCTATGTTGAAACTTCAAAATCCTCTTGGTCAAAGAGAATTTTGAGTCTTTATGTGTAGAACATGTTTGATTAATTTTGATGGAGACTAGTCGATATGGGATTTCTCAGTACTTGGGATACATATCTCTCACATAAACCTAGGTATGGATTGGTTGACAGTGTTCAAGGCTCACATCGATTATTACACATGAAAGGATAGTTTTATGATTGAAGATGGAATCGAGAATGTCTTTAAAGGGGAAGCGAATGTGAAGGCAGGTGAAAAGGTCTTGTTGGAACTAAAAATTAGAATTATCTCCCACCAATAGGTATCTTTGACATTTGAATTGATGGAAGAGATCTAGAATAGTAGTTTTTCAGTATTAATTGATCTATTTTTAGACGTATTTCTCAAACCATTATCAGGGTTTACACCCACATGTGAAGTGGAGTTTATGATTGAAATATTTCTATAGACCATTACTATTTCCAATCCATATTATTATATGGAACTAATAGAATTAATAGAATTGAAAGAGAAGTTGGAGGAGTTTGAATGAAAAGGGTTCATTCATCCTTGAACAAATCTATATGTAGTGCCAGTCTTGTTTTTCAAGAAGGTGGATGGAACTCTTTGGTTGTTCAAGGATTATAATATTATAAAACAAGTTACAATAAAGAATTTGTATCCACTTCCATGAATTTCTGATATGTACAATAAATTGAGGAGAGATCAGTGGTTCTCCAAAATTGAATTGCGATCAGGTTATCACCAATTGTTGGTTCAGAAGGGGGATATTCCAAAAACATATTTCATAAGTAGATATAGACATTAATATTATGTGTTTATGCCTTTTTTTATTATGAATTCACTAGAGGCATTTATTGAATTAAAGAATCATAATTTTTTAGTAATATCTAGATTCTTTAGCTGTTGTATTCACGGATGACGTATTGGTGTATTCAATGTCATGGTATAAGCAAGAAAAACACTTTTATATAGTCTTGAGAATCTTGAGGGATCATTGAATTTTCTACAAACAATCAAAGTGTGATTTTTGGATACAAAAGGTACATTTCCATTGACATGTAATATCTAAAAGAGTTGTATCTATGGATTCAAAAAATATAGAGGCTGCATACTCTTGGAAAATGGAAAAGAATTTCCTTGAGATGTATAGTCTCCTTGGTTTATATGGTCATTAACAAATCTTTTTTTAACAACTTTTCATGACTATATTCACTAGTGACACATTTGAATAAGAAGAATGTTCTATTTAAATAATGTGAGCAACAATAAAATTATTTTCAGGATTTTAAAGTTTTCCTTAGATCATCACTGATCTTGATATTTTTGGAAACATGAAACAGGTACATGGTGTATTTTGATGCATTAGAAGATGTGTTGTGATATTTTATTATGTAGGGAGATCATGTTGTTGATTATGGATCATGATATATAAGGCCTCATGAGAATAATTGTCCGACACATTATTTAGTGTTATCTTTCATAGTATATTATTTGAATACTTGTCATCATTACCTATTTAGTGATAAATTCACATTGTTTAAGGATCATAAGATATTGAAACATTTTTTCTCACAAAGGGACATGAATATGAGACAAAGAAGATGGATGGTGTATCTCCAAATGTTTGACTTTGACTTGATGTATACACTGGGTATAGGAAATTTTGTGGCAGAAACATTAAGAAGAAATTCATATGATTTGTTAGAAAAAGGGGCTTCAGATCAGGGACAGTTGATGTCGGTCCTCACCGAAATGCACTTGGAATGTGAAGAATGAGGTGAAGTTGGATTTTTTATTCTAGTTTCATTCATTCCGAATTTTATTGAAACAATTAAGGAGACACATACTACCGATTCTGAACGTGTTGCGATAAGTTCAAAACTCAATAGTATGGAGACCATTGATGGATGGAAGATGGATGGGAGTTCAGTTTTGTGGTTTCAATATCAGGTGGTCTTATAGATGTATTTTCATAAATAACATCTTCATTCATACCAACATTTAACATGGGATGTTCATCATGGATATAGAATATTTATAGCATGTTAAAAGAAAGGTTTTGGTGGGTTGGAATGAAAAGGATGGTGGCTGAGTTTTCTTCAAGATGCTTAAATTTTCAGAAGATTAAGGAAGATCATCAATGTCCATCATTTATGTTGCACTCTTTACCAATTCCTATTTGTAAATGGGAGCAGATAACTATGGAATTTTAAAAGTTCTACCAAGAATAATTCAGAAACATGATTTCATATGGTAGATAGAGTATTGAATCCTAAATTAGTGCCATTTCAACATTATTCATAAATCTCATAAGGTATATGACTTGTAAAAAATTTATATACATGAATTTGTAAAGAGGAAAGACATACTAGTTTTGATAGTGTCAAACAATGATCCAAGGTTTACATCTTGTTTTGGGAAATCCTTACAGAAATCCCTTGGGACTATGTTGACCATGAGTACAACACATCATCCACAGATGGATGAGTATTCAGAAATGTAAAAAAAACATTGGAAGAGATGTTGCGGGCTTGTGTAATCAATTTTTTGTGGATCATAGGAGGAGCAAATACCATTAGTGGAGTTCTCATATAACATCAGTTACCAGTCCTTGATACATATGGATCCTTTTGAAGAATTATATGGACATCCTTTTCATTCTCCAAATTTTTTGGTGGAAATCAGTGAGACATTACTAGTTTGGATAAGCCTTGTATAAAAAATAATGGAGAAGATTAGTCAATCTGAAAGAGAATGGAGATAGAAAAAATTCATTATAAATCGTATAAAGATCATCATCGATAGCCATTTTCATTTAAGGTGAGTGATCATGTGTCACTAAGGATCTCTCCAAGTTTTGGACATCATCATTTTGGGAATCATGGAATGTTATCTACTCGATACATATCCCCTTTTAAGACACTTTTATGGGTTAGTGAGGTGGCATATCAGTTGTCATTTCCACCACTGTTCAGTGTAGTGAATAAGGTGTTTCATGTGTCTTAGTTTAAAAATTATTAGCCTAGTCCTGACCATGTGATTTAATGGGATCACATTGACTTAGAGTCGGATGCTTTGTTGGTGCACATGCCATTATGGATTTTGGATAGGCAAGAGAAAGTCTTGCATTGAAGAATCATCGGTGTAGGGTGGGTTTTGTGGCATCATGGTTAGATTTAAGAAGATATGTGGGAATGAGAGAAAGAAATGGTTGGAAATGGAAAAAACTCATTTAGGACAACAATGGTTTTCTACTTTCTGAGGTCATAAAGGCCAATGGTGGGGAGAATGTATCACCCTTAGTTTGAAGTTTGTAACCCTTTATTTATTATTTTTTAAGTATTTAAAGTGTTTGGGTGATTTTTGGGAGGGTTTGGAAGTATTTTGGAATGTTTAAGGGGATTTTATAAAGGTTCACAGTTCGAGAATAGTTAGTGGTATACATACAACTCCTACATGAAACCACACATAGTAAAATAGGGGGTTATGGGTAGGCACATAGTTAGACTCACAGTTTGGATAGGCCATATGACTACCTAGGTGTAAACCATGTAAATTGGGATAGAGAGAATTTTTACTATTGATACAAAGTTGTCTAACCTTAAAGGCCTACCATGTGAGGTGCTTCATGAGATAGAGGTAGTGCATAATCATCAAACAATTTTATTAACAATGTGACTAACCATGAATAGTTTAAATGTGAGATCCAAAAAGAGTTTATCTCACACATTTTCACCACTAAGGCCCTAACTTACCCACCTTTTTGGCCCTAACTCGATATTTCTTCCACCCAATGGTTGTTGAGACGTTCCCCATTAAACCAGAACTGATATGAATGTTTTTTCAGGAGTTGAAGCCTGATTCCCTTGGTATGTATTAATTTTCTGTAGTATTTCCTAGATCCAACTTTCTTCCCTCTCTCAAAATCCTAGATCTAGTCTATTGGGGATATATCTATGATGGTTTTTCCAATCATGATGAAATATGGCAATGTTGATGTTGGGGGAATACATCTAAGGTAGGTTCTTAGAGTTTCACCCCATTTTTGTTGAATAATTCACGTTGTTATTCATTTTCATCATAATTCCTATGCTAGGTGGCTTCCCTATTGACTCCTATTATTAGAACATGATGGATTGATTTAAAATTTATTTTTTATTGATTTTTTTTTTAGATTTTTGGTATATGCTTGATCAAAATCGTTTTTGGTGATAGTTTATAGAATTGTGTGGGTTGGGTGTTTTGGTGGAAAGTGAAAAATGGTAACATGATATTAAAATGACAATTTTTAAAATGTTTATTTGGTTTGGATTCATGTAAATGTTTTTTCAATAAAATGGTACTTTTAATGAAATTTTTTTATAAATATTTATAGGCATCTGGTTAACTTAAATGATTAATCATGAGTAGAATGTGATGGATAATGGTTTTGAAGTACCACTATCAATGGTATGGGTTATGGACTTGAGGTTCCACTGTCAATAGTAACACCAAGATGTTTGGTTGAAGGTGTGTGTGTGGGGTTATGTGAAATGGAACAGGTTATTCCAAAATGTAATTAGAGAAATGGCTAAGTGAATTGTTTGGTTACTTTACTTGGAAATTGGTCAGTTTTGGGAATGCTATTTTTCATTGAAAATAGTTTTATATTTTTATATAAAATATTTTCAATGGATTTATATAATTTTTTATAAAAATAATCTATCATTTAAAATACTAGTGGCATGATTGGGGAAGTCATTTGGGGAAAGCCTATCGAGTTTCATTACTCACCCCTACTTTTTCACTTTGGATATTTTTTAGATGTTGTCTATTGGGATACAGGTAAATGAAATGTATCACATATCTTTAGTGTTTCTTCAAGACACTCAGGCGGTATATAAGGATTTGGAGTATGGAACATGTTGGGATATATGGAGTTATGTCATTGAGTCTTTGATCTTTTTTTGTAGTATTCAACTATGGTACTCTATTGTAGTATGGTTTCGATATCAATGGTATTACTTTGAGTCGTTTTACATTATTTTCATGCATCATTTAGTGGTTATATTTTTATGGAATATTTGGTTGTGTTATTCCATTTTCAAATAGAAAATCATACCCCATCTGTTAATGAAGCCCTTGGAATTTTTTTATCCTTTGTCATCATGGGATGTCACCTAAGGCCAAGTAGCAATTCCACATCAACTCAATCGAATGATATGGGGTGATATGTTACAAAACCTAATGGTTACCAATATATTTAATCATATTTCCACAAAGTGAAAAGGAATTACTCCTTAATATTATTTTTCACTAAAAAATATATAAAACCAAAGGTTTTTCTTACCATAAATGTCTCTTAAAATATCCGTTATCATGATAAACTCCCATCACGTAAAAACCTAAAAAGTGGTGTTAATGACTTTGAACTTATGATCATCTTTATGCTTATATAACCATGATGGTATACATAACTCTTCAATTAATCTTACATAGAGACACATACAATTAAAAAAGTTAATTGACCCTTGATTCCTTATATAAGCTCTTATATTATACAAAAACAATTCATTGCAAGCTAGGGTTCATACTGAAATCCATAAAATATCAAATGTGACCTCATTATTATGGAATCCTAGTATAGTGGGATAATCACATGAAATTGCGGTAAATAATTAATATAAATATTTTTATTGGGATTATTTATAAAAAATCAAACTTGAAATTCATAGTTAAGTAGGGATGAATAAGTGTGCCCTAATTATCACGAGTTACTTCATCAATTGTGATTGAATAAGCTTTACCTTTCTATAATGTCTGTAGAGATTGTTATAGATTATTGTCAACATTATCCCTTGGATTGGGGTATTTATTTTCCTGATGTAGAAAATAATTTCACTTTAAACCCTAAAGTTTGGGTTGACCATTAGTTAAACTTTTTTTCCTCCATTGAATTGACCAGTTTGTTAATCACCATTTGATATTCATGGGATTTATGATCTATATTTCCACATTTAAATCACATCTCAGTTCAATTAAAGTTACCCCTTGAGGATTCTTCTGACATTTCATGCATGTGGATGGCAGGAATTTCATTCCACCATGTGATTTTTTGGGGGTTTCATGAGTCATTATTTTTATTTTCTTATAAAAAACACAGGAATGGTGGGAATCCCCAATTTCTATTTATACTTTGAGTTCACATCAAATTATTTAGTTGTAGCTATTTAAGTCTCTTATAGATAATAATATTCAAATACTTGGTTTCAAGCCACTAAAGAACCGATCAAATTTACTTTCAGGTCTGATAATTAAACTAGTGGCATACCTTAAAAACCTTGTAAAATTTTCCTCATAGGTTTTAAGGGATTCATCATTCTTTTACATCAACTCATGAAATTGATTCGACATATTTTTATGTAAAATATGATGGAATTACTTATTAAATATTACCCACTTAAACTCACCCCATTCCATAGACTAAATTTCTTCCTCTTCCCTCATATTATTGATATGTTTTGACTATTGGCCTACTTCAACTTAAAATTGATAAAAAACTAAGATAATGTATTCATTCATAGATCATTGAAGAACATAAATTTTTTACAATGGTATTGATACATTTTTTAGCCACTAGTGGATCTGAAGACGCACTAAAAGAATGTGGATTTTTCCTCAAGAATGATTAAATATTATATTATTCCCAATTGATCATTTGGAAACCCAACATGATTTGTAGTCTAAAATAGTTTCATGAAAAGAGAAATAAGATTTTAATTTCTAGTTCCCATAATGTTTGTTTTCTAAGGAAGACAATAATTTTATTATCTATCACACTAAACATTAACATGGTTCCTTCTGGCTTCAACCATTGACTAAAACCAAAAATTAAAAAGTAAGAGACACTAATCATAGTTTATAGCCAGAAAATTATGAAAAATAATTCATAGAATGCATAAATTACAACACCTTATTAACTGAAACCATATAATTATCCTTGGTCATTAATGATCATTATCAAAACATTAGGATTTTATCTTATACTTAGTCTTATCCCTAGGGCTTTCATAAAACATTTCTAACCATAATCTCAAAATATTTTCTATACCCTATTATAATAATAACTATAATGATATCGACTTATTTATAGTAAATTATAATTGATACCTATTAGGGAACCCCATGGGTGGCTACACCTCCTGGGTGGGACACACCACCATCCCCAGTAGAATACCTTTACTCATGAATCCTATGGGAAGAAATCCATTTATCACTAAACACTCACACATAAGAGTTCCCAAGGATTAGTTCACCTAATTTTCATCTAATAAAAACTATAATGGCCCGAGATATTTATATACAAATATTAAATATATTTAGATGAATATTCAAAACATAACAATATAATCCATTCCATAATCATAAAGGTTTAGAGTCTTTAGAGATTAGATAAAAAATATTATTATTTTATAAAAGATCTTAAACATCTCTGATTAAGTTATTACACATAGTAATCTTCATAGTCACAACAAAATACCATTCTAAAAGCTTTATTTATATCATGTGGAAAGAAAACATCATAAAATGGTGATATTAGATGATTAGTAGGGGTAAAAATGGGAGATATCAATTTATGATCCCATAAAAATATAA
This sequence comes from Viscum album, assembly GCA_963277665.1. NCBI lineage: Eukaryota > Viridiplantae > Streptophyta > Magnoliopsida > Santalales > Viscaceae > Viscum > Viscum album. Next base: position 117,760,393 of record OY728159.1, on the reverse strand, counting down.
GATAATCTTAATGGCATGAGATCCTGACCATAATGTAAAATTTTTAAATTCAAAACTAACAATGATAATAAACATGAGTTAAGGTATAAAACATTACAATTTCATATAAAATGAATCATGACATTGAAAACCCATCATAACTCAATCATAAACCATAATTTTATGTGTATGGTACCAAAATAAGTATAAAAGCCATTTCATAAGTTATGGATGACTACCAAGGCCATTATATTAAGAATCCATACCTATTTTTCCTAGTGTATCAAGCATATATACTTGTTTACCATAATAGATAAAGCACGTAGACTTTTTACCCATAACAAATCAAGAAATTCAACTTCTTTCACATAATTGATCAAGCACATCGACTTGTTTCCCTTCACTATCTTATGAGATATAATTTTTTACCCAATGAATTGGAAGGAGATTTAGCTCTTAAACATCACATAATAAAATCAATACAAATGTGTTCCAAAGGATCATAAATCATTCATCATATTAGAACCCATGAAAAGAAATGAGTTTAATAAACACTCGATCATATCATAAATCATGGAAAAGAAGTATGATTTATTAATATCAAGAAATCATAATCCAAAAACGTAATGATAAATAATAAGGATGGTATACTTTTACATATCCCCATTAAATCATAATTAACATAAAATGATGGCATAATAGATGGAAAATTATTTTATAAAGATCACTTGAAATAATTCATGAGGAAGATAACTATTTCATTTTAAAATCATTTCTCATTTAAAAAACAATGAAATTTTAAACGATTTTTTTTTGAAAATAAAATTATAAAAATTTAATGGAATATTAAAATAATTAAGGCATAATGATGCTAGAAAAATTATATCATGCCGTATAAGTTAAAAAGACATCTATTCTATGTTTTTTTAGAAAATTAACAAAGAACCTCAATTTGAAAATGATAAAAAAATACTTTTCAAAACATTTTTTTTAAAATAATAAAAAATTTCAAAAATGTATCTAAATACTTATAAGATAATATTAAAAAAATTTGATTTTTTTTAGAAAACATTGATATGGAATATATATTCCCTAATTGAGACTCAAATATAAACAATCAAGAATAATGATGTGATTTTGAAATAAACCCTCACCTGAGGTCTTTTATTTCATTGATGACATTAAAACATACTTTCTAAAAAATATGTATTTATAGTAAATTTATTTCATAACAGTATATATATAGTCCCATTTATTATTTATCTTTAAAATCTTATCATCATTTATTAATGTTTTTTTATTAAAATCACTGTTATGGGTGATAACTGCTTTGTTCTCCTGGCATGTTTTAGTTCAAAAGTCTCGATCCTTATATTTTGATCATGGTCCCCTCATTTATTTTTTTTAATTATTGTATAATAATAATATATATTCATTACATGAATATTTTTAATCATTCATAAAAATTAGAGATAGAAAAATTAATTACTACATTTATGGGGACGGTAGGTTGTACATATGCACAAATGATATTTTTCATTTTCTAACGGATGGATCAAAAGGAAGGTAACTAATAATTCAACTCTATAGAATCACTATTATATCATATAGATCATATATATCATATATATTCATAAAATTTATCATTTTACTATCAATTTAAAATATAAATTAAAAAGGAATCGCATCGTATTATGGAGAAGGTGGTCTGTACAAACGCATGAGTGACATTTAATTTCACAAAAGATTATATAGTAAAAAGGTTGAAATGATAATATCATTCCATAAGTATAAATATAAAATATAAAATAAAATCAATCATAATACCCATCCAAATAATATTCAAAACATGATATCAGCTCTATCCTCAGAGATATATAACCATGATTTAGATAAACTATAGGTATAAACATTTTTCCGTAATCTATACCCACAGTTTGAAAAACCTATTGGTACTGGTTGAGATATACCAATTGTTTTTTAATAACTATGGGAATATCCCCTTACACAGAAAAATTATCTTGGGATCCCCCTCCCTTCCTCATTCTAATTCCTAGTTCTTATCTCTCCCACAAGCCTCAAGTGGCTTAAGTACCCCCCTCCTATCCTCACGTGACTTGGGCATCCCCATCCCCTTCTCAAGAGAAATTTATCCCAAAAGCTAGGTGTTCTTACTCAATTTTTTGAATTGTGTATCTGGGTTCTATGAGAGGTAGGATTTATTTCCCTCCTCTTATTTCTTTTCTTGTCTTATTTAGTTGGTGGGGGTCCTTTCTCTCACAATTCCTCAAGTAAGGTTGTGGCATGTTATGATTAGTCCATTTTTTAAAAAATGGATATTTGTGGGTCAAAAATGGATTCCATGCAATAAATTTTTTTTATTTTATGTGATTCCCTAGTTTGTTTTGTGAAATTATATATGGTTTTAGTACTATTTGAAATTTTTTTACCCAAGGAAATTTTACCTTATTGAAGGGAATTTCAAGGCTGGTTATTTTTAACATGTTATGTGTAGGGGTGTTTGGGTATTAAACAAGTTAGAAACATTATGTAATAGAAATAGATTATTATATGATAGTTTTTAATTGTAATTAGTTTCATAATCATTATACAATGGTGTTTTTAAAAAACTTATGTTGGTATTAGTCTTTATTAAAAAATTTGGTGATTTACAAAATTATATTTTTCATTATGATGGGGATTTTTCCCATTAGTGGGTGGTTTTAAATTGTTTCAAAATGTGATTTTTTAATTAGACAAGGTGGTTATTTTTTTATTTTTTTCAAATGTGTTTCTTATTTAGTGGTTTAATTATTAGCATTTACACTTATCTTATTTGGAAAATTATTGAATAAGAGGGTCCATATTTTTCAAAAGAAGAAATTTTTTAAATCATATTTATTATTTTGTAGAGTGGTTTGATTTAACGTTAATGACCACATTGGGATGATTTCTCATTTGGATTTAACATTGTACTCTTGGAATGATCTACTATGAAAATAAATTACTTATCTTTGGGGGTCATTACACCTTCTAGTTTTAACACTTCCCTAGCTCCAAATATAGTTCCATGTGCTATCTTATCTTATTTTCTAATATCACGAATATTTATATAAAGGTGAAATATAGTGAGTATGTATATAGACCATTTATTTCATGTTGTTTAAACTGTCATCCTAGTCCTGATAGTTGGGTTGGTGGCATATGGTTTTTAATGACATGTAAATGTTTGCAAGAGTTTTGGAATCACTTATAGGACTATGCCTTGGTTTTTTCTTATGATACTCTTTATTAATTATTAGGATGGATAGAATAGTATTCTATAATAGTCTCTTACATCATGCATTATATTCAATTTGGTTTCCAATTAGTGTAATTTAATTTCCTATGTACTATACTTTTAATTTTTATTAGAATTTGGATATGTTTGTAATTATGGTTCACATTATTGTTTAGAAAATAATTTTTTCCTTGTAATAGAATTGATAGAAGATGTATATATCATAACTATCAGATTTCAAAAGATTTTCAAGTGATTTTGGATTTTTTTTATATTTCTCATTTAATAATGCTTCAGATAGAGGTCATATACATTGTCCATGTTATAATCAAGTTGTAAGACCATGGTTAAGATGAGAATAAGTTAGCTACCATATAATTATAGATAGATTAAAAAAAACTATTATGATTGGTATCATAATGGGGATATGCGACAATATTATACTATTTATGAATGGAATGAAATAAGTGATACAAAGAATTTGATATTTGACTGGTTTCCATTTTCACATCATCTAGAGAGATATAATATACTAGTGTGAGAAGAAAATTAAATCTATATGCATGAGTAAAAGATTAAATATGTTGATGTTTATAGAGTGAAGAATTTAGTGGATGATGTCAGAACTCCTGTATCTTTGGAATGTAATAAAATAACAAAGTTGGAATTTATAATGCGGTTATAACATGGATAAACCATGTGTGGAATTTATAATATTTATATTGATTATAATCTGTCATTTTTGTAGAACATTATTCCTAATGGTGTAGATATTCCCTCAAATAATTATAAATAATGGAAGTAAGTTAACCAACTCAATTTTGAAAATAATAAAACTAATTATTTTCTAAAAGATTATAATTTATTTTTGGAGGAAATAACTAATATTAATGATTGTAAAGAATTAGATACATCTTTATGGAAGTAAAATATAGATGTAACACCATCTTGTGTTCCATATAACGTAATGTTGTAGTTTTCACTGATTCCTTGGATTTAAAATCTATTCTTGTCTATAGAAATATCAGGCATTATGCTATGAAATGATGTTGAGAGAATTAATGGTAATTCTGAGTTGGTTCATCCTGTAGATAAATTGTCATGGTAGTAATTTGATGCACAACATCCCAATTTTGAAGATATGGTTTGTAATGTCAATTTTGGTCTATCATGGGATGGTTTTAATTTGTTTGGCTAGATTCTTAATGCTCACAACACATTGAAATTTTTATTCATATTTATAATCTTCCTCCATAGAAGTATATGAAAAAACCATTCACCTTCTTGAGTATACTAATATATAAAACTTTTGATACTAGTGATAATATAGACATCAAATTTCCACCTTTAATAAGAGAGTAGAAGCAATTTTGGGATATGGGTGTGCACACATTCTATACTTCTACAAAAATATAATTTAGATCCATGTTTCTATTCTATGGACTATTAATAATTTACATACTTATGGAATGATACTTGTTTGGATCATAAAGGGTAAACTATCTTGTACTATTTGTATGAAGAATACTTGATTGTGAAGGCTTAAATATCGTCAAAGCTTCAGTTTCATGGGGAATCTATGATTATTTCCAATGTATCATCAATTCAGGAAGAATCACTGGAGGTTTTATTATAATATTGACATTGAATAGCAACCTAAAATTATGTTAGGATATTTTATACTTAATGAATTTAATGATATTATTTTATAATTAAGGAAATGTTAGATGAAATCTAAGAAGTGAAAAAATGTTGACACTAAAGCCACTTATAATTGGAAAAAGTGAAATATCTTTTTGGAGTTTCCATATTTCTCTACCAGTTTGTTATATCATTATTTAGACATAATGAAAATTTGGAAAAATATAAGTAAAATTTTGGTTAAAATTATTCATAATATCCCGGGGAGTCGTAAACATTACTTCCAAAATATCTATGAATTTTTGGATTGGGTATTTGACCAGAATTGCTTCATGTGTGTATAGGTGAAACAATATAAAGTTCCCTATGCTTCTTATGTGATTAAAACGTTAGATGAAAATCAATTTTCAGAAGTATTTGAAAATATCAAGGTTCTTGATGGATATTCTTGAAAAATATATAAATGATAAAATATAAGGTATTTGAAACTAAAATCCCTAAAAACTCATGATTATCACATTATTCTTCATAAATTGATTCATATTATAAATAGGAATTTTCTATCCAATAATTTAACTGTGATATTGATTTTATTATGAATTTTTTTTAGATTCATTTGTTCTAAAAGGTTATTAAAGACTCTATTGATCAAAAATGTATCAGGAGGCACCAATAATATTTGGTGAGTTATAAAAACATTCCTCCATAAATTTTCACATGCATGATGCATTTATCAGTTCATCTTTCTACTAAAACACTTCTTAGGGTACCCGTTTATTTTTATTTGATATATCCAACTAAAATAAATATGTTTACAATGAACTCTTAGGTTCAAAATAATAATCATCCTGAAGGTTTGACTGTGAAAGGTTATGTGGATCAAGAATGTATGTACTTTTTTTAGTGTATTATTCTAATGTGATCAAAAGACATAAATAGACAATGATAAATGAATATGATTAGTATGGATAAATTTATCACTAATTTCCATATCTTCCCCAAACATGAGGAATTATTACATCATATATATTGGTTACACTGAGCCTTGAAGAGTGGGATATGGAACATCACACAATCATGTTTATGTGTGATTTTTTTGATGACTATATCAAGTATGTAATTTTAATATTTTTATGTTATATCATACTATTTCATTTCACATTTTTTATAAAATTTATTATCATTTTATGTTTGTAATATAAACACATTATAAGTAGAGTTCATCGATATTTTCCTTTGAGAGGGAGAGAGGAATTTCATAGCCAAGAGTTTCCTTCATAGTTGAAATCAAAGGTATAAAAATTAAATTAATTGACATAAAATATAACTAATTATTTAATTATATTGTTCATATGTATTTAAATTGTTGAGTATACCATTTGAATCTATTTCTCAGGATTAAAGATCATTAGATTTGGGTCCCAATTATTTGGCTCGTGAATGAAAATATTCAATAATATATGGGTATAAATTTTTTACAACTAACCGAGCAGGGAAAAAAAGAATACAACATGATGTCATTATGTTAATTACTACAATATACTATGATGACAGTGCCTTAGATAGTCATCCCTGATATGGAAACATGTCTTATTATGTACTTTTAAAGAAAATATATATTTTGGATTACTACACTCAAGGCCGAGTCACTATGATGAAATGTAAATGGTTTGATTCAATGAAGTACATTTATTGACGAATGTAGATTTCAAGATGCTGACATGAGGAAATTATTGGCAACCTATGAACAATAAATTTTGGAATCAATGGAAAAACAAATGTTTAATGTGAAAGATCATATGATACAGAATAATGAGGTCATTAATAAAGTAATTCCAAGAAATATTTTTCATGATGCTTGGGATGAAATTGACACCATTGATGCCCCATTAGCATTTTTCAAAAAATTTCATTTGATGACTCAAATTGTCTCATTGTGAGATTTTATGTCAAACTTGAAGTAGTGGTGGGTAATTTATTGAAGAAACCATATATGTTCAAAGATCATTCAGTTTACCTTGAAACAGGTTTTCTCAGGTTGGTATTACTGTAATTACATTAAATTAGTTTCAGTTTGGAATGATATGTTAGTTTTAATATTTTTTAGTTTTTTCATTTAATTATATTTATTTCAAAATAGAGAATAGGGTTTACAATATGTATTTAAAAATGTATAACTTGGTTTTAAATTAGTGTTACTAAAACATATCATGCCAATTTTCATGAATTTTTTGAATTATAAGTTGTGTGAATGATTTTTAAAAGCTATTTCGAATAAATGTACATTTAATCCTCATACAGATTTTGAAAAATATTGCATAAGTTGAAAGGAATAAATTTTTTTATGATGATCAAAAGATACAAGAGCGTGGGTTTCCTCCTATACTTCCCTATGTGAGTATAATAATTATAATATTTTTCTTCTATATTACGTAAAATGGGATGTACATATTCTTTAATAAATTTTTTAGGGGTATTCAGTTTCACAAGAGTTAACTCCTCCTCATCCTACTAGAATGGATATGAGTGGGGATGATCCTAGAATTAGGCGTAGAACCCATAATACACGTTATTACCCTGAACCAGTAGTGGAAACCCCATCTACTACACATTTTCATCCTCTTCTTGAGCCATTAGGGATGCTCCCAACCATACCTCCATCATCATCATCTCATTTAGATTCTTCTTCACATATTATGTACATGCTGCCTCCAGGGATGGTGCCACCTTTACCATATCTGTATCCTTTGATGTATCCCCAACCCAAATACCTATATAATTCCATGTATGTACCACATACATTTCCTACTTTCCAACTATAATTTGATGATTATATTCCTTCATATTCTACTCCAGTGCATGTATATCACCCAGATCATGCATTGTAACTAACACATCCTTTAGAGGATACTGATCATAGACAACCCATAGATCCATCAGAGCCTATTGAGTAGTGTTCATTGAGTTTTTTATTATATGTGTTTCATGTTATATCACATCATTTTTTTCATGTTGTAACAATACTTAATTCTTCCTTTCACCTTCTTTTATTATTTAGTGGTATCTTCTAGTAGGTGACTTGGGAGCACCCATATATGGGAATCCTGGAATCTCCAACCCCAAATAATGATGGATTAAAATTAAGAAAATTAGATGATAGGTAAAAATGCCAAGAAGTGTAGTAGATTCATGGGAAATTTACCCAAGTACCATGATACCATTACGATGGAACTAGTCACATGAAGACATATCTGAAATGAACTTAAGGTCAAAGAATGTGAACAGATATGGGTTAGTAAATATATTAAATTTATTTTTATATTATTGTTGTATTTATATTAATTAACATATATATCGCAACACCAGTTTAACTTTATTGATTGGGAAACTGTTATGGTTGCAAGGTTAATTGACCATCAAGAGTTCTGGATATCATATAAGCATGAGTTATATATTGGTTAGAATATTAGAGTTGGTTCTAATTTAAAGGCTGTACCCATATTCCCAAAATTTAAAACAACTTGATATAAAAAAATGAAGATATATTAGAAGAGTGTTGAGTTTAAGGTATTCCCAATTTTAATGGTTTTAATATAAAAATTTATTCTTATTACTTGTATTTATTATAAATTTTTATAAATTTTTATGAAAAAACAAAAAATAAAAAAGATTAAATTACCCATCTTCACACAATGAGGGGCACTAAACTTATCAAACATGAGAATATCTATGTACTTTAATATAAATATAAATTATATCAATATTTATATTGTTACCTAGATATATTTTCATGCTAAAATTTTTGTTTTATTATCACTAATACTTTTAATATAAATATAAAAATACCACTTTAAAATGGATGAATTGCCTAATAGAAAATTATCCCAATGTCCAAATGGTCAAATGGACAATTGGCCTAATGTACTAATGGCCAATTTTCCTGATCGAATAATGGACTATTTATCTAATGGCCTAATGTCCAATAGGAAAATTGGAATAATTTCCTTATAGACTAATGACCAATTGCCTTAATTGATTAACGGCGTAACAAAAAATTTCATAATTTTCCGAATTAACAAATAGAAAATTGGAAAATTGTCCTAATGGAAGGACTACATAATGATCAATTGGATAATGGGAATAATGGTATAATGGATAAATTTCTAATTGGACAAATGGTGTAATGGACTAAATACCAATTGGCCTAATGTAATAATGGATAACTTTCTTAATTCCCTAACAACCAATTGAACTAATTAGAATAACTAACTAATGAACAATTGGAAAACTGGACTAATGGCATAACAACCTATTGGAAAATTGGCCGAATAACCTATCCTCCAATTTTCCAATTGGCCTAATGGACTAATGATAAATAGGGATAATTGGACTAACAGCCTAGTGGCTAATTGGAAAATTCCCTTAATGTGCTAATGAACTAATGGAAAATTGACTAATTGATCAAATGGCCTAATGGGAAATTGGCCAATTTTTCTAGTGGTCTAATGGAGAATTAGAAAATTACTCTATTAGTCTAATGGACTACTGGAAAATTGTCCAATTGGAAAATTGGAGTAATGGACTAAGGGTCTAATGTCCTAATGTATAATTGGAAAACTGGATTAATGGACTAATGTAAAATTGACCTAATGGCCTAATGACCAATTGAATAATTGACATAATTTCCTAATTTCCAATTGTCTTATTGGCCTAATTTCCTAACGTCCAAACAACCAATTGAGCTAATGGCCTAATATCCAATTATACAATTTCCCTAATGATCTAATGGACAATTGACCTAATGGACTAATGGAAAATTTTCCTAACAACCAAATGGACAATTGCCCCAATGGCCTAATGGTATAATATTCTAATGAACAATTAGGCCAATGGACTAATGGTCAATTATCCTAATGGACTAGTGACATAATTTCCTATTGTCCATTTCTTCTAATGGAGAATTATCCTAAAGGACTAATAGAAATTTGGCCGAATGTACTAATGGAAAATTGGCCTAGTGACCTAATGAAATAAAAGATTAATAACCAATTACCCAAATGACCAAATAGACTAACAACCTAATGGCCTAAGGGCCTACCAATTGGCCTAATGTAATTGTTGCATAATGTCCAATTGGGAAATAGGAATAATAGCGTAATAGCCAATTGGCCTGATGACCTAATGGAAAATTGGGATCATGACCTAAAGGCTAATTGGAATAATGACCTAATGTCCAATTGACCTAACGACCTAATGTTCAATATACCTAAAAGAGTAACGACCAATTGGACAGAAAGCCTAATGGAGAATTGTATTAAATGCCTAATGGCCAATTGGAAAAACGAACTAATGAAAAATTAGCCTAATCACCTAATCTCCTAATATCAAATTTTAATAATGTCCTAACGACATAATGGAAAATTGGACAGTTTTCCTAAAGGACTAATGACCATTTAGCCAAATGAACTAATGATCAACTGGCCTGACGACCAATTCACCTAATGTCCCAATATCCAATTGGTCTAATGGCCTAATGAGTAATTGTCCTAGTGTTCTAAATTCCAAATAGCCAATTGGACAATTGGACTAAGGGCCTAAAGTCCAATTGGCCTAGTGGAATAATGTCCAATTAGCCAATTGGTCTAACAGACTAAATGCTAATTGGTCAAATGACATGATAAAAAATTAGGCTAATGGCCTAATAGCCTAATGTCCTAATGACCAATTACATAGTTGACCTAAAGGACTAATGTCCTAATGACCAATTGGCCTAATTATCTAACATCCAATTGGTCATTTGGCCTAATGTCTTAACGACCAATTGGCATAATTGCTTAATAGCCAATTGGCCAGCTACCCTAATGGCCTAATGAACAATCGTCCTAATTGAAAAAAAGACGTAATTGACCATATACAATTTTTCCTAATAACCTAAAAACATAGTTTCTAATTGGAAAATTTCTATAATGGAATAATGAATAGTTGGCCATTTGTTTTAATGATCATTAGTTCATTATCCAGTTGAAATTATTTATGACATAAAAATAAAGTATTTATATTTAATGATTAAGAATTGATCATAAATACACGATTTGAATTATTCAAATTAGGGACTTTATTTGGATACAATTGAAACCACATAAAAAGATTTTTGATGATTGATTTGATCAAGGAATAAATATTATTTTCTATGTTGAATATTGATCAACTAATTAGTTTTCATAATAAATTTAAATATAAAATATTAATATTAAATAAAAATATCATTCATATAATGAAAATTCCATATAATTAATAATATGAACTTCATATTATGAAATGAATATAATGAATTAATATTCAATATTACAGAAGGTTGATATAGAGTATCTAAAATTATACACTGTTTATAATTAACTTTTATTTATGAATTTTTTATCATTATTTATCAGATGTTTATATTTATAAAATGTTCATTACTTTAAAAGTTATACCCTTTTATTACTATTCAATATTATAAAATTTTTATATTTTGAAAATGTGTATACTAATTAATTTAATTTGCATCAAGTTGTATTGGGAATCAGAGGCTCTGTGCCTTGGGAGAAATTATTTTTCTCGAGTTGGAAGAAAAATCATGGAAGTGAAATAAATGAACAAATAGAAGAAAATATTTTATTTTTTATTTATATTTCAACTATTTAAATAAATTAATAATTAAATATATTATTTATATTTTCAACAGTCTTCCGTAGAGGCCCTTAATGATAAACAAGATGAAATATTGGGGCCAAATGATCATTTGAGTTAGGTATTAGGTGAGTAGCACCATGGGAGAGTCTGATATTTACCTATGAAAAGCATAATCCCTACAAGGAATTGGTCCTCATCGGGGACCCTACAAACCTATCAGACCACCGAGTTGCAAAGAGATCATATAGAAGTAGATGAAGATGAAATAAAATCTTTACTGGAGTATGAAAGAAGTAAACTGATCACCGAACACTTCCTAAAATATTTTTTAGTTATAATCCATCACTTCTATCAAAATATTATAATAATTTTGATTCATATATAGAATAAATGTTCTCTTTAATTGATACCTTGAGTGATAGAAATGAGGATACTAGTGGCGGTAAAGCTGATGAAGGTTATGATGATGATGATGTTGCCGATATTCTAGATGATGTTGTTGGTGATGAGGATGTTTCTTATGGTGATAAGGATGAGGATTTTGGAAATTGGTGAGATATTGATCCCCTCCATTTTTTACTTAGCAGCAAAGTGACATGTGGATGTTATTTAATGACTTTCATTGATTGGTTGTATAGATGAATATGTATGCTGTAGTATTCTAAATGCTTTGAAAATTATTACAAGAAGTGTTTTTGAATGCTAAATATAAAATATACTTTTAAAATTGAATGTGTTCTATGTTTTTTATTTTATTTACAGGTTCAACGGCTAGAAGAGCTGCTGCTGCTGCCAAATGAGGACATATACCTATACCCATGGTTTGGAAAACTGTGGGTATATGTTTTTTATGAGAAAAAAGCATACCAATTTTTTTTAATCATGGTTATATATATATACCCATGAAATGGGTTAAATTATGGTTATCAAAAAATCCTCTAAGGATGTACCAATGGTGCTTATAGAAACCACGAGTATAACTCTATAGTGACGACTCTCAAAGATATGGTTTCTAAAACTAGGGGAATAGGATATACCCATGGTTTTAGAGGCTATAAAAATGGTTCTAAAACTTAGGTATACGGTGTTATTATAGTAATTATGGTGATGAAAAATTAATTGTATCTCTACGTGGAGATAGTAATCCGTATGTACGCCCAATCGATACTTTCACTTATTTTTTGATTGGAAAGGGTTGTAGAATTGTGTTTTCATAATTAGAATAAACTTTTAGCTTATTGATGATACTAATTTCATTATTTTGTGATAAATATCATATATTTAGAAAATATAAAGAATAATTAAAAAATAAATTGATCAGGTAGGGCTATTACATCTTCTTCAAAAAGGCTCCTTTAGATATCCTCTAAAGGGATCTATGACTGGTCCTTCGGATGACCGGGACCACTAGACTTTTCTTAGGAAAGTGGTGAAGAGAAATTTTCAGATTATGTTTAATCTCAAAGGGTCAATGTGGTGTATTGAATTGAGGGTGAAGGCTCCACTTTATAATTTAGGTGAGGGGAACCTTTGTAATTTCTCAAAATATTAATTTATAGAAAATTAAATCTCAATCCAAATACCACTGAATGAGAATTTATTTGAAGATAAGATGATATAGGGTTGTAATACTATACACCAATATATTTTAGTCAAGTTTTGGAGTAATCTTAAACCTTATAATTTTTATTGACCCTTAGTTAATCTATTTTAATTTTTACTATTATAACAATTTTTCAATATTAAAAGGTTATATTTTTTTTACATACAAGTTATACATTGAAAAATAAATAGAAAAATTCAGGATATTTTTTACAATAAATTAGCCCTTTTTTCCAAATTTAATATTTTTGTGATTTTAAAATAATTAAATAAAATATTATTTTTTTTGAAAATATCATTATTGTCAAATTTGATGTGATTCATCACTTAAAATTTAAAAACATCAATTAAATACTTATAATTTGAAAACGTATTATAATTTATTGAAACAAATGTTTTTTTATCTTTAAAATTCATAGATATCCTGAATTATATCAAATTATAATACTTTTACTTTTTAAAATATCATTTATTTGTTTTTTCCATTAATTTAATATTTACACCATCAACATTGTGAAAGTATTTAAGGTAATTATTTAATTACAATAAATTATAAATTAATTAACACGAATAAGATAAATATTTTATATTTTAAAATACTATTTATAGTTGATCATATCTTTTGAATAACATCACATTAAAAATATTAAATTTGTTAAAAACATTGCGTGACATGTTTGACATTTATTTAAATAAAATACTATAAAGGTTATAATCTTATCTGAGTTTTCAAAAAGGACATAAATTCAACCCTCAGATGATTATGTTTGATATATAATCATAAAATAATATTTTGGCAAGTTTTTGGTTTATTTGACAGTTCTTATCAATTTATTTTTAACTATAATTGCATAATTTTCCCATTAGTGTTTTAATAAAATTAAAAAGTTTACTATTCATATTGACTGATAATAAAAGTATTATATATACTATATTTTGACCAACTTATTTTAAATACAGAATACATTTTTTTAAATTCAAAACATATATATTTTAGAATTCAATTAAAATTAAACTGAAAAAACACAATGAAAAATAGTTTTTAAGAAAAACTCTCCTTTTAAATATAAAATGTTTTTATACTAGATTCTAGTAAATATTTAATTTTTTTAAAAATCAATTGAATTAATTTAAATCAAAATTAAATAATTAAAACTTAAAACTAATCCAAAAAATAATTTCTACTTGTAAATACTTTAAAAATAAATATATTTTTCAATAAAAATAAGTAATTTCTAATATTCCTTGAAAAGCCAATATTTCCATAAAATTATAAAAATTAATTCTCATATATCTTTGACATGATGAGTTTAAAAATGAAATTAATTTTTTAGAACTTATAGAAATTCATATTCATTCATAAAAATAAGAAAACACCATTTTTGATGGAAATGTATTTATTGAAGAATGAAATGACCTTACTAAACATTTTGTGATTATTTTATGAGAACTTAACAATACATTCATATTGAGTTTTAAATTTATATTTATTTCCTAAATTAGTTATTCCTATTTAGTTTATCAAATTTAATGACTAGGTTATTAGAGAAATATAATATTTTATTAATTTTTCACAGTTCTTCTAAACTCACCATTGCATGTAACACATGCTATCCAAAAAATAAAATTGTTTACTATATCATAAAAATATTGGGGTTCCACAATTTTAAAGGTTTTGAATGCTGGAAACAAATTATTTAAATATAACATGGTAGTTTAAAATTTTATCTAACATTTTAAAATGTTTTAATTTGATTGAAATCAAGATTTGAGTTAAGAAATAATTAAATGGGAAATAAATGGAGTGTACAGTGAGTTTTAAGAAATACCAATAAAACCTATATATTTATTCTTAGTGTAGTTGGGGGTTGGCTTAGTGGTAAGCACCCCATAATCCTACATGAAAAATGGGGGTTCCAAACCCATTGGGCATAGGCTCATGTAGTAGAACTATAGCGTACTTTAGCGGCGGCAGGGTACTGTAGTGGCAGTAGGGTACTGTGCGGGATTGTAGCACCTCTAGTACTATAGCAGTACTATTCACAGAATGGGATTTGTGCCAAAATTTTGGGTCTATGGGCCATGTAATGGGCTAAATGCCCGTTGGGCCTTTGAGCTATGTAATGGGTCTCCCTCTAGCCAGTTAAAAGAGGTATTTGATTTGATTTAATAATAAATGAGGCTTTGGCCCCAACCTTTATATATTTATTCTTAGTATTAGGGAAATATATCCCATTTTAATAATCAACCATTTATCAAGTCTTCATGATCCTAGAGCCTTCTCTATAAGTATTTTTAATCCCTTAGTGCTCATTAGAAGATTCTTTTGGCATGATTCCTACTAGTTTGCTCATAGACAGATTGTTATTTATATGACCAGTTTCTAATTATGGGAAAACTTTTGATACTATGAACTATGAGTGGGTCCTTTAAGTGGTATCTTAGGAATATTACTAGAGTGGATGGATTTTTGTGAAATGATAATGAAATAATTAAAGAACGAGGTTGGTTCTTGATACTTACTTATGATGATATAAGAAAAGAATTAATAGTTCTATCAATAATCGGATTAGAATACTCAAATGAAAATCTTGATAATGAAAATGAAATAATATTTATTAATTTTTAATAAATTAATTAATATTGATTCATGTATGGTATTTTATATCTGTTCCTTAGTAGTGCTAGCCAGGTGTTCTAAGTGAGGATATTTGAAATGGAGTCTAAGGAAATGTAGTTTCCTATAGTATAATTGAGCTATAATTTTATGTATGATTGTTTAATTCATAAATAACCTACCATTTAAGGAAGGGAAACTTATTACTAGAGGTTTTATAGGGGTTTTCCCCAACATCCAGGTTAACAAAAATTCATATGGTTGACTATCCCATCTCCCCAATCTCTCTTCAGATATAGTATTATGTGTGAGTATACACAGGGGAAATTCTTCACATACATGTGTACTTATAGTTTTGATGGATTGGGTTTATTGCACATTTATATATTTTTCATATAATATCAGAATGATTATTAAAATTGTGTTATGTATGGGTTGTGTAGGATTGAGGTATTGTTTATAACACACATGTAATTGTGGCTTCTAAAAATAACCTAGTTATTATGTTGAGTATGTGGATATGATTATGTGTTATACAAGGTTGGTATTATGATATGTTTTCCTAGGTGTTTTTGGGTAGGATTACTATGAAAGAGACGTGAGAACATGATGTGTGATGTTGGGGTGTATGAGTGGAAAACCAATGGGGAAGTGGCTCTGGGGTACCCATTTCCATATAAATATATTTTCTTAATATTGTGGTCATATTTTTATCTTTATTTAGTGAGTAAGTCATGGTGAGGAATATAAAGGAATGGTATAACCATTTAGGTGATGAGTTAGTTTCATTTATTTTCACACATGACTTTAATAATGTTATTCACATTTTTTGTGAGATGTTTTAAGGTGGATAATTTGGAGTATACATTTATGCTCACTCTATATATATATACAAACAAATTTTTTAGTTTTTTAGGTTTTGTTTGTTAATTTATATGGATACTAATAGTTTGAGGAGTTTTTCAGGAGCTATTGGAGATTCGTGGTCATTTTCAAGGGGTTTTCACCTTTTCATTTTCATTTAGGGGTATCCAATTATATTAAAAAATCATGAATCATGAATTATGATTAATTTTAATATACAGGAGTTGTTTGGTAGTTTTTATCATCATATTTATTACTTATAAAATCATTATTAGGGTAAGGCCACCAATTTTTGTGATTATATACCCTCAGTTCTAGTCTCCAACCCATGGAAAATTAGTGGCAGGATTCTGTTATCATTAAATCCCTTTATCCATTGTTGGACTAAGAAGGGCACATTTAGAGGGATGAGGTTGTGACATTGAATTTCTAGAAATTAATCTTCTAGAATGATCCTTCCTATCCCAACTGTTCTACTATAATCTTTTTTTCCTCCATGTTTTAGTTTGTTCACTAAAACTAAATACATTGTAATTTAAAAATAATATATATTTATGGTTTTTAGTATTAATAAATACCTATTGACACAATTATTGTTATTATGTATAACATTATTATGATAATTATATAGAATATTCATTGCATTGAAAATATCATGAGCAATTTACACCTTCATGATTACATTGATATCAAATAATGATATTCTCAAACATAAATTCTATGGTCGTATAAAATTATATTACGGGTCACCTAGTATGTCAATTTTTACATTTGAGTAATAATAAGTAGATGATACAAAATCTCATGAGTTTTCACTTGGTAATCGTCAAAATGGGTGAATATAAGAACAGATCCTCCAATAGGAATTTCACACGGTAGTGCATAATTAAATATTCCTTTCTACAAGCATGTGTAATACTATTTAAACTTTAGGATTATTATTAATTCATGTAATGACTTGAGAACTTTGATATTTTTTCATAAATCATAAGGGAATGTGTTTATAGTGAAGTTGGGTATGTTATGTGCATCATCAATGATATATTATTAAGGAATAAGTTGAGTAATTGTTTTTACCTTCAATCTATTTGGATATTAAAAGCTCAACCCATTTATTTAAATTAAATCAAGAAATTATATTCTATGGTCATGGTTTAAGGAAATGTCTACTATAGATAATAAAATAAATAGATATCAAGAATATAGGTTGATGACAAGGGTGTGCAACCTACTTAATGAGATATCATGAAAAAGGGATCATATTAAGTACTCAATATTTATATTTGGTTTTTGTCATTGAGACCCATTGCTTGATAGTATTCTTATAATTTAAACAAGGTTTCCTAATTCCACTGAGGAATAAACTTGGAAGGTCATAAAAAAAAAGTTTTTGTCGATCTTAATTAAATATTATTTGTTTTTAATATCTTAAATAAACAATATTCTCTAAATTGAGAAGTAAACTTTCTTTGTTATTTACAGATTGAATATATTAAATAAATATCAATTATCAAGGTAATTTTTTAATTACATGGATTAATATAGTATTTAGTCATCTCTTGTTATTCATATGGTAATAAATAAATATTTATTGATTGTTAATTTTTTTAAGGAATAAAATATTAAAATATATATTTTATTTTCCAAAATGTGAATATAAAATTTACTTATTTATTGAATTTATAATATTTATCTATTATTATTCAAAATGTAATAAATAATTATTTATTAATAAATATATTATTTATTTAAATGAATATTCAAATAAATAATATTTTTATTATCTAGAACATAAATATAATATTAAATTTTAACATTTAAATATTTATTTGGGAAATCAATAAATTTTAAGAAGGAAGAGGTTACCGAATTATCGTTTTGGAGAAAAATAATTATTTATCATAATGTAAATAATATTTATCATTGTTCATGGTAGCGTACCCCATGAAAAATAATAATAATAATAATATTTTACAAGAAATGGGGTTCATTATGAGTTTGATAAATTATTAAGGGAATTTGTGTAACTAGTTAAATATGTTAAACCATAACCCTTAGTATATTATTCAAAAATTGTGAGAGTTTTTGGAGGTTTTTCGTTACACACAACATTCACTTCCCTAGATAATTATCTCTTAATGAAGAACAACATGAGTGTTTTTCTAAGATGTTTGAGTGGTTATCCCTTCCCCCACTCCATCCACTCAAATTGAAGATATCAAGAGATGGCCTTTATAGACTCATTAGTTCATGATAGAGATCAATGGATAAATGAAAGATGATTGGTTCTATTCAATGATCACATTCCATTTCATTAGCTTTATTTAGAGATCGAATGAGCACATGTGGATCACTATTAGAGAGGATTTTATTTAGGTCCTCACAATTCAACGATTATACACTGATCAGTTTTGAACGATCAAGACCATCAATTAATAATGACATGAAATCTTTTTTCCTTCAAATTAATTATAAATTTTTATGAGATGATCTTATCTAGGTTCTAGATAAAATATTTTTCAATATTATTCATAATAACATTCATTTTCCATGATGTTCATCGTCATTTACATTATGGATGATCCATTGTATAAGAAAAAATATGTTTTGGTTATATGCCCAATAGGTGTTTCATATATGTCAGGAATCATCACTCCACAATGCCAAATATGGAACTCGAAAAACAACCAAATGTCATAAAATTGTTTTTTAATTCATTAATCATATCAAACTGTTTACATCCACTTTTCAAGTCACATTTTATCTCACCTTGATATAAATTCCATTACATTTTCTTGTGATTTGTTATCTTGATTTCTTGTTTTGATAAAAACAATATTTTTATTGATTTTCAATTATCAGGAATTCCAAACTCTCCTAGATTAGGAAAACCATAATCCTAGAAATTCCATATCTTCCACCATTTAATTATCAATCTATATCTTACCCATTGAAATTCCATTATCTAAAAAATAGTGAACTAGAACCACCTAGCCTCCTACAATAAGATGTTACTTATATATTTTATCTTAAATAAGAAGTATCTCGAATGGCCTAAAACTCCAAAACACACCCTAAAAAATAAAAATCTAGAACTAGGTACACCTATCTATAGAAATCAAGGAATTCTATTCCACATTTTATAATTTGGGTATAATAGTAGAGATTTTGATTCATCAACATTTTGATAGTCTATTATTTTAAAAATATCAATCGAAAAAAGGAGAATTTATTATCTTTTTTCAAAATTAATATGAATAAAAAAGATATAAAATTTCAAGGATATTTCTTAGTAACCCTTATAACATTAAAAAAACATCCTTATAGAAGAAATGAAAAATATATAATCAAATTATTCATGTGTGAGTGTATTATCTTTCATTAACTTTTTGAATTTGATAATTTTTTAAATACCTTTCTGATTGAAAATCATTCATTGAAAAAATATTTTTTGAATTGGAAATGTTTTTTTAAAATAGATCTTAATTTTATAACTTCTGTTTAAAATAGTTTGAGGTTTAATAGTTACATGTGATAATGGCGATGAGGGATCAGGTTCCCAGAGCTAGATATTTTTTCCTAGTAGTCAATATATTCAGTGAACAACGTTCATTAATTATTAAATTTTAATTAGGTTACAATTTTATGCCTCATTAAATATTAAATATTAAATAATATTTACACAAATATTTATATTTTTTAGGTGGATAGATAATAACCATAGAAAATCATGTAGAAAAATTTACGTTGTAATCAACACATCCCCACACTCTCTTTGGTAGTCCATAGTGATACATGATCAAGACCAACATGTGAAAAATTAGTTGCGCGCACCCATCGACACCCACCCCTTTTCCCAGACCTATTGCCACTTCCAACCATTATTAAAATGGGATTTTAATTGATGGTAAGAACTCTTTATAAGGTTTTTATCATAGAAAATAGAAAATAATTCATGAATTCGATGAGAAAATAATGGTTGGTTTTTGCGATGGTGGGAATAGTTCAGGTACTCAAGGATTATGGTATCTTTCAGTGGAATTTCATCATAAGACACATCCACCACCATACCAAGTCACCCAACTTGGACTTCCTCTACATATATCCTTGAGAAGTTATTATTTCTATCATAATTGAAATTTTTTCTAACAACATGAATATAATAGATATATATACGTTTGGGAGGATGGAAAAGTCTCTCACGTAGAGTAGAGGTTTATAATTAAGTTTGATTATAATGAAAACCCAACTAGGCCACATGGAACATAGTTTAGGACTACATGACATTGAAATTTTAATCCAGGATAAATATTTTATTCCTTGAATGGAGTATCAACAACAAGTTAGTGTAATATATTTAATCGAAGTCTATAATGGTAAAATTTATAAACTTGTTTATTTAGTTTTCCAATGGTTTAAATATTATCTATTTCATATGACTAATAATTAATTTATTCAATTATAGATGATGTTTCACATTAAATAGATTAAAGAAATTAAGGAAAAGTGTTTATCCTTTCTAAAAATCACATGGGAAAATTTTATTTAATTTCTATTTTTTGGGGTAAATTGAATAATGATCCATGACTTACGTATGAGTTTATATATATAGAGACATGGTAGATTTTTGTAAATAGTCGGTGGGAAGAAACTTTAAGTTACATTTTGGTTGTTTGTAAAATGTTCTTTTAAATTATTTTTTATTAATTTATAACTTATTTAATTTTTATTATGTAATAGGCCCCTAGGAAAACTCATAACGAAATACAGTCTCAAAATTTATACTCTCATAAACTTTCATACTGAGGGTATCAATTATTATAGGGTAAAATTATTAAAGAAAAAATTAATCAATTGAGATACAAGTCATATAGTGGATCCTAAGTGGTTCCATATGGATCTCCATCTCCCCCTCATCATGGAAAAATATAAAAAATAGAGAATGAAAAAATGGGTATGTTTATTACTGATCCAACAAAAGAAGTAGCTGAAAATATTTTAAGTAATTAATTTTTTATTTTTTTAAATATTAATATTTTGAAAATTTATCTAACTAATTTAACATTTCAAAATATTATTTTAGGATTTTTTTAGGGTAAAATGACCTTGGGGAAATTTATCCCTGGTGGTAGGATGTATATTATTACAACTGTATAAGGAAATACAGAACACCTAGTCACGTTGGAGGGTATAAAGAGTGTATCTGTATTAGGAATTTTGTTGGTCATGCCCCTAGTGTAGAATATATGGGGGAAGAATATAAAGGATAAATATATTCATTAAATGTAGATCTATGATACTTTAATGATCTGATAAATGATATAACTAAATAATAATTAATGGCTCTGCTCATAGAAGCAATGATACAGACACAACCTATGCTACCTAACAACCTATATTCTCTACCTCCTTAGTCAGACCCGACCGTGGAATATGAGTTTCATGTTAGGGATCCCCATGTACATACCATAACATTCAAAATTATATATAATTAGGGGGATTATATAAATCATAAACTTATGAATTTTGGTCAGTTAAGGGTGGTGATAGATGATATTATTTACAAAACTACTTGAGTACTACTGTTTACTGGGGTTTTGTATATAGTTATATAAAGTATTATTTATTTTCTACTTTGGATAGATAATATTTTTCATTATCTAAATCAGGAGGGATTTTTTTAATTTAATTTTTTATTATCATTAAATTCAGAATAATTTATAATATTTACATACAAATACCTTATATATGAGTATTTGAAATCAATGGAATCACTAAAATGGAAATGAAAAATATAGGAACCAACAACTTCAAATACTCATCAAGATGTTGATGGGGGTGACAATGTAGACACAATTTTGTTCTATATGATATAATTATTTTAATTTTCTAATAAGTGATGATATATGTGTAAAATATTATATATTAAATATATTTTAATTTGACATCCTCGATGTTGTAATGGGTGAGGAGCTCATCGTACCCATTTTGTAGTTGGTTTCCATGTAAGTAAATTTCAATTATTAATTTTATTTTGTGAAAACAAATGTTATTTTAACTTGATTAATTAATTTTATAATCAATTATCTTCCTACTCTTTTCATCAAATAGGATTTCACTTCATTTTAAGGTGTTATGGACACATAATTCATTTACATAGTTGTGAAATTCTTGAAGCAAAATTCCGAAATTGAATGTAAATATATAAATATATATAATGTGAAAAAAACATAGATTACATGTCGGTTTTTCTATTCCTTTAATGATATGAAAACATATATAAATATGAACCATAATTCATTATACAATTATTAATGATGAAGTTTTAATATTTTAGAGGATATTAGAGGTTATGCATATTTTCCCAAATGAATATAAAGAATATTTGTTATTCCATTTATTGGTTGGTGTTAAAATAAGATTTAATAATTTAATAAATAATTATGTCTTATTATATTATTTTAGATTTTAATATTAATTTATTAATATTTTATACATTTTTATATTAATTTTTGAAATTACAATCTGTCATGATTTGAGTTCAATAGGGTTCATATTTTAATAGTGGAACAAAACAAATTGAATATGTGGAAGTTTAAATAGATAACTTCTATATTAGTGAATAATTGTGTTTTCTTACACAAATAGTCTTTATATTATAAAAATATTGTTTCATAAAACTACTAGAATCATTAATGATACAATTCTTAATGTGGGTATTATAGTTTATGATACATTTATGACTCAACTATTATCTTTATTTTAATTAATCATGAAAAGGAAAAAGACAAAACAATATGATTATGATGGCCTAAAATAATGTAGTCCAAGGGAATCCCCTATGACTAGATCCACTAATTTATGGATGAACATATCCAAGCTGGAAAAGAATGTGACGAGACTATCTTTTGAAGCCTTTAATGCAAGGAAATATGTGACTTTGTTTACCAATTGATAGGTATGAAGAAAATTTATATAGGTATGAAGAACATTCATGATATTGTTGATATAACTTTTACACATTCATATGAGATATGGAATAGACCAAGGTGTAGATTATAATCCTCATAGGGAGTTAAAAATAGTTTTGGAGTCAGTTTCAACTATTGAAAGTTCAATATTGTCCTGCCTACAAAGAGGGAGACACATCATCTTTTCCTAGGCCACCACCTGAAGAGAGTTTTCATTCCCAAAGAATACTATGGAAGTAATGATAAATACACCACTATTATCATGAACTACACAACCCCAACACATATTACCTACTATGAGAAAATCATGATAAGAATAATAACAAATTTAGAAAATGTTAGTTTCATTATAATGCTTGTAATTTAAACAAATATGTTAATGGTTTAAAACTTATAGCACTTTATTTTATAGGTTTTGATGATTTTACTTTATATACATAAAAATACTTGATAAAAATTCAAAATTTATTCATAGACTATTTTCTAAATTTGAAAAATTTCTAGATTTAATTTCTATTAATTGTATATTTGTAAGAGAAAAACATTTTTTTTATTTTCATTCATTAAACAATTATATTGGTTATTTTCAGGGATAAATTTCCATTACATAATTATAATTCTTGAATAAGGTGATGAGGGTTGAATTAAATTTATTAAATAATAATTAATAAGAAAAATAGAGACCTTAACCCTTACTTTTAACCTTAGTCAACCTGATTTATCCTTTATCGAGGTGCTATATTTTTCCATGGTCACTATTCATAAGGAACAAACATAAAAGTAGAGAATTTAGAAAATTTGAAACTTCTAGTTATAAATATAGAATATATATTTCAATATTGAATTTATATAATATTTACAAATAATTTTTAAAATATGTGTCTAAAACTTGATTCAAATTTCTTTTTATAATAATACAGTTTTATGTATAAAACTCGATTTATTCTTATTCCATACCTAGAAAAAATAATATGTTTGTTGGATTGTAAAACTAAAAATTTGGATGATTTGAGTTTCCAATTTAA
Source organism: Viscum album (assembly GCA_963277665.1). Lineage (NCBI taxonomy): Eukaryota > Viridiplantae > Streptophyta > Magnoliopsida > Santalales > Viscaceae > Viscum > Viscum album. Next base: position 117,735,742 of record OY728159.1, on the reverse strand, counting down.
TTTTTATTTTAAAATATTTAAAAACTAAATCCCCTAATATGTTAAAATTTACTAATTAATAAATATTGTGGAAATATATAATTTTATTATTTGAAATGTTTCTAAAAAGATTAATCAGAGACCAGTTAAAATAAGTTGGGAATACATTAAATATTTTAATCAATCTTCTCATATCAATAATAATATATAAAACACTAGTTTATGTTTACTATCATAGAAATTTTTTTCGCATATAAGAAATTTGAAAAAGGTTTGATTTAAGATATAGAAAAAAAATTTGATTAAACACTATAAAAAAGTTATAAAAAATAAAATATAGTGTAATATATTAATGTGTTCGGTAACAAGATAATAATTAATCCTATAATCATGAAAATCGACAAATTACAAGTATTTTATTATAAAATAAACTGACCCCCAACCGGGACCGGGTTTCACAAAAAATAGCACGCAAGGATGCCCAGGCACAATGCCTTTCTAACGATTGATCATGGGATAAAAAAATACTATGTCACATAAGACCTATTCTATAATATTTCAAGGGAATATAAATGAAATATTATGATATTATCAAGTATATACAGTTTATCAGAAGACACTTTTTTTTAAAAATAAATTAAGAAATACAAAAACACAATTTAGAAGTAAATCATTTATGAAAAGAGATTGAGATTAAGGAAGAGAAAATTTGATGCAGCTCAATCTAAATAACATAGGTCATCTAGATTCCTTGAAAATTTCATTGGATAAATCATGGACAAGTTTCACAGATAGATCTATAAAAAATGTTTTGTAAATTCTTCTACGTAACCGAGGTGAATGTGTTGGGTACTCTATTATTATTTATGTAAAAACATGTGTTCACTACCTCATGCTATCCTTCTCATGATTATATTTTATTCTTTAAAGATACCTTCATTAGAAGTATCCATTGATGAATAATCAATTAAATATTAAATTCAATGATGCTTCATTTAATGATTCAAAACTAGTCAATGAAGATTTGAAATACTCTATTACTATGTTAAATAGGAAAATCTATCTTTACATAAAGCATGGTTAATTGTTATCATGGAAAAATGTGACTAATAGTACATTTGTTAATATAGTTATATCACTTGATATTGTTTTAGGTTCGTGAATTCGTGTGGTATGATATGTCTTTGTATGGTCACTACAATAATGGACATGTTCAGTATATTAATTTATGAAAACTTATACATATGTTCGTATGGTTAGTTGATTTATTCATATGGTAGGTTGATTGTTTCTTAATTCCTCTTCACTATCTCACACAGGCATGTATTTATTACTCATCGTTGATATATCTTTTTCATCTTCTATTGATTGAACCTGTGATTAGGTGATCTTTAACGCTTGGAAAGTTCAACTTCAACTCACTGAAATTTCATGACATGGAATAATTTTATTATCTTACTCCAAATAAGTAGTTTGATCATGTAGTCAGCTAGTGTATAAGGTGATCTAGGTTATACAAAAATAGATAATACTCATGGTTAGTGAAAACTATTCATACAATTAGAACATTTCGAATATAGTAGGGTGTCAGTGTATGTTCCTAACTTAGACATTTTTGAAAATTTGTCCAGAATATAATTTACTAATAGAGAACATAAAATTCATTAATAATAATATTAACATTTTATGAATTATTAGAATAAGGAGGGACTGTTCCAAGTCAATAGCCTCCCACATCATTATTATCACAAATCATGTTTTTTAAATTGAAATAAATTTAATATAATTAAAGTAAATTTGTATAAGATTGAAATAACTGTTTGAAATGTTTCTAAAATCATAAAATGAATTCTAATGAATTCAGTGAACATTAATTTATTAATAATAATTAATAACTCCCTCAGTAGGGATTATAAAAAATTATAAAGTTAAAAGAAAAAGGATAAAAAGGGAATATTTTAGTAATCTATTAAAAGAGTTGACAAAAAAGACTAGAAAAAGTATATATTAGATATCATAATCTGAATCCTAATTTGGGACATCTATGACATATATAGGAATGAGAGGGTCAATTTATTTGGATTTAAATGTAGCAGGGGAGGTTGTTTGGGGAGAAAAAGAAGAATTAGTCATTACAAGAACTGCATATATGGAAACATGTCTAAGTTGTTGGAATTGTTGGGAAAGAATTAGTCTAAAGGGATTAATGGTAAAAGTGGTAGTAGGTAGGGATAAAATAATTGCTGAAGGGAATAGTATAACTATCAGTGAAGTTTATAGACAAGGTTATATCAACTAAGTAAACTCACAAAATAATGGAGAACTATTTTTTTGATCTTGATGGAAATCATATATATTCTCTATCAAAGCTTCTAAAAATGGATTCATCACTATAAGCTTCTTAAAATGGGACATAAAATCTTGATTCATAGTAATCATCTCCATGAACAAGTAAGAGTTATAAACAACATTTTACACCTAAATTTGTGAATATCCTTAATAAGTAATAACCAATTTATCTATTGATGGTTTTTCTATCTTTAGAAACATTCTTGGAATCCTCTCGAATTACTGCTAAGGTATTATCAACATGGGTATGAATCCCATCAAACATTGCTTCTCTAGGACTTCCAAACTCTTCAGAAAAACCATAAACTAATCTAGAATGATATTAGTAATAATATATTCATTAAAAACTATGTAAATACGAGAATAAGAAGGAGGCCCAATAGTACTTTTAAACACAGCATTCAAAAACCTTGGTCTAACTAAATCATCATATTTGATATATCAACCTAGAGATCACCAACCTGTACTCTTAAAACTATAATCTCATTTAGAAGTATTTAATTATAGAAATTAAATATTAGATGAAGATGATTGGTCACCAATGAAATTGTTACATAAATTTTTCCTTTTCTCACATGTTTCAAGGATAGTAAAAATTAAGAAAAACATTCTTGGACTTATCTATCATCCCTAATTTGGAAAAAATGAATCCATCATTAGTGAAATAGGGAGCATAAGGAATAGATCATTCCAGAGAATAGGAAGATGGATCACTATATTTTTTCATTCCATTTTTCTTAGGTGAATCCTCTATTTATATATCTCTCAAAACTTGATCCTCTAGACTCTTAAAATCATCAACTCCATCTTGATCAGAAACATCAAATTTATCCTCATGAAAAGAAATATAAGTTTTATCAATGCCCTTGGTGGGAGTAGGAGAAAATATGTATTAAATGGTCTACTAAAAAAAATTCATGCAAGATACACTTTAATTTTCACTTCATTAACATCCATAGTAATCAATACTCATTATAAAGTACTTTTAATAGAGAGAACGGTCGGTCCACCATATTTAAGAAAAGTTTCTTGATGATTATCATTATTTAAATCCAGATATACTAATCCCAAAAATGATCTTGAGAACATCTCCCCCATAGTAGTTCCATCTAGAATATGCTTTATAGAAATACTCCAAATAATTAGAGATCCTTATTAGCTATCCCCAACTTCATCAAATTAAACATAATTACCCCATTATAGAACATCCTCATGATATATTCTAGATTCTTCATCATGGTTTAAAACTTATATCTCTCGCTCTTCTTCTTCTTCTACTTCCTCAATATTTACATCCTATTTTTCTTTTATAAGGAGAAACATCATCATAGGAATATTTCAAAATTTCATTGGGTTTGAGATCAAGATCCACTAGATCACTTGTTAAAAAATTATAATTCACTATATTAAACATTTCATATGGTTTTTTGATTTATCCACCATTCCATTTTCCATGGGTTCTTGTTTAATCCCATTTATTTATAATTGTTTTATGTATGATTAAATCCATCAGATGATGTTGGTCTTTCCTCCCCAAGAGGAATTAGTATTTTATACTCTAGAAATGCCAAAATAATATTAGGATAAAGTAAAGAATTGATCCTTGAATATGGCATACAAAACTCAGCCATATGTCTCATAAAATATATGCATAATTTTATTTAGACACCATTTTTTATAAAAACTAAGAAAAATGCCTCCTGATATCGCATGATACTTAAATCCCCTTTTCATATACATATAAAACATAATGAACTTGATCAGAAACCTATATTATCCACTATTTTCAATAATAGTATGTCTCATGGGGATTTTATTCCAAATTAGTTCATCTAAATCACTATAAAATACAAAATATGAATGATTAATAGGATAAGATATTTATAATCTTCATATCCTTCATTTTTCGGTACTCCCAACCAATTTTCCAAACATTTCGAGGAAAATTAAAAAAAACATCTTCTCTCACCATTATTATGAAAACATCTCTTTTCTCACCAGGGAAAAATTAATGGTTCATATAAAACTCTTTGGCCTATTTTTGATAAATACCAACCATTTTATCTAAACCTAGTAGCCCATAATTAATTTGAATCAAATTCCGGACTAATGATCTCCTCAATTTCCACTAAAGAGAATTTGTTTCATTTTCTATAGAGATAGGATAGTAAAATATATGAATATTATTTAGTAATATAAATTTTCCCTTGCTGGATTTCAATTTCCTCAACTTCTATGAAGGAAGACGATGAACAGAAAATGCAGTTTTCAACATGTATTTCATCCCTATCATTTTCAATTCTATTTTATTTCAGAAGGATCGAATATGTGAGTAAAAATAGAAGGTTTGAGGTTGGATATAATTTTTTTTGATGAAAGTGAGGGGTTTCAAAAGGTTAAGGATTCGATAAAAAGGAAGATATTTTAGGTAAAATATGTGAAATGATTAAAAATATAACTCAAATTTTATTTTAGTCATTTATAGTATAAAATAATAATAAGGATATGTAAAAATACAAAAAATATTTTTATATAATATTTAAAGGAAATAGACATTGTAGGTCTGCAAACCATGGATCCATAATAATATTTCCACAATAGGCATTCTTACCATTACCTTAATTTAGGTATGCTAACTGTAAAACAAATATGTTCATGGTAAGAAATTATGGACTGTGTGAACAACAATTTTTGGTAATCATGTTGACCATATGAGTAAGTGTTTACAATAAGTATAAAAACTGCATGGCCAATTGGTCATGGAAGGTACATTATTTGTATGAAAAATCTCACAGTTTCCCTACTAAACATGTGAAGCATAATTTATGGTTATTTCCAGAAAGGTTCAAAAAACTTAAGTCAAAGATAACCTAAATAGATTCAAATATGAAATTTAATTAAAACAATTAGGCATAATTTACCATACCCAATTCATGTATGATATAATTGATTATCTCAATATTAAAATTATTTAAAAATATAATCGCAAGATGATTCTCAATAATAATGATTTTCATAGCTATATCACCCTTTTTAAAATGATCTCTCAAAAATTTAAGTACTATATCAATATAGTTTATTCTATAATGTGATATAAGATTGTTATAGATATTTATCCCAATTGTATTATCACAATTTATGTGGAAATTCCAGAATTGATATTCATAGTCTAGAAATGCATGTTTCATCCAAAAAATCTTTGCACACCAACTACCTATAGCTATGTACCCACCTTTAACAGTTTATAATGCAATGGAAATATATATCTTACTAAATCATGACACTAATGAATTTCCTTAAAATTTACATGTTCCAAAAGATCTTTTCTATCTTACATACAATGACCAAAATCCATATCTGAATAACTAAGTAAATACAATACATTTCCTATGGAATATATCAATCCTAAGTTGGTTTTATTTTTGAGGCATTTGAATTTGTTTTTCATATCTAGAATGTGTGATTATTTTTGGTTTTCTTGAAAATGAGAAAACATACACACACTAAACATTATATCATGATGAATAGAAGTTAAGTATTATAAATATCCAATTATACCACTATATGTGGTTTGGTCTCCTAGTTTCTCAGTTTCATCAAGATCCAAATTGTAGCTAGTACTCATGGGAGTATTCTTACTTTTAGTATTATCCATGTTAAAATGCTTCAAAAGATCTTTAGTGTACTTAATTTTATTTAATATAATTCCTTCTTTATTTTTAAAAGTGTGCCAACCAAGTAAGTATTTAAGTTCACCAATTAAATTCATTTAAAATCTATTTTGAATAATTTTTGAAAAATATCAACATAAATAATTTCTTGAAGATCCAAAAATAAGATCATCAAAATATATTTTTACAACTACAACCTGTTTTGAAATTATTTTAATAAATAAAATAGGGTCCACTATTTTTGTAGTAAAACCCTTTTAATTTTAGAAAATATATGATTCTATTATACCAATATGTCGGGTAATTTTTTAAACAATATAAATATTTTTTTAGTTAAAAACATGATTTGGAAGTTGAGAGTTTTCAAATCCAAGGTATTTTTAAAAATACCCCTAAAGAATATACCTATTTAATAATTCACTATTGAAATCCATTTTATATAATTTTAAATCACAATTTTTTATATAATAAATAAATATTCTAATGGTTTCAATTCTAATTACTTGTCAAAAGGCCACATCATCATCAATACCTCTTTATTGACAATAACTTTGTGAAACCAATCTAGATTTATTTCAAATTATTGTTCATGGATGATCAACCTTGTTTTTGAACACTTATTTAGTGATAATAGTTAGGCAGTGTTTGGGTGTTTTAACTAGTTTCCAAACTATATTTATTTCCAATTTATTTAACCCTTATAAAAAATACATTACCTATAATTAAACCTTAATTACATCTTTCATGTTCTTAGGTTCATGTTTTTAAAATATATCTTGATGTTCAACTTAATTTGTTAGATAAGATCTAGTCCGAGATACTTATTCTAGGTTAACTACAACTATACCTAAGTGTTTATATTTATGGGTCCTGAAAACTATAGGAAAAAAGTTTCTTGACAAATCATTCCCATATGTAGGTTCAACTTTAGGCTTTTCATCTGAGCATGATAATTTATTAGAAGAGGTCTGGTAGAATTAATGTCTATATGGGAAATATCATCCTACATATTTTCTATAGAGGGTTTAGGCTAATGTCGATCTATCCCATAAAATATGACATATATAGGTTATTCTAAAAGCTTTGTTCTCTTAGTAAACACATTTTATGATATATAAGATATATAAAAACAAATGAAAAATAGATTTATCAGTATTAGAAGAAAATTTTACTAAATTCCATTTTGTGTTGAGTGTAAAGACTTTACACCCAAAAAATGACAAAGGAATTAAATATTAGATTTATAACACTCCATAATTCAAAAACTTACATCTTTATAAGAAGACTAATTATAATTCTATTAATTATATATAAATATATAATTATATCTTTTAACAAAAAATAGTTAGGTAAATAATACACCATTTGAATGGTCCATGAAATTTCATAAAGGGTTATATTTATTCTCTCTACTACACTATTATATTTTGGAGTCCTTGGATCAGAAATGTTATGAATATAGACACTTTTTGAGCACAATGATTCAAACTCTTTATTTTCAACCTCATAACCATGATTATTGATTAAATATTTATTATTTGTCCATTAAGATTTCAGATCTTACATATCTAGAAAAATAGAAAAGAACCTAACTTTTTTGAGAAAGGAAAAAGAACCTTATATATTTTGAATAATCATCCATTATAATATAGAAATAATGTTTTCCTAATAAACTATAAACTCTATAAGGTCTAAAAACTCCATGTAAGCCAAATTTAATAGGTGCAAATTTGAAATATATTTCATTAATTTTAAAGTTATTTTGTGATCATTTCCATTCTGATATGGATTATAGAATTTATCCATTGGTAATTATAGTTTAGGTAGATCCTTAACAAAACCATTTATAATTTGATTTATAAGTTATTTTTTTATTGAAATAGCCTAGTATCCTATTCCAAATCAAAGATTCATTGTGAAAGGAACCTTAATATGAAATATTCTGAAAAAATAAGGAAATTAAATCAACAACATAAAAATTTTCATTTCTAAGGGAAGTAAAAACTAAAGCATGTTTAGAATAAAAAACATTAAAAATTGTTTTTAAAACATAACAAGAAAATAATCATCACAAATTTGTGAAATAATATTCAAATTATACTTTAATCAATCTACTAATAACCATTAAAAATTAAAATTATAGTTGAGTTACAAATTTGGATATTCCCAATTTTCTTCCCTTCTTCGTTATCACCAAAATTGACATGTACACCATCTAATTTAATCAATTTATTTAATCTTGAGTAGCCCCATATCATATGTATGGATCATACAGTATCCATATACCATATTTGTTTACTGTAACTCTTCAATAAGGTTCCCTACAAAAGAAATTTAAACCAAAAATTATTTTTATGAATATTTTCATGGGTCTAAAGATGTTAGTAATAAGAACTTTAAGAATCCATAAATCTTACTAGTTTTCTAAAATAATCTCTTATAATTTAAGAAATAAATACTTTATTTACACAAGTAGAATAAAAAATATTATTATAATTAACCGAACTAGAACTTGGTAAAATTTTATTCCTAAGTATTTTATTCATTCCAGATATATATCATATGCCTGTGGTATAATTATTCGTTGTTTACCAATAATATTTGTTACTGTTTTTCTTCCATTAATAAATATCTCCAGATATTTCTTCAAAAATTCATTTGATAATTTAAGCTCATTATGTTCCTTAAAATTGATAACTTTTATCCTTTTCTATAATAGGATCTATTTTAACGTGAGAAGACATAGCATTCTGATTCTTTAAACTTTTATATTTATATTTTAATTAATTAAATACATATTCCAGCATTTTACAGTATTCAAATAATTTATCACAATACATTTTCTAATCATTATTTTCATTTTTATATTAATTTGAAATCTGAATAAGATATTTAGGAAAGACCTTTTATATCTTATATATGTCTAACATCAAACATATACTGGACTTATCCCATTTTTATTGTCTTCTAGATTCTAATTCACTTGAAATATAATATGAGGTGATCTAAATGGCCTTTATAGTCTTATTTTTATTTTTTTTCATTTTTCCTTAAACTTATTATTAAACTTGATCTTGGGATAGTCTTATTTTCTTTTCCCTTTACTTTTACATTTATAGAATATTACTTCATCGAAATAATCATACTTTCTCTATTTTTTTCTATAATTTACTTTGTTTCCATACTTACCTTTGTAAATAAATTTCATTAAAAAAATTCTTCCTGTTTAAATTTTTCGATCCCCTAGATAGGTGATCCATTTCTTCATCACTATCTGATTGTGATCCCTCATCACTTGATCTTTTAACTTTGACTTTATTTTTATTATTTGAGTTAGAAGTATTAAATCCCACTAAACTCTTTTTGGGTTTCTTTAATTGTAAATTGTTCATTAGTAATTATTCTTTATAAATCATGATATTTCCATTGATATCATTTATTGGTAGTGTAACAAGGTTAAAATACTCTCTTATAGACACATATGTTCCACTTCATCTATATTGTAAGCATTTGAGAAGTCGCATGACATGATCCTTGTCAATAATTGTATTTCCTAGTATGTGAATCATGTTATAAATATCATTGAACTAGGGATACATATCAGAAATATATTCATCAAGAATGATCTTAAAAAGTAACATATTTAATAGTGTTGGTATTTTAAAAAAAATTATAAACATTAATATTTCTTTCACGAGAAATAACAAGGGTATACCAAATATCATAACTAGTATCACAGACTTATATTCTATTGAACTCATCTTCTCTTAAAGAAAAATATAAATCATTCATAGATTTATAGTTACATATATATGATAACATAGTGGCATCACTCGAAGAATATTTACCATCTTGTAGATTTTCATATTTATATTAAATTATAATATTGATATCAAAACATGTAGTCACAAAATGAATTTTCATTTTTATTTACCATTGAGAATAATTTCTTTCAATAAAATAAGGTGGCCAATTAGTGGTTGTATTTGTTCTCTATTTTTATCCATAAGGAATAAATTTTATATAAAACAAAATTTTAGATATTTGGATAAAACTAGATCATAGTAAAAGAATATTTTAATGAATCCTTTTACAGAAAATATTGGTAAGACTAGAAAACTCAAGAGGGGGTGAATTGAGTTTCTAATAAAATTTCTATTTAAAAAATAGTTAAATGATAAATCAGTCAATTTAATAAAATCACCCATTTAACAAAAATATTATAAATAAATAATTTTATCGTTTGAAAAGTTTCTAAAAATCTCGATCATAGAATAGTTAATATACGTTGAAAATAATTTAACTTCTAAAATTAATATAATGATATAAAAAACCAATGTAAAACACTAGTTTATGTTTACTATCAGAATAACATTTTTTAGAAGATATAAAAATAATATAGGTCTTATTTTAAACAAATAAAATAAAATAGATAAAACAAAATAAACAATTTATAGATAATATAGAATATTTGATATTAATGACAGGTTTAAAATCATGTCGAGAATTAATCCCCCTTACATAGAAATCACCACTACCAAGTATTTTATTATAAAACTAACTGATCCACAACTTGGATTAGGTTTTATATAAAATAGTATGTAAGGATATCCAGGAATAAATCCTCTTTCATAGTTATGCATGGGATAAAACAAAATACCATGTTACATAGGACCTCTTCAATAGTTATTTGTGGGAATAAAAATGAAATATTGAGAGATCATCAAGTAATCTCTAGTTTAGTATAGAAGATTGTGTTTTAAAAATAAATGAATAAATACAAAAATATATATCAAAATTAAATCATAAATAAAATAGAAATAAATTAATGTTGGGAAATTTATATATAGCTTGATGTGAATGGATTCAGTCATCTTGAGTCCTTGAAATTGTCTTTTGAGGAAGCTTCAACAAGTTTATCCGAAATCTATTGAAAATAGTGTGTTGTAAAGTCTTCTTTGTTTCAAATTTACATGTGTATGGTCCTTTGTTATTACTTATGTAAGATCATATGTTCAATGCCTTATGCTATCCATATAATGATCAGATTTTATTTTTAAAAATGTACTTCACTAGAAGTATCTATTAAAGAATAATCAATGCAATATTAAATGCATTGAAGCTTCATTTAATTCTTCAAAAACTAGCCATTAAAGATTTTAAATTCTCCATTATGGAGGTATACATGGTATTTTTTATATACTTAAAGCATGGCTATTTGATCTCATGAAAACTTGATACGGTAAGTTAATTCCTTCATATAGTCAGCTAATTTGATCTTGCGATAGGTTGATGAAATAATTTAGTAAACTACTTATTTGTGCAATAACTAAAATAATGGATACATCAATTATATTACTTTATGAAAATTTATAAATACCCTGGCTTGGCAACATGATTTATTCATGCGGTAGGTTGATTATTCTATATCGTCACTTCAATTGTTTTCATGGTCATGTCTTTTGTACTCGTGGTAGAGACATTTTTTTAATGGTTGGTTGATTGAACTTATTGTAAGATGATTCTCAATTAATGTTTTGTTCAAATTCAATTCATGGTCAGTTCATGACCTAGAAAAAATTTTCCCATCTAACTCATGGTAAGAGATTTGTTTATGTGGTCAACTTATGTACAACGTGTAGTAGGTTTCACATGGTTAACTAATCATAAAAATCGGTTCAAACTCTTTATACAGTAAACTCATTTTTCATATTTTAGGGTTTCATGGTATATACCAGGCTTTTCCATTTTTGGGAATATGGTAAGAAAATAATTTACTAATAGAAAACATAAAATTCATTAATTAAAAGATGGATATTCCTTCGAACGTGCCCCATGTGTTGGATTTTCTAATTCTCCTACCTATTGCTCCTCCAGGCAGCGGCGAGCTACAGTCGGTAGCATGGGCTCCTCCAACCTTAGACCCTGGTTCTCCAGTCGGTTCTGGTGCTGGGTGGATCCCGGTGCCCCCTGGCTCCCTTCCTCATCCTCAGGTGTACTACCGCGAGGCCCTCTACGACTCGGCCCGAGTCTCTCCGAAGAGCTGTTTCCCGCACATGCGGCCTTTTATTCCTGTGGTATTGAGGGATGCCGCTGGTGTTTCATTGGTGGTCCCCCAGTGGCTTTTGAGGAGGTAGTTGATCTTCTCTAGTGAACTTTAATAGCTTGTTTTGGGGCAGAGAAACCATCCCTGTAGGTTTTCAAGCGTATCGTAGGATCGTGGGGACTTTTGGGGCAGGTGTGTCTCTCTGTGATCCACGTCATTCCTTTTGTTTGGTGCTAGTGTCAGAGGCAGATTTCATATCTACGTGGTGAAAATCTCATAGATATTTCTAGAGATGGAGATTCAGCCCAGCTCCTTGGTCTCTAGATACTCACAAGGGGTGGGAAAGCCCTCGAGCCATGGTTTGGTTAGGTCTTCCCGACTTTCCTTTACCTTTTCAAAATGGTGATTTACTAAAGGTGATTGGTGACTCTATCGCAGGACTCTTGTGCGCGGATGTTTTCACCCTCTCTTGGGAAGACATCCGGGTTCCTAAGATTTTCATTGAGTTGGATCTGTTGTCGCCGCCTCTAGAGAAGGTTGGTTTAAAGGTCAGGGATGTTGGGGAGTAGGAGCATGTCCTATCTTTCCTAGTTTTTCCTAGGTTCTGCTCATCCTGTGGTCTTCATGGCCACTCCAGGCTGGTGTGAAATAACTGGAATCTGGGAGGCATGGCTCGAAAGGACACACCATAGGGGATCATAAACCCTCTTAGTCTAGGTGGCCTAGAGTATGTTTCCCCATGCGAGGATGTCGGCCTCCCAGTAGGGGATCAAGATTCTTCAGCCACATCGGAAGTCGAGGATCAGCTCACTCTCCCTCCTATCTTCGAGGCCCCCTCTGGCCAGGACATGGTACCCTACATGTTTGATGTTGCTCCATATATGGTGGATGCCCTTTTTGACTGGTTACTCTTTTAAGGAAAGTTTTGTTTAGCTTGGGGACAATGTAAAAGGTTTCTGGATTCCCTATCACCTACATGGGAGATGGGGGAGTCCAGTTCACCACTGTGGGTTGTTTTTTAGGATGCTCCTATGGTTCTAGAGACTTTGGGCTGCAAGCTTGAAGTTCGCCTTCTTTGTGAGGCTGGTTCAGAGGGCAGTATTTGAGGTGTTTCAAGGGTTTCTCCAGAGACCTTTAGGGTGTAGGGGCAGGTAGAGAAGATCTAATCCTACATTTCCCCTCAAAAGAAGATGAAGGGAAGGGCAGAAGTTTTATGTTGTGTGTCTTCGGTCCCGATTACTGCGGTTCAGTGCCCCAGAGTTTGTACCCGGGCATAGTCAAGACATCTTAGGGAAATCCTTTCTCCCCTCATCAGGAAGACCGATGAGCCTAGGGCCAAATCCAAGATTACCAGTTATAAATGTTATCTATGAATGTGTGTAATTCTCATGGCTTGGGAGCTCGTGTGAAGACAGATCTTATAGCATCAGAAATTAATAACCATAATGCGTGCATTGTCACAGTTCTTGAGAAAAAACAAAAACCGGATAAGATTAAGGATTTTAGTCGCAAGGTGCAGTTTCAGGGCTCCATTCATGTAGATATGACTAACATTCATATCTGGATCTATTGGAATTTGGAGGTGTCAATGCAACTGATTGAGGTAGGGGACCAATTTCTCACCACGAAAATATCGAAATGAGGGGGATGTTTTTTGGTTTCATTTTCTTATGGAAGCTGCGATGCTTCGGAATGAAATAGATTGTGGCATGGGCTTGGGCAGTTTTGACCTGGAGGACCTCCTGTGGTTTTTTCTTGGGGATTTTAATTCCATTCGTGACCCAGAGGAGAAGAAGGGTAGGGGTGCCTTCCCTCGTCAGGCCAGTTTAGAGTTTCCTCTCTTCATGGGGGATAAGGGTCTACTCAACTTGGTCTGCTCTGGAGACAAGTTCATGTGGTGTAATAACCAAACAGGTGGAAGGAGATGTTGGAGAAGGATCAACTATTGTTTGGTAAATAACAAGGCATTCATCTCCTATCTAGTGGCCAATGTGAAGCATCTTTTCTGAGGTATTCGTGATCACACTCCAATACCGGTGTCTCTGATTTCCAAATCCGTTTCCCAAGAGTCCTTTAGGTTCTTCCAACATTGTTCTTAGATCCAAGATTATTAGAGGATCGTTAGGAATTCATGGGAGGCTCCTACCTAGGGGCATATGTGGGTTTTTCTCCACAACAAGCTGTGATGGTTGAAACAGGGGTTGAATGATTGGTCAAGGGGGCTTCTTTCCTTTAACCATAATACAGAAGCTCTTAAGTAGAGAATACAGAGCTTAGAATATAATATGTAAGAGGAGTGGGTTGATTTGGTGTTTGAGGAGCTTGTGGGCATCAAGTTGATCTAAGAGGAGGAGCTTCTCAAACAGGAGCGGCTGGCTCGTGATCGTTCCCAGGCAAGGTGGCTTAAGGAAGGCGAAAAAAATACTGCTTACTTCCATGCGTGCATTAGAGAAAGAAGAAAACTTCCCTTCATGAATTTCTTACTCGAGGACGACTCCTATACTACTAATTGTGACATGGTAGGGGGAATGGAACAATACTTCTTCAAAGATCTTCTTGCTGGCCCCAATCCAAGGATGCCCAGTAGGTATCAAAGGGGAAACGCAGGGTTGTGTGGGATGATTCCCTCTTTAGTGTCCAACCGCGATAACGAGGTCTTGTAGGCGACTCCCAGCAAGGAAGAAGTTCATGAAGCCATGAAAAAGCTCATCCCAGAGAGTGCTCCGGGACCTGATGGTTTTTCAGGTTCCTTTAACAGGGGGATGTGGGATGTAGTGAAGCGCGACATCATCGACGTTATCCAGGACTACGTCTATGGTGGATGTCTTCCTCGAGTGGCTAGTGCAACTACCATGATGCTCATTCCTAAGATCAAATAACATTCTAATCTCTCGTATTATATGCTGTTGAGTCTTTATAACTTCCCATATAAAATCCTTGAGCGTGTTCTTAACCAGAGGCTGGTGAATCTACTTCTCAGTAGGGTTTCAGTTGAGGAACATGGCTTTTTGAGAGACCGATTCATTTAGGGTGCCATCGCTATGGCCCAGGTGATGTTAAGGGACATCAACTTAATGCATCATGGTTTTAAAATGACTATCAAATTGGATATAAATAAGGAATATGATAAGCTCGAATGGAGTTTCATTAACAGAGTCCTTTCAGGCATTAGGTTGTCAGACAAGGCAGTGGACCTCTTTTTCAAGTGTTTTAGTTCTTCATGGTTTGCGGTGTCGTTCAGAGGGAAGAACCACGACTTCTTTAATGCAACAAGAGGTCTCAGGCATGGAGACCCACTCTCTCCCAGTATTTTCATTTTTTTCTCTAGAAACCCTTAGCAAACTCATCAACAAAGGCATTTACCAAGGGGTTATTATCCCTTTTAGGAGGAAAATTAATCTTCCAGTGGTATCTCATATTATGTTCACTGATGATATGATAATATTCATCAATAGTGGTCAAGGCTCAGTTTGCAGGATAAAGGGATTTTTTTTATGATTATTGCTATTGGAGCAGGCAGGTTGTCAGCAACTCTAAAATAAGTATTTTCATCTCCAATAACCATTCTAAAAGGAGGGTGTCTTCCTTGCACGATCGCCTGGACATGAAGCATGGGTCCTTTTCGATGGAGTACCTGGGATCCCCTATCTCTTTTGGTAGACTATGAATCAAGGAATATTATCATGTGGTGTGTAGAATCTCTAGCCGCATCCTTAATTGTATGAATAAGTTCTTGTCTTTTGGGGGGCGTATAGATCTGGTGAACAACATGTTGTCGGCCATTCCCATCCATGCAATTTCCTCTTCCAACGTACCTCAAGGGGTGATTAAGAACATCGAAAAAATATTTTGCAACTTTGTGTGGGATTCCATATTGGAAGGGAAGAAGCACTGGGATTCGTGGGATATGTTGGTGAGGCCGATTCAGGATGGAGGGGTTAATGTGAAGAGCCTTCAGAGCACAATTCGCTGCATCCATGGCATGCTAGAAAGGGAAGTTCTAGAGGAACGGTCTTTATGGGGTAAAATAATGTCGCCTCTATGTGGCAGATGTGTGGAGGATACTAGAAATTATAGTTCTCCTATGTGGGTGAATGTTTACCCCATGTATTGGACTATTCATCTCAACTCTCAGTGGATTGTGGGATCAGGGGATATCCTTTTCTAGAACAGGAACTGGCAGGCTCTGTTTTAGCCTTCCCTAGTTGCCTGACCCCAATTATTACATTTAAAGAAGCTTGTCAGTACCCTAGTTTCACCTCTTCAATCCTATATGAGGATCAACAGGTCCTTCTTGAGTCCACAGAGTTAAATGATGACCCCGAAAGGTGCGTTTTTACCCCTGTTTCTTGAGGTCCTTCTCCTGAAAAGATTTCCACAGGTTGTTGTCTGAGAAGGATCTTTAGGAGGGGTGGAATGGCGATGTGTGGTGAAAATATTTTCCTACGAAGTTCAAATTTCTCACTTGGTGCACCAGGAACGTTGTGTTAGCGATGGATGAAAATGTTAAGAAGATGGGTATTAGTTTTGCATTAAGTTATTCTTACTTATACAATAGGGGGTGAGAGAGTATGAAACACTTTTTGTTAAGGCGATTTGGCTTAGGTGGTGTGGTATGGCTTCATTGGCTCCTTAGTGCTCTCCACTCTTGAGAAAAATGACACAAACTTTGTGGAAAGTTGGTTCCAAGGTGTTGTAGTATCCAAGAAGGGTAGGATGGTTTGCTCAGTGATTTTTAGTGTAGGTTGTTGAATCTTGTGGAAAGATAGAAACCAGTCAAGGTTTGAAGGCCTCGCTCCTTTTCTTAGGTCCATCATTGCAAAAACTCGCTTCCTCCTGACTAATTTGGATCCTCTCATCAAGGACTAGATGGGGGTAATCTCTCTCAACTGGCAACATTCTAGTAGCTCCTTGTCTTCTCCTACTCATGTTGTTCAATAAGGGAACTAGGTAATCTGGAAACCTCCTGGTTCTGGTTTGAATCTGAATACTGACGGGTCCTGCACTATAGGGGTGATGAAAAGAGGGGGCATAGTCCGTGGCCCCATGGGGGAGGTAGTCATGGCGTTCACATCATTCTTTGGAAATGGCAGGTCTCTCTTGGCCGAGGCTATGGCCATGCTCATGGGGCTTTCCCTCTCTAGGCAGGAGAAGTTGGATATAACCAAGGCGGAGACTGATTCCAGGATTCTCCACGATGCCATGCTTAGAATCAGATCCTCCCCAAGGACTATTGCTTATATTGTTTGAAAATTTAGAGATCTTCTTAGTCCCAATATCATTGTGTCTCACACTTGGAATTAGGGTAATGAGGTAGAGGATCACTTGGCTTCCTTGGTTGTCTAGATCCCCATCTCCACATCCCGTATCCCTATCAATAGTTCGAAACCATAGTGAATTAACTTACATAGAGGGTATTCACCTGGTTTTAACTATTTCAGACCTCCCTAAGCCTCGGGTAACCCAGGGTTGTTTTGTTCGCCTGTTTTGAATAAAAATTCGATTTTTAGGAGGATTAATTATAATATAAACATGATTTGGGATCATTAAAATAAGAAGGTTTGGGTTTAAGAAAAAATATTAAATGAATGACTTAAATTTAATTGAATATATAATATATATAATTCATTAAAATAATTCACCCAAGTTGAATAATTTAATCTATTATGATAAAAACTCATTTCACATGAAGAAATTGATTTTCAAAAAAACAACAGTTTTTCCTTCAAATGACATTAATTTTCATTTTTAGTCAATTTATAATTAATGAATTCATTTTATACATGTGTATATCATTTTTTAATTTATTTATTTCTATTTATACCCATAAATTTTAATAGCTAGGTAAAAATGGTCACATTTAAATACAAATTTAGCAGTAAAACATGGTTAGTTTAAAATTATTGTTGCATGAAACACATGCTCTCATATAAATTAAATTTATCTAAAACGAAATACATCATAAAATATCAAGGTGTTACACACTAAATCAAAAAACAATAAGGGATTAGAAATGTGTTTGAGAAGTATTTATAAATATTATGACATTATTTTGAATGCTAACTAATATAATAAAACATACCACCAGAATCAAATGTCATGAAAGTATTTCGAAAAAACCATATGAACCAAACAATCCTCCAACTGATCTCAACACCACTCAACCATGGTTCTTTAAAAACATGACAAGTTTTTCACCAGATTATTTGTAATGAATATCTGAAACCACATGATGGTGTATTTACCTTACTTCTAATTTTTGGAACATAAGAATCCCATTCCACTTCTAGGGTCCAGAATATATAAATCAGAACCACCCATCCTTATACAACCAAAAGTTACATTCAATCATTATATTACAAAACAAGGCACCATAATGGTCCAAAATTCTAGAACACACCCAACCAAAATCGAAATCTAGAACTTGGAAAACCAATATATAGAAATTAGGGGATTCTGTTCAACATTTTCTCAGTTAAGGATAATTGTAATGATGTTGATTCTTTGACTGTATCATAGACTGTTTTTTCAAATTTTAAAACAAAAAATGGAATCTTTAGTTAACTATTTGAGTAATAAATATAAATTAACAAGATAAAATAATTAATAGAATATTTTATACAAATGTTATGATTTTCAAAAAATATACTTCCCAATGAAATAGTAAAATTTAATGAAAGGACTCATGTTTGTATGTATTAGTTTTTAGTATCTTTTGGAACATGATTGATGTTTTAAATTCCTTTTAATTATTTAACTTGAAAGGGTTTATTTGAATAAAAAATATTTTAATTGGAGAATATATTTTAAAAAAAATGTGATTTTTTTAAATTATTTTGGAATCATTTTGATGTGTGATAGTTTCATAGGATTTGGGGATGAGAAATCAAGATTCCATGGTTGTATTTTTTATAAAATTCAACTGATTCAATGAAGAATACTAGTTAAATATTAATTTTTAATGTTGTGAAAATTTTAGTTCTGGTTAAATATTAAATTTTGAATAATATTTATACCAATATTT
Source organism: Viscum album (assembly GCA_963277665.1). Taxonomy (NCBI): domain Eukaryota; kingdom Viridiplantae; phylum Streptophyta; class Magnoliopsida; order Santalales; family Viscaceae; genus Viscum; species Viscum album. The sequence goes on along the minus strand of OY728159.1, from coordinate 117,716,673 downwards.
AAATGTTGTTAGATGTATAGATAGGATCATTGATGTGTTTCAATGATAGATTTATCTTATCCTCAGTGCAAACCCACACTCTCTAAGTTAGTCTATAGAAGAACATAACCAAAACCCCCATGTGGAAAACTAGATACACGCACCAATAGACACCGACCCTTTTTGACAGCCTCGTCACCACTTCCCAACTTTGTAAAAATGGCTTTTTATTGAAGTTCAGAACTCATTAGAAGGGTTAGATAAAAAAGTGGAAAATAATTCCTGGGTTTAACGTGAAAATCATGGTTTGAGAGTGAAATAGAGGTTACACTGGAGGAAATAAAGGATCATAAAATCTTTTGGGGGAATGATGTTATCAGATACATCCACTAGCGTACCAAATATTCCTTCTAGCGTAATTCCTCCACCAATTATTGTATTTGAAATAGTTTTTTAGTCATTTAGAAATTATTATTTTAATTTTTTTAAATGGAAGGATTTTTTGGGAGCCCACATGGGTTTTAATGAAAATGTCTATTTAGTAGTTGGCATATCCATTATCTAGTGGGTGTGATTAGATCAACTTATTTGATCGGGTGCAATCCAATGGAAAGGAATAAATAAGGAAAAGATATAACTTTCTAGGAAAGGTATCAAACCAATTCAAAGGGTATGATACATTATCTAAATGGGTGCTTCCATGCCTATAAAATTGATTCACTATTTGACAAAAAAAATGTTTCCAAAAATTCTAAAGAACTCCAATACATCCTACAAATTGAGATTCCTCAAAAAATATTTCAACATGAATCAAATTAATGATTTTAGTGTGAAAAAAAAGTCATTTTATTACTCAATCATTTCAAATTTTCCTTCACGGTATTATGTCAAAAAATTATTTGAATCAAGTATCAATCCACCATTTTATTCTAAATTATATTCATTGATAACCAAAAGTAAAACCATATTGGTGGGGGTGAATATACTCTAAAGGAGAGTGATAACATAATGTTCCTTGGATGGATCCATTTACTAACATGAAATGTAAATGAAATATCCATTTCCAACTATTATATTCCCAAAAATATTAATAGTATATTATTGTCAATAGGGATATGTCAATTCTCAACAAATGAAATGAATGTAGAGAAATTGTATTGAAAAAACTTTAGAAGGTGGAAAAAAGGATTTAATTATTACTTGCAACTATAAAAGTGGTTTTTTCTATTCTTAACTCTAACCCCCCACATACAAAGTGTATATGCTTAAATTTTCATGCACTAAAAGAAAAGAGATAATGATTATCTTTTATGTTGAGGGAACATACTCAACAATTTAGCTGGTGGCCTCTTTGACACATATTAACACATTCCAAACATTAAAGAGAGATGAGATGATTTGGAATAAAAGTACATCATTGAGGATGATATAAGAAATAAATTTCTTGTAATATTGTTTATTTCATAAAAAATAGTAGATAATAGATCTACAATATAAAAATTATTTAAAATACAATGCATCATAAAAGATCTGAAGTAAAAAAAATGAACTTGGATAATTCCATCATTATCACTTCCATAATAGATAAAATCACTACTTATTATAGGAATGTTAAAAATTATTTAAATCACAATAAATAAGATATTTATCTCAATGAGTTTATCAACTAAAAATAGTGAAGATAAATATAAAAAACATGAGAACGAAAATGAGCCTATGAATGATAAATCCATGATCCTCATGGAAGAGGGTGTAGAACCGTCCACACATTTGAAAGAAAAAATATATTTGAATCATCCATTATAAGGAAAGGTGTAATTCAGGAAAATAATTAATCATGCTAATACTATGGAAAATTTGTACATGTTAAATGTGTCTGTTGTCTATAAAAGATGAAATATGCAAACAATTATTCGAAAGATCACATTTCATCCATGATCTTCAAAAAGAATATACTCAAGGATAAAAATTCTTGGTGGATTGATTAAAGTGATACATGATGCATATGTAAGAAAAAATATATATTCTAGAGGATGGAATCAATAATATATAGGACATCACTCTACAAGGGGATCTCTGCAAGCATAAACATATAAGAAAATAGAGTGATTGATCTTGAGTTTTCCTCAGGAAAGATCCTCATCTTACATTATATAGATCATGCCTCAAAAGTTCTTAGTAAATTTTTCTTAGGTATATTATTAAACAAACATAGTTTTAATATTTTATTTGAGATAGATGAATTTATTCTATCCAAGCCTAAGTTCTTTTTTGATGAAGCACATTTGTATGATGGATTATTCAAATTAAATATAAATATTGTTTCTTCTTACTTGCTGGTTTATTTTAATTTGTTGACGAATTATTTAAGTCGCAATAACTTAAAGAAATACTTGATATATAAAAAATAGTAATTTTACAAATAATATATAAAAATGAAAAAAATGTTACATGAAAACTAAAATAATTAGGAAACCATTTCCCACCATTGAAAGGAAAAATAGATCAATAGAATTAATATATAGTTATATATGTGATTTTAATGCTACATATATCATAGGTAATAAAATGTACTTTATAACTTTTATATATGTTTATTATATATTTTTCTATGTCTATATTTTACATGATAAAGATTAAGTAATAGATAAATTTTGTATCTATAAAAACGAGTTTGAAAACAAATGTGGGCTTACAATTAAAAGCCTCATGTATGAAAGGCGAGGTTAATAATAGAGTCCTTAATTGTTTAAATCCCTATGGATTATACATGATGTAAAAATACCTAAAAACCTCATAAAAACAGGCCAGGTGAGGGAAAGAATAAAATAATAATGGAAATTGTTAATTCCATAACGTCTATCTCAGGTATATAAAAAGGATTTTGGGGAGAAGAGTTATTAACTACATATCCTATGCTAAATAAGGATCATAGAAAATGTAATTCTATAAAAATATATTAATTATTTATGAATAGGAATCTAAACCTATTTTTTAATGGTTTTGGGTTATCACAAAATAGTAACAGTACCTAAACCTAAACGAAAAAAGTTGGGTAAAAGAAATATTGATAGAATATTTCTTGTATATGTGGATAATTAAAATTCCTACAGATTCATGGTCTTAGAATAAAATTATTTAGTAGTTGTTAATAAAATTATTGAATCAATAGATTTTCTCTTCTATGAGTATGGGTTTACTCTGTACCTAATCATTTCCAAATTGTGGAATCTAGCTCAAGTAAAAGACTTTCTCAAGAAGATACTATCCTAGAGGTTCATAAAAGTAAATGACCTTAGATATGTAATACATGTAGATCCAATTTCTATATATACTTTTTGGAATAAACCAATGATAGTATTATCACACAAACTCCAATTTTTCTTAATATAGAGTCTGACCCAAAAACATTCAAAGGAGATATGTAATATTATGATGCATCTATTTCAAATGAAGCTATAAATGATGAAATTTAATTTATAACCTCAATAAATAATTTCATATCAGTTGATGTTCTTTAATGTAAAAACCTATAGTTTGTAAGTGGGTATTTTGAAGAAAACAATTTTTTGATGGTACAATTGAAAAATATAAATCCAGATTGGTAGCCAAGGGGTTTACGCAAAAGTAATGAATCATATTTTTTGATACCTATGATCCCATGTCTGGGAATTATTTGATTATAATTCTTCCCACTTTATCTTCTATATATAATTTTTAAATCCACCAAATGGATGGTATGAAAATATTAATAAATGGTGAATTTGTTGATGAAATATATATGGAACAACCTAAAGGATTTATAGTACCAGGTAATGAAAATAAGGTTTGATAATTAGTATATTCCCGATATGGTTTAAAAATATTTCTGAAATAATGGCATGAAAAACATAATGAAGTAATTTAATCAAATGATTTTTTAGTTTACTATGAAAATAAATGTGTTTATATTAGGTTCCATAATAACAATGTTGATGTTATTTATTTATAAGTCCTTTACATGCTTATATTTGGAAATGATATGAATAAAATAAATGAGTCTAACTATATTTTTACTAGAGACATTGATATGAATTAACTAGTTGAAGAAAATGTTATTTTGGGAATCAAAACTATTAGAAAGAAGAATTTAATTTTTCTTTCTCAATATCAATAAATTGAAAAATTCTTAAATAGGGTTTAACAATTTACACTATATTCTTTTGGGAGTAGGATGCAACCAAATTCCAGTGGGATGTTTCTCAACTAGAATATGGTAGGGTTATGAAGTGTCTTATATATTCCATGAAATGATGAAGACTCAACATTAAATATTCTATTAGAAAGTCAAGTAGGTATAGAAGTTATCTGGGTTACGCACAATGTGATGTGGTTAAAGGGTAAATTAATTATATAAAGGGTACTATGGGTTATTGTATATGATATAGTGGAAACCTAAAATCATTGTATGTTTTTTTAATTTTTGTTGTATAAAAAATTCATAGGATGACTCTTATATGAGTGGTTGTGTTTTTACACTTGGGGGAGGAATGATTTCTTGGGGATCAATAAAAAACCTGTATAAGAAACTCCATGACAATTTATGAGTTTTTTTGTTTTGAACCTTTTGAAAAATAAGAAGATTATATTGGATATATTTTATTAGATCTAGTCTTGTAGTAAATTATAATGTATATAGTTTCTATACACTATTATAGTCAAGAAAAATTGTCTGGGTTATAAAATAATAATTATCATCGACTATCGAGAAACATTTTCCTCATACATATCTATGTGAGGAAGTTGATATTGGATGGTGTCATCAATATGATATATGTTAGATCGAGTCAAAATTAATCAAACCCACTAATAAAGGTACTTTAAAGGGAGTTTTTATATAAAAATTCCATAGGTATGAGTTTAGATTACATTTAAAAATTCACCCATAAATAGAACTTAAATTAACATGTATATGTTTATTATAGGAAAATATATCAAATGTGTCAGGTGAACACCAATGGTATATTATATCCTAGGATAATAGAGGTCTATTCCTAGGAGAAAAATAATGATAAATTTAAAACTCTTATTGAACCAGGTATTTCAAAAATATTTTGAAACATGGGAATAGTTTTTGGTTTACTTATATGAATGTATGAGTGAGGAAACTTCAAAGAGTTTATGACTATGGCTCTAAAAACATAATTAAAGGATAAGTGAAACATGGATACAATTGTATATATGAGTAGATGAAGAACTAATTAATTTAAACAACATTTTGCAGGATGAATCCAGTTGATAATAAGAGTTACATGTTTAAGGAATATTCCACCTATTTCTATATTAAAATTTAAATTGTCTCTACAATATATAGGTTAACATAAATAGATTACTTTATTTATGAATATTATTACAAATAGAGTATGAATATTTTTTTTCAAAAAACATTCTTATGTATTTTAAAATGATAATGGATTTTTGGATTTCAAAAACTATTTAAAATAATCAAATTATTTTATTTTATGTTTTTAAAGGTAATATTTTGTTATAATAATATCACATTTGAAGGAATTGAAATTTCAATTTACTAGAAAACATGTTTATTCAATAGAAATTGAAATCTTATCCACTTAATTTATTTGGTGTGGAAAGATAGATAGTAATAAATATGGAAAATTAATTCCTTTCCTAAAAACATATCAACCCAATTACATGGGGAATGATTTTTTATATGAATGAGATCTTCCATCCATATAAATTAGATTCCCCATTGGATGGTAAAATTATTTCTAACCATTCCCAGGAACTCTACGTCTTCCTTAAAATTGGTATTAATCTAAAAATCCCTTAGTAAGAATCAATAAAATATTGTTAGTGTGTAATAAAAAATATACTTTTATTACTCACTTGTTTTACAAGATCTCTCAAGGGATAATATCCATAATGTACACGTATTGAGTATCAATATTTTTATCTTAAAGATAATACACTTGAAACCCAAAGTAAAAAAACATTTGTGGTGGAAAATCAACTCTAATAAAGAGTGATAGTATAGTGTGACTCAGTGAGATCCATATACCACCATCCAAAGTAAATTTCATGTCCATTTCATACTGATATATCCATAGGACCTAATAAGTCTCATTAATCATCATCATGGGTCTTGATTTTTAGAAGTAAAAATAAAATAGATGTAGGGAAGGTGAGAAAGATAAAAGATTCCCTAAGGAATATCATGTACCTAAGCTACCGGGGTCCCAAATAATTTTTGATTGAGGGGTCTAAGAGGGTTCCAAGCTATACATATTGATTTATAATAATTCACCAATTATTAAATATCTTGGATCCTTTCTTAACTAATTTAGATCGAAAATTGATAGAAACAACTATGCATACATGTAATTGTATATAAAAACTATTCAATTTTCATCCAAGGATGTATTATTTAAAGGAATACATTATAAAAAGATTATTTTTTGATTTCAACTATCATTTATTCATTATTTCTTCCATATTATAATGCACATTTTTTCCTTTAAGAAATTAAAGGGTCATTGTTCTTCTTTCCTAAATTGAGAAGTTATAAATGTTTATAGGAAAATAGTTCTCACCTAAAAACCTATCGATTAGGATATATTCCTCCACCACAAAATAATTTCAAAGATGAATTAATGCACAACCAATCATTTTTGGATAATAGAGGAGATGAAAGCAACGTAAATCTAGAACAGTCTTTTAAATCCCACTCAAAGCGGGGAACAGGTAAGGGTTTTTTTAATAACTTTATAGGTCAAAATAAATATATGGGATACTATAACCTTACAATACTTTCATACTTACTATCTTATCTTTTTTATACATGTTAATGGGAAATATTATTTATTATACATGGAAATTTTATCTGAATTTCATTAATTCTTCAAGAATCAAGAACTCATTCTTTTAAGGGAGATTCGATTCTAATTTTTTTCAGCATCAAACCATTCCTATAATCAGATCAATTTTTTTGTGTAATTTTGTTAATGTGATATGTGAAATTTACCAAATTAATGTAAATAATTAATATATATCTTCTATTTAAAATAAATTATATTTATCATTTTTTTATTATGTTTATTATAGGTTAAATAGATTTTATAAGTTGTTTTCCATGAAGGAAAATTTCTAAAATGTTATTTTAAATGGGATTTGTCACAATATTAGTTCTAAATTATTTAATTTGTAAATTAATTGGAAATTACATATTGTTTTTATGGATTAATAAATTTTTGAGTTTTTTATGAGGCAATTAAGTGATATTCAAAATTTGTGGATCAAATATTGATTTTATGTTAAATTTTTTACATATTTTTAATAAGTTTATTTATTAAATATTTATACCATATTGATAATAAAAATGTTTTATTAATGGGCCATGTTATGCCATGAATGATAGTGGAACGTCATGATTGATGTTACTCCATGGATAAAGTTGGTCATAGACACCTATCAACATAGGTCATATTATCATAATAGAACTTTTTTGGCTATTGTAATAGAATGTCATGATAAGTCCATGAGAATATCCAAGGACACATATAAATTTAACATATAAATATGGATTAAATATTAGCAGGTCAAGATCTAATAACCTTCTTTCTTGAGATTACTATGGGATAACTTCCTGGGAAGAAGTCTCAATGTCTTATAAGACCCATTCCATTGATAGCCCATATCCTTTTTCCCTCATCAAATAATGTCATCCTATTATATAACATGCATTAGATAAAACTCTCATAGAACCTTTTGGTTTTTGTCATTGAAAATAACTTCTATGCCCTTTTATCTTGATAGGTACCCTTAGGACATTGTTATATTGATGTCATGTAGAATAACAATCATAATGTGATAATATATTAATTAATATTCAACCCCAATGAATATTATGATAATAAAATGTATATAGTACATGGTTCTAGTAAACAGACTCAATGAGAATCCCACATTCACTAGATCCAACTTCTAACTACTGTACTAATTTGCCTCACTTTATAAACATGATTCTACTAAGATTTGACAATAACAACTGAGCCCACCACACTACGCATGGATGATTTTCTTACTCCATGATGAGTTTGTTTTATGAATATATATTTTTAAGACATTAATCAATAAATTTAATTTTTTTAATTATTTATAATAATTTTTTAAATATTAATCATCAATTGTTAGTAATTTCTTAATTTAGGATGAACTTTCTGAAAAATTAAATAAAAAATGTTAAATAATTGTTTTAATAAGTTATTATTTTTCAAATTATATTATGATATTTTGTAGAAAAATAATGGGAGTATAAGGTAAAACCCTAAACCCCTGGGAGAAAGCCACATGGGATCCCCATGTGGGCCGCCAGCCCAACCTCCCATAAGGAAGGACAACCACATGTAAAAAAAAGATCAATCAGGAAAAACACATGAGCATAGCGGTGCACTGACCCATTGGAGGATATTCCAAGACACTGTAGGAGGAAATCGTCACTAGCATGGGGTGGCACTACTAACATCGATGGTCCTACGACCCCCATCCAAATTAATGAAATCATCAGTCATGAGTTATAATATATAAATGAGGAATGTTCATATATTGTTTGATATGTGATATGTGAATATATGGTTCTATTCATAAATACCTAAATAGTGTATCCTCATGGAATCTTCACATCACCTCTCTTAGACACAGATCGCTACACCATCACAATACCCACTATGGCATAGATCCCCCATGGTTGGCTGGATGGATAGTTCGACACCACTAGAAAATTGAACATCACTATTCTATAACTATTCATATATGGCGCAATAACCTTGGATGCTCGAATATATGATGGAGGATATTTCCCTATGGGATATTGTTTTGCAACATCATTGTATCTTAGAGAACCTATGAAGACTGCAACATCATGCTAACCACTACACCAAAGAGAATTAGATATTGGGAGTGGTAATGATTTAAGATGAAATTGAGTTTCATCAACATCAAGGGAATTATTTAATGGTATGTGTAGTGTGATAAGATTCAATATCATGAAGATAGAGTCTTTATATATAGAATAATGAGCTATAAAGGATGAATTAGGGTTGAATTGTAGGATTTCTCTATTTCATTGAAGGGATCAAAATGATAACTTCTCAAGGGTATTCCTGACATTGAATAAGGGTCCTACCAATAATGTATAAGGGTCTTCCCAGAGAAAGATAATGATGACCAACATGTTTCATGATGCATAACAATAACCCAGATCTTTCCAAGGGTTATATAAGGGTAACATTCTCCAAATACCCAACATCCTCTATATACACATGTGACGAAAAAAATATTAGGGGGGAGAGAATTGTAGAATAGGTACATTAGGGCCTTTCCTATACCCAAAGAGTTAGGAGTTACCAAAAAACAATAAATATCCAACCAATGGTAAAATATTTTATAAGGACAAGCCATTGAATTGCTGATTGGTCAAAAAGGTAGAAATATGGGGGAGAAATAAAAATTTAAAACATAATAGAAGGAGGAGATATATCAAGTGATGATACCTATATATATAACCTAGAAGTTTATTTGTAATGGGGATCCAACCATAGAAGTCAATGAGCCAAAATGACACACGAAAGGGTGGCGGGGTGGGGGGGGGGGTCTCAACTAAATAGAAGACCATCATCCAACACCCAAACGAAGAGTGGAAGGGGGAGGATCTTAAACACAATGAATTCACTGTAATTTATGATTTCTTTTCTATTTTGTTTTTCATTATTTAAAATTAGTTATCGAACATAGATTTTTTCTTCAATTAAATCATGGGTATTGTATGTGCATAATATATTTTCTTTTCTTAATGCCCCTTTCATAACTTTTAATATATTCATTAATGATTGAGAAAACAATTTTGGGTTTCTAGTGTTATGAAAGAGGGTTGAGTTGATCGAAAAGGGTGTGTAAAAATTGGTTTAATCTAATCTAACCTATGAATTCATATTTTTAAAATACATTACATTTGGATTAATTATCACCACATCACAAGTTACCTAGAGGGAGTGAAGGTAATTTTGGGACGAAAGACCATTTAATTTTTGGATGTGGAAAATAAGACCTGACTTAAATTTTCCATTCATTTAAAATTTAAACATTACACACCTAATCGAGTTATATTTATACCTTAAGGGATGATTATACTATATTATGTTGTTCTGGAGAATGCTTAGTGGATATACTAGATACTCTATAGTGTCTTGTGGCTTTTAATCGAATGTAATATCATATGTAATGATTAAATTAATTTTATGAAAAAATCACCCTTTGATATCATCTTTCCACTCTTCATCCTTGTTCCATTTTAGAGTCTATCCACTCTACACCTAATGTTAGTTTATTAATTTTAGTTTTAATAAAATCATGAAATATCCAAAACTTTTGATACTTATTACACTTTTCCTCATGGGATAAAAACTTATTACGAATATTTTACTCTCTATAAGTTAGTATAGTTTGGGATACTATAAATTTATATCTTTAAAATGATCAAAAGATTCAATGAAATCTTTCAGGCATGTCAAATTTATAGACCCATTTCCTATGAACAAAAAGTTATAAATTAAAAATTTATATAATACTATTCTCTATAATTTTTTCTCTTTTTATATTAGGTTCTTTTATTTTTAATTTTTCACTTTAGTTCAATTTTATATTCCATGTGTGTTTATTTTTTGTCCTCAGTTAATGGAAAAATTATGGCCCACATCTAATTGTAGATTCAATAACTAAACAAGTCACAAAAATTTATGAACACAGGAGGAATATCCAACAATGTCTTCGAGGTATCATCATGGTTTTCAATCTTAATGTTGATTTTTCACGTAGTATGGGATTTATGGGTGGCGGAGGACCTATTCCTGAATATAGGGGTTCAATTATCTTTTCTTTCTTGGATTCACATGGGAAGAATGAATCTTTTTTGGAAGAGGCCAATGCTTTGATTACAGGTCATCAATTGTGCAGTATGAGGAACACCACTCTTTTGATTGTTGAAATAGATTCTTAGGTTCTCTTTGAAGAAAATAATGAGAGCATATTCACCCTATAGAGTATGTATTATCATGTTATCATGTAAAAAATAAAGTCCCAGAGAAATTTCATTATATCTAATACTTATCTAGATGGGAATAAAGAAGTTAAATTGTTTACATAAATAGTTTCTCATAATACCGTTCTTATATATTTATCAATCACTATAACCATCTTTATGGTGGGTATGAAATTTATAATTAGTGATTATATTGGTTTAAAATTTTTAGACCCCCTTAATTTTTCTACATTACTTTATACATTCTACTCTTTTTTATTTATTTTCCAACTAAAATATGAATTTATGTCTTCCAGGTGTATGAAATATCTTGCACTGTTACAGAGACAAGGGTAATTATAAATTAAATAGTGATACAAAACATGAAACCCCCAACTTTATATATTATAATTTTAGATTAGTTTAATTTCCTATTTTTTTCTATTTTAAACACTTGGTGTTTTTGGATTGTGATATACAGCATAAGAAGAATGAAGACCAAAATCCATTTATTAATTGATATTTAAAACATTTCACAAAGAATTGTAGAATTGAAGAGAAAATAAAGAAAAAATAATTGGAGATTCAAGAAATTATAACAGTAATTGAACCACACCCAAGTTGGGAAGAAACACTTCAAAGTATGGAATCTAGGTTCAAAAGAGTAGTGTGACTCTGGGATAACATGGATAAAGATGATGAATAATTGATCAAAGGGAGTAAATATGAGGCCTATATAGAAGAATAAATTAATGTTCCATATGAAATAATGATTAATACCAAATATGATATAAGGTCTTATTCTTGGAAATATTTTGAATTTTCTATAGAGATAAATCACCTGAGTGCTAAGGAGGAAGAAAAATAGTTACCCTCTGCTATCAAAATAGAAAATATAGAGGAGGAGGAAAATATAAGATATTATGGGATTTTTTATGATAGAATAATGTTATTGGAAGAGTCATATCTTGTATTTACTAAATAAGAATACCCTACAACACCAATTGACTAAGGAAGAAGATTACGAAGAATAAGAATAATGTTGGATGATGGACATAAGGATCTAAGTGTTGAATTCAATGAAGTGAAACCATAAAAGGAGGAACATGGGGAGTGATAAAAGGTATGGATATCCTATGATATTTTATTCCATACATTGGGATCTTTAAATAATTGTCACTTCACTCATTTAGAAGAATAGATTACATAGATAAGGAATAGTAGAATAGCCACAATGAACACTTACCAAAGGTGGAATTGGTTCACTATGAGACAATTAGATCTATACTCGAATCCAATATCATGATAGAAGAGGTAAGGTAGAGATTAACGACCTTAATAAAAGTGGTTTGTGGGAGGGAACCTATGATTTATTTATTTACCTTCATAGGACATGGGAATTTAGTTTTGGATGTAGTGAAACATCCTCCACAAACATTTTTTAACTTTATTTTCATGGAACTTTTTCTTTTATTTTATATTATTTCTTTTGTAGGTCTATAAAGCCCAAATGTATTTATAATGGAGGAAAGAAATTTATTCAAAGTGAATGGAGGAGAAATAATTAAATTTAAAAATTCATTTATAATCCCCTATTTTCTAATCATTATTTACTTCCAATGAAAAAACGAATGTCCAAACTTATATTAGTTCTTTGTTTTAATCCATGATACTTATAATTTTTTTAGGAACCCCCTGACACATTGTTTCATTTTTGAAATTGATAGAATTGAATATGTTATGTGAGGAGATTTAATGATTAGATTTAATCAAAGGAATTTGAATTCAATGAATCTTGATATTTCTTTTTAGTAATATATAGATGATTTCCCCTTTTAGCTGTCTTTATTTTAATTTATGATGTTCATGTGGATTAATTTTTTTATCTTTTCATATGCTATTAGTGACGTTCTTCAAAATCATAGACTCCCATGATTGATTGTTTTATAGACCAAATTTTTATAATCATTATTAGATTTTTTGGATAATTTAAGACACGTTACAAACTATAACATTAATTTGATCCTATAAAAATGATGACCATGAAAAATTCACATAAAATATTATTGAGGAATTTTATTAATATAACCCTTATTCTTGATACATAAAATTTTCATATATCTTAATTAAGAACTTAGAGACAATGAATTCCATTTGATAGCAATGAGACACATTACAAGAAATATTTTCCAATACCATAGTTTCTCTTATATTTTTCATGATTTTGAATGTTTAATTATGGGAGATAAGGAATTCATGGTGAAAAAGTGATTGGGTTTTTTGAGGGAAATATTTTCGGTTATTTAATTGGAATTTTGAAAAGGGTAATTCCATTATGCGTTGCATTTATTGATTCCCATTTATAAAAACATGAAAAAAGATTGTGCTGAATTATGGTTCATCAAAAATCCTCATCACCTAACTAATTATTTTTATCATTTGAGGTCAGGTTCTGGTTGTTCACCTTTTCTCATCTTAATAATTGAAAAATTGAAAAAAATGAAAAATGTGAAATGTAAAAAATTGAAGATGGTGTATTTATTCATTATATTAATTTTTCATGGCCTTATGTTTTGATTCAAGAAGTGTGTACTATGAAATTTTGAGGAATTGAATGTTATGGTAATTAATACTGATTATCATGCCCTATACATAGAGATAAATCACCAATTTTAGATTTAATTTTTTTATTCAACAATTACTTACTTTCCATTAACCTCAGAGTCATATGATTCCAATTTGAAAGTCCTCATGAATTTTGGTGATTTTTTTTTCTAATAAGTGTATAATTTTGGTCTTATTGAAGTTTATATTTTTGGTATATTTACACAAGGTATGTGGAAAATTCCAAATATATTTCACCTTGAGTGATGAGAGAAGGAAAAAAATGATGTAGTAGATCATGATTTAGCATGATAATATTGATAAATTAAGAATCTTGAATGGAAGAGAATAACGGTTCCATAAATTTTCAATGGTAAAATCATTTATATTGTATCGAGTGATTTTTTGAATTCCTTTTCCTTATATAATAGTTGAAAAATTTCTATCCCCTATTAAATATTTGTTAGTTTCTTTTATTTTGAATTTTAAATATTAGTAGAATGGGGGAATCTTTCTAAATCATAGTAGAGAATTGTGATTGGGTATAAGATATGTTTAAATTTATGAAATTTGAGGATTTCATTTTATGTATAAATGTTTTAGAATTGTAATTTTTAAATTTAATTTTTTTAATTTTTACCCCCATATGTTAATTCTCAGTTATCATTTTTTTGAATTTTTTAATTTTGGATGACATTTTTTGAAAAAATAAAAAAAAAAAATAAAATACAAGTTTAATTTTGTTATTATTTTTCTAAGTGTTTTTTTGATATTTTTTAGTAATAAAATGGGCCCAAAAGGCATAACCCTCAACCAATTGTCAAAATCCATATAGTAGACCCATGGCTACACAAACCAAACCACCCAAAAGAAATACCAGACACATGATGAAGAGAAGAGAATGTAGGTGCATCGCATGAACATAAGAGAACATCATCACACGAGATTGAATTTCATGCAGTAGGGGGAGGAAAGGCTCACCGGTGCAAGGTGGCACCGAAGGCATCGGGGATCCTCCAGTACCCATCTAACATAAAGTCTAATTTATCCATTAGTTGAAATGTATATTGGAGGCTATCATGTGGAAATTTATGTGTGGGGAATTTTGATAAGAGTCTACTATTCATACTTACATAAGTAGTGTCATTTTGGGAAAGATACATATTTTATTCCAATAGAAACATATCACTACACCATTACCACACCCATTGAGTCATAGATTCACCATGGATGGAAGAATGGAGATCTCGATGACGCTTTAAAATTGAGCCTCAATATAGTGACCTTGGAAGCTTGATCTGATAAATTTGAGTGCTTTACAATGGGTAATTTATTATATGGAAGAATTATATCTTAGAGAAACTATGATGGAAGGCCATGGTGTCATGCTATCTAATGAACCATGGAGAAGCTAATATTTGATGTGGAATGATTTTAGGGGAAAATATGGTTGTGTTGTCATGCCAAACACTATGATGTGGAAAGATTAGTCCTAGAAGAGGCCACCTCATGAAGGGGGAGTCTACCCCATGGAGAAGAATGAGATATGGAAGAATAATATGGATGTTTTGTAAGATTTTGTTATTTCATAGAAGGGATCAAAATAGTGGTTTCATAAGGGTCTTCCTGACATTATGTAATGGTATTCCTAGTGCTATGTAAGGGTCTTTTTAGTGCTGCATAAGGGTAACCTATGAAATTCATGTTTCATAATGGTAACCTAGATTTTTCCAAGGTCAATGTAAATATAAAATTCTTGAAATATATGATATCATTGGGATACCCCTGCAGTACATACCAAGTCTCGGGGGGGGGGGGATACAGAAAATATACATAGGGGATTTTCCTACACACATGGAGAAATAAGTTACCAAAAAAGAAGTAATACCTAACCAAAAAAAATATTTATGGAGGGTCATCCATGATATTTTGACCTATTTAAAAGGCAGTAAAATATAGGAGTTAAATAAAAATTTAAAACTGAACAATATGATTTTTTGAGGGGTTCTACTTATAAATAGATCCTAGAGGCTATTGTGAAAAGGGGATTCAACCCCAGGAGCTGATGATATGAAATTTACCCACTGGGGGTGGGTTTCCTAACCAAATATAAGATTGGAATCTAACACCAAAAGAGAGAGTTAATAGAGAAAAATCTTTATCACTATCAAGTTAGCGTAGTTTAGTATTCATTTTCTCTTGTTTTATATTATATAATGGAATTTTCTACACATAGATAGCTTCTTTAATTCAAGTAAGGGTATCTCAAGTGAAAAATATATTTTCCTTTTTACCCATCCTTCTACAACTTCGTATATATTAATTAATTATTGTGAGATCAATTATGTGTGGCTAATGTTGTGGAAGAGGGTAGATTTGATGGAAACAATGGAGTAATAACTTCTCTAATATTTTCTTCATTGTGAATTGATCTTATTAAATTTTATTACATTGAGAATAATTTTCATCACATCTATAATTATTTAGTGATATTTATAGTAAATATAGGATGATACCCCTTGTAATTGAGGGATGTGAATAGTGAAGATGACTGAATAGCATGTTTTATTTTAAATATTAATGTTACTGAACCTAATCGGTTTGTCTACATAACCTAATAGAGGGGTATTCTATCTTAGGATATTTTGACTGATGCCAAGAGGCTAGTCTAGATACTTTATTGTGTCTTGTGACTTTTAATCAAATGTAATTTTATAAGTAATTGTTGAAATAATTTTATGAAAAAAACACATCAATATCAACTCTCATATATTGTTCTTTGTTCATGTTTTGAGTCTATCCACTCCAAACTTCAAGTTAGTTAAAATTTTAGATTTAATAAAAAAATGACATCATAAAAACTATTGAATATTATAACACTTGTCCTCATGGATTTTTTCACATCTTACTGCTATTCTACTTTATAGTAGATAATATAGTACAATTTATTACATATTTCACAATTTCATATGATTAGAGGATTAAATAATGTCTTCAAGGTGTGTCCCTACATCCTTGTTTCACTGATAAAACCTCTTAAGATATTATATGATTGAGTACATAATATTTCGTATTTCATCCTGGATATCTCAGATAATACCATAGTGAACATTCCATCATGATATGATTGAAATTTCCAATACTTGTATAGATCTAAAATCTAGATTTTTTTAATAAAAATGTATATTAAACTACATCAAAATCCAAAAAAATGACTAGTAAAATATAGATATGACAACTACTATTTGTAATATAATTTATCCTTATATATTACATTTTACTTATCAAGATTCTTGATCAAACATATCTTCCACTAGTTCTCATATTCATCTTTATCCTACAACAATAACATCACTCTTTAAATGGAAACTATAAATCTTTCGGAATAAGATATTATTCAATAAACATTCACTAGAATAAAAAATCTGAAACCTCAAATTTATCAATTTTGATCATTTGTCCATCTGATTCCATGCCTGAACTCTTACTGGTATTCTGAACCATAATCACAAAATCTATTCTATAATACCAATTATTGGGGAGAAACATAAAAATAAAATGCTTAATGAAAAACTATTCACCTGTAATATTGAGTGACATCTTAAAGTATGATCGATTGATCTTCCCGAAAGTATCATTATATAATAGTGTATCAAAAATAATAAATTTTAGAAGTTCACTTCCCCCTTAGACTATGTGTACCAATATTTGGTAGTCATTACACCCTACTCACTGTACCATGTCTTTCACACATAGATACACACACAGACACACCTCATTATAATGGAATAAAGTACCAATAAAACTACGAATGGTAAAACATGCAATGAAAATACCAGAAAATAGGAAAAGAACATGAAGTTTATCATGATATGAACCGTGTTCTATGTTCATGGGGGAAACCAAAAAATTTTTTTATTTAATAATAATGCGATGATTATTGGTGAAAACTATATAACAATGAAAAGTAATCCTCACCATCTTCTGAACTCTCTAATAAACACATAGTAAGCCACATTGATACATGTTTCACAAACTTCACTAAAGTTCCCACATAATTAAATAATATGTTCAACTATTAAAAAAAGTTACACCCACCCCATAGAAAAATCAAATTAAGAGACACGACCAACTGAGAATGTTCACCAACCCAGTGACCCCTAAACTAAGATAAGTATCCATGCCAACCAAAATGTCATATAGAACCAATGATAAATGAATTTTTTTTACGGAGCTACAATCATTAGAGAAAATCTAATGTCACTTAATATGTAACGAGTCCAACATCCAACTTATGACCAAATTATGATGACTATAATTTTTATTACTAAACATATGATTATCTAAACATCTGATACTCAAAACAAGGCTTCACATTCCTACATAGAATCCATTTTCAATTCCAAATTAACTTTTGAATCACAGATAGGTTTTGACATAATACTTTCTATGGGAATTATTATTATTGAATAATATATATCACCCACATAGGTGAATAAAACAGCACCCCAATGGTTTTATCTTTCCTATGAAGTATGTTTCTATGGAACAATTCAGCCCACTAACACTTACAGAATATAATATTCTTTTGACAATATGTGAATTTAGAGCCAATATTAAAATAAATCCTTCCATGCTCCTAGTATCTTAAAAGAGATGATATTTCCACAATGAAATGTAGTTGTTTTGATTAATAACTTTTTTATCTTTGGGATGTTTATATTCTTATAAGAAACATGAACATTAAATAAGATGAAGGATGTGTTTTATGATGTATATTTAAATATTTTCATCATATTTATAAATGGTTCCCACTAAACTCTTAAGGCTGTGTCATAATTGACTTTCAACATATAATAGATTTATATAATATCCATTAGACAATTTTTTTTTTTGGAAAATGGTTAGTTTTTATACTACTATTTTCCAAACATATCTAGAAAGGAATAATGAAATATTGTAATACAAATATTTGAGTCCTTACCGATCTTCCTTAGCTCGATGATGTTAATAATGCTATGTGAGTTAGGAAAACTGTCACTCTACATTTATAGATTGATAAATACATGGTTAACATAAAATTTGACATACCATCTTGGAGGAACCTACTTTCTTTACAAATTATATTCATTACTTCACTGAGAATTACTAAAATTTCTTAAAGGAGTCTCATAGAGTACATAGATTTACCTCTAGCTTCTTCATGGAATGTTTCTCACTATCAAGATGAACTAACACTAGAAGATTTGTGGATTACCTTTATATCTATTGATTTGTAAATATAAACTAGAAAATTGTTATATACCTAAGATTTATATCTCAGAAGAGTATAGAAATCGTAATGGGTACATACATCATAACTGATAGTTTCACATGACTATGAATTATTATTCCACAATTGGGTATGTGCCATATAATTTTATTTATCATTTATTACCAATTATGGATACCAATTATTCAAGGTTTATTGAACTATTAAGTGAAAAGTACTATAAGAATATTTATTTAAAAAGAAATAATGTATCATTATGTTCAATTAGAACACAATGATAAATTTTTGGTGACATTTAACACAAATAATTGTTTAACTAGAATCAATAAAATGGTAAATTAGAAGTCATGTATTTCTTATTGTTTATATTGGAATCTCTATTTCTCACGCACTAGAGGAAAACACATTACCATTTAATTCATATGTTTCCCACTATAATTATAGGAATTACCGTATATATGCTACTAGGAGAACGTGAATTACTTATTTGGTTGTTGTATTGAAATAAAAAGAAAATAAATACCCAAAAAGTGATATAGAAAAATTACATACTATGGTGAATATATTCTTGAAGAAGATAAAACATTTTTATCCTTATTCAATTAATTATACACTACGGGAAAATGGCTTTTTGAGACGGGTATAAATCCCGTCGCAAAAGGTTTGTCCAAGAGGTTATTTGCGACGGGGGTAACGACCTGTTGCAAATAACCAACTATTTGCGATGAGATTTCGTCTCCCATCGCAAATAGTTTGGCACGGATAGAACGCCAAACCGCGCCAAGGTTATTTGCGACGGGGCCCGTCGTAAATTACCAGCGGCAGTTAATAGTTTTTTTCAACGGGATGTCGTCCCATCGCAAAAGGTGTTTCGGCAAGGACTATTTGTGATGGGACCCGTCACAAATACCTACGCCCACATTAATTACTATCGGCGGTTAAAAAATATTTGCGACGGGGCCCATTGCAAATAACCAGCGGCAGTATATTGCCTTTTGCGATAGGATGTCTTCCCATCACAAAAGGTGTGTCGGCATGGACTATTTGCGACTGGACCCGTTGCAAATACCATTTTAACCGCCGACATTAATTAATGCGGGTGTAGGTATTTGCGACGGGATACCCATCACAAATAATCTCGTCGCAAATAATCTAACCTATATATACCCCCCATCAGTTTTCCTCTCATTCCTCTCAAATTTTAGATCCTCTTTCTCTCTAAACTCAGATTTTAGAGAGAGAATTTTTCTAAGTTAAGGTTTTTGTTCCCGAAGAAGTTGTGAAGCCGTCTGCATCAATAGAAAATCATTCTTAAAGGTATTTATGTTTTTTTAATTTACTGTTTATTTCATTTTTATGTTAATTTTTTTAATTGTTGATTAGTTGTAATTAAATAAATTTAAATTGTTTTTTCATTAGTATTTATTTGTACTAATAAATTTATTTTTTTGGTATTGATTTTTAATAATTAGTAGTAATTATTAATTTTTAACTATAATTTCTAACGTATATAATTAATTTGTAGTAATTAATAGTAATTGGTAATAAATATCAATAAATAGAAATAAATAGGAATAATTAGTAATAATTAGGAATAATTAGTAATAATTAGGAATAATTAGGAATAAATATTAATAATTAGTAATAATTAGGAATAATTAAGAATAGTGAGCAATAATTATTCTTAATAAGCAATAATTAGTAATATTTGGTAATAAATATCAATAAATAGAAATAATTAATAATAATTAGTAATAAATTGTAATAATCAGTAATAAATTGTAATAATTAGTAATAAATTGTAATAATTAGTAATAAATACTAATAATTAGTAATAAATACTAATAATTAGTAATAAATACTAATAATTAGTAATAAATACTAATAATTAGTAATAAATACTAATAATTACAAATAATTAGCAATAAATACTAATAATTAGGAATAATTAGAAATAATTTGAAATAATTAGCAATAATTAGAAATAAATAGCAATTATTAGCAATAATTACTAATAATGTGGAATAATTAGCAATAATTAGCAATAACTAGCAATAATTCGAAATAATTAGCAATAATTAGCAATAAATAGCAATAATTAGTAATAAATAGGAATAGTTAGAAAAAATGAATAATTAGTAAAAAACAGGAATAATTAGTAATAATTAGGAATAAAAATAATAATTAAGAACAAGTAATAATAATTAGTAATAAATTGTAAAAGTTAGTAATAAATTGTAATAATTAGTAATAAGTTGTAATAATTAGTAATAAATAATAAAAATTACTAATAATTATTAATAAATAATAATAATTGACAATAATTAGCAATAACTAGGAATAATTAGAAATAATTAGCAATAAATAGAAAAAATAGTTATAATTATCAATAATTAGGAACAATTAGAAATAATTAGCAATAAATCGAAATAAAGAGCAATAATTAGTAATAAATAGCAATAATTAGTAATAAATAGAAATAATACTAATAAATAGGTATAATTAGTAATAATTAGGAATAATTACGAATAATTATGAATAATTACTTTTAATTAGTAATACATACTAATAATTAGGAATAATTAGCAATAATTAGGAATAATTAGCAATAATTGGGAATAATGAGCAATAATTAGTAATAATTAGCAATAATTAGTAATAATTAGCAATAATTCGAAATAATTAGCAATAATTAGCAATAATAAGCAATAATTAGCAATAAATTGTAATAATCAGTAATAAATTATAATAATTAGTAATAAATTGTAATAATTAGTAATAAATATAAATAAATATAAATAATTACTAATAAATACTAATAATTAGCAATAACTAGCAACAATTAGGAATAATTAGGAATAATTAACAATAAATAGAAATAAATATAAATATTTAGAAATAATTAAGAATAATTAGAATTAATTAGAAATAAATTGAAATAAATAGAAATAATTAGCAATAAATAGTAATAATTAGTAACAAATAGAAAAAAATATTAATAAATAGGAATAATTAGTAATAATTTGGAATAATTTTTAATAATTAGGAATACTTAGAAATAATTAGGTATAAATGCTTATAAGTAGTAATACTTACTAATAATTAGTAATAATTATCAATAATTAGGAATAATTAGCAATAATTAGTAATAATTAGACATAATTAGAAATAATTAGAAATAATTAGCAATAATTAATAATAATTAGTAATAAATTTTAATAATTAGTAATAAATTGTAATAATCAGTAATAAATTGTAATAATTAGCAATAAATGGTAATAATTAGTAATAAATTGTAATAATTAGTAATAAATTGTAATAATTAGTAATAAATACTAATAAATACTAATAATTACTAATAATTACTAATAATTACTAATAAATACTAAAAACAAGCAATAAATTGCAATAATTACGAATAATTAGAAACAATTAGAAATAATTAGCAATAATTAGTAATAAATAGCAATAAATAGCAATAATTAGCAATAATTAGTAATAATTAGAAATAATTAGCAATAATTAGTAATAATTAGATATAATTAGTAATAATTAGATATAATTAGATATAATTAGTAATAATTAGTAATAATTAGTCATAATTAGTCATAATTTGTAATAATTAGTCATATTTTGTAATAATTAGTCATAATTAGTAGTAATTATAATAATTAGTCCTAATTAGTAGTAATTAGATATACTTAGATATAATTTTCCTTACTTGGATGATCACCTTACAAGTAGCGTTGCGATAGGAAAACCCAAATCATGCACTTCTAATCTATAAGAATTATCTCATAGGACCCTTTACATAGACCATTCGTCCTTTAAAATTTAAGGGAAAGATACTAATTTCCCCTTAAATTTTTAAGGACGAATGATCTATGTAAAGGGAGAGAGATGATTCTTAGAGACAAGAATTAAATTACTTTGGTTGTCCTATTGCAACACTACTTGCGAGGTGATCAACTATACAAGGAAAATTATTGAGATTACATTGGACATGGCTAACACAAACCTTTTATTGCGCATGACCTGACAATTGGCGAACAATTGAGATTTGAACATGTTAAGAATAGAGCAAATCCTGTTGCAAATATTGATAATTTTAATATTTTATAAATATTTTAGTATTTTAATAATATTAATATTGTTTTTTCATAAATATTGATTATATAATTTTTTATTAGTAATAATTAGATATAATTATAATTAGTAAATGAAAACCTATTGGATAATGAACGAATAATTTGTAATCATCTCCACAACGATGATTACCAAATTTTCTTTCATTATTCAAGATGTTTTCATTTTTCTAAGTATTTATAAGTATTGCTAAATTAGTAATAATTAGACATAAATAGTAGTAAATAGTAATAATTAGTTAGGAATAATTGGAAAGAAATTTTAATAAATTCCAAGAACCTGGAAAAATTTCCAGTGGATTGACGACACTCTATTTTGTCGATGAATTTTCTCCTTTCAACTCTCACCGACTCAAAATGATATGAAAAATGTGGTGCTACATAGGCATATTCAATCTCGTATACAAAATATTGGATATGAATTCTTAGGATAATATTTTTTATAATGTTTTCAAGAAGTGACAGTTGGAAGAAGACGATTCATCGATGAAAATGGGGCTCTTTTGTCTGACGGCTCATTTACATGCATATTTCTCACACTGAAATCACAATGAAAAATCTGGTCAGAGGTACACATATTCAATCTCGTATATGAGAATGAATATTCCTACCTACGACCAGATTCTTCATTGTGATTTCAGTGTGAGAAAGATGCATGTAAATGAGCCGTTGGATAAAAGAGTAGCCGTCAATCCATTGGAAATTGTGTTCCCTTTAATTAATGGTAATTATTAAGAAGTAGCAGTAATTATTTATCTTCTTTTTTCAGATTGTATTTTTATATTTTCAAATTATTCAAAAACAGTGATGATTTTAAATTTGGTAGAAAAATATTGAACAAGGAAGTCGACATCAGTCATTATTAGATGATCGCGCTTGGATAAATCAGCACCGAAATCCAAATGGTTCTAGTTTAAATACTGTATATATTGAGGGTGTTGAAGATTTCATAGCATTTTCATCATCAAAACCAAAATATGTTTCAGAATGAACAATTATGTGTCCTTGTAAAAATGTGCTCTGAGAACGTTTGAAACATTTGACAAGGTTGGGGGACATCTCTTGCGGTTTGGTTTTCAACCATATTTTGTTTTTTGGTATCAACATGGTGAACAGTGTTCCAGAGAAGATACTAATAACTTGATTCCGGATCCATCACAATTCCAAAATTTAGTACATGATGTTGCAGGTCCATCTGTTCAACAAACTGAAACTCACGATGACATTGATTTAACTCTTGAGTTGGCACCATCCAAATTTTATGAGTTATTGAGGTATGTTAAGGATGCATTATATCATGGTTGCAATATAAGAAAATTAGAAGCATTTACAAAATTAATAGCTATTAAATCAGATAATTCAATGTCAAACAATTTTTTTGATCAGATATTTTCATTGGTTAAAATAATGTAACCTTAAGGAAATGTGTTTCCTAAAAATTACTATGAGAGAAAGAGGTTGGTTCTTAAACTATTCCTTAGTTATCAGAAGGTTCATGCATGTGCAAATGATTGCATCTTATATTCTAGTGAAAATGAGTCGTTGGATAGTTTTCCAACATGTGGATAATCTAGGTATAAAGAAGGTCAACCAGGGAATTTTGGATTGATTCCTATAAAACAGTTAAGGTATTTCCCCCTTACACCTGACTGAAATGTTTATTTATGTCTCAAAACACAGCGTCAATGATGTCATGGCACAAAACCAATATTTCAACCAGTAAAACATTGAATCATCCATCTGATGGTGATTCATGGAAACATTTTGATAGTCTGCATCCGTATAATTCTTTAGAAGCTCGAAACGTGCTACTGGGTCTTTCTACTGACAGTTTCTATCCGTTTGGTTCTTATGGTAGTCAATATTCATGTTGGCCTATCTTTATAACTCTGTAAAATCTACCTCCATGGATGTTTACGAAGGATCCCTATATCTTTTTGACCGTATTAATACCAAAAAATCTGAAAAAGAATATTGATGTTTATTTGAAACCATTGATTGATGAGTTAAATGAATTGTAGAGTAATGGTGTTAGTACGTATGATATTGCTGCGAAACAAAATTTCACTTTAAAAGATGCATTGATGTGAACTATTAGTGACTTTCTGGAATATGGCATGTTATCTGGTTGGAGTACACATTTTCCGAAAACATGTCCACACTATATGAAATACAACACATCTTTTATGCTTGTCAATGGAAAAATACCTTGCTATTTTGACTGTCATTGCAGATTTCTTCCAGCCGATCATCATTTTCGAAGGAAAAAATCTCATTTAAGAAAAGGAACAATTGAAAGAGATGAACCTCAAACAATTATCTCAAGTACATAGTTAAAATCAGTTTTATTTTCATTACCTCCCATCACATTTGGGCCAATAGTAAACCAACAGAAAATTCATTGCTTTGGGAAAAAACATAATTGGATAAAATGAAGAATTTTTGGGATCTCCTATATTGGCCTATTATGTGGGTCCATCACATGTTGGATTTCATGCAGATTGAGGAGAACTATTTCGATAATTTTTTTCATACAACTTTGGATACACTAGGTAAGACTAAAGATACTGTAAAAGCACGATTAGATCTTGCCCAAATTTTCAGGCGACCAAAACATGAACTATTTGAAAATGTTAGATCAAAGAGGTTAATGAAGCCAAAAAAAACTTATTCACTATCCAAAGAGAGTCGTTTATTTTTTTGGCTGTGGATTACAGATTTGAGACTTCTATATAGCTATGCTTCCAATTTAGGCAGATACATTAAGAATGATCATATTACCGGATTAAAACGTCTTGATTTTCATGTTATAATGGAAAGACTTATGACTATTGGATTTAGAGGTTTGTTGAATTATATGATTTTAAATTAAGTAATAGACATATCATATTTTTTTCGAGACATTTTTTCAGCAACAACTGACTACGATGTGCTAACCAAACTGGAAGAAGATGTTGCTGTAATTATATGTAAACTAGAAAAAATATTTCCACCTGCTTTCTTTGACTCAATGGAATATATCATATTACATTTTCTACATGAAGCTAAATGTGGAGGTCCAGTAAAGTTTCAATGGATGTACCCATTCGAGAGATGCATGCAGAAATTGAAGAAAAAGTACGTAACAAAGTATCAGTTAAAGGCTGAAGTGCTGAAGCTTATTTTCAAGAGGAAATTTCTTTTTTCTGCTCTCAACATTTTGAATCTGAGTATCCCTAAAAAACCGCATGGGAAGTATTGAGGGAAATGTTAATGATGAAATGGAAAACCATTTATTAGTTTTTAATCAGCCAAATCATGGCTTCGGTTGAGTTTAAGAATGATGGATTTCAGACGATGAACATCACAGAGCTCATACATTTGTTCTGATCAACTGTGAAGAAATGATAGCATTTGTACTATGAATGCTTCTATCACTTATTCTATAATTTTTTTATAGTATGTAAGTTTATTTTATTTGTAGGTTATATGATAATCATATCACAAACATGTTCCACAAATTGTAGCAGTTTATCTTGAAGAATGTAGGAAATGTTTTTCTCAATGGTTTCAAAAGATTGTAACATAAATTATTGATGGTTTAATATCAATCCAGTTTAATATTTATTATATTGATATTTGTTTTATAAATTTTCAGGTGTCTCAACATGCTAAAAAAATTGATAAGTGACTGTGTATATTGAGTAACCCACCATCCAAAATGGCTAAATCATATAATGCATATGTGGTGAATGGTTTTTGATTTCATACACGTGCATATGGGGAATCAAAAAAACAATGAACAGTTGAGTTTGTTTGAGAGGATCTCACCATAGAGAAACTAAAGTTTACTTTTATAGCATTATGGATGAAATTATTGAGCTAGGTTATCTTGGAGAAAATTACAAAACAATGTTTAAATTTCAGTGGTTGGATATTGAGAGAGGCTTGTGTGTTCATCCGACACATGGAATCGTCGATATTAAATATAAAAGTTTTCTTGCAGTAAATGAACAATTTTTTCTAGCTCAATAGGCACTTCGAATTTATTAAGAAAATTATTGTGCTACTTCAAGAGACCTGGGTGATTGGTGGAGCATAATAAAAATGAAATCTCAGGAAAATCAATTTACTCAAATTGAATGTGGTACTGCTAAAGTGGAGGAAATTGATAGTTTTCAAGAGACTACTCAAAATCCATCTTTTTCACAAAGAAACATGAATATCAATGAGGACCCCCCACAATTAAGTGTCCATGGTGACGAAGATGTTAATGATGTTACAAATGAAATTGAAATGAGAAGGGATGATTATAGTGAAACTCATATGGATATTGATGATGTCGTGGAGGAATATGAAGACATTAACATCGTTAGAGATGAAGATGATGATGAAGGTGAAAATTGTAATAGTTAAATGCTGGTTATGATCATAGCTAATATATATATATATATATAATAGTTATTTTCAACTATCTGCTAACAACAATCATTTAGTGCTTCAGATGGACTCTGATCTATTGCGTGAGTTAGAGGAGGCTGAGCTACCTTTGGATGAGGGGGATGCGGGATCATATGACCCTCATCCTTCTAGTGGTTTAGGAGGTACGCGGAGGGGGTGCGGTCTTGCACGACTGATGATTCTGGACCCTATCATTGAGTGACGTCCACATCTTGGATTCGATCCATGCACACAGAGGTATGGTAACCTGTATATTTTAGTTAGATTTCATTAATTTATTTATATATATACTAATTGTTTGGTTATTTATTTCTTTTTTACAGTTTTGCGCATGTAGCTATTAGACAGGGGAGCACTATCTTGCGCAATTATCTTTCTCAGCCGTGGACCACATGGGAACAGATTCCCGTTGATGTGCATCTCGGCATGTACAATCATTGGATGGTACATAAATAAATAATATTTATTTTGAAATTTATTTTTTTAATATCATGATATTGTAAATTATTTGTAGGGTTTATGGTATCCCATCGATGATAGCATGCATGAAGATATCCATGTAGCATAGGAGGTGGCTATGAGTGAGCGTTTGCGTCAGTTTTTACACAATTTGTGAATGACGACCATTAATAAAGAAGGAGAGACAGAATTTGATGAGTCATGTAGAGCCCACTGACCAGTGTACATTTCATCTCAGGTTTGGGATGGATTATGTGCACACTGGTTGGGTGGTGGATTTCAGAGGAGGTCTTCATTGGGTCGGAAGAATTGGGGGAGACAGGAGGTGACACATTGAGATGGTAGCCGTACATTCAGTACGCATAGATAGCATATAGTAAGTATTTTTTGAAATATTTTATATCACTTCAAATATAAACAGTTTATTTTATTTTCGTATAGGTAGTCGAGCATCCCGATAATATAGAATACGATGTTTATCGGAGGATGTATAGTGATCCAGCCACCAGAGAGATTAGAGGTGATCGCTAGTGTCAGATTGTGGTTAGTTTTATTTTAATCAGTTTGACAATTAACTACATATAATATTTTCACAATTTTAATTTCAAATTGGAATTGAAGGAGTCATATAAGGCTATGACTTCTCAAACACAGGATGAGGGTTAGGACGAGGCAACTGATCAGACCAGTGCCCACCATTTTGACGAGGTGGCATGGATGTAGGCGACTCAGTATGGATTTGAGAAGGACCGAGTAGTTGGTATCAGATCTCATGTGACTCTTGGTACTTATTATGGTACTACTGTGATGTTGGCGTCCAGCTCGAGAGGAGCTCGTGGAGAGGAATCATCTTCTGGCTCACAGTATCAGGAGCAGTTCCGAGCGTAGAATGACTTTATAGAGAGTTTACAGAAGCTGCAAGAATAGATATGTCAGAAGAAATAGCCGTAATAGCACGAGGAAGTGATGCGTTGAGGGCAGCAGCAGCACGAGGAGGAGATGTATCAACGGCAGCAGCAGCATCACGAGCAGATGAAGTACATGCGCCGTCTGACTCATAGTTTAGGGATGACGTTTCCTCCACCAGCTCTTTCAGCTCCCCACCTCCTCCAGAAGATGACCCACAGTGATTTTTTTATATAAAAAACATTTGAATTTGAATTTGTTGTAACATAAACTATTTATAGTTTCTGTCTTTTATATCAGTGCGATTATTACATAATTTAATTTTTAATATTTTATGATTTGTTTTTGTGAATATTGAGAATTTTAATATTTCTTTTTTTTTCTTATTTTAATAATAATAATAATATTATTTCATTAGTCATAATTTTATTAAATATATTTTTTCAGTATTATATTTTTAATATTTTTTATTTTAATAATAATAATAATAATAATAATAATAATTAATTATGATTTTTTATATTTTTTTGTAAATATTGAGAATTTTAATTTTTTTAATTTTTTTATTATTTTAATAATATTAAAATTAATTTTTCAATAATCATAATAATATTTTTTTTATATTTTTTTGAATATTGAGAATTTTAATATTTTTTTATTATTTTAATAATATAAAAATTAAATTTTCAATAATCATAATTTTATTAATTTTTTTTAATTTTTTTTATTATTTGTGATGGGATCTGTTGCGACGGGATCCCGTTGCATATAGTCAAAATAATTTTTTCTTATAAAAGGTATTTGCGATGATATTACAGGCCCGTTGCAAATACTATTTGTGATGGGCCCGTCACAAACTGTTTAACAAAATATTTCTAAAAAACCTTTGTGACAAGATTACATGCCCATCGTAAAAAAGTATTTGCGGAGGTCCCGTCACAAAAGAGTTTATATATATGTAAAGTATATAATCTTAGACTTATTTGTGACGGTGAAGTTTACCGTCGTAAGAAATATTATTTGTGATGAGCCCGTCACAGATAATATTTTTTGCGACGACGTTTTCTGCAACGGGCTATTTGCGATGGGGCCCCATCGCAAAAGCCTATTTGTGAAGGGATCCATTCGCAAATAACCAGTCACAAATACCTTGAATTGTAGTAGTGATATTTTCATTTTAAAAATAATTTTTATGTCCATATGGGAAGTAAGTAACCTTATGTTCACTATACTACCTCTAATTTTGATGTCTCATTGAAATAAATTTTAAGAGATCCTTTTACTATAAAATTTTAATGGTCATTTTAGCCTTCCATTTCATATTGTTCACTATAAGGGATATGTAAGTTAGTTCTTTGAAAATTTTATTTACTTGGAAAAGTTGGGTAAAATGATTCTCAAGATATTAATCTATTCTATAAATATCATAATAATAGATAAATATAGAGAACATGGAAGTTAATGATGATAATTGATATTAATGGATAAATTATTATCAATATAGAAGCCTAATTTTGTAATGTGATCAATATAATTTATTGTATTGAAGATAAGATCAACAACTAAGTACATTATTCTTGATTATACTATTATATTGTAGTGACGATCTCATTTATCTAAATCCTTTTATTCTATAATTTAAAGGATAAGAGATGATATGACATGGTATAAGAATCCGTATCATTATGTTGAATTATCAATTCTATAGATATAACATATTTCACAATGCAATGGATAGTTAGAGAATCCCCATTTACCACCAACTAAAAACCTTTTTTACCACTAATCCTCAATGAATAAAATAATCAGTTATAAGGCATACCAACACACAATATAAAATTTATTTTAGTAATTTAGTGTATAAAACAACTATGAAATCCATGGAAACGTGTTTCAATTGGAATATTATCTATGTTCGGAAATCACAGTGTTATAATGATTTATTTTTCGAGACTTTATATTAATTGAAAACAAATGTATGTTTTTATCTTGATTACCAAATATGTTATATAATATGTTTTATTTATTAGTATCAAACTATTTTATTGTAACCCCATTTCCCTCATCATTATTTTTGGAATATCCTATCATATAGATATTATATTGGAAATGAACTATCAACTCTTTTTCACAACCTAGTCCTTGGACATGTGGAATGTTCTAATGATTTTTTCTATTCAAAACATTCAAACCACACTAACTCACAACTCCCTGATACATAGAGTGGACACCATAATCAAAAAATTCTAGGCTCGGATAACATAAATAATTTTCTCAAAAATGGTATTGGATAGAAATTTTGTATTACACTCAATTCCAATTTGGTTAAGTTAACCCAAAACTGTCATAATAATTCTCCGATAAAATTATCTGCCATGTTTTTTTTTCATGCAAAAACATAGTTCTATTTTTGAATTCTTATTCATGTAATGGAAGGATTGTCTATTTAAATATTTGGTTAATGGTTTTTTTATATTTTTATTCATAATTTTCCAAAATTATCTACTAACATGCTATGTAATATTAAGTGTATTTTACTTATGTTATTAACTATGTATATATAAAATATTAGCATAAAATGATTTATTTTAATTATATATTTCATTATTGTTAATTCAAAAATTCCATGGTCAAAATAAAACATCCCTAAATAATAAACCATGAAACTATATAAAATAAAATAATAAATTTCTGTGATCATGAACTTTTATCATGGTTGGTTTATCTTGCAGATGAACCAACCCTTGACCCTAGGGAGTAAACTCTTAGAACCATGCTTGGTTCTAGTTGCAACATTCCATACATCCCCCTATTCATATAATAGATTGGTTTTGCCTCATTTAGAGACTTTATCCCCCAACTCCATCTTAGGAGCTTCATCTATTTCATATGTATAACTCACACATAATTGAAGAAAACTAGAGTATTGGTTAAGGGGGTTTACATAAAAAAAACTGTGGGAACACAAACCCTAATATAATTAGTAGAATAGATGAAACCTAGCCCATAATTTAATTTAATATTAGTAAATTAAATAAACAAATGAAATACATAGATATGGTCTTATATCATAATCATCCACACAAATTTAACGATTTTATAATTTGGATCCAGTTATCATTCGCATAATTTTTTTCTTTCAATTAAGAAAAAATACTTCCAATTAATATAAATAGTTATCTAATTAATCAATTAATTCAAATTTTTTAATTTTAACCAAATCATCCATGAAATTTCCATAATTCATAATTTTAAAAAAATTAAACAAAATAATTTTTTTAATACCAATAAAGTACAAATATTTACATAGAGGCAATGTCATATACCCACCCAAACTACCCAAAATGGTCCTTGTGTTGGGTATTCATATAGTATCCAACATAAATGGAGTGGGATGTAATTAAAATTTGATAACTGTCAATAAATGGCACAAAAAATCATGTAAATTATGTGGCATATAATTCTATTAACACAAATATATTACATGATGAGTAAATACCATACACAACTTTCAGTTTAGAATTTAAAAAAAAAATAATTTAATATATAATTAATAATTATATCATATGGTGTGAAATATCAATAAATTAAAAAAGACACATGTTGAACATGTTGAATTATACATTAAAGTTTTTCTCTATGGTAAATTTATTACATGAGGTATACTTGGTGACATGGTGTGTAATTTGTCTACACATTATTTGACTTTTTTTCCCATGTATACGACACACACTTTGAGACTGGGTGTTTTTGTTGTCCACAGATGTATATGTGGTAAATTATGGGTCGACTAGTGACATTCCATGCGATATTGATATTATAGGATTTTTCTATACACATGTCATGTAATAAATGATTGAAATGAATTTGTCCATGTGTCTTCAATGGTGAGAGCACATAATCTAAATAGATTGAAACTGAGTTACATGGTATTAGTTTGAAAAACATTTCTCTAGCATGGCCCGGTCAACACATAGTCTATATTAAATGTATTTTGTGTGAACTTGTTTCATGATGACCTAGATTTCTCATGAATCATCCTAGTGAAACACACATGGGTACACAATATATACCAATGTTATTCACATAAAATATTCAGATATTAACCATCCAAAACCTTTGGAACCTCTTAGTGGAGGCTTCAAATGTTCTTTATGAATTTTTAATCATTTCTTGATTTTTTGACAAAACATTATAAGGATAATAGAATATTTAAATGTTTTGTTTTAAATAAATAATAATACATAAATGAAAGGTAATAAAATTAAAATAAATAATTAATAATTAATAAAAAATTATAAATTAATTTTTCAACTAATTTAATTATAATTAAAGGTTTTGGACATAGTAGAAGCACATATTGGACTAATCATCTCTATTTTTTATAATACAACTATCCCATATGCACATGATTAAGAACATGATGACCAATATAATTAAATCAAAGATGAATTTACTATTACATAGTAACCAATAAGGTATGTTCATTACATATAATTTATAATTTATTTATTTTTATAAAGGAATACCTTACATTGAATTGATTTAATTATTGAAGAATATGAAGATTTTTTACATCGTACATTCATTATATCATAGGAATCAAGGGTAAAATACCTCTAGTGATGATCCACAGAAGCACCGAAAAATTCCAAACATCACTATAGAAATATCTATTTGCTAGAACATAATATCATAATGCTAGTATTATTCATCATTGATCTTATTGAGAATCTCATCTAGTGGAGGACACACCTTTTTCTCTCTAGTATCAAGAGGGTGGTGGAGGAGGATCAATTTCAATTCTTGAGAGAATTATATAAGAGGGAATATCTATTGTTTGACAGATATTCTTTAGAATTCATTATGAATAATGATTAGAATGTCCAAAGATTTATATAATGACATAACTAGGTTTAAATAGGTCCGTAGTTATAGAATAAAAACTACACAAAATCCCTTAAGATTCTCTTAATCCCAATGTAACCCATGTATAAAAAATAAAAGTATTATTACCATTTCGTGACATGTTGTAAATTCATGAATAAAATAAATATTATTTCATTGACTAAATAAATTATTAGTTATTCAAATAATATTTAATAGTTTATTTCTCTCCAAACTGTTAAACTTAGTCAACCTATCCGGATCATTATTTATTATGCCTTAAATAATGACTATTTATGAATAAATATTTCTACAGTATTCCCTCATAAATAAATAAATTTTATATTTATTAAAAAATAAATATTTATTGAATATTTGACACATAAATATACTCTCAAACAACTCAGGAATCAATATAAATATGATCTAACAAACATGAATAATTATTAAACCACATATTGAAATATCATTGATCCAACATGTTGTATTCATATTGAATTTAACTAAGGTTCTTTATAAACTTAGTGTGTAATAATCTATACCTATTTCTCAATGGTATTAGAAAAAACCACCTAATTTCCAAGGTTAGTGTCTAGAAATACACAAAGGTTCCCATAAATAATGAATTTAGTGTTTCAATAACATAAAACCTCATATGAACACTCACCATATAATATAATCCATTTATCCTAATATCTTGAATCAATAATATTTCATGTTGGATTTATCAACCTATTTTGTCAATTTATCTTCCATTTACTTTCAATAAATTAATGTTCTAATAGAACATTGTGTCCATGGATTTGATTAGGTTCTTCCCTTTCCATAAAATATCATACGATATAATCTTTTTTAAAGAATAAATTTTCATTAATAGATTAAAAAAACAACTCATGAAATGTTTTAATAACAATCATAATTTCTAAGGATCATTTTGAATTTCCATGGGTAGAAACATCCAGGGAATTTAAATGTTCATTTCTTACTGTCTAGTCATGTTCTCATAATCTGCTACCATGATAATTACCAAATAAATACACCATGAGAAAATGTCCTAAAGTTTCGTGAGTCTGCACCCTTGATAGAATGTATCTTGTGTATTTGTTGAAATTATATCATTGGGATTGAGAACATATTCTAAGAAAATTATAATAGAACTTCTTGGTTATCAATATAGCGGGGAACTGCAATGACATTTTAGCATTATATTTACCCTTATAACATTATGACATATTTTTTCATATTGAATAAAAACCATGATATTCTGATAAACTTATTAATATTCAAAATATTGAATACATGTAATCATAATGTATGTTGAAGCGGGTTTGAGAAAACCAACACCCAAAAAGTTCCACTTTTATAATAGAAAACTATTAATAACATTCAGTATACAAGTTAACATAAGATATTTATGATCCCATTGAGATAAGGCCTTCATAAATGAGAACATAATATTTTATTCTATGGAAAATCTTCTCACCACAACTTCACCCCTTTGTGAAAAACATTAAAGAGTTGATCCTTTCAGATTATATTCTTTTTCTATTGGTGTGACCTTATCTCCTTTTGAAATATCGACCACTATAGTATTATATCAATATGATGTGATATGGAATTTATTTATAGGTACCACATCATTATCTTGTACAAATTTTTGTATCCAAACAGTTCCTTTGGTAACATAAGAATCCTCTATATAACTGAACTCCATTGTAGAATTGGAGAAAAATGGATGCTTTAAAAATTTCTAGATCACATATCTTAAATTATGACTTAGGACATATCCTAACTATGACATCATATTGTTTTTATATATGACAAATCTATCACTAGTATTACCCTTGACAACTAACTCATCATCTCAACTATATACTAGGTACGTATTTTTTGTTCACCGAAGATACTTACAAATAACCATAACAAAAAACTGTTGTTTTTCACCTTGATCATCTTGATATCTACCCACTATGCGTAAGGTGTAACAAAAATAAAGTGTAGTAAACAACATCACATATATTATTGATCATATTAAAGACATGTATGAGATCTTACTTATTCAATATATTTCTTTTTTTGTATATGGACATTTTTTCGTGGAAATATATATTCTATGTGATTATGGTAGCAATCCCCTCTTGTATTATTTTATAATAAGTTTATTTAGTATTTGATCAATGTGTGTACATTTCCTTAGCCTAGAAAACCACTTGGATCTATCACATATGATCTTCATGGCAAGGATGTTGGACTATTTACCCAAGTTATATATAGGGATGCGCTTATTCAAATTGTCCTTAACTGAATATAAGAATGATATGTCATTCTAAAAAAGTAATATTCCATAAACATATAGTACAATGATAAAAAAACACTCTCATTAAACCAATTTTTAAATCATGGCTCACATTCATGCCAAATGAAACCATATTATTTTATAGCTCCATCAAACAAAATTTTTTATGAACTTGATTATTTCTTCAGTCCATAAATTGATATTTGAAACTTTCATACATTTTTGGAACTGTTTGGAGTTGAAAAACCTAATAGTTGTTTCCAATAGACATCTTCCTAAATATTACCATTAAGGAACATTTTTTGACATTCATTTGCTAAATCCATAGTCACTGATATTTAATAGAGAAAGTATAATTTATATGGATTTGAACAAGTATACTAGAGAAATCCTTTCACCAGAATCAATTAAATGTCATTTTTTAAACAATTTATCCAATATTCATGATTTATATGTATTAACATAAATTCTATTTCTAGTTTTTTCTCAAATATCCATTTTAAAACAACATGGTTTTCATCAAATTGATGATACACTAGAACCCAAAAATGGTTTTTATATATGGAATCTATCTCAATATTCATCGAATGCTACCATATTATATCCTATGATCTCTCTTCCACATATTTGTATCGAAGATGATTATTATTTTCAACCAATAATTGTCACAATCCTTGATAACTAGAAAATGACATCTTTCTGGTGAAACTATGTAGTTATTGTGTTTCAAAAACCACATCTTTAATTGGGACCTATGGAATCTGTTATTATACCAAATATTGTGTATTTCGAGAATAAACTTCATCAAAATAAATCTTGCTTCTGCTATCCTTCATGAGGATTTTCTCACTCTCATGAATTATCCCAAGTCTTGTGATGATGAAATTATTATCGGAGGGGTTGTATAGATAGTAACCCCATGTTTCCATGGGATACCCAATTATGGTACACTTCATTCCTCAAGGTTATAGTTTGTTTTCTGAGATGGCATTAACAAATGCCTCACAACCCCATATAGGAGTATATGATAAAAAGAGTCTTTTTTGACTCCATAACTAAAATTAAATACCATTTATATCTTTATATTATGATAAAATTAGTGTTTATGATAAATGTGTAATTTATATCCCCAAAAGGATAATGCAAGACCTACTTGACTCATAATCAACCATACCATGTCAGGAAAGGTAAGATACATCTTTTTGCTGACACTAATTTATTGTGGTGTATATGTTGTACTAAGTTAATATAAAATCAAAAAAATCCCATATATAGTCAATAAACTCTTGGTTAATTTATCCCCCACCTCAATCAAATTGAATATTATTTTCTATTTACCAAGTTTATTCTCTACATTATTCTTGACCACATTGAATTCCTCATAGGACAAAGACATATACATCATCATTTATACATGACCATATCTATTCTAGTCATTAGTAAAAGAAATGAATTAATAATTTCTACCTATATCTTCTATTGGAAATGTAAAATACACATCAATGTATACAAATTCTAGAAGCTCTATGTCTCCTTGACCAAATCCAAAAAATAGTTGTTTGATAATTGTTCATCTCAAAGAATCTTGACTTCTTTAAAGTGGTTTTATCTCAACATTATCATAATGAATATATTGATAGAGATTTGATAAATTCTTCTATATTAAATGAATATTATTATAAAAACACAATTGAGTGTTAAATGAGTTAGGTGAATTTGATTCATTATCAACTACAAATACTTGGATTTTGTAATCAAATACATAAAGACCATTACTTCAATGTGACATACCATACCATATTCTATCATTGTAAAAGAAGAAAATTTTATCTTCAAACATGAAAAATAAACCATATGTATTAAGGACAGATAGAGAAAAAATATTATTGTAATAATTTGAACATTTTAATAATCTTTAAAAAATAAGATCATTCCTACTAGAAATGGAATGTGGAAGTCTCTTATTTACCAAGTAGAATATCATTATACATTGGCTACTTAAATATTTACATATAATCTTGAAATATTCAACAATCCAGTGGGTTCATGTATTTTGAGGAAAATTGAGATAAAATATATATATCATACACCCAATGTGTAGATATAAAAAAATTTCACTTGATAAAAAATGCACTTTGAGATTTCCCTTTCTTCTTTAACTGGGTGTAGTAATTCATCTAGTGGCCTAACTTTCCACATGTAAAACATACATCTTTTTATCCTTTACTTGTCATTTGATCTTCTTATTCTTAGAAGGATGGTGCTCATGAGATTTATACTTGGAAAGAGCCTTGACGAACTCTTACTTATTTAAAATATTCTTATTCCCCAAAAGAACCTCATGTTTCTATGCCACATGAACTTATCAATTTGGTGAAAGAGTAAGAAGTTCTGAAATAGACTTCTCATTATGCATAATATTATTGTTCATAGAGAAACTATATAATCTTTTAGGTAGTGTTGACAGAGTGACATATATGCACAAATCATTTGGGATTGTAAATCCCAAGATGCCAAAGTGCTCAACATAAAAAATTATCTTAACTACATGAGGCTTATCCCATGATAAATAGCTAGGATTTTATGTGAATAGTGAATTAGAGATCTCATATCTCTCCCATATATCCTTGTATCAATAAAGATCATGAAGTTGAGACATCAGTCTATATGTATCCATTTATTCTTGTTTCATCAAGAGTTCACTATAGATGGATGATAAAAGTAAAAATTAATAATATGTGGCATCATCCACAAGTTTAAGGTAGAGAGATACTTACTCTTCACTATATAAATTTTAATGCCACTCATGAATAGGGGTTTTCATCATATATAATTTCCATTCATGGTATAGTATAATGCACAAGTACGTATAGAATTCTTGGAAATTTGATCTAGTGGAACTTTTATTCACATTAAGTATAGATCACAGTAATATAATAAAATTCATTTGGATTTACATTTCTCCAATAAATAAGAGTAAAAAAGAAGTACATTATATAGATTTCCAAATTATATAATAAATTTTTAATTTAATAATCTCATGTTATTTTATCAAAAACAAAATATCTCTCATCATTGATATCAAAATATCTCGTATCATGGATATGCTAGTGTAAATGATCATTATTCCATTCTTATACCCCAGTATTAGGCCTAAATAGTTTATTAGTGGTTTTAGGTGTTCTTACTTTCCAACTGCATTAGTTTTGAACTCTGTATTCTTTTGAGTGGACTCCCCAATTTTGAAATCTTGGAAATGGACTTCCACAACACTTACCTCTTAATTACATGAATTCCTCCCTATGTGGTCAAACCTATATGTAAATTAAATTAAGTCAACCCAAAAATAAAACTAAAATTCCATAATAATTGAAAGCACCAAGACTTGAGATGGAAAATAACATTGAACAATGGATATATTTTATCTTAAGTAGTAGAAGTCTATACCAACTTAATATTTATTTGAGGTATTTTTAGTTATGTGTTAACTGACCATTTTTATTTTTATTATATGCATGTTAAAATTGAGTGG
Organism: Viscum album; assembly: GCA_963277665.1. Classification (NCBI taxonomy): domain Eukaryota; kingdom Viridiplantae; phylum Streptophyta; class Magnoliopsida; order Santalales; family Viscaceae; genus Viscum; species Viscum album. The sequence continues at coordinate 117,677,082 of OY728159.1, read as the reverse complement.
ATTTACTTATGTGATTAACCATTTCTTAATAAAATTATGTATAATCAACTCTATTTTAATTATATATTGAATTATAGTTAGTTTATTAATTTTTGTGACTGTGAAAAAGTAACAACATAGAAATTTACCTTAAAATATTAAAAAAACAAAATAATAGATTTTGTATGAGAATAAGATTTTATAATGGTAAGTTTATCCAATGGATGATAAAATAACCCTCAACCCAAGGGGAAAGAAAACTTGAATCATAACTTGGTTCCTAAAACATCATTCCTCTAATCCACTTATGTATCCCCTAGATTGGTTTCACCTCAGCTTTGAAATGGAATCAGCTCTGCTCACGAGAGATCTCCATCCATTACATAAAATTCACTCACATAGAGGTTAGAGGAATTAAAATATTGGTTAATGTTTTTAAATAAAAGAAACCATGGGCATAAAGTGCCTTATATAATGGAAAGAGGGAATGACATGAACATAATCATTTAATTTAATAACAAATAATTTAATTAACTAATAACATACATAGGTCTGGTGTAAGATTATGATCAACCACACACATGAAAAAAATATACATGTTATATCTAGCTATAATTCACATCAATTTTTCTTTAATTATGATAAAAAATATCAAATTAATACAGTTATTTTTTTAATTATTCAATTGATTCCATTTAACATAATTCTATCTAAATAATCTTGAAAATTTTCATCTTTTATAATTTCAAAACAGGTTTAATAATATATTATATTTTCAAAAAATAATATACACAGATGTACTTGGAGTCAATGACATGAACTCATCCAAAAAATTTGGAGTTGCCCTTGTATTGTGTTCTCATAAGAAATCGATCATACATGGTGTGGCATGGATTATCAATAACTGTAACAGCCTGAGATTTTATGAGAAATATTATTTTTAATTACTTTGATGCCTTGTGTTGTACGCTACACAAAGATTATCTTGTACTATATGAAACACTGTATTAGCTTGCAGTATACGCAACACTATTTTTGGCTAGTGTTACACACTATTTCAAGTTCGTTTTGTGGAAATTATTTTACGCAACATTAAGTATAGATTTTTTTAATGTACAACTGAAATAAGTTTTGATTATGTTATATGCAACACCAAACAGAGATTTCACTACACGCAGCCCTGACTTGGCTTGCATTACATGCAATCAAGACCTTCTTTGATAGCATGTGTAGTACGCAATACCAAGTTTCACTAAACGAGATATTATTATAATATTATTATGAACTAGCCGTTATGAATAGTAATACACACTTTTTGAAATTTTATCTTTCAAAATGGACTTCATTTTTGGATTCTGAATATCGAAATTAGCTTAGGGTGAAATTTTGGAATTTTTCAGAAAACTTTCAATTTTTGATGAATTGTGAAAACACTTCGTTACTATTTAAAAACCGACTTTTTATTTAAATAATTTTTTATTTTATTTAAATTTACTTTAGGTAAAAATTGATATATAATTCCAATATAAGTTCAATTTAATTCATTGGAGTCATTTTATAATAATTTTAGATATATAAAAATTTTATTGAACTTTTCACCGTCTTTTACCCACCTCTTAGGAGAATTTGCAAATTTACATAAAACATAATTTTACCGCTTCTGTGAATGGAATTTCAAAAATACAAGAGACACAGTTGATGTTAGTAATTAAAATGTGGTTGAATAAGATAAAAATAATTTTTGGTGAATAGTAACTTTTTACTTTTGTTTGCCATGGTAAAAAGTAAATAGGGTAATTAAGGGTAAAAATGATATTATTATTACCCTAAAACATGTCCTAATTCTATTGGATAATTTTAATTCGACCAAAAACAACCTTAGAAATAAAATATGGCCATTTAGGTCCACTTGGATAATATTAGGACACTAATTATTATTTTATTTAAAAAAGAGTTCAAATTGTTAAAATCAATGTTTAATAACTAAAACATTTTTAACATAGGGTTATAAATAAGATAAATTCAAATATAAATATTCATTAGAAAGCTAAAATGATTTCCTACATAATGGTATGTTATTTATAATTTTTTGACTTTAAATAATTTAATTTATATATGACACAATGATGATGCTGTAATTACCTTTTTAAAGAAATATTAACATAATTGGTATTATAAATACCAAAATAAATGTAATTGGAGACTTAATATAAATTAAAATAGTTTTATAGGTTAATATTACATGATATTATTGATTTAATTTACTTTTTTGAACAAATCAGGTTGTTATGATTTTCAAAAAAATCAATTACCAAATAGTGTCAAAATTGACATAAAATAGTTTTTTAAAAAAATATTATATTATTAATTGTTATTTTCTTCCTAAAAATCTATGGTTCTAAAAAATGACTTAGATAAGGATATATATATTAATAATGAACCACTTGGGGTTACTTTGGCTTGTTATAGTAAGTTTATTAACCGTATAGTGTAAGAAAAAAAGAAGATATGGTAAAAGTTAAATTATTTAACATAGAGTTAAATCTAAATGATAAGGTTAAAATAGTAACCTAAACTTGTACAAATTATATTGGATGAGAGGATTGAAACCCATACCCACATTATCATAGAAATAAATCAGTTTGGAGCTATTAAAAACCGAATATTACTTTATAATAAAATAATATTTTGAGTTTTTCTAAAGGTGCCCCTCTCCTCCCTTATAAAAGAGAACCTCCTACCTCTCATCTTTACACAACTTTGAGCCTTAAAGCTCAGAAAAAACCTGACAATTTCTCTTCTAAACTTCCCTAGAAACATCCTAGATGTCCTGGTCTTCTTCAAAGACCATCCCTAGTGCCCTAAGAGGAGGTTACGAAGAGGCGCGTTAAAGAAGAGGTAATATCCATTACTGATCCTTTCCAATTTCATTCTTCTTAAACATATTATTCTTTATTTGTTTCATTATAAAGTAATAAAATAAGTATAATTTATATATTTATATGTTATTAGAAATATTAAACAGAACCATTTCACCTTCTATCCATCATACGGAAAATGAAATCACCGCACATGCGTACGTATGGAATACCGTCTCCACGCCATGGTGTAATCTATTTTCCACCACCACCTTACTTGGATGGGTATAATGGTTTAAATAAATAACTATATATGATTATTGTAAAGTTATAATGATTCTGAAATATTATACAAAAACTTCAATACAATTCCATGATCATGGGAATGATATCATCGTTCTTGTGTACATACGGACTACCGTCTCCACGACGTGATGAGATTCATTTTCCATGTTAACAATTCAAGAATGATTATAATGTATATATAATAAGTAATAATGAAATATATAAAATAATAATGCTACTGGATTTATATATATATATATGTATGTCGTGTACTTAATTCCATTCAATTCAATATGGAAACGAAAACAACGTTCATGCGTACGTACGACCTATTGTCTCCATAAACGGTGTATTTCTTTCCATTTATCGATCTATTATATATATGTATATTCTGAATATATATTATATAAGTAATGTTTTATATTCTGTAATTAATTAATCATGATCTAAGTAATCATATGAATAATTACAAGTCAAAACGCGGACGACAAATTAAACAATTTTACCCAAAATGCTATTTATCATGGAATTTACAAAAGAACGGGTAATATAAAGTCATAATTGAACCATATATGATATCATAACAATGAATATGATTTTGAAATAAGTCAATGACATTATTTAAATCATTATAAAGGAGGTTCGGATATGTACGAAGCATATCAGACCTAAGGTAAGGGATAAATGTTTAATCTCATTTTTTATCCGAGATTTCTTATACGTATGTATTTACTGTGGTTAGTTTTATCATCCATGACCATGTTTTCTAAAAAATGTTTTCATAAAATATTTAATATTATTCCATGAATGTTTAAAGGCATTTTTACCCTTTATTGACTTTTTACCACATTATATGAATGTAATCTTTCCTTTAGTTACCATATAAGGTACATTTTGACTTTTCCGAAAAAAGTAAGAGGAGAATGTTATTTTTAACTTATACGGTGTGAACGGATTTTTACGGTTTAATATCGCCTAATTTTCAAGAATCTTCATATAAAAGTTTTCATGGTTATTTTCAATAAAATCATTTTCTTTTAAAATTTTGTGGTATTTTGTGAAAAGAAAATGATTTTGAAGGAGAAAGGATATTTTCGTCGAGAGTTTATTTCAAGTGTTTTATCAAAACCATTTTCCATCTAAGATGACATTATTTCATATGTGTATGTTTCAAGTATAATGTCTCTATGATTTACATGGTTTCAATTTTCTTATGATGAAATGTCCATTTGTTTCATATGGATGATGTTTATGAAACCCATTTTATTCTTTGGGATATGATGAATGTTTTAAGTTTAATTTGTGGCATAAGTAAGAATGATTTCATTATTAGATGGGTGGGACCTATATCTCCCTCCAATGCATTGGGTAAAGACTTATATTGCATGAGATAGACATGGCTGGAACGGTAAGTTAATCAGGTTCAGTAATACATGACTGGAACGAGGAGTGAACTTGATTCAGAAAGTGACTTTGCCCACTAAGATGGTCTTGGCAGCAATGCCTTGGATGCTATGAAATCATATCATGTGCTTAATGGTTGCCACAATCACATGTTTTATTCCCATACTATATTATCAGGACTAATGTTTATTTATGATCTATGCCTTACGTATTGCCATGTTTTATGCCATTGCTCAAGATCTTGATGTTTAAACATTGTGTTCATGTTTTTAATTTCAAATGTATATGGATTGTTTTATTTTATCCATTCTTACCCTTACTGAGCATTTGAGCTCACCATTTATATTTTTTCTTTTCCCCAAGATATAAAGAAAGGTTTCTAGGTAAGAAAACAAAAATGGGAAGATCTTTATGGGAGATGTTGAAGATCTTTCACGATGATTAGAATATTATGTTCCGAGTTTCCAAAGACACTAAAATATTACAGTCCTTGAGTGTTGGTTTTTATTATGTATTAAGTATTCCACAAAAGTAATGTAATGTCCATGTACGTCAAGATTTGGGTCTCTACAATAACTGGAACATGAACATATGAAAACTATAAAAAACATAATTATTAAAATGATCATTATGTAAACTATATGTAATAACCCAATAGAGCTTGAATTTCAGACTTTAACACGGAAATTAAGTTAATATATAATTAATAATCCTATCATATTACATGTATTCTCAATAAATGACACATAGATACATGTTGACTATGTTTAATTATACCATAAATTTTATTCCACATAAAATTAATAACATGAGTTTCAATATAATATATGCTGTGTCCTAGGGCTACACATTATGTAATCATTTCTTCCCAAGTCCATTATACAAGACTAGATACTGGGTGTGTTTGTAATCCGCAGATGTATATTCTAGATGCATGTTGTGTGACCTCAATATTAGATGGTTTTTTATTCACTATGTCATGTAATTAATTATTTACATGGATTAGACATAATGTTTTCATCCATTAAAGAACATGGACTATATGTTTTGTAATTGATTTACACAGTATATAGTCCAGAAAACTGTGTTCCAACCTAGCCTGATAAATAAATAGTGTGAATTTAAATATCTCCATATGTAATTAATCCATGATTCTTTGAATTAGTTTATTATTATTCCTAGTTCATTTTACATGTGGTATATGAAATTTTCAAATAAGATACACACTATGTGTTTCTATGTTATATATTTAGAAACCTTGGATAATCTTAATAGATTCTTCAGATTTTATTCATATTATTATAACTTTTTTCTTATTTATATGAGTGGGAATGAAAAAATAGAATAGAATATTTCGATATTCATATTTAGGAACATATAATCCAAAAATAGAATTTAATAGAAAATGAAAATCAATGATCAACAAATAATAACTAATTTTAAATTAATTATATGACCATTTTGATACAACCAGAAGGTTTCTGGCATAGTATAAATTTTTATTGGGCATAAAAAAATTAGTTTTTTTATTACAATCATTGAAACATTATGGGTGTACAAGATGAATAACATCCTGATGAAGAGAACTAAGTCATACATTAATTAATTATTATACTAGGACTAAAAATATAATATCATTTCTTACAATTTATAATTCGTTTATTTATATAAATAAATAAATATATTAAATTATTTTATCCATTTATGAATCTAATTATGAATTCAATTCATACATTCATATTATAATAAGAATCAAGTGTGTATTCCCCCTAACTAATATACACACAAGCACTATAGACCTAATCATTTCACTATAAACATATTTAGGTGCTAGTATAGAAGATCCTAACAATTTCTTCATTAATCGTTGATCACCATTTTAATTTATTTGGATGGAAGTACTCTCCTTATACACTCTAGAATCAATATGTTTATAAAGGAAAATCTCTCCTTATTCTTTAGATCATTCTATATGTGGATCTCTTAAGAGATTGATATATATTCTCTAAAATTCATACTGCATAGTGATTAGAATAGATATTAATTTGGAGAATGTCCTAACAAAGTTTAAACAGAGCAAGGGTTAGAGAATTATAATTACAAATAGATCCTTGTGATTTTCTTTATCCTAAAAAAACAATGTATAAATAATGATAGCATTATTTCAATATCTGTACATGTGATAAAATCACAAAATAAAAAAAATATTATTTCCTTGAATAGATAAATTAATATTTATTCAAATTACATTTAATATATCTATTCTAACTGGACCATTAGAATTGGTTCATCTATCCAATGTAATATTTATCATGGCATGAATAATAAATATATACGAATAAATAATAGTGTAATAATCCCTAATAGATAAATAAAAATTTATATTCACTAAAATTGATAATACAAATTTATTAATTATTAAACTCAAAATGTATTCTATATTGTAATTGGTGATTGAATATATATGCGATCAAATAGATATGATTAATTATAAATCCATGTACGGGGAAAATATTTGTCTAACATGTTCAAATTATATATAATTTGACTAACTTCATTGATTCACTTAGTGTGTGACACTCTAGAATAGTTTATCAGTGGAATGTGGTTCAATAACATAAAGTATATGATTACAGTCTCGAAATATGTTAAGGCTCCCATATATAAGAAAGTTAATTTTGAAAGGACATACATCCTAATACAAATTATCACATTTTAATATAATCTATTTATATTAATATCTCTAATCAAGATGGTTTTATGCTATTGTCATCAATATATATACTCAATATATCATTCCTTGACTTTATAAGAAATGAACCTGCCCACAGAACATTGAGAACATGAATTTAATGAGGCTATTTTATTCTCCTCATATTTCCTAATATACCAACGTTTGTTAAATAAAGGAGGGGGGAAATCCTCTCATGCATTACTCATTAATGCAATATCACTTGTGACACACCCAACATATCCTACTTGTCTGGGAGCATATATCATCACTATTTTTGTCATTCCATCAATGTACACGATCATGACATGAATTAATAAAAATATTAATTCTTAAGTATCATTACACATGTCCGTATATAAGAAGATCTAATGATAAATATAAATATAGATTTCCTACTAGAGGTTCGTGTTCTCATGATCTCCTGCCCTAAAAATTACAAAGGGCATAAATCATGAGAAAGTGTCTCAAAAACCTAAGAGACTTTCCAATTGGTAGCCTATAAATTTTTCATCTCATCAAATAATATAATCTTTCTGTAGAAAATATTTCATGAATATTATCATTTTACTTCTAGGTTTCCACCATAGTGGGGAACTTCAATGATCTTTCATTTTGATGATTATCCTTAACAAATTATCACAGACTATATAATGTGGAAGAATAATAATGATGTGATAAGAACTATATTAAAATTTATAATAATGAATAAATGTAGTCATATAGTACATTGATTTATGTTATAGATAACAAACTCAATATATCAAAAAAATTTACAACATTTTTATCTTATTATATAGATGTTAGTTTTAGGGAACCTATCAAGTGGATCTATGGAACCAAATTAGTTTGTTCCAAAGATGAAATTACACCATGTATTAATGGTCCATGTTATCACATATTGTGTCACACATAAAAACTATCATGTTATGTTAATAACTTATTTAATATTTAAAGCCGATGAATACAGGAAATCATAATGTACATAGAAGTTGGTTCTAGGGAGTCTACACCTACGAACTCCATCTTCCCCTTCATCCATCTATTAAAAACCTTCAGTCCTTTAGCTCTCAGAAAGAATTTCAGCTTTTGTTGTGATATGGAGTTTTTCAAGGATCCTATGACATTACCCTTCAAAGAAACATCATTCACATAAACTTCACTACTCTGAAAAAAATGCCCTAAGAGTTGATACTTTTAGATAACTTTCTTTGTCAATTGGTGTGAACTTGTCTCATTTGGGAGACCCATCACTTCTTCAATAACATAATATAATGTGATAGAATTTGTACTTCCACACACCACATCAATACCTTAGACCAAACTATGTATCCAAATTAATTCATTGGTAGAAATAGAATATGTTATATAAAAAGAATCCACTGTTGAATCAGTAAAAATAGGCTTCTTTGAACTCTTACAGTGAACAAATTATCCATTGAGACTAAATATATAACCTTACTATGACTTGATGTCATATTAATATATCTAAAATATATCATCCATATTAACCATGATGAAGAGTTCTTCATATCTTTTATATATCAATAATATATCCTTAGTTCACCTCAGATACATATGGTTGACCTTAACCGTAGAAAAACGTTGTTCACACATGAAAACATCATATACTTCTTCCATTCATAAGATGAAGGAAACATAAATCATATTATATAACATGACATACATTATTGAATATAACAAATAAGCATATGTGATCTTACCCATTCTCATTCAATTTCCTATTGTGTCTAGAGACACATTTTCATTGAAATATGTATACTATGTGACATTGGAACCAATCCCCTCTTGGTTTATTCCAAACTGAATATATTTAATATTTTTTCACTGTATATACCTTGAATTTGTCCAATAAGCCTCTTGGATCTTTCACAAATGGTCTTGATTCCAAGGATGTAGGATTCTTCATGTAAGTACTTAAGGGAGATGCACTTGTTTAACCATTACTAAGCTGAATATAAAACTCATATTTAATTTCTAATAAGTAATATTTCATTGACATATACTACTTGGATAATTACATAACATCCACTAAATCATTTATAAACACATGTCTCACATTCATTCTTAATGAAAGAAAATTATTTTATGGATTAATCAAACTAAATATTTCATGACATGGATTCTTTCATCAATCTATAAATGGTTATCTACAACTTATACAACTTTTTTGTATTAATTAGATTCACAAACCATTCTAGTTGTGTTATAATGATATATTTATGAAGGTTAAAATTATGGAAAGTTATTCTGGAATCCATATGCCAATAGTCACGAAAGGATTTCATTATATGTAAAATTATATTGGATTTAAACATGGCTACTAGATAAAACATTTAATTATAGTATATTACTTGATATTATTTAAACACTTTATACATTTCCAATATTTATAGGTACTCACATAAACATTAATTCTCAGTATTTCAATGAATACCCATTTCCACCAAATAAGTTTTACATCAATTATAGAATCCACCAAAACCCAAACATAGTTATAATGGAATCTATCTATGATATAATATGTTCATTCCATATCTTATCTTATGATCTCTTTACAACCTTTTTATAGGAAAGGGGATCACTATTAACAACCAACAATGAATTACCAACCTCAATGATAAGAAAACCACATATTTCTAGTTCTCAAACCAATCTATCACTAGAATATATTACTAGTGTTTTAGGAATAAAATCTTCTAGGAAAACCTATGGACTTAATTCCTACATCAACTCATGTATATTTTTAGCATCAACTTCATTGAACATGATATTTAATTCATTATCCTTTTTAATTATGGGTTCCTGATATAAGAATTTAGTGCACCAATCAAGTCAAATTATTTTATATGAAGGGTTCTTTAGATAATGTCCTTTAGTTTCCATATGAAATCCTATAAAAATTAAATTCATACTATGTGGTTCTAGTTTATTTCTTGTTAAGGCCTTAAAAAATGACTTACATCCTCATGATTTCATGCTTGAAAACACATGTTCCTTCCCAGTCAATAACATGCATGGGATACCATTTTCAAGTTTGGAAAATATAATATTTTTTGTGTATATTATAGCTGATAATTTATATATCCTAAAGGATAATTGAAATATGGTATGATTTCTAGTGACCCCAACATGTCTATAATTGTATGGTTCTTCTTTTAATTAACACCATTCCATTATGGTGTAAAAGATTAGTGAGTTGGGATAACATCTCACACTCCAATAAATGGTCAATTAAATCTTTAGATAAGACACTCACCACCTAGATTTTATCAAAGATTCATTATCTTCTTAACAAGTTGATTCTTCACTTAATTATTTAATTTATTGAATTTGTAACATCTCGACCAGGGTGACACACACATGTTCCCTGATCTAGTCCATCACATGACCTCAATCACATCTCTTTATAATATAGAGGTTTCCAACTATTAGTGAGGGTCTAATATCAATAATGGGGATACTATACCCTCTTTATCAGAGTAGTACAACAAAATAAATAAATAAAAAATGAACAAAATATATAACCAATAAAGAAACTGAAGAAACAATCATATTATAAGAAAGCAATAAACATAATATCCAAAACTAATTAGTACATATGTCATTCCAAATGCGTTTCAATTTCCAATATAGAAAACCCAAAATTAATATACACTAACAACCCCTAAGAGGGTTCCGAATCACATCAATTTCCCTCATCCACGATCAATCCCAAATCATCCATCTAATATAAGGCTCTTTAAATTATACTATCCTATAATCATGAAGTATATTTACATGATGATTAGGTAGCCTGAGTAGGGTGTGAGTACAACTCATCAGGACAACACTAATGACATTGAAAATAATATCCAGTCAATAGTAGTGTATGTAGTTTTATAAATAATTAAATACAATCCATAAGTTAATTTTATTTACAAATATTCAATTATTCATTAACTAACCACATAATTCCATGGGTTGTTGAGGATACCCAAACCCTCAATACCTACTTAATCTTATGGAGGAGTTTGAACCAAATCAAATAATAAATTCAAAAATAATTATAACACATGGGATATCATTATTCATTTCATTTAAATTAATATTATAGTCAATTTGAACTATAGTGAAATTAGAACATTTTGGGTCCAGATTTCCATGTCTATCACCCCATGGGTATTTCAATCAGCACTTCAAGTCTCAGTAATTGTTTATCAAACAAGCACACAAGTGGGATCTTGATGCAGGAGTTCATACTCCGCAGACATTTATCAAATAATCATATAGGTTAGATTTTGAAGAAGAATTCCATGTCCCACACTCATTATCACTATATTATTTTGATTCAATAGTCCATTACCCACACACATATATCAGTTTATAACTATAGACTTATGAAGAAATAGTCAAAGTCCCACACATATTTATCAATTAATAAAACACATCACATATATCACATTTATCTCAGATAATCATCATTAACCCATTCCCAAACATTTTACATCATGATATACCATTAAAATATATCACAATAAATCAAGATTCAATACATTAATCAGATGAAATTATATGGGAAATTCCCCATTTAATCATTTTCCAATATTATATTCATATAGACCATTAACCCACTAAGGTAATGTCAACCTTCTCATAATCCTCATTATCAATTAATTCATATCAAATTAATTGATCAATTAAAAAATCCCAAATTCCCATAAATTCCAAAATCAAAATATTCCATTAATTTATTATCCGATTTATTAATCTAATTCCACCAATTTTAATTACCCCAACTTAACCCAAATCATTATCACATGGTAATTAAAATAAATCAATTCAACAATCAAATAAATTTCCCAATAATAGAAAGTGAAATTTCACAATTACATACATATAACTAAATCAAGACTATGGGATTCTAAATTTATACCACCTGCCTCTAGATTGATGATGGAATATTTCCAATGGGAAACCCAAATTTGAATTGGAACAACAAAGTTCAAAATGAAGAATGAGATCTAGATAAAAAAAATAAATCCTATATTAATCAAATCCAGATCCAAAAAACATAGATATATATCCATAAAAAAATATAGGATAAAACCCTTTCCAAGGATGGATGAAATACGAAAGATAGGTGGAGGGAAATCACACAAGTTGGGGATCTCTTACTAGGAAAGGTGAATATCTTAAATTGAACCTTTTAATCTCCAATAAAAGTGTTCTAATGGCCTTATAATACTTTTGGGAACCTCCAAAAAATTATAGAAAAATTTTAGTGAAATTTTGGGCCAAACTATAGTGAATTTTGTAGGGGTTGTAAATTTTTAAACCAATTTTGGATTAATTTATCCTCTTTGCACTTTTTCCTAGGTAGGGATTCATTTTTTTCCAAACTGTGTTCCTAAACTATTAACCTCTTATGGGAGGGGGTGGCAGAGCACGATTACTCCTAATAGGGGTCATGGTTTGACAAACCATGCACCATCCAAGAAAATGTCATCTATTTTGTTTCAAATAATTTTATAGGTTGGGTGCATGATTTGGAAAAACTATTTGCCTACTGCACTCCCCCTATTCCTTCCAAAATTCTCTAATTTCTCCCAAAACACCCCAAGTAAAAATCCAACCATGGTATACTCAAAACAAGGAAAAAGGGTACCTATAAAAAATCCCAAAAACACTCCAAAAAATTATGGGATCTTAAAATCTCCCAACCTTATAAATTTTCATCCTTGAGTTATACTCCCAATAATATATATAATTTCAAGTTAAAAGAGACCAAGGCACTGATCCCACATTTATTCTTCTCTCTCCAAATCTTCCTAATGAAGAGGCTCATGTTTCCATAATATACGAACTATCAGAACAGTCATTCACCATAACACATGATCATTAAAACACAACAAAAATATCATATTCTCATCAAAGGATGCAATTGTCTCATGCTCAACATCATCCAGATCAATCACATGATAGGGATCAAGGTCATATTTATGAATCTGTGACAGGTGAAAAAAATCATGCATAGAACTATACCTTTTTGGAAGAGACAATTGGGGTGCCACAAGCCCAAAATTCTCTCCATGACCTCAAATGTTCTAACAAACTTGGGTGCCAACATTCCCTTTCATTGAATCCTAGAGTGATCCAATCTTGGTGAAACTAAATGGAACAAAATACAACTCACTTTTAACTCAATGTTTCTTTGACATCTATCAACATACTACTTCTTTCTATTCTAATCCCTATCCTTACATTTCAGAATCAGCTGAACCTACTTCGAAGTCTTATGCATGAGACTCGGTACCAATATTTTTGACTCATATACCTCTATCCATCATAGAGGATATTTGAATGGACTAACATAAATGGATTCATATTGTTCCTTCTATATAGTTGCCAAATTTTTTTTATATGTGAACTAAACCAATGTTAAGTGATTCTCTTAAGAACCACCAATGTCTAGGATAGATGATCATAGTATATACTCAAGTACCTGAATAGTACATTCTAACCACCCATCTATTTGATGGTGGAATGTTTTTCATGGAAAAACCTACATACCAAGAACCTTCTACAAGACCTTCCAGAATCATGAAGTAAAACATGAGTCCCGATCTTAATCAATAATTTGTGGCAGCCCATGTGGATGAACTATAACCCAAACATACAAATCAACAAACTTAACCATAGATAAAGTCTCCCATAGAGGTAAGAAATGTAGTATCTTCATCAACCAATCCACAGTCACCCAAATAGAACAATTTTTCTAAGACTTCCTTAGGAAACCCACCACAATGTCCATATTATCTTCTTACCAATTTCATTCCAGAATGAGAAATGATTGTAGTAAACCTTCAAGTCATTGATGCTCAGGCTTCACCTGTTGATAGGTGTAGAATCATGTCACAAACACTATTATCTCCTTTTTTCCTTCCTAGACAACAATACTATCATAATTGGTCATGGTACATTTTCATCACATCTAGTTACACCATCCACCTCAAGGACTAATATTAACTCATCATCTCCACTTGCATGCTCATAGTCAGAACAACCCATTTCCTAACATAGATGATCTCATCCTCATATATTGTTTAGTGGGAAGGTGACTCCCCACCTTAAATGTTTTCCCTCAAGTATTTTTTTTGGATTCTCATACTGGCTATCCCTAATTTTAGTCAAGAGTGCAGACTCTACAGAAACTGATACCATGTTCATCTTCTATTTGACCTCTTGAACAAAAAAATATTTCTCATTTAGTAAAGTCAAAATTTTCCACTCAGCACTAGAATCCTAAACGGCCCGAGTCTATGATTTATAGATTAACGTGTTGAAAAAACTATTTCCCTTCCCAGGAATATATGATAAATGAAAATATAATGACTCAATATACTCAACCCATCTCCTCTACAAGATATTCAAATATCATTGTGAAAAAGTTTACTTTATGATCTTGAGATCAATATACACAGTAAACTTTTCACCTAATAGATAATGCTTCCAACACTACAATACACAAACAATATTTTCTAACTCAAGGTCTTGTGTAGGGTAGTTCAATTAATGTGGCCCTAATTGTTGAGACCTATATGCCACAAATTGATCTACAAACATTAACACTCTTTCATGTATGATCCCCGAAGCATCAAAATACACTGTATACTCCCTATCTATATCGGGAAGTATCAAGATTGGTTCCATTGTCAAACAATTTTTCAAATCATGGAAGGAATTAACAAATTATCCATACCATTAAATTTGTACGTTCATTTTGGTGAACCCTCAAATAGGTAATTCCAAATAAGAAAAGTCTGAGATGAAACTTAGGTAATATCCTACTAACCGTAAAATATAAAAATATAAAAACAATTCTTAGGTTTCTCCTATAAATAACTGTGTGAAATTTCTCTAGGTCTACTAATACACCTTCCCCTGAGATGATGTGACTCAATAAGTGTACATGATTAACGAAAATTGACACTTAGATAACATGGAATATAGTCAATTCTCTCTCAGTGTACTCAAGAGGATGTTAAGATGTTGGGAATGATCTTCATGACCCCTGGAGTAAAACAATATATCATCCAAAAACAAAACCATAAACTGATATAGGTACAAGCGGAATATTCTTTTTATCATGTCTATAAACACTACAGGTGCATTATTCAGCCTAAATAGAATCACAATGAACTCATAAACTCCAAACCTTATTATGAAAGAAGACCTTGGTATATCATAAGGTCGTACTCTGAACATATTACACCTCAATCTAAGTTCAATCTTTGAGAAAACCTAATCACCCCTCAAATAGTGAAATAGATCATTAATATGCAGAATAAGATACCGGTTATTCACTATCATGTAATTTAAATTCTTGAAATAAATGTATTAGTATAAGGTCCCATCATACTTCATAGAAAAAATGGACAACACCAAGTTGACCAACTCAGATGGATAAAACCCTTATCCATCAACTCGTCCTGCCGAGTCTTGATCACTTGAAGCTCTATTGGTTCCATTCTATATAGTGAAATAGAAACTCGCTTACCCCTGACATGAGATCAATTGTAAATTACACATCTCTTACAAGTGGAAGCCTGAAGAATTATTCAAGAAACACATCATGAAATTAATCTTCTATGGGAGGAAATACATCATAATTTTCACCTCTATTATCCAGTAATAGACTAGAAACTTGGGTGGTGAGCTCTTTGGTTTACTAATGAATTATCCCTACTCATTCTGCCTAGATATTCTACTCTCCATGGTGAATATATTCCCCCCCTTTAATTGACGTAAATGTCACTCTCTTATGGTAACATTCTATGTGGGTGAGATATGATTCTAACCATTCGATACCCATAATTAGGTTAGATCCTGAAATATAAAAAATGTAGAGATCCTAATGGGAACAATATTCCTCAACCCCAAGAAAACACCCTTTGTGAAAATAGATGTTTTTAGATCATACTACCAATGGTGTATCTATCATCATAACCCACTCAAAAACTCCACTTCTATACTTAGGGTATTTATAAGTTGTGCGTAAGAAAAATAATGAGAGAAAGAAAAATAAAATAAGGAACTAGATAGTGCATAAGTTACAAGAATAGTACCTCTAACCATCCATTGTCCAACATCACTATCCACCAATGTAGGATGAACAACATGTAACTATCCTTCCCCTCTTCCCTGTTATCTAGTCTGAGTACACTGAGATGGACCACTCTACTGATATGGGATCTCATTTCTAGAATCGCCTTATCCACTACCTATATTACAATGACTAGTAGAAATATAAATTCCCATCTATTATGGGGTAGAAGATTCCCTTCACACAATTGGATTTTTTTCTAGATTCTCTATCATTAGCCGTCTCTCGAAGGTTTTTGATGATCCTTTGTAGATATCACAACTTTCCATATGATCGACAATTTATCGATGGTCACGGGAACTATCTATGATTGTAACCCAACCTACAACACTGGTGATAGATCACTCAAGTAAAATCCTTCATAATTTCCCCCTCTAAATAGGCACTCTAATTTCCACTACTCTAGTCAAAATTCTCATTATGATGCTTCCTTCTCTGAGAAGTCATACCTCCTCACCATCCAACAGAAACCACCTATACTCCACCCGAATCCTCCTTCAGGTTACCCTTAGAAATGAGAGCCTTATTTACAACTTCTAAAAAATTATTCAGCCTGATGATCTTCACATGGGACTTAATTCAGTATTTAATCCCATCCAGAAACTTCTTTTTTGAGGTAGCCTCACCCCTGCCAATAATATAAAAAAAGCACTACAAGCTAGTAAAGAATATATAATAGTCCACCACATACATGAGTCCTTGTATGAACGTTATAAACTCAACTGTTCTCTCCCACATGATCATTTTAAGGTAATAGTGCTCCAAGAACTTCTCCTAAAAGTCCTTCCACTCTATATTGTTCAGCTATCCATCTCGAGTATGGATGTCCCAAAAATACTTCTATTGACCATATAACATATAGGTATCCAATTTGACAATCTTTTCAATAGGAATATCTATGGGATCAATTATTATATGGATAAACATGATCTTGAACTCTGATGCCTTAGGTTTACCCTATCTAGTAAATGTCGGAGGATGGTGTAAATGAAAATCCAATGTCAGATCAAACATACTATTCACAACCTGACCTAGTTAGCTTTCTATAAAATGCATCAAGTGAGAAAATTTCTCTCATAACATCTCTTTGAATTCCTCATCCAACACTATCAGTGCCTTTGGTTCCAATGTTGGTAGATCATCTCCCGCTATAACCTGCTGTCGTCCTTTCAAAAATCTTCATCGTGGAGGCATATCTCTATAATTCCAAACACACATATTAAGAAATATATCACAGCATAACACATTTATTTAATATGGATTCATAATAATCCATAACAATTCAACCCTTTTCCTCACCACATGGTCAAAACCGGGGCATTATCACTACCCATAACCACCATATATCTAGGTCATGGTTAACAGAGGGTAAACACATTATCATTATTCATGTTTTTGATTAGAAACCCACTTAATAACATTTTTCATCCTTTTAAAACATTAAATCAATATTAGGAACTTTTTTATTTTCATTAAACAAGTATGGAAAAAAAATTCATTTTAAAAACTTACCCAAAACCTATTTTCCTGTGATTTCGTAAAATAATGCATGTCACAAAATAATACGAAGTGCCTAAAATTTTGAATGCATACTCAACTATCATTCCATGTAAGTCCATAATTCAAATCTCATAAAATATAAAGAACAAGAATCTCACCACCCAACAAGTGGATCACTTAGGGTGAAATAACATTCAACTGTAATAAAATGCACAAGTAACAATAAATCCACTATGGGTACTGGGATTTTACCATCAGAAATTGGTTAGATGCTCCTATACCTAAGATCTTAACCAAATATAGAATCATTCTATTCACATTTATACCTTTACCAAAAATTAATACAAAAGAAAATCAAATAAAATAAAACACCACCTTTGTTACCACATTTTAACATCCCATTCATGGTGTCACACACTGATTCCCCAAGTCGGTCAGTCACATGACCTCAAGGAACCTCTCTGTATTCCTTAGGCTACTGACTAGCAGTGAGGGTCTAATATCGATCATAAAGAGACTATAACCTATTTTCTCAAAGTAACAAAAAATAGTAATTGAATAAGAATTACCAAATGCTATTACATATAGAAAAACCAAACAAGTATCATATGATGACCAAAATAGAAAACACAATATCCAAAACTAAACAATATATTTTTTATGCCAAATAAGTGTCAAGTGTTAATTTGAAAACCCAAAAATAAATAAAGACCCTAAAAAATCCAAAGTGGGTCTCGAATCAAATCTTGTTCCCCATCCATTCTCCATCCCAAATAAACCATATGATATAAGGTTCATTCCCTTATCCTATCATGCTATCATGATGACTATTCATGTATTAATCAAGCACCCTGAGTAGGGTGTGAGTAATACTCAGTAGGGCACCACCAACGACATCTGAAAAAATATCCAGTCAATAACAGTGTATATAGTTGTATAAAAAATAAAATAAAAGTATAAGGTAAATAGTTTGCACATATTTAATTATTCTTTAATTAACCACATAAACCCCTAGGTTCTTGAGGACAACTGAACCCTCAATACCCGCTTCACTATATGATGGGTTTGAACCATATCACATAATAAATTAAAAATTCATTATTACACATGAGTTTTAATTATCCATTGGATTTAAATTTCTATTATAGCCAATTGTAACCATAGTCTAATGCCAAATGTTTGGGTCTATAACACTATGTCAAGCATCATAATAGTATTTGAAATATAATTCCATGTCCAATAACGCATTTATCAAAAACTAACTCAAATTAGATTTTAAGCATCAATCCATGTCCCCCAATTCATTTATCAAAAAATCAAACAAGTGGTCTTTTTTAAGATGTAGTTAATATCCCACACTCATTATCACTATTTAATTTTGAATTCCTATTCCATGTCCCACACATGTATATCATTTTATCACTATAAGATTTTGATGGAGCATCCGATTTTCTAGAAATGTTTGTCAATCAACCACACAGATCACATATATCACATTTATCTATATTAATGATCATTAACTCATTTAAAAACATTTAAATCATGATATAACATTACAATTTGTCACAAAAAATCATGATTCAATCATTTAATCATGTTAAATGATAAGATCAATCCACCATTAAATCATTTTTAAATATTCTATTTATATAACCCATTAACCCATTATGGTCAAGTCAACGATCTAATAATACCGTTTTTCAATTAATTCATATCACATTAATTGACCAATTACACGGTCTAAAATTCCCATAAATCCCACAATCACAATATTCCATTAATTAATTAACAAATTAATTATTCCAATTCCATGAATCTTAATTTCCACAATTTATCCCAAATAATTTTCACATGTCCATTAAAATAAATCATTCAATAATCAATGAAATTTACCAATAATGGAAATTGAAATTTCATAATTACTTAAATTTATTTAAATCAGGACTATGGGATTTTCAATTTAGACAACCTACCTCAAGATTGATAATGAACACTTGTCAATGAAAAACTGCAATTTGTAGTGGAACAAACAAGATCTTGACGAAGAAAGAGATTTGGACCTAAAACCTAGATCTATGATTAACCAAATAAAGATCCAGAAAACCTAGATCAAGATACATCAATAAGAAAGGAAAACATTCTTTAATAGGATGTAATAATTATGGGAGAGGGGGGGGGGGAAACCACAATGTATGATAATCTCATACTAGGAGAGGTCCAGATCATTAATATGGGGTTTTATTCACCAATAATGAAGTTTTTAAGTCATTTTTATCCATCTAAGAACATAAAAAAATCAGAGAAAACATTTAGTTCAATTTTTAGTAAATATCGGGTGACATCAGGGTGTTCAAAATTATTAAAAACAATTTTCAGATTAATTCAACCCATGTGTACAATTTCCTAGGAAGGGACACATAGTTTGAAAAACCATGCAGCTAAACCACTCACCTCTTCTATGTGTGTGTTAGGGGGGTGCAAAATTACTCATAATAGGGTACAAATTTATTTAAATCTTGTTCTAGGAATAAAAATACCCTTTTATGGGTTCACATAGTTTTAATGGATGGGCACATGGTTTGGTAAAACTGTGCGCCATCCGCACACTATCCCCCTTAATTCCAAAATTCTCCAATTTCACCTAAAAATAACCATGTAAAAACCCAACCAAGATATACTAAAAACAAGTAAAAAGAGAACCTATAAAAAATCTCAAGTCATCTATAAAAATCTATGGGATCTTATAGAATTTTTCAAAATATCCTAACTTATACATCATCAATTAGACAAAACCATATCTAATCATGACATTCATCAAATTTATGATGTAAGAATACACATTTCTAAATTCTACTAGAAATTTTCTATAGAAATCAATGGATACCAATTATATAATATATATATCCCAGTCACTTTGTCTAAAAAATGGTCGTTTTGTCTTCTTTCATTATAAACAAGCGTGACATCTGTTAAGTTGTTTTATCCCATAAGAGTCTAAATAACCATCTTGATAGACCTTTGTCAGACAGTTATCATTTACATGATCAATATTATTATTCCAAAACTGGGTTTAAATGTAGTCATACAAACTTGATTTGTTATTAATTTCCAATACTTTATTTTTTTAATTTAATACCTAAATGCCATTATCCTGTTGTGACATACCATACTAAATGACATTATTAAAAAAGTATCATTACTTATTTCTATATTTGAAAACAAGTCCATTTGTGTCAAGAAAATAAATATATATAATGTTCTTGGTAACATTCACCACATAACAATGGTTCTTTACAACTGATAATAATTCCATTGCAAATGTGAGATTGTGGTCTCCAATGGCTAGATCACTGAACCTCACCCAATTGGTAGTCCATAAATCCACCACTCCTCATGTAATCCATTAAAATATACCCCATTCCTAAATTTGAATATATATTTAAGCAGTAAAAGTTCTATCTAATACCAAATTCATAGATATAGAAATATTATACTCAATAAGGAATGCACTTGAAGATTCCGCTTTCTTTCATAACTATGAGAATTTTTTCTAGTGATCTAGCTTGCTGCATGAAAAAAATACAACATTAATTTAATTTTATTTTTATTAGATCATATTTTTTTAAAAGGATGGTGCACAAGAGAATTATAATTGGAATGAGTCTTGGGGCCTTTGACATATTATTCATCTTCCTATCCACCATAAAGACCACATTATTTTCATGCCCCACATATTTTTTGACACGGAGAGTTTTTTTCTTAGAGGTTCTGAAGGAGTCTTCGCACTATTTCCCATATTATAATTTAAATGGAAATAGAATCACCTCTAGGTAGTGTGGATATAATGATATATCTACACAACTCATCAAGGATCTTAAATCCCATGATATATAATTTATTTATATATCCAATCATATTGACTTCATGAGGTCCAGTTGGAAATGAATATCTAGGATTTCATGTTAATAGAGATTTAGAGATCTCATATCTCTCTTGTATTTCTTTCTATTGATAAATATCATGAAGTTGAGACATCATTCTATATTAATCTATATCTTCTTATTATATCTTGAGCTCAATATATATAAATAATATAATATAAAATTGGAAATATTTTACATTTTCCATGTGTTTAAGGTATATAGATACTTCAACCTTACTATACCATTTAGAAAGCTACTTAAGAATATTTGTATCCAACAGATATAATTTCCACCCATGGTGTCATATAATGCACAATCACTAATACCATTCTATGAAATTTGATCTAGAATGAATATTATCATGCTCATTCATGGATCATAGTGGTATAGTTGAAGCCACATAGGTTTCAATTTATATAATAAATAAGTTTATAATTTTAGAACATCATTTGGATTTAAAAATTTGATAATAAATATTAAATTTATTAATCTTCTGATTTTTTATCAAAACATACCAGACTTAACCATTGGTTTCCAAATATCCTGTAATAGGGATATTTTTCTGGTAAGGACCCATACATGCATTCTCATAACCCAAACATTGGCCTTGAAGATTGCATGGCATATTTTATAAAGGTGTAACTTTCCAACTAAATTAACTCCTATTTCCTTGATCCATTAAGTGGACTACCAAATCCTAAATTCCTAGACATTTATATCCCCAAGACATTCCTCCAAAATGGTATTGAATAATCTTTTTCCATTACAGTCAATACTAAATTAATTAATTTGACAAAAAACCATTATAATGACCCCCTATAAAATTAGGTGTCTGGACATTGTCTAAGTAAACACTTAATTATATTGTTTTATTATAATTAAATTAACATATGGATTGTATAAATAAATATTTTATTTAAGGATTTGACCGTATTTGTATGCAATTTTTAAAATTATTTTATTACAAGCTAGTTAATATTAAGTGGATATAACAAAATTGATTAACCATGTCTAGATAAAATTTTATGTTTATTCAAATTTATTTTAATTATATATTTCATGATTTTTAATTTATTAATGTATTTAATCCTGAATAAACATCATCAAATAAATTAACCATACATATTGATAGAAATAAAATAATAAAAGTGGTTTGATCATGAGGTTCTCTAATGGTTATTTTATTTAGAGGATGTTAAACTAACCCCCAGCTTAAGGGGAAATACACCTTGAACCATAAATATGTTCAAGCTACAAAATTTCACCTATAATATAGTGAACCTTTTAGATTAATTTTTCCTTAGATCCAAACATGATCAATCTAAACTAACTAAGGAGCACCAACCATTACATAAGCATTACTCACATGTATTAGAGGTGATCTAAAATAGTCAATTTAGAATTTATATAAAAGAAACCATTGGGATACATTCCCTTACATAATGTGATGAGGGAATGAAATGAAAGATATCAATTGAATTTTAAAATAATAATAATTTAACGTTAAACCAATCATGTACACAGGATTGGCCAAAGCTCATGATAATACACACATATTAAATGAATATACATTTTCAATCTAGATAGAATAGAATTGATTTTTTTTTAATTAAGATAAAATTCAACGAATAAATTTAATTAATTATATTATTTACATATTAATTCAATTTATCTATGTTCCATCAAAAATATACTAGAAATTTCTATCATCAAAAATTTTAAACATATTAAAAAAATTAATTTTATTTAAGATTAATAATGTACACAAGTTTTATTGGAGGAAACAACATGTACCCATCAATACTACCTAGAAATTTCTTTATACTATGTACTAACACAGTATTCAACATACATGTCAATAAATGTAAGGTGTATACTATTAATAAATAACACATGAAAATATATAAATTACACATCATGTAATGATATTAATGAAAAATAATACATTAAAATTAAAGACAATACATGTCATGTAGATTAGAATTTAACAAAAAAATCAATTTCAAATATAATTAATAATCCAATCATATAGTTTGCACTATTAATAAATGACATATTGACACATGTTGAATATGTTTAATTATACAATTAATACCATCTCAGTGTTTAACTAATCGCATGAGGTTTTGTGTGTTAAATGATGTGTACTTTGGATAAATATTGCGTAACATATTTTTACATTGTTCGTAACACATGTCTATGGACTGAGCATTTTACCAGTCATCAATGTGTATGAGGTACAAGTCTTTTACATCAGCTACATATCATGTGATCTATAATTTTCATGGTTTATCACTACTCGTGTAACGTAATAAATTCATAACATGACCAGGTCCCCATGTTTTTTCACTATGAGAATATATGGACTACATGGAATGTAAGAAAGTTACATATTATATAGTCTTGGAAACTATCTACTAGCATAGCTCGGTCAAACTGCTGTATGAATTTAATGCACCTTGTGTGTAATTATTTCACAACATGACCTGAATTTCACATGATTAATTGTAGAGAAATAAAAATGGGTACATCACGCGAACTAATGGGATTAAAGTTTTTTATTCATGTGTTATCTAGCTAGAACCCTTGGCACTTCATGATGGTGTCTTTTGATTCTATTCACATATTTTCATCGATTATTAATTGTATGATTGAGAACAAAGAAGGAAAAGAGAAGATTTCAATAGTAGGATTTAAAGGATGAATAATCTAGAAACTAAAAACTAAAAACAAGTGAATATTATACATTAATTATTACTAAATAATTATAAATTTATTAAGTGAAAAATTTGAAACAACTTAAATGTTTTATGCTTAATGGAGGTTCCTGTTAGGTATAACCAACTCATATGTTTTTTGTACTTGACGAATAGCTTTATATATACACAGTGAAGAGCACCATGACCCCAAAAATTAAATTAAATTTTAATTGAAAATTAAATTAGTACCAAGAAGTAAATATCATCCCTTAAAATTTATAATTATTATTTTTACATAAAGAAATTATTTATGTTGAACTTATTTTTTCATTGATATATAAGGCGATTTCTTCACATCGTAACATCATTTCATCATAAGAATCAAGGGTATATTCCCTATTTTGGCGATCCACATGAACATAATTAACTTGTATATTTATCTATAAAAATCACCATGTGATAGAAAAAAATATCCCAATGATGGAATCATTCCTTGTGGATCTCCACGAGAATTGGTCAAGGTGGAATTACTCTCCTTGATCTACCTATAATTATGTGGGTAGTGGATGATGATTTCTCTCCATCATTAAGATCATTATAGAAGAGGATCACTCTAGGTGTTGAGATATACTCTCTAATTTTTTTTGTAAAAAACAATTGGAATGAAAAGGACTTGAAAAAACGTCATAAATGGTTTTAAATATTGAATGGGTTTGAGAATAATAATTTCACACAATACCTTATGATTATATTAATCCCATGTGAATTACATGTCTAAATAATAATAGTATTGTTGTTATTTCTTAATATCCGCTAAACTCATGAATAAACTAAATATCATTTTCTTGAATAAAGAAATTAATATTTATTAAAATATCATTTAATAGGTCATTTCTAAACATAAAATTTAACTCGGTCCAGATTTATCACTGATAATTATAGAAAATTGGATAATGACTACCTATAAATATATATCCCTGCAATATTTTCTAATAAATAAATAAATATTATTTTTACTAAAATAAAAAATAAATATTTTTTAAATATTTAATTCACAAATATTCTCCTAAAGAAATGGTGAATTTAAATACCCGTGATAAAAAAATCATGAAAAATTGTTAAATCATGTTTGAGAATAATATTTATACAACATGTAAATTTAATATATAATTTAACTAATGTTCTAGATACACAAAGTGTGTGACCCTATTGGGTATTTCTTAGTGGAATTAGGTAAAACTTCCTAAAATCCAAGGTTAATATCTAACAATATGATAAGAAACCCGTAAAGAAAGAATATAGAATCAAAACAACATAAAAAATTCATAAAATAGCCTACTATAAAATATAATACATTTTCCCCAATATGTCTAATTTAAGTATGTTCCATGGTGGTTTCATAATTCAATGTGCTTGATGTCTCATTCTTTGACTTTCCAGAAATTAAACTACCTACAAAAAACCCTTCAAATGGGTTTAATTAGGCTGTTACATTACATAGTAAGGTTTGATATATTTACTTCTATTAAAGAACAAAAGGTAAAAATTCTTTTTCTCATTATTCAATAATAGTTTATTAATTGTGACACACCCAACAAATATTAATTCAACTCAAGCATGTGTCATCCCATATTTTTTTAATACATTATTGTTTGTGACTCATGAAATGAATTAATAATAATATTAAAGTCTAATGATCATTACACAAGTCCACATATATGAACACAATGATGCATTTAAATGAGGATTTCTTACTGGTGATGCATTTTCTCATTATATATTACTCAAAATATTTCATAGGGTGTACAATGTGGGAAATTGTATCAATGTCCCGTGAGTCTAAAAAATTGACCATCTATATCATTTGAATCCCATCAAATGATATCATCGGGTTATAAAACATATTTCTAGAATAATTTCATTGAACTTCTAGGATCTCATCATAGAAGGGAACTACTATAGACATTGAGAGAAATTATTATCCTTTTGACATTATTGAAAAATATTTCACATAGAAAAATAATCAGGATGTGATAAAAACTTTATTAATATTAAATATAATGAATACTAGTAATCATAATGTTCAAAAAAATTAGTTATAAGGAATAAACTCTCATAAACCCCCTCTTTCATAATATCCGACTACTTACAACCATTATTATATTATTACTCACATAATATTCATGCTTTTTCTATGATAATGCTCTAGTCTAGTGGCTTTCTATTTATTCTTTCATGAAATATCTTTACACTACAACATAACCCCCTAATGAAAATCTTTGAATTGGTGACAATTTGGGAGTATGTTCCTGAACTATTTGTGTGACCTTGGTTCCTTTACAAGAGACACCATTGGAGTATTATCAAAATATAATGTGATATGTTCTTTACTTTTAAGAACCACATGATGCTATTAGACACAGTTTCGTATCCAAACATATTTCTTAGTGGCATCATAAACTACTATTAGTTTCTCCTTGTTGAATAATCCTTCAAAACTGGTTACATTTAAATTTTTTAGTTCACATCTCTTCCATTAGAAAGAAATTATTTTTATGACCACGAATTCAGATCATTTGGATCTATTTGATATCTAGCATCTATATAACCCCTGATGAAAAACACCAAATATCCTCCATATACTGATTAAGAAAATCCTTATTTAACCTCACATAATTAAGAAAATACTTAATAACAAACCAATGTTATTCATCTAGATAAAATAGATATATTCATACCATTATCAAGAAATAAGAAACAATATGAATATTACATTACATGTGATGTACGATTAATATAATCATATAATTCTATGGGATCTTAATCATTATCTCCCTCTCCTATTGTGTCTAAGGGAATATATTCTTGGAAGTATGTATTCCAATGGAAATTATTACAAATCCCATATTATATCAATCTATACTAAATATATTTAGTATCCATTCAATGTATCTACCTTAAATTATCCCAATAATCCTATTTCATCCATCATGAATAATCTAGTCTGTTACTTGATACTGTTTAAACCATTTATCCACTATATGTGCTATATTGGTACTAAATTTACCTTCCATTTCCAACATTGTCCTAAATAACCATTTTCTCCGAATGGTATTTATATCAACTAGTGGATGAGAAAAAATGTACTTTATTTGAATACATTGAATCCATCCCATAATTCATGGAATATTTCAATATTTTAGTTTATGATCTCTCTACTAATTCTTTGTAGGAAAAAGTATCACTATTATAAAAAATAATGGGTCACTATAATCAGTGACTAAAAATAGTGTCTTTCTAGTTTTTTTGACATCTATAGTTCTCTTAAAAAATACTTGTGTTTTAAGAACACCATCTTCTATGATTCCTTGAGGAATATATTTTTGTATCGACTCCTGAGTATCTTGAGCATCAAATTTATTGAAAAAAATGTTCCTCCCACTACCATTATGAACTATTTTTTACCGTATAAATAATATGATATGTCTTGAGAAAATGATCATCTTTTATGAGGGTTTTTAAAGTTAGTATTCCCTTATTTCCCTTGGATACCATAAAAAGGTAAACTTCTCACCTCAAGGTTCTAGTTTTTTGAGAGGGACTTAAAAAACATAATAGAACCCCATATGAAATTATGTGACAAAATGAGTGTATTTACACTCAATAACATAAAGGTAATACCATTTCTTCAATTTATTTGGTACACAATATAGTGTGTACACTATAGTGTGAACCAAAAATATAATATAATATTTTCATGAATAATTATCAACCTTACCATGTTAAGAAATGTATAGGTTCTCCTTTTACTAACACCATTACATAATGTTGTATAAGGTGGATTGGGTGGACATATAATTACAAATTACCATAGAAAATCGATAAAATCACGGTCAATATATTCACTGCCTTCATTATACAGAAGCTTAATTATCTTATTACTAACTCGATTTAATACATAATTCCTAAACTCTTCAAATTTCTCAAACAAACTAGAATAGTACCTTATCATGTTGTCATATCCATATGTACCAAGTTATAAGTAAATATTTTGATTTAATAATATATATCGAAAGATTATATTTGAAATATCCAGACACATCAATGTGTACCATTTATAAATGTGCTATGGATATTCTAGGTTTTTTATCTAAAGCGTCTAAATAAATATCTTGGGAGATATTGTTTTTCAATTGAACATCCTTTACATGACCAAGATAGTGATTCAATAATTTTGTGTCAAGTGAGTCCTAAAAATTTGATTCGCTGTCAATTATCAATAATTAGTTTTTGTAATTAATAAAAATTTACTGTTATTTAATTTTTTCATACCATAAGATTTGTTTTCATTATATGTGGAAAAGATTTTATTTCCAAAATTGAAAATAAAAATATATATATTATGTTGGGATATATAAATAATGTGTTTGGAAACCGTTAAAACATAATGAAAATATTTCAAAACCAAATTTATCCAAATAAGAAATTAAATGTGGAAGTTTCTTATAACCAAAGAAGAATTTCAGGCTCCATTGGTTGCTTTAAGATCCACCTATCATCCAAATATCTTCCATAATCTAATTGATTCCTACATTTGTATATATATGTGGGAACCAAAAGCTCTATCTAATACCCAATTTGTTTATATAAAAAGGTTTCACGTGAAAAAAACACCCCATGACCATCCCTATGATTCTTTAATTGGGTAAATTTATTCATATAATGGCCCATTATTCCAAATTAAAGCATACTGTGTTTTGTTCATTTTCTTTTCATGGAATTTCATTTTTCATGGAAGGATAGGGATACAGAGACTTTGAATTGTAATGAGTCTTGGGGACAATTTTCTTGTTAATTATTTTAATATTTCCCATAAGGAATTTATGCTCTTCATTCCCTATGTATTTATAAATATGTAAGATAAGAGTAAGAAATTAGGAATGAATCTTCGCACTATTGATCATATTATATTTCATAATGAAATTGTAGAATTATTTAGGTAGTGATGGTATAATGAGATATGTAGATTGATTATTTGTTATTATAAATCCCATGATGTCTAAGCATTTAATATATCCAATGATATTCACCTCATGGGGGCACTTCTAGTGTAAACTTTATGAACAAGCATGTGAATAATGTTTTGGATACCTCATAAATATCTTATGTCACCTTCTCTTTATAAAGATCATAATGGTGGGACATCATACTATATAAATCCATTTTTTTCATCATTATCTCACATGACATGGATGATAACATTAAAAACTAGAAATTTGTAGCATAATCAACATGTTTATGATATAGAGATACTTCTTCCTCATTATCCTCTTTATAATAAGACTCATAACTAGGGTTTCAATCATGTTTAATTTTTTTCATAAAATTTTATAATGCACAAGAACCTTTACTAAAATTCTTGTCTTATTTATTTATTTTTATTCATGTTTAATTTTTGGTGATAAGTTTATCATTATCTATTATAGATCATATTTTTATAGTTCAAGTACTATGTATTTATATTTCTAAAATAAAGAAGAGAATAATCTTTTTAGATTAACAGGATTAAAAAAATTAGACAATAAATTTTTTATTTTCTAATCTCTTTCAGTATTTTCAAAAACCCAATATCCCTTACCATTGGTTTCATAATATCATTCGTCATGGATATTCTTATGTCAAGGATCTATATTCCCCTTCTTATAACTCATACATGGGCTTAAAAAGTTGTTTGAAGTGTTTTATATAGTCGTAACATACCAACTACATTAACTAGAAATTTTTTGATCTATTTACTAGAATCCCAAATCATGAAATCCTAGATAAGTATTTCATCAACAATTTCCTCTCTCAATTACACCATTTCTATCTTTTTCAGTCAAACCTTCATGTGAAAAAATTAATTCAACCTAAAAATCAAGCTTTAATTCACTGATAATTGAAATCACTCTAACTTTTTTCAATTAAGCACTCAAAATTATGGTTCAATTTTAACTTCAGTAGTGGAAGAATATATTGAATTAATATTTATTTGATTAGTTATTTATTTATACATAAATTGAATATTTTTTATCTTTATAAAATTATTGTTAATATTAAGGGGATTTACTTAAATTATTAACCATGTATAAATAAAATTTAGAATAATCCCTTTTTAATTCCATATTTCATGTTTATTAAATTACGAATATATGTGATCGTGAAAAAAAATACATAAATAAATTTACCCTATTAGTTTACATAAATAAAATAATAAAATTGGTATGGTTATGGGGTTTTACATTGTTTATTTTATCTTGTGTATTATAATGAAACCCTTAAACCTTTAAAAAAACCTTATACTACAACTTGGATCATGATAAAGCATTATATATGTCCTGTTATGTATCTCTGAGATTTTTTTCACATAGAATTTGGCCTTTAAGTACATCCATCCACCAGGGTGGTGGATCCATTACATAAGATTTACTTACACATAGGTGAGAATAACCATAATATTGAATAAGAGGTTACATAAATGAAACTCCATTCTGAAATTTCCTTACAGAATGAAAGGAGGGAATGATAAATATAACATCATTAAATTTAATAATAATGAATTAAATAAACTAATCATTGTGATAGATTCGATCTAAGATAATGACCACCCACACACATGGAACATATATAAATTCACAATCTAGATATAATTCACTTCATTTCATTCTTTAACTAAGATAAAACATTTAGAATTAATCCAATGAATTATATGATTAATCGATCAATTCAATTTATTTTAATTTCTTCCAAATTAACATTATAAAAATTTCCAACATCAATAATTATAAACAAGTTAAATTATTAATTTTATTAAAAATCAACAAATTAAACATGTGAACATAGAGGAAATGGAATGTACCCATCTAAACTTATAGATATGGTCTTTGTACTATGCTCTCACCAGAGATCGTACATACACGACATGACACATAGTTAAAAGTTGTTTATTATAAATAAATGAAACAAATACATATATAAATTAAATAATATATAAAATTAGTAACAAACACATAGTAAAATATAAGTAGATACTATATATCAGTTATGTTTATATTTTTACATGGAAATTAATTAAATATGTAATTAATTATTTTATCACATGGTTCATCTTGTCAATACAAGACAAATATACACATGGTTATTTGGTTTCATTATAGAATTTATTTTATTTTCATATCACATTCATAACAGAAGGTGAAATTGGTTACATGGAATTTACATGGAATAAAAATTGTGTAATCATTTATACCCATCTTTTTGACACAACTTGGAACTCATGTTTATGTTGGGAAAACAAGGGAACTATATGCCATATAAGAAAACTTAATAGACTATTTTTTTGGAAACAATTGTACTAGCCTCTCCCAGTCAAGAAACAATTTCAATTTAATGATATATACTTATAATTAATGCATAATTCTATGAATTAATTTTATATTTATACATATCCATTAAACATATTTACACTACAGGTACTAGTGATCTACATATGTTTTCTTTTTTTATTCAACTATAAACCTTGGAACCTCTTTATGGGGTATTTAAATTTTCTTTATGTAAATATAACATTTTATATATACTATGAGTGAGAAAAAAGATATTATAGATAATATTATGACATTCCTATTTAAGAATATGTAATCAAAAAACAAAAACTAATAGTAAACACATATCATTGTTAAATGATTAATAGAAAAATTTAAATTAATAATGTGACTTATTTGATACCACTTAATGGTTCTAGGATTATGATAAGATCCTAATGGGTATAACCAACTCTATTTTCCCCCTAATCAATGTATAATTAGAGATGTACTTGAGGAATAAATTCACAACTAATAGAATTATATCCAAGATATATTGATTATTATGTTAGAACTAATAAGGATGGGTCATTAAATATAATTTAAAATTTATTCATTTTCATAATGAAATTCCTTAAATTGAATATTTATCTTCATTGATAAATCTGATGATTCCTTCGTGTTAAACATTCATTGAATTAAATGAATAAAGTGTAAATTACCTCTAGTAGCGATCCACATGTACACCAAAAACCATCAAACTTCACTGTAAAACCCACCCCTTCATTAAAGTTTTCCCTATTTAATTTTAGAAAAAACATATGTATCATGGTGGTTTAATGATTTTTAAGAGGTTGGAAGAGTAAAATGAGTGAACTATGGTTCTAGATGTAGAATTTTTATATCATCATGCAACTAAAGTCCCACCTGCTAGCTGATACTGCTACACATGCCATCTAGTGGTCCAACCAGTAGCCCTATAATTTTTAAAGGATCATGGGCTAGCTAGATGAAGGAACAGACCTACTGGTGGGGTGTTGGGTAGTGTTTTAAATAGGTAAAATGGTCATTTACCCATTTATTTCCCCTTAAAAATCTCACCCGATTTCTCCCCCCATTTTGGTCCAGCACCCCCTTACGTAAGCCCCATCGTCCTCCCCTACTTCTTTGATGAAATCCCTTTATTCCTTGGTTGTTTCAACCAACATATTTTATTACGAAATTGAAGTAATTCTATGAATTCACCTTGTTTTATTCTTGTTTTCTATATGTGTTAAGTGGTGTCCTATCAAGAATATCTCATATGACCAATTTTATGTGTAATTTTATAATACCTTGATATGTCTAATTTTAGGTTAAATAAAAAATTGGTTTTGGGTGTGTGGACTCCTCATGGAAAAAGTTAGGCAGTACCTATTTTTTAACCTATTCACATCCATATTTAAAAGTGTTCTCATTATACAACCCAATATAATTTCTTGCATTTTCCATAAATTTTATATAAATGATTGATAACATATTATCCCATGATAATTACCCACTTTAAATTTGTTATTTATAAATATAAAGGTGATTCCATGAGAATACATTGCCTTGAGATAATGACCAAAAACATGTTTACGATAATGGAAATTTGAAATGTCATATTGAAATGTTTATTAGAAATGATAATTTAGAAATAGTGTTTTAGAAAATGAATCAGTTATTAAAAAAATGTAACGTTGAAAATGGAAATTTGAAATGGAATTAGGGATAGCTTTTGAGTTGTAAATGGGAAATTTATGGTTTATGTATTGGTTGAGGAAACACATATAAGGGTAGTCCGTGCTACTCTATTTTGGCTGACAAAACAACCATAGGGTTGGTTCATAACTCTATTTATTAATTAATAAAACCCTAATCATGGAGTTCTATGATATCTATATGTGTTCAAGGAAAACCTGGGTATATTATATGGGTTGGCATGATCCTTGAGATGTGCGCAGACACACCCCAACACTAGTAACAATATTTATGGTTGATTATGTTCGTAGATCTAAGGATCAATGGATGGTTTCCTCATATATTTACTTATAAAGAAAAAATGATAAATTTTTAGTTTTTTCTCTTCTTTAAAAAATTACAAACAGAATGGATTAATTTAGAGGATTTATTCAGAGTAGTCTAATGAGTTGTACTCACAGCCTCCTAGAGACATCATTTGTTACCGAAGTTAAATTCCTATTTAAAATTCTAGGAATGTTACGTAAAATAATTCCAAATTTTGGATTTATTTCATGTGTTGAAGCTTGTGATATTGGTGTTTAAATAGATACTGAGATACTTTGGAAAGTCATCCATATTTTATTTTTTTTACTTTTTATCACTTTTCATACTTGTTGTATACAGCTTTTTATGAATCACACATTACTATTGTAAAGTCATTTTTGGATATTTCATTATTTATATTTAGCGCATGGTGTTTTTCTTGATGTTTATTACAGTGTTATATGTTGTATGTTATTTCACATATTTTTCTATTGTTATGACCCTATGACCCAATGCTGTAGTCTCACCATGGAATATTGCTAGATCCTCACCACCAGTTGAAATACTCTAGCTTATAGGGAGGCATGCCTGATGTCATGTGGTGTACCAAAACGAGAAATATTCCTAGTGATCTAGGTTGGTAGATTAGTAATTAGAATCATAGAATCCTATTATTTTGTTTTACTATTTTAGAGAGGTATAAAATAGAATAAGATGTGTCAATACATGGTAATAATTTTGTTCTAAGGAGTATCTAACTCACATATGGGGAAAATTCTATGTCACCATGGATGAAATTGTTGTCATTTCCTATATGTTTTATAATTGATTGATTTATACCTTGGGTGGTTCAATTGGTTTTTATTTTTATTGGTTTTTGGGGTTTTATCTCTTGGGTTGGTAGGCAAAAGTGTGTGTATGCATTTATGCACCAGGGAAGGCACAAAGGGTTTCACTATCATCTGTGATTTATCAATTATTAACTAAGACACACACACACACACACACATATATGTATTTATATTTATATAATGATGGATAAAAGGGGTGTTGACTATTTAACGTGTCACTATCATATCATATGGTGTGTTCCTATAAAAGGCTATAGTGGAATCTTACTTATCAAATTCCTTGGATAATACCTTCATATAAATGCATATATAAGTGGAATATTAAATAACAGGGATGGTTAAATAAAGTGTCAATATGCTACCGATAAGGTGTTTTCCCATATAACATATTATTGAAACCCTAAATAACCAAAACGTGTGAATCTAAATCCTTATAAAATGAGTCTTATTAAAAAAATAATAAATTATAGATTCCTTTGGAATGTGGTGATGTGTGGCCTTGAGTAGTAGACAAGGATTGAGATGGAACCTTTTTTTGTGATTTATTATGGTTTGGATATGTGAGGTATAAAAATTTGAAAATATTTTATTTATTTTTATAATTACCTTGTTATCTAGTTCAAAGATGTTTTTATTGGAACTACAATAATATGTTTCCTTAGAGAGCTTAGGTCCTACAAGAGGAAGAAGGGGGTAAGTACTCACCAAAAGTGGGTAAGATTGAGAATTTGATTTATTAGAATCATACCATTGATGATCAACTACAGGATAGTCTTCTACATTTATTTTAGTCAATGGAGATAGGGTTCTTTAGGTTTCAACTTCCATGTCAGACCTTTCCCATAGGTTCCCATGGAAACACACACCATTTTTATGGGTGAGGGTGGTCCATCAATCACTGAGCTATGGATGTAGCCCACTCATACTATCATTTACCAATTAAAAACACCTATGTTGAAAAAATAATTTTAAATATTGTGTTGGGAAGTGTGAAATTGGTGGGATTCCCATGTCTGAGGTGACCAGTGTGTTGGGTTGTCTTGAGAAAGTTTTTATACTCACTTATTTAGTCATTTATTTCCAAAGAACTTGCGGTCAGATAGGGAAAAGCAGTTTAAGTGTTTGTAATAGGGGATACAAAGGATATTTATAATTCATCTGATTTAATAGATATTCAGTTTTTTATCCCAACGTGGCCCATAATGATACCCATAGGGCCAACATTTATTAGTATGGAATGTGTTATGATATAAAGGTCTAGGTAAATGAACTATATTTGACTTCTATTATGGATATTGTGAACCAGGACATGATCACTAAGGGGAAGATCAGTGAAGGACATATCACTAGGTAGTTTTACTTTTCGAGTGGTAGTGGATACTATGGTAAGTAGAAGTTTCAATCATAAAACTCATTCCCAGGTGATGGTAGTTAGTCTCATCAGAACGACGAGTCTTCACATCCTTCATGACAGAGTAATGAGTTCTATTCTAATCATTGTGGGGTCGGTATACAAAAGAGACCAATGTGTAGTCAAATTTTTCATGAGTATTGTATGTTTCGAATAATGGGCCACCTATATTATTTTTTCCTATTTTTATAATATAAACCAATGTAAAAGTTTCATGATCAGCTCACAACTTTATGGCTAGGACTACTAAGCCTTACATGGATGGAAGTTGGGAATCCACTGGAAATTTGAGATGTGGTAAATGATATGGAGATCTTGGATAGGGTAATTTGGGGAGTATGACTCAATGTAGCCAAACGAGAGCACAAGGTGTTGATACCATCTAGTTACATATAATTCATCCTACTGTGATAGGTCAAGAGGCAGGACCCTCTACAATGTGAGGTATAATTTTTATATCATCTATCACGACCTAGGATAAAAATACCTGAATATTATGTCTTTTTAGAATAATATTCATCACATTACAAAAATATATATCAAATAACCATAATAGTTTAGTGTATTTGGAAACATGAAACACAATATCTTTTATCTTGGGGAACAATCTCTGAAGTCTCCCAAAAAGATCTTTCCCTTTAGTACTCCAACATACAAATAATCTTCATAGCCTAGGTAAAGGAAATATAAGAAATGAGTGATATTAGATTAATGGAAGGGTAAATAAAGGAGATATATAATCATAACATGAGGATAAGAGTGTGAGAACATGATTATAACATTATAATATCCTACCTTTCATACCAAATATCAGAATCAAGAGTCATGACATAAAGATTGGAAATTCATAACACATGAACATGTATAAATAGAAATAGTTTCACTCATTAAGTTAGGGACCTGAAATTAGTCTCTTGCATAAAATTATAAACATACAACCAGGTCTACGCATAACATTGCAAAAACGTAATTAGGTTCACACATAACATCATTGTATTCATGGGTAACTCCCAAGACTATAAACACAGTGGATAAAAACACACCTATTTCCCATAGTGGATTGATTTTCCCCTTATTCCCATAGTGGATCAGGATTTCCCTTCTTCCTATACTAGATCTGGTTTCCCCTTCATCTAATAGTGGTTCATGTTTCACATATTTCCCATAATGGATCTGGTTTTCCCTTCTTCCCATAGTGGATCAATCTCATAGACTTGTTTCTCATCATTATCTCATGATATATATATATTTACCCAATTAATTAGAGGGTGATATTGGTACCACACATTATATAATGAAATCATCAATATGTGTGCAATAAGATAATAAAACATTCATCATATCATGTCCCATAAAAAGAGATGGTTTTCATAAACATCATATCATAACCCTTGAAATAAAATGGATACCATAAAAATTTCATCATATCATCACCTATGTAAAATATACAATTTTTATAATCATTCCATAAAATAACAAACTGTGAAAGGAGTTAGGTTTCATAATATATTCATCAGGGTATAATCTACGGAAGAGAAACATGATTCATAAAAAACTTTTCATCTTAAACATAATACATTTAGGTAAATCATAAGAATATGTCCCGTATATCATATCCATAGTGAAGAATTAAATATATAAAAGTGTTTTATATTATATGGATAATGATTTTTAATGATATATTGGATGATTTCTTAAGGAAAATAAATTTTCTTTGAAAATAATTTTTTAGACATAAAACATTTTCAAAATACTATCCTTTGAAAACCATATATAAAAAATACAACGTAATATTTAAAATTTATTTAAAATATTTCATTAGGAAAATATCTATTCCCCTTTGAAAAATTCTTTTTAAAAAATAAAATATTTGGAAAACCATTTTCTTTGAACATAACCTTGAAACTTATAAAATCAGCTTTGAAAATCTATTTCAACACATTAAAACACAATTTTTGTTAAAATACTTTTCAATGAAAATGAGCTTCAAATATAATTTAAAAACATTTTTTAAAAACATTTTATAAAACATTGTTCGGAATAAAACATATTTCTCATTGAAGAGAGAGATAAATTCTTATTTTTGAAAAATAATTTTGTAATCATCTTACGTACTGAAGAGTATAAAAAAATGGTAAAAATACATGAAAATATCATGAATAATCATTTTATAAAAATTTCATGAGTTTTATTGAGAAATGTATCATAATAATTCATCAAGAGAATTATAATCATGAAAAATACTAATTAATGATGAGATTGTTGAAATAAACTATTACCACTTTGGTAACATAGAATCATAATACCCATGAAATAATAACATTACATGAAGATGAAAACATCATTAATATAACTATATTCTTGATATAACATATAAAATAGTAGTACACACACCTCATAGAGGAATAAAGGTGGATAACATGGCCTGTGTCTCAAAGAAGGAAAATTGAGACAAAGCTTCTTCACTACTTTAGTAACTTTTGAACCACAAAACCAATAAAAGAGATATCAAAAAATGGATATGTAAATCGCCATTAAATTCAGGATAATAATTATATAATAAATTTATGGTTAGTATAGACAAAACAAAAAATACGAATAGTTAATATGTGATAAGTCTTGCAGAAATAAAAGTGAGACTAGAAATCCCTTAACAATAGGAGTAACTTTCGAATCATGATACCCATGAAAATAATAACATAAATTAAAACATTTAATATCATTAAATTAATTAAATTCATTATAAAACATGTTATTTATATTTATATTCACAACATAATAATAATAAGTGGTGAATATAGAATATATCACACATAAATTAAAGTGAGGAGAGAAAACCCTTACCTTAAGTCTTGACATTCCTTGTACATATTCAAAGATCTGATATAATAGACCTAATATTATTATAAATATAACAAATAAAAATATTATAATATATAATACCATTTATTATTTTATTATGACTTTATATTACCCATTTATTAACACTTCCACGTAAAAGATTCATTTCACGTAATAACCGCTTTGTTTTTTGTATGTGTTTTAATTTATTATATTTTTGTTACTCTTACTTATATCATGATTTAATCACATAAATAAGGAAAAAATGATTTGAATATCATATATATTTAATATATATGTATTTATAATAATCTATAAAATATATAAACAAGGAATGGAATACACAGTTCAATGAGATAGTATGTTGTTCATACTCAAGAATGTCGTTTCTATTTTCTTACCATATTGAAATGAAGAAATTAAATTAAATATAGGTATATATTCATATTTTAATTCTAGAATAATTATTATTTCATTTATATCATATAATTTTACTAAACAGTTCCTTAATACATTCCATATAAGTTTTGAATGGGTCACTTCGCTTTTAGGAGGCGGTAGTCCACATATCCACAAACGAAGTTATCATACCCCAAAAAATGGAAATCAGGAAGGTATGTGTTATATAATAATTAAATATGCATAAAAAATCATAAATATATTTCATAAAATACAAAAAATATAATTTACATCATTATTCCCCACCTTTAAAAGTGTTAATGAAAGAACAAATGACATTGGATTATGAGGCGGTTGTCCGCCGTATACACAAACGATGATCGGGTAACCAATTAATTGGAAGTGTGTGTAGGTGTAGCTAAAACCCTTAAACTAAAAAAATATAACTATATTGATGAAACTAAGGTTATTAAATAACAATATATAAAGAATAATTTAGTGTATGGAGATAAAAATAAATCAAAAGTTCTTGTTGAAGGATGTTACCTCTTCTTTGGGTAATTCCATTTGGTTTGCAATAAAAGATTAACTTGGTTTTATTTTGGCCCATATTGCTGATTCTAAGATGATATTAGGGATTTCTTGATCTTATTTGGATTGGTTTTTGAAAATAGAAAAATCATGTGTGGTTTGAATAAGTGAGTGGTGGTGAGTTCACATTTATAGTGGAGGTGTGGCAATTTTGTAAATATAAAAAGGTAAACAACACTGAGAGGTATCCCATACATCACATGATTAAAATAATATTCATGGTTTTATCCAAGGTATTATTGTAAGATATATTACCAAAATATTTCTTTTCTATATTTGTATAGTTTATTTGGTCCCTTAAGTTAATGTTTAACCATCGAGTAATCTCATTTTTACCTTAATCACTGTAAATAATTTTAATTACTCTTTCAAATATTTATGGTCAAAAACTAAATTGAAATTATTAGAAATTAGAAATTATAATGAACCCAAATATTTAATAAATTTTTCCAAAATTATAATTACATAAGTGGTAGAAGTTAATTGAAAAGTAATCCCGCAGTTGGGATGAAAAAAATGAGTTTTTGAAGTAAAAAGGTACAAAAGTTTGAAATTTTTTATCCAATTACAAGGTAAAATTTATTCCAATGACTTAAATTAGATTATGTTTTGTAGAATTTAAATAATTATACTGTAAAAAAAATTAAAACTAATTGAACTATATAAATAAATTATATGAAAATCTGTTGTTAATAAAAATTATGTGTTTTTAGTATGCATAAAAAAATA
Source organism: Viscum album (assembly GCA_963277665.1). NCBI lineage: Eukaryota > Viridiplantae > Streptophyta > Magnoliopsida > Santalales > Viscaceae > Viscum > Viscum album. Next base: position 117,636,344 of record OY728159.1, on the reverse strand, counting down.
AAATATTTAAGAAAAATACCCAAAATTTACCCTAAGATAATTTTGATGTTAAGATTTAAAAAATAAATTTTATTTTGTAAAATTATATTCATAAATTTGTCAAAATTTATATTTAAATTATGTTTTATATTAAAAGACGATGAAATCTCCTTTTTGAAAAATATATCATTATATTCAATAATTTGGATTTTTTCTTATCTTATACATATCAAATCGATTAAATAAGTATCAAAAAATATGATTGAATATATAATATATAAATATTATTAAGACTATTCATAAAAATGGGTTTGTTAAATTATTTGAGATAAAATGTGTTTTTATATAGAAAATTGTTTTCTTATAAATGTAATTTCTTTATTTTAAAATAGTTATTACATACATTTATAACTACTTTATATCCAAAAAATTAATTTTATATACATTTATAATTAATATTTTAGAAATTTTGTTAATCATATTAGTAAATTCTATTCCATGTTTTAGGTGGAAACTATATTCATAATTTATTAACAAAATTAAAAGTATTTTTTAGTTCAGTAAAACATGACCTTGCATGTAATGAAATATAGTGATGGAACTTAGAATTGTGTGTAACAAAAGCCAAAAATAGTGTTGTGTGTACCTAAAGTGACTCTAAGTGTTGTGTTTAGTGAAAGCGTAAATCTGTGTCACAAGAAACACAATCCCAAATTAGTAATTTCATATAACACAAGCTATATTCAGTGTTGCGTGAAATGAATAATATTGAATAGATTAAATTAATTCATTTTTTTCAAAAACTCTTAGGGTGTTACATTATACCCCCTAAAAATGAATTTCTCCCTTAAGAGTATTAAATGTTATCAAAGGATAAATAATTGATTGTTCCTTTCATAGAATCCCATATTGTAAAAATTAATAGTAAATATTCCTTTAAAAAGTGTAAGTTAGAACCATAATGGTTACACAAAGTAACTCATAATGAGGTTTACATATAAGAGAACATAAGTGAAAGGTGAAAAAAAGTATATGGAAGAGAGATCTAACTATCAATTTCTTATGGAGACTAGTACATAACATAGTTATTAGGATGTTAATGATCACAAATCCTTTAACAAAAGAGGCTTGAAAAAGGTCATTGGTATCATTAATAATAATGATAACGAGACTAAATTTTATTTAAATAATGTTTTACTAATGTTTAATAGTTTTCACTTGGAGATATACTAACATGATTTCATTCCATTTCAAAAGAAAAATATAACCCTTTGTTTTTTCCTAGATCAATTTACACTTCATCTCTTACTCCAAGAAATTAGGGTGAATCTATTTTCCTTAAAATTGTAACAGCTCCTAAGATCCATAAATAAAATTATACACCATTCAATATGTCATTAGTTAGCATCACTATAAAAATGGTTATCACATATTATTCAATATGCATAAATACTCATGTGGTGAGACAATAATTTAATATCTAAATTTCTTTCTAAATTTTAACATAAACCTATCCATAAATGGTTAGCCTTCTAACCCTTTTAAAGGATTATAATCCAAAACTTTTGAAAGAAGGTCACTAAATTTCTCACAACCAGCTTAAAATGGAAACCCACATGTAATAAAGTAATTATTGGTTTTGGAATACCAATATGTGAATACCTTTATCACATAATCTCCTTAAATATGGTAATATCCTAAATTAACAAAAAAATGTTATTGAAAAGATTAATTATTTATTATTATAAAGATTATTGGATATATTCCTTAAATATAAAAAAATCATAAACTTCATCTGTGATATCATAGACCACTTTTTCAATTAATAAATAATAATTTATATGGTAATTAGTACTAACCAGTTTACTTAATCCATATCAATCGTCTCTTTATCCAAGAAAAGCACAATTTTCTCAACATCTGGAAAAAATTAAGGGTTTCCTTCATTAATAAAAATATCACCTTTCCATTATATCCCTTATCTAGTTTTCAGCACTGTTCAATTCAGTTTTTCAAATCCTTAATGGAAAACATATACATCTTGATTCATATAACAAAATTCTTGAATTCCCATACATATTCACTTCAACCATCCAACTTTATTCTTAAACCATTAGTTAGTATTCCTAATATTATTCCTTAATACCACTTTCATAGAATATGAAATATAAACCATATATTAAGGTTCCTCAAACTCAATTTAACTAAGATTCTTATATTTAATGTAAACAAAGTGGTTACAACATGCCATACCTATCAATTATTATTCATAGTCATTTTATCTTTAGTAGTACAACCAATATGAATTCCATATTCATGATTCTTTTAATGATATTTCCAATTAGTAAATTTATTTTCATAATTCCCATACATTCCAAATCTAAAACATTTAACGTTAACCCAGTTACATCTAGTTTATATAATTTACTATGACCAAAAATTGTAGTGTCAGAAATAGTTACCATAACATAAAACCACATTATCATGAAATATTAATTATAAGATTCCTAAATAATGGAACCTACTTTTAAATATATGACACCTTTGGCTTATCATTAGAGACATCCCTAGACACATACTTATAAATATACCTAGGGATATCACTAAAGTTTCTTATCCTAGTTTCCAAATGTTGATTAAGCCTCCCTATGATACCAAATATAGGGACCGTGGTTTAACGTAGATGAATATTGTTTCATTTTAGTTAAATATTCATCATATTAATAAAATACATGCCTGAGGATCATAATAATTTAATGTCTTTGGAATCTTGGAACACAATATCTCTTTAATTGCTAAAATTTCTACAAAGTATCTAATAAATATATTCCACTTCCGTACTCCTAGTTAAATTTTTTTTTCATAACCAGGGGAACGAAAAAACAAAAATGGGTGAGCTTAGATGCTCAGTAAGGGTAGAAAAGGGAGATATGTAAGCATAACATGAGCATAAAGGTATGATAACATGATTATAACATTATAAGATCATGCCCAACAAATAAAATATAAAAAGCAAGAGTCATGGAATAAATATTTGTTGTTCACAAGACATGAATCATAAAATAATCAAAGAACATATGACATGAGATCATAACATAGGACTAAGACATATATTTGAGTCATACACATGAGCATTTAACATGTTTAACATGTATAATGTAGGATCGAAATAACGATGTAGATGCTCAATTTACAAGAGGGGGGGGGGTGAATTGTATAGTTTAAAAAATTCCATTGGAACCTTTAAAGTTAGTTATGATTAAGTATGTTTTCCTTAAGAAAAGGAAAGGGTTAAGTTTATCAAAGTTAAACTTAATAAAATTCACAACACCTCTAACACCAAAAGAAAAGTTGGAAAGAGATTCTGAAACTAGGTTCCGGAAATATGGTTCCGGAAGTTGAATCTTAACAAAAGATTACAAAATGAGATTATACCTTAAAGCGTATAGAATCTAATTGAAACAGATTACAAGTAAGGAAGTATAAGAAAGTTATACTTTCATTATAATACAAAATGCAGTGGAAATAAATGAGTAGAAAAACTACAAGTAACAAGATATAAGTCTTTTAACCTAAAGAGAAGGGTATCCAACAACTTTGGATAAAAGTCCCTTGATTTATACATTCAAGAAAGTCTGTCTTACCCACACCAGGATAAGCCCTCGATACAAAGATCGGAGTCTCTATTTTTCTATCCTCGCAAGCCCCCAACTTCAAGGTAGTTGGCAACCTCTGTCTTCCTCAGCAAGGAAGCCCTCAAACTTCAAGGTAGTCGGTAACCTCGGTATTCCTATCCCTGGAAGTCCTCGAATGTAATCACCATCATTCGGAGTTGCACGAAGCAAAAACTGAATGAGCAGTTCAGTACGCACAAGGCATGAAAATATTTCCCTCTCTAGAAATCACCTTTGTAGTGTGTGGTCTCTAGATTGATTAACTTCTTTAATGTTCTGTGCTCTTTCAAATGAGCTCATATTTATAGGCAAATTTCCAACTGTCAACTCCCTCTTCCAACGATCATATTTTCCATGAAATTCGGATAGACCTGTACACGTGTAACTTAGCCAATAGTTAGTATATAACAGAATAGACGACATCTTTTTATAACAAAATACATAAAATAGAATGAACGACATCGTTTTAAGTCTTAAGAAGTTCAGAGTGAATATTCGGAGTGAAAGTTTGGAGTGAGAAAAAAATATTAAAGAGTAGACAGATTATAACAACGTAAGCAAAATGAATGTTCAGAGTCTATCAAAAAATAATTTTCAGAGTGTATAAAACAAAGATGATCATATTCTGTTTAATAGGTGAATTTGGAATGAGTATTCGAAATGAGAATTCCTCATCAGAATTTGTAATGAGAATTCTTCATCAGAATTCGTAATGAGAATTCATCATCAGATATTGTAATGAGAATTCATCATCAGAATTTGTAATGAGAATTCATCATTAGAATTAGTAATGAGAATTCGTTGTCGAACTTCATAAGGATTCATATCCTGAAATTAGAGTTCGTATCCGGAGTTTGGAATGAAACTTTATTACAGTTCTCATCTGGATTTCGGAGTGAGACTTTATTACAATTCTTGTCCAGAATTCGGATCCTAAAATAGAATACTTCATATCAAAGTTTCAAACAATTCCAAGAAAATAGAAATGAATCCGAATTTTATACTTAAGAAAAATATGGATGAAAATATGATAAGGATAATTTTTCTTACAAAAGAGACTTTCCTTATAAAAGCAATTTTCCTTATAAAAGCAATTTTCCTAAAGATAAGGTGTTTGTGATTTTCAAAACAAGAAGGAATGGAAAAGTCATAAGGAAAACCTTATTGAATCAACAATCTCCCCATTTTTGGAAAGCACAATCATCCTTACAAAAAAGAAATTCTAAGAAGAAAGAAAAACATTAAGGCTTATCTCCATTTTATTTAAGGATATTGATGAATACAACAAACTTCCCCTTAGGCTTTGAAACTCTAAGGATCATATTCTAGATTTCCGGAGTGATATTTCATTACTAATAAGAAATTCTTCTTTAATGAAAAACTCCCCCTTAGATAAGCTCTTATTAGAGTTCTTTTTCCTTAAGGATATTTTCCTTCTCCCCCTTTGTGATTTTCAAAAAGAATTCGAGGGAATGGAAAAAAAACGAAGTACCTGAAAAATTAGAAGTAACATCAAAAGAAACGAGCAAGCACAAATTTTCATTAAGTTTAAAAATCTTCAACAACATTGAAATTTAGCTACAACAAAATATCGAATTTGTTTATTTTGGATCTTTCTCCTTCGCTATGAAACCCTTAAGAATAGTCTTTATCTTCTTTAAGTCTTTATGATCTTCTTCAGCTTGCTTCTCTAACACAACAATTCTTGCATTTTGGGATTAAATATTTTCTTTCTGGGCTTGAATTTTTTCTTCCCGAGCTTTAATATTTTCTTCCTGAGGCTTCAATTTCTCTTCAAACTCAATCCAATGATCCCTTTCAAACTTCCAGTTTTGAGAGACAGAATTCAGCTTCCCAATTAGATCTTTGACTTCTTGAATCCGAAAGTTCTTTTCATCTGTCAGCTTCTCTTCAAAAGAAGAAGTGAGCTCATTTATCTTCCTGTCCTCAGTCTCAAAATCATCCTTAACATTATCTTGAAATTCATCAAAGAACATCATTTCTTCCACAGTCTTCCTCAACCAGCTCGTCATCCTCTTGCAAGATCTTTTGTGGGCTTCATAGCCGACAAAGAACATTTTGAACTGAGCCTCTATTTCAACACACTTGTACATAACCATAGATACAGAGTCTGATTTATAATTCAAAGCATGTTTGAGCATTTGGAATCTTGAATCAATGCTTGAGAAAGTCAGAATAGAACCTACTAGCTTCTTTAAAGACTGAACAAAAAAACCATGGCCCAACGAAGATGACTTCGAATCCGAGACTCTTCTTGGAGAAGTTTCTTCTTCAACTTGGTCAAGATTTCTCTTTGAAGAAATACCAACTTCCTTTCTCTTCACCACAACTGAGCTTAGAGTACCAGCAACAATTTTCTTTCCCTTGTCTCTTTTTGAATGGAATCCTATTCCGGAGTTCTCTTTTCACAATCATAAACTTGCACAACATTGTCTTCCTCATCAGTAACTTCCTGAGCACCAACCTCTACATTCTCCATTTGAGCAATATCTTGTAGAAGTTGTTCTTCGTCTCCATGATATGATACTACTTCTTCTCCTTTATCTTCTTCCATTGCTGGAGTGACTAGCTACAAAGATTTAGCTTCTGAAGTTCGGAGTGACAAATGTTCCGAAGGAGTCCCCTTATAATCATCTACTTGCTTCAACACATCTCTGGTTTCCCCACTTCCTTCAGCAACAGATTCTTCTTCTTCTACTTGCTCAACTTTCTCACCTTGCTTAACAGGCTTAGCTACTGCCTATTCCGGAGCAAGAAAGTCTCTTCCTGGAGTCTCAGGTAGAGATTCCAATGAAAAAGATCTCGGAACAGGAATATTTGCTGAAACCATCTCATTGAACTTCAACAAAGCCTGATCTACCTCAGCCTCAGACATCTTCTTCTTAAGCTTCTTTTCTTTTGCTTGTTTTTTGATCTCATCTTCAGTTCTTTCCTTCTAGGCCTTAGCCTCCGCAGGATCCAAGCCAAACTGAGGCTCCCCTTGCACTCTCTTCTCTTTGATGTCCCTCTATTTAGAAACAACCTCATATGGGTAAGCTTTCTTCTTATTTGGTTTTGGAGGTGCGGAATGATATTCCTTAGACTTGGGATTCTCTGCTTCTACTTCCACTTCTTTCAACTTTTTCTTCCTTACTGGCTTAGAGGATTCCGGATCAGCATCTTTCGGAACTGCTTCTTCTCGAGCAGGTAAATCAATAAACCGACTAGTCTTCTTGTCAAAAGCTACATCCATTCTTTTGAGTATACCATCACTCACCAACATAATCTTGCAATCTCTTTGCATAGATTTTCAAGCCTCCTTGAAAGAATCATGGCACCGAACTATCAACTTTGAGAGGATTTCTGGATACATTATAATCTGAGCTCTCAGATTTCCTTTCTTCACATTCTCAAGAGTGATAAGAATGTGCTTCATCAGGTTAAACTTCCTTAGATTTGTCAGAAAATCTAGGATTTAGATCTCACTCTTCTTTAAGCTATCTTTGTCACCTTTCCTCGGTACGATAAGACCTTGTACCCACAACTCTAGAATCTGAAAATTTGTAGATAAACTAGCAATCTTCGGAGCCTTGTCATCTGCCAGTCCGAGAGTTTCTAATACTTTTTCATTGTCGAAGCTACCCTTAGAATCTGGCAACACATGAGATATGAATTCAGCTTCACCTTCATTATTCATCCCTACCAAGATGGCTTCCTTGGCATATGAAAGCTTATAAGTCTTACCATAAGACTTAAAAGACAACTTCTCCCATCCATCTTCCTTATGAAAGGAGACTATTTCATAGAACTCTATAAGAAAATCTGAATACACTTCATCTTGATTCCCAGGTTTTGACACTGCAACATCTTCCCAACCATTAATCTTAATATTCTTGGAAATAAGAGAGTCATACATGTTGAAGAAATCAGGATGGACCAGCCTCTCTCTATATACTAACCACTTCGAAATCGGCTTAGAGGAAGACATGTCTTGAAAATATGCTTCCATAGACATTCATATTTTAAGACCTCTGAGAAGTTCAGAATGGAGAAAGCAGATGTTTGGAACGGTCTTAAAACAGAGAGGCAGAGCTTTGGGACACAGGAGCTTGAAAATTGATGTGGGACAACCATTTGGGGTCCCCTTTATATAGGCAATGAGAAAACGGTTCATCTTCCACAGTTGATCAAACGGTTGTGATAAGCTGAGATAAGATGTGACGGTCAAAAACCAATTCTCAAGAAAACTTGAATCCGATCTTTTGAGGTTTTTATTAAAACAAAGAATTAAGAAAATTATAATCCGAAAACAAAATATAAGATAATGCCAACAAGTAAAGTATGACTATGAAAACTTGAGTAAGGAAATCATACCTTTCAGATTAACTTAGGAGGATTATTCGTAATGGATAATATAAAAAAGATGACTACAAAAAATCTTTATTATGAAAAGTCATAGTTCACAAAACTCACTACGAAAAACAAACTCAGTACGGAAAACTCAGTACGAAAAATTTCATTACAAAATGTGAAAACGAAAAACTCTTTATGAAAGATCTGGTATGAAAATCCCCTTAGGAAAATACCAGTAAGAAATTTTCTATTCATAAGTTTTCAATACGAAAATTTCCATTTCAGAGGTTTTTTATATGAAAATATCCATTCTGGAAAATTTTAGATCTGGAAAATACATTCCGGAATTTTAGTTCTAAAAATTTTGAAAACAAATTTTGAAAAACATTGTTATTCTAACAATCAGATGTACTCCCCCCATAAAGAAGAGTTTATTGCTGTAAGGAGACTTTTTCAACAGAAAGTTAGTTAAGGAGGATTACCTTACGGTTATCATTCCTATCTTCTGTTTAATGTATTCAAATATATCAGAAGGAAAAGATTTTGTGAAAATATACGCAAGTTGATCTTGTGTTCCGATAAACTGAAGAATGATATCTCCTTTAAGTGTGTGATCCCTAAGAAAGTGATGCCTAATATCTATGTGTTTTGCATGAGAGTGATGTGCAGGGTTCTTACTGAGGGAAATTGCACTTGTGTTATCACACAAAATTTGAGTTTTAGTTAAACTCAATCCATAGTCTGTGAGTGTGTGTTGCATCCACAATACTTGAGCACAACAACTTCTAGCTGCTACATATTCGACATCAGTAGTGGGGAGTGCTACAGAATGTTTCTTCTTGCAAGACCAAGAAACTAATGAATCTCCTAAGAAATGACAAGTTCCAGATGTACTTTTTCTATCCATTCTACATCCACCAAAGTCAGCATCAGAAAAGATTTTTAGAATAAAATCATTTCCAGAAGTATAAAATAATCTTAGATCCATGGTTCCCTTAAGGTAGCAAAAAATTCTTTTTACTGCCTTTAAGTGAGATTCCTTAGGATTGGATTGATATCTTGCACATAAGCATACTAAAAACATTAAGTCTGGTTGACCAGATGTTAAGTAAAGTAAACTTCCTATCATACCTCTAAAAGATGTTTGATCTACTGGTTTCCTAGCTTCATCAAGATCTAAAGAGTTTGTGGTACCAATAAGAGTACTTATACTCTTAGAATTGTCATAACCATACTTTTTGAGAAGATATTTAATATACTTATATGGTGATATGTAGGTTCCTTCTGGTTTTTGAGAAATTTGAAAACCAAGGGAAAAAGTTAACTCACCCATCATACTCATTTAAAACTCATATTTCACTAGACTTGCAAAAGAGTCAGTCAAATATTGCTGAGTTAAACCAAATATGATGTCATCAACATAAATTTGAACAATAAAAACATTTTACTTATCTTCATTTATAAAAAGGGTTGGATCTTCATTTCCCTTAACATAGTTATTTTGAAGAAAAAATTCAGTGAGTCTATCAAACCATGCTCGTGGGGCTTGTTTAAGGCTATACAAGGCTTTGGTAAGTCTAAAAACATAATTAGGATGTTTTGTATCTTCAATGCCAGGTGCTTGTTCAACAAAAACTTCCTCTTGAACATAAACATTAAGAAAAGCACATTTCACATCCATTTGGAAGAGTTTGAAATTAAAGAATGCTGCAAAGGCAAGTAGAATACAGATAGATTCAAGTCTAGCTACTGGAGCATATGTTTCTTCATAGTCTATTCCCTCTTGCTGATTATAGCCTTTAGCAACAAGTCTAGCTTTATTTCAGACTATGACTCCATTTTCATCACATTTATTTCTTAAAACCCATTTTACTCCAATAATAGAAGTCTCTTTAGGTCTTTCAACAACGGTCCAGACTTTATTCCTTTCAAATTCATTTAGTTCATCTTGTATGGCTTTGATCCAATCATCATCACCTAAAGCTTCATCACTGCTTTTAGGTTCTAATTGGGAAAGAAATGCTAGATTTTATACTTCATTTCTTAAGGAACATCTAGTCCTTACAGGTTGATTTACATCACCAATGATACTATCACTGGGATGATTCTTAAGAAACACCTGATTTGGGTTTTGTAAAACCTGTTCATCAACATAGGGTAGAAAGTCTTCTGGGGTAAATGTTTCAGAAGTATCTTCTTGAAAAATTTCCTTATCAGATGGTTCTTCTATCAAAGGTTGACAATCAATTTTTGAAAACACATCCGAGGATGTTGGTTGAGGTGGTTTAAAAACAAAAGGATATGACTCATCAAATTTTACATGTACTGTTTCTTCAACAGTACAAGTATTTTTATTAAAAACTCTATAAGCCTTAGAAGTTGTGGAATAACCTAGGAAAGTTCCTTCATCAAATTTTGGTGAGAATTTATGTAAGTTATCTTTAGTATTTAGAATAAATACTTTGCAACGAAAAACCTTGAAGTAGGATAGTCTTGGTTTTCTACCATTCCATAACTCATAAGGAGTTGTATTAAGAAAAGGTCTAATCAAAACTCGATTTATAGTATAGCAAGCAGTACTTACAGCTTCAGCCCAGAAATGTCTAGCTAAAGAATATTCACTCAACATGGTTCTAGTTATCTCTTGAAGAAATCTATTTCTTCTTTCAACTACACTATTCTGTTGAGGAGTTCTAGGTGCTGAAAAATTGTGAGTAATACCTTTTTTACTACAAAAAGTTTCAAAATCAGAATTTTGAAATTATCCTCCATGATCACTATGAATAGTTTTCAAAGGATGGTTTTTCTCATTTTTAACTTGAGATCTAAAATTTTTGAAATAAGAAAAAGCTTCAGACATCTTTTCTAGAAAATAGACCCAAGTAAATCTAGTGTAATCATCAACTAAAACAAACACATAGTACTTGCCTCCAATACTTTTAGTTTGTGTTGGACCAAAAAGATCCATGTGCACTAACTGTAATGCATCGATTGTTGAGACTTCACCGATTGATTTAAAACTAGATTTATGTTTCTTGACATATTGACAAGGATCACAAACTTTATAAGAATCAAATCTAAGCTCTGGTAGATCCTTAACTAGTTTCTTCTTATAGAGTTTACATAGGTTTCTAAGATTACAGTGACCTAGTCTTCTATGCCATAACCAGGACTGATCTTCCATTGCTCTTAGGCAAGGTAAATCTTGGCTTCTGAGGTCTTCTAGGTTCAAGGTGTAAACATTCTCTTGTCTATTTTCTGAGAGAATAAATTCTTCCTTGGAATTGTGAACTATGCACTTATCATTCCTAAAATTCACAAGGTAACCTTCATCACAGAACTGACTTATACTAATGAGGTTGTGCTTAAGACCTTTAACATAAAGAACATTTTAAATCATGGTTTTACCAAGAATAACAATATTACCAATACCAACAATCTCACCCTTAACATTATCTCTGAAAGTTACCTTTCCTTCTTTTTGTTTTGATAATCTTTTCAAAATATATTTTGTTACCAGTCTTGTGTCTGGAACATCCACTATCCATGTACCATGTATTGTTGCTAAAACTCTCTTTATTTTCCTAAAATTAAGATGAAAATTAGACTTTCGGAATCCAAATTTTCTTGGATCCGAGGTTTCCAGATAATAAAATTTTAGGAACCCACATCTTCTTAGAAAAGTAAGCTTTATGAAAACCTAAGGATTGGGTTTTGTTTAAGGAACAATTATTTGCCCAGTGACCACCACATTGACACTTGGTACAACATGGGGCACTTTGAGAAACAAAATAATTGTTACTGAAAATTTGTTTTGCATGTGTATAACTAAATCCAGATTTATTTCTTAAAGGTCGTATTTGGGAATACATTTTATCAAAATTTTCCTTACCATGGGAAAAGTTTAATAAACACTTATTTAAGGAAAAAATTTAAGACTTGAGTTTTATAACCAAGTTTTTATCCTCAAAATCATTAGTTTTAGAACTAGAGCTAGGCTCGAAAACATTTCTCTTAGAAATTACTTTTTCTAATTCTTTAGAAAGTTGGTTCTTCTCAGAATTTACTTCCTCAAGACTTTTTGAAATACTTTCAAAATCAGCATTTTTCCTATCAAAATCTTTAGAAAGATGTGATATCTCTTTTGTAAGAATAGAATTCCTAGAGTTTGCATTATCAATTTTCTTATTGAGTTTATAATTCTCAATCTCAAGAAGTTCAGCAAACCTAGAGACTTCTTCATAAGTAGGTAAAGTAATTTCTTCATCAGAAGAGGATTCTTCATCAGAAGAGTTATAATACTTACTAACATTAGAATTTAAAGAAACATTGGTCATTTATTCAGCATTTCGTACCTTAGCCATGAAACAATGATTATCAAAAGGTAATCTGGCTATAAGACCAAGATTCTTCTGTCCTAAAGATTTGTAATCAGAAGATTCATCTGAAGAGTAACCACCACTGGAACTCCAGGTGTCATTAGCTTTCAAAACTTTCTTATCTTTGGCTTTATAATACTTCTTTCTGTTCCTGTCTGAATACCTTTATTTACTTTCTTTCTTTCTGAGCAAAGGGGAATCTGGTCTAATATGTCCAGCTCTCTTGCATTCATAACAAGTAACTTCTCCATCATTTCTATCTTTCATTTCCTTTTTCTTATACTTGGATTGGAAATTTCTTTGGCCAGATATCTTATTCATCCTTTGAGAAAGATTTGCTAATTCATTTTATGATATTTCACTTTCACTAGAATCTGACTGAACGACCATCTTCTTATACTTGGATCTGGTTATTCTCTCAGGAGTCTTAGCATTCATATTATTTGATGTTGATGTAAAAGCAATAGTACCATTTCCATTTTTCTTTTTGATGTTGTCAGAATCTCTCTTCATTCTGGTCTCATGTTGGAGAAGAGTTCCAAATAACTCATCAAGAGAAATTTGAGTGACCTTCCTGTTCTCATCTATAGCAGTTCTTTTAGATTCCCACTCATTAGGAATAATATCACTTATATTATCCACAAGTGCTTCATTATCTAAACCTTTTTCTCCCATAGACTGTAGGCTGTTGACGATAGTCATAAATCTCTGTTTAACTTTACATATTGGTTCTCCATAAGGAAAGTTGAAGCCATGATATTCAGCTCTAAGCATAGCTCTCCTAGTCTCAATCACTTTAGAAGTTCCAAAGTGTGTAACCTCTAATTTCTTCCAGATACAATTAGCTGCTTCACAAGAAGAAATTTTGCTATATATATTTCATGTCATTGAATATAGTAAGGTATTGCGTACCTTATAATTGAGTGGATAATCTTGCTTTTCCTAGTTAGTAAAAGTTCTGACTTCCTTATCAGGAATTTTATAATCACCAGTAAGCATAAAAAAGTTGTCCACTCCAGTATTGATAAAAAAGTCATCATTCGATCTCTCCAGTACTCATATTCATTACCATCAAAGATTGGTGGTCTTGTAGGATTTAGATTATCAATAGAACCAACAATAATGCCTACCATACTTATAATCCTTCGTCACACAAACTTGTTAGTAGAAAATGTTAATAATAACAAAGTTTGGAATTATAAAGTTTGGAATGGAAAGTTTGAAATGATAAAGTGAGCAAGAAAAACATATACGTGAGTACGGGTATTCCAGAGACCTCCTTTGATACCAATTGTAGGATCGAAATAACGCTGTAGATGCTCAATTTACAAGAGGGGGGGGGGGGTGAATTGTATAATTTAAAAAATTCCTTTGGAACCTTTAAAGTTAGTTATGATTAACTATGTTTTCCTTAAGCAAAGTAAAGGGCTAAGTTTAACAAAGTTAAACTTAAGCAAATTCACAAAACCTCTAACACCAAAAGAAAACTTGGAAAGAGATTCCAAAAGTAGGTTCCAGAAATATGGTTTTGGAAGTTGAAACTTAACAAAAGATTACCAAATGAGATTCTACCTTAAAGCGTATAGAATCTAAATGAAACAGAGTACATGTAAGGAAGTATAAGAAATTTATTCTTTCCTTATAATAAAAAATGCAGCGGAAATAAATGAGTAGAAAAACTATAAGTAACAAGATATAAGTCTTTTAACCCAAAGAGAAGGGTATCCATGAACCTTGGATAAAGGTCCCTTGATTTATACTTTCAAGCAAGTCTGTCTTACCCACACTAGGATAAGCCCTCGATACAGAGATCAGAGTCTCTATCTTGCTATCCCCGCAAGCCCTCAACTTCATGGTAGTTGGAAACCTCTATCTTCCTCAGCAAGGAAGCCCTTGAACTTCAAGGTAGTCAGCAACCTCTGTATTCCTATCCCCGGAAGTCCTCGAATGTAATCACCAACATTCGGAGTCGCACGAAGAAAAAATTGAACGAGCGGTTCAGTACGCACAAGGCATGAAAATCTTTTTCTCTCTAGAAATCACCTTAGCAGCGTATGGTCTCTAGATTGATCAACTTCTTTATTTTTCTGTGCTCTTTCAAATGAGCTCCTATTTATAAGAAAATTTCCAATGATCAACTCCCTCTTCCAATGGTCATATTTTCCATGAAATTCGGAGGGACCTGTACACGTGTAACTTAGCCAACAGTTAGTTTATAACAAAATAGATGACATCATTTTATAACAAAATACATAAAACAGAATGTACAACATTGTTTTAAGTCTTAAAAAGTTCGGAGTGAATATTCAGAGTGAAAGTTCGAAGTGAGAAAAAAATATTAAAGAGTAGACAGATTATAACATCGTAAGCAAAATGAAAGTTCGGAGTCTAACCAAAAATAATTTTCGGAGTGTATAAAACAAAGATGATCATATTCTATTTAATAGGTGAATTCGAAATGAGTATTCAGAATGAGAATTCGGAATGAGAATTCCTCATCAGAATTCGTAATGCGAATTCCTCAACAGAATTCGTAATGAGAATTTGTCATAAGATATCGTAATTAGAATTCATCATCAGAATTCGTAATGAGAATTCATCATTAGAATTCGTAATGAGAATTCGTTGTTGATCTTCGTAAGGATTCATATCCTGAAATTAAAGTTCGTATCCGGAGTTTGGAATGAAACTTTATTACAGTTCTCATCTGGATTTTAGAGTGAGAGTTTATTACAGTTCTTGTCCAGAATTCGGATCCTCAAACAGAATACTTCATATCAAAGTTTCAAACAATTCCGAGATAATATAAATGAATCCGAATTTTATACTTAATAAAAGTATGGATGAAAATATGATAAGGATGATTTTTCTTACAAAAGCGATTTTCCTTATAAAAGCAATTTTCCTTATAAAAGCAATTTTCCTTATAAAAGAAATTTTACTTATAAAAGCAATTTTCCTAAATATAAGGTGTTTGTGATTTTCAAAACAGGAAGGAATGGAAAAGTCATAAGGAATACCTTATTGACTCAACATATAAATGGAATAAATTTTACTCATTAAGATAATGACCTGAAATTAGACACTCACATAAACTTATATACATGAATCCAGGCCTACACATTACATTATGACCATGTAATTAGGTTCATTCATTACATCATAGTAGTCAAAGATCCCTCCTAAGAGAATTAATAGAGTGAGTTAGGACACACATTTTTTCCATTGTGGATTGATTTTCACCTCATTTTCATGGTATATTAGGTTTCCCATTATTCTTATAGTGAATTAGGTTTACCCTTCTTCCCAAAGTAGATTGGATTTCCCATTATCCCCATAATTGATCATGTTTCCCCTTCCTCCTATAGAGGATTAGGATCCCTTTAATTCTATAGTGTATCAATCTCATTGAACTATTTCCCATCAATATCTCATGTGATATTAATATTTACCCAATTCATTGGAGTGAGATGTAGGTCTCACCCATAAAATTATGAAATCATAAATATGTGTTCCACAAGATATCAAAATATTAATCATATAAAGACCCATAAAAATAGATTTGTTTCATAAATATCATATCACAATTAATTAAATGAAATGCTTATAATAAAAATTTCATCATATCATAACCTATGAAAAATGTATATTTTTAATAATCATTTCATGAAAGAATAACCCATGAAAGGATGTTTTCATAAGCGTTTTATCATGGTATAACTCGAGGAAGAGGAACAAGTTTCATAAAAAACTTTTCATTTTAAAAATAACCATTCATATAATGAATAAGAATGGTTTACTTGGATCATATTCCCATTAATGAATTTAATATATACAACTTTTTCATCTTATATGGAGAATTATTTTTAAAGATCATTTGGATAATTTCTTGAGAGAAATAACCTTCCATTAAAAATCATTTTTTATACATAAAATGTTTTAAAAATAATTTCATTTCAATGAAAATTTCAATATGTATAAATTAAACATTAATAATCATTAAAAACATTTATTTAGGAAAATATACATTCTGTTTTGAATAATTATTTTTAAAAAATAAAATATTTTGAAAATCATTTTCTTTGAAAATAACATTGAAAACATATAAAGGAATCATTGAAAAAAGTTTCAAACAAATTTAAAACATAATATTTTTGAATAACTTTTCCTGAAATTGATCATAAAATATCCTTGAAAAATATTTTATGAATTTTTTTTAGAAAAAATGATTTCTCAATAAAAACAATTTATGTTCAAAGAGAGAGTCATAAATCTGTATGTTTTTAAAAAAATTAATTAACCATCTTATGAACCAAAGTGCATAAAAATGGTAATAATACATCAATATATAATAATTAATAATACAATATGAAAATTCATGTGCATTATTGAGATATGGATTATAATATTTCATCAGTGGAAGCATAATCATAAATAATCCTAATAAATGAAGAAATTTAAGCAATAAATTGATTCCACTTTGGTAACAATGAATCATAATACACATGAAAGAATAAAATTAAATAAAGCTTAAAACATCACGAAAATAAGTATATTCATGATATAATATGTAAAAGAGTTTCATTCACACCACATAAATGAATAAAAGTTCATAATGGCATGTGGATCAAAGAAGAAAAATCCAAACAAAATTACATTACAGATTGGGTACCTTTTGAAACAAAACCCCATGAAAGAGAGATCATAAAATGGATATTTAAATACCCAAAATCTTTGGAATAATAATATTATAATAAATTTTTGGGTATTATATACACCACCTGAAATAAATGAGTGGTGAATATGACATAAGTCTCACAAAAATAATTTTTAGACTAGAAACCCTCCTAATACATGAGTAACTTTTGAATCATGATACCAATTAAATAATAACATAAATTAAAATGTTTAATATCTTTAAATATTTTAAATTCATTATATAACATGTAATTGGTTATTATATACACCACAAACCAAGAATTAGTGGTGAATAAAGCACATATATCAAAGAAATAAAAGTGAGCTGAGAAAAACCCCACCTTAAGTCTCCACTTTCCTCGTACAAGTTAAATATCTGGTATAATAAAGATAATTTAATTAAAAATCTACCAAAGAACAATATTATTATATATAATACTATATATTATTTTATTATTACTTTATATTATCTTTTTATTAACAACTCCATGTTAATGTTGCGTTTTATGTAATAACCTCTTTGTTTTTCACCTGTGTTTGGATTTGTTATATTTGTGGTCCATTAACTTGTATTTTCATTACATTAACTTAAAAATGATAAAACTAATATAAATATAATATATATTCAGTATATATTTATTTAAATTAGTCTATAAAATATAAACCTATGATATAAAATACACCATTTATGGAGATGGTAGGTCGTACGTACACATAAATATTGTTTCTATTTTCTTATGTTTTGAAAGAATGGAAGTAAATGATAGACATATATATATATATTTATATTAATTAAATTGGAATTATTATTTCAAATATATCATACAAATTTACTAAAACCATCCTTAATACATCCCATGTAAAGTGTGAACAAATCACATCGTTTCGAAGAGGTGGTACTATACATGTTTGGAGACAAAGTTATCATATTCATAAAAAATGGAAAGAATGAAAGTATATATATTATAATAATTAAAGAAGCATAATTTATTTTAATATTAATTTATAACATATAAAAATAACAATTCAATCATTATTCCCATCCTTGAAAGGTGGTAATGGAAGAAAGAACGACATCAGTTCATGAGGCAGTAGTCAACTGTTCACATGAATGATGATTGTGTATCCCATTTGATAGAAGTGTCAGTAGGTGTAGTTATAACCCTTATCGTAAAAACATATAAGAATATTCATGATACTTAGGTTATTATATAAGAATGTAATAAGAAATTTTTTTGGGTTGGATAGAGAAATAAAACAAAAGATCTTCTTGAAGGATGTTACATATTCTTTGGGAAATTCCATTTGGTCTGCACAAAAGAACTACCATGACCTTAATTATTCCAAAAGTGAGGCTTCTTGGATGTGATGAGGGATTTTGGGACCTTATTTTTTCTTGTTTTGTATGATCCATGGTTCTTTAGAGGTGTGAATAAGTGGGGTGGGGGTGAGTTCCCTTTTATAGAGGAGGAGTGGCATTCGAGTAAATATAAAAAGTTATACACTATTGAGAGGTCTCCCTTACATAACATTCCTTATATAATGGTAAATTTTATAAAAAATGAGTATATGGAGGAAATATGTCCATTCAATTGATTTTGGACATATTTCTAGGTTATTTAGACCCTTAAAATAAATTTTAACCACTTAGAAAACTCATTTTGACATTAATCACTGTAAATAATTTCTAATATTTCCACTAATATTTCTTGTGAAAAATTAATTTTAACTTATTATAAATTATAATTTATACTGATTCTAATGATGGAATCTATTTTTTCAATATTTTAATCACATATGTGACAAAAATTACTTTAAAATTAATCTCATAGATGTGACGAAAAAATGAGTTTTTTAAAGTAGAACGTTCAAAAGGATGAAATGTTTTTATATCCAATTTCAGTATGAAATTGGTTCAAAAGAACTAAAATGAATTAATTTATGTAAAAATGAATTTTTTATTCTTTAAAAATATATTAATATATTCTTAAAATATAATTAAAATATATAAAGAAATTATATGAAAAATAATTATTTAAGTAAAATTCAGTGTTTTTCAATACTTACAAAAAAATTAAATATTTCAGAAAGAAACCTAAAATTTACCCTAACATAATTTTTAAATAATTATTTAAAAAATAAAGTTTACTTTTTGAAATAGAATTTATAAAATTTCCAAAATTTATATATAAAATATTTTTTCCACTAAAAGGCAGTAAAATAACTCTTTAAAAAATATTACTTTTTATTCATAAAATCGGATTTATTATTATCTTATACCTGTCAGATATGTTGGATAATAGTCAAAATAATTGATTGAATATATAATATAAAAATGTTTTGAAAGAAATTCATCAATTTTTTTTTAATTTATTGATATAAAACTTATTTGTACATAGAAATTTTTTTTCTATGAAAAAGAATTTCTTTATTGTAAAATAGTTCTTATATTCATTTATAATAACATGATAACCAAAGGATTAATTTATATATACGTGTGTAAATAATATTTTAACAATTTATTTAATCTTATTCAAAACTTCCATTTCAACTCCTAGGTGGTAACTAAAGAAATATTTTAATAATAATTTTAATAGTATATTGTAGTTTGGTAAAACTCAGCCTTGTGTGTAACAATAACTATTGAGGGAAATAAACGTTGTGTGTAACATATACCAAATATAGTGTGATGCGTACCTCAAGATAATCTATGTGTTGCGTGTAGTGTAAGAATAACTTGTTGTTGGGTGAAACACAAGTCAAACATAGTGTTTTCATATAACACAATCTATATTCAATGTTGCGTGAAATGTTGAAAATTGTAAATATTAAAATAATTCAACTTTTTTCACAAAACTTTAGGGTGTTACATTCTAACCCCCTTAATATTAATTTATCCATCAAAATTATTCTAGGTTATGAAAGGATAAAAACATGAAATTCTATTTAATAGAAACCCACATCTTAAGAATGAATACTAAAAATTCCTTTAAAAAGGGATGTTAGAATGATAATAGTTTCAAAACGTTACTTGTAAATAGGGTTACACATAGAAGAACATAGGTGGTAAGAGAAACCATGAAAATGGAAGAAAAATCTAACTGTCATTCTCTAATGGATAGTGATACATAACATGGTCATGAGAATGTTAAAAATCACAAATACATAAGTCAAAGAGGCTTGAAAAAGGTAGTTAATATCATAAAAAATGATGATAATGAGAAAAAATTATTTTGAGACACTTTTACTAAATTTTAAGAGTTAACACAAGGAGATATACTTACTTCATTTCATTACCCTTGATAAGAACAATATAACAATTTGGTTCTGCCTTAATCTATTTCCACTTTATCTCTTACTCTATGAAATGAAGGTGAATATGTTATCCCTGAAGTACTAACAGATCATTTGATTCATAAATATAATGATGGGTCCTTACATATGTATTTAGTTAATATCACAAAAAATGATTATAAAGAGTTATACAATTTGAATAAATCCTCATGTTGTGAGAAAATATATTAATCCCTAAAACCTCATCTGTTGTTTTACTTAAACCATTCCATAAATGGTTAACCTTATAACCCTTGTGAAAGATTATAATCCAAAACATTATAAAGAAGGTCCATATATTTCATAAAATCAGAATAACATTGATCCCCCATATATCATAAAGTATCTATTGGATGTCACATACCAAACATGTGAATACCTTTACCATGAATTCTCTTAAAATATGGTAATAACCTGAATTACCATTAAATCTATTTAAAAACATTCATGATTTCTTATTCTAAATATTATTTTATATATTTATTAAATCCAAAAAAGTTGTAATCATCATCCATCATAACATTGTACACTTTTCAATAAATTAATAATAAACTCCAGGGTAATCAGTACTATCAAATTTACTATATCCATATCAATCATCTATTTATTCAAGAGAAACAAAATTTTCACAACATTAGGGACACGTTATGGGTTAACTTCCCTTAATCAAAATATCGTATTGAGATCAAATACCTTTTATAGATATTTAAAAGCTTTCAATGTATTTTTTAAAATCCCTAATGGAAAACCTATACTTCATTATTAATATAACATAATTCTTGAATTTCCATATATATATATATATATATATATATATATACTTCAACCATCCAACGTTACTCTTAAACCATTACTTAAGCTTCATTGTCTTATCCCTACTACCCCATTACTAGAATAAAAAATATGAATCCCGTCTTAAGGTTTCTCAACCATAATATAAAAATTATTTTTAAATTTAATGTAAACAATATTGTTAGAAAATCTCATACTAGTCACTGGTCATTCAAGATCTCTTTACCTTCAACTGTATAACTAATACTTGTTCCAACTTCCTAATTCTCTTCATGATATTTCCACATAGGAGATAAATTTTCCTAATTACCATTCGCTCAATATCTAAAACAGTCAATGTTATCCCAGTTCCTTATAGATCTTTCTAGTGACTAAGTCCCAACAACATGGTGTGAGGAATACTTATCAAATCATAAAACCAGAAAATCATGAAAATTTACTTAATATATTCGTAAACCATGACAGCTACATTAAAATATATGTTACCTTTGTATTATCCATGTTGAAATCCCTACATATATACTTATAAGTATCCATTGTGATCTCACATATGGTTTCTCATTATAGATTCCAAAGGTTTGCTAAACCTCTATTTGATACCAACTATAGTGATGCATGCTAAAAAATCATGGATATTATATCATTTTAAATGAATATTATTCACATTAAAAAAACACATACTTGAGGACTATAATAGTTTAGTCTATTTGTAATGTTGGAATACAAAATATTTTAACTTGTTGAAAAATCTCTAAATTCTCCCATAATGATATTCTTCTTCTGTACTCCCACTTAAAACATTTCACTATAACCCGGGGAAAGGAATCTTGAGAAAGGTGTGAGATGAGATTCTTTTTATGGGTAAATAAGGGAGATATGTAATTATAACATGGGAATAAGGGTATGAGAACATGATTGTAACATTATAAGATTATTTCCAGCATATCAAATGTCATAATCAATAGTCATGACATAAATATTGGTAGTTCATAATACATAAATCATTAAATAATCAAAGAACCTGATCCATGAGATCATAACATGGGAAAAGAAAATAGAAATGTGGAATATACATAATTTTATTACATTGTAAACATTTATAAATAGAAACATGGTCACTCATTACGTTAAGGACATTAAATAAGGCCCTTTCATATACTTATAGACATGAAAGCTGACTTAAGAATAACATTGAGAATGAGTAATCCTGTTCTTACATAATAGATTAAAATCAAGGTTCAATCCCATGAGTACATACATAGTAGATCAAGACACACCTATTCCTCATTATGGACTGGTTTCCCCTTCTTCTCAAAGTGGATCGGGTTTCCCCTGCTTCTCACTATGGACCGAGTCTCCCATTCTTCCCATAATCGATCTAGTTTCTACTTCTCCTCATGGTGGATCAATCCCATAAAAATGTTTCACTTAATTATCTTATGAGATATAAATCATTACCCAATGTATTGTAGAGAGATATAGGTCCCACCCATCACATAATGAAATCATACATAAGTTTTCCACAAGATAATAAATCAATCATCTTATCACGTGCCATAAAAATATATGGGTTTCAAAAGAATAATATATTAACCTATTAAATTAAATGTATATCATAAAATTTTATCATTTCATTAAATACTTAAAAGAGATAGGTTTTGTAATAATTTCTTCATAGAATAACCCATTAAAGGAAGCACGTTTTATAATCATTTTATCATAGTATAACCCATGGAAGAGAAAGGAGTTTCATAAAAATGTTATCATCTTAAACATAAAAAATTCATGTAAAGAATAATAATGGTTTCCTTGGATCATATCCATAATAAATAATTAAATATATCGCAGGGTTTCATCTTTTATGGAGAAGGATTTTGAAAGATCACTTGGATCATTTCTTAAAGAAAATAACTTTTATTTGAAATTAATTTTTTATACATAAAAAATTTTCAAAATTATTTTCTTTGAAAAAAAATTTTAAAACTTTTTATGTATTATTAAAAAAAATTAAAACATTTCTTGATTGAAATATCCTTCTTTATTTGAAAAAATATTTTTGAAACATAAAATATTTTGGAAACCATTTTATATGAAAACCACCTTGAAAACTTATAAAGAAATCATGGAAAACACGTTTAAATTATTTAAAAAATAAATTTTTAGGATAATTTTCATTAAAAATGGGTAAAAATACAATTTAAAATTTTTATTAACCTTTTCAGAAAACACTGTTTGGGAATAAAACATATTTCTGATTGGAGAGATAGATAAAGTTGTATTTTATTAAAAACATTTTGTTAATCATATTAAGTACCAAAGAGTAGTAAAAATGGTACAAATACAAGAATATATATTGAATAACTAGGGTATAATAATATTCATGAGTTTTATTGGGATATGGATCATATTACTTTATCAACATAAGAATAATCATAGACAATCCCGATAAACGATGAGATTGTAGCAATAAACTGTTACCACTTTGGTAACTTTGAATCACAATAAATATGAAATAATAACATTAAATGACGCTTAAAACAACATAAAAATAATAATATTCCTAACATAATATTTCAAATTTAATTATATACACCTTATAAAATAATAAAGGTGAATAATATGTCATGTGTCTCAATGAAGGAAAAATAAGACAAAATTAGTTTATCGATTTGGTAAATTTTGAACCATAAACCCCAAGAAAGAGAGATAATGAATTGAATTTGTAAATATACATAATTTTTTTGATAATAATAATAGAATACAATAATATGAATTATATAAAACATAGAAAATAAAGGACTGTTGATAATGACATAAGTCTCATAGAAATAAAAGTGAGACTATGATTCCCCTTACTACATGACTACCTTGTAATCACGATCCCCATAAAATAATATCATCAATTTAAATTTTTTAATATCATGAAACAAATAAAATGGATTATATAACATGCATTAATTAAATATATAGACCAAAAATAAATAATTATCACTTAATATTTTATATATCTCACCGAAATATATATGATATGAGAAAACCCTTACCTTAAGCCTTGAATTTCCTCACACACATTGAAAAATCCTGTACAATTAATATGATTTTATTATAAATATAAACCAAAACCATA
The DNA here is from genome assembly GCA_963277665.1 of Viscum album. Classification (NCBI taxonomy): domain Eukaryota; kingdom Viridiplantae; phylum Streptophyta; class Magnoliopsida; order Santalales; family Viscaceae; genus Viscum; species Viscum album. The sequence continues at coordinate 117,612,009 of OY728159.1, read as the reverse complement.
TTATTATATTTATTACCATATATTATTTCATTATGACTTCATATTACTAGTTTTTTAACAAATCCATGTTAAGGTTATGTTTCGGGTAACAAATGCTTTGTTTTTTCACATGTGTTTTGATTTGTTATATTTTTGGTCCTCATAATTATATAATGATTTTACCACATCTAGAATGATAAAAATGATATTAAAATCATATATAGTCAATATATATATATATATATATTTATAATAATATATAAAATATATGAATATGAAATTAGCTACACAGTTCATGGAGATGATAATTCGTACGTACGCTAGAACATGTTTCCATTTTCTTGTCGTATTGATAGAAAGGATGTAAATAACATATATGTGAATATATATATATATATATATATATATTCTTTCTAATAGAATAATTATGTAATATATATGTTATAATTTTACTAAACTCATCATCAATACATTCTATGTAATGTGTGAATGAATCACATCACTTTGGGAAGGCAGTAGTCCACATGTCCACAAATGAAGTTATTGTATTCCCAAAAAATGGAAATCATGATGGTATGTTTTATATAATAATTAAATAACCATAAAGGCATAATAATATAATTTATAACATATTAAAATCGTAATTAAATTAGTATTACCAACCATAAAAGGTTGAAATGGAAGATTGAATGACATCGGTTCGCGAGGTAGCAGTCTGTCGTACACATGGAAAATGATTGTCTAATACATTTTATTGAAGTGTGTATAGGTGCGGGTAGAAACAATATCAAAAAAAAAATTCACTATTCTGGTGATAGTAATTAAAATATATAATCATGGAATAATAGAAACTGATGGATCAGAGAGAGAAATAAAACAAAAGTACTTGTTGAAAGATGTCACATCTCCTTTGTGTAATTCCTTTTGGTTTTCACCAAAGGAATAACTCGGTTTGTTTTATGGTGAATGTGATAATTATATAATAATATGAGGTAATTTTTTATCTTATTTTTTTTACTTTTTTATGATCCAAATGTATTTATAGGAGTGAAGAAGTTAGGGGCATGAGTACTCTTTTATAGTGGAGGAGGAGTTACATTCTTGTAAATATAAAACTATAAACACTATTGAGAAATCTGCCTTACATATGTGCCATCAGTAATGGTCCATTTTTAATAAAATAGACTATATTCTAGAAATATGTACATAAAATTTATTTTGTATATATTTTTAGGTTATTTACCCCTTAAGATAATATTTGACCACAAAGTAAACTCATTTTTACCTTAATTGATGTAATTAATTTTAATTACTGACTCATATTTTTTTTGTAAAAAACTAATTATAACATATTATAAATTATAAATTATTATAATTAATAATATAGAATCAATTATTTCAAATTATAACAACATAAGTGGAAGAAATTAATTAAAAATTAATCCCCCATACGAGACTAAACAACATGTTTTTAAAGTAAAAAATTTCAAACATTTGAAATGTATTTTCTTCAATTTTAATGTGAAATTGGTTAAAATTACCTAAATTGAATACATTTATGTAAAATAGAAATAATTATACTTTAAAACCAAATTAAAATATAATTTAACTATATAAATAAATTAGATGAAAAAACATCTTTCAATTAAAATTTAGTGTTTTTACTATTCATAAAAAAATTAAATATTTCAAAAAATACCCAAAATATACCCTAAGGTAATTTTTAAATTATTATTTATAAAATAGAGTTTATTTTTTGAAATATAATTTATTAAAGTATCAAAATATTATTTTTAATTGGTTCTCTATTAAAATGCAGTAAAATTACCTTTAAAAAACATCTTTTTATTCATAAAATTGGATTTACTCTTAATTTATACCAATAAAATATATTCGTAAGTGTAAAAAAAATTGATTCAATATATAAGATAAAAATTTTATTAAAAAATTTCCTTAAAATTGGTTTGCATAATTTATTGGCGTAAAACATTATGGTATATAGAAAAATATTTTCTTAAAAAAGAATTTATTTATTTTCAAATTGTTCTTACTTTCATTTAAAACTAATTTATAAACAAAGGGTTCAGTTTATATTCTTGTGTAACTCATATTTTTAAAATTTATCTCCTCTTATTCATAAATTCCATTCCAATGTATGGGTGGTAACTATAATAATATTTTAATTATTATTATAATAATAATAATATATTTTAGTTTGGTAAAACTCAACCTTTCATGTAATGCATGATATCGAGGGAAATCAGCATTGTGTGTAACACATGAAAAAATAATGTTCTGTGTAATTCATGAAAATTTATTTGTTTGAAGTATTGAAATACTAATATGGAGTTTCATGAAATTCAAGCTGAACATAGTTCTATGAAATTACACTATCTATATTCAATGTTTCATGAAATGAAGGATATTGGAAATATTAAATTAATTAAAAGGACAATTTCACAAAATTTCATGGCATTATATATTCAAAATTTTAATCTTCTCATTTGATATAGGTTTTTCACATTCCTTTTTCCCTACCTAGTTTATTGGATGTTTGGTTTTAGCTATGGACCACCTTTATAGATTTATTTCAATCAACACTTCCAAAGGCACAATGTTAGAAGGGATCTGAAAATGCGTAAATTATGCCTCAATCATTATAATTTTATAATTACAACGATAATTATTTATGTTGGATATGGTTTTTATGTGATAATGGGGATGGATTAGATTTTTTTATCTAGAATATATTTATTGTGATCTTTGATGAGTTTTATTTGTCTCTCATAATTGAAACAACTTCCAATGTGATGGTGAGTGGAACATGTGATTAGGTCATTCAAGCCGAGAATCTCAGCAATTAGGTGGGATCACAAACCAGGCTTATAACTTCATCCTAGATAGAGGGGATGCATTCTAGATATAATTCCATATCATTTTTAACCAGTACTAGTTTGTGGTACACAAATAATATTTAATATTACCAATATAATATGGGATCTTGTTTATGATCAAGATATTAGTGGGTATAACACCTAATTCTATCCCACCTAATAATATGTTGTTGATAGAGCTTTAGGAATTGAAATGTAACATTCTAAAAAATTAAAATCTTACATTTTTATTTTCAAAGATTAAACTGATTAATTTATAATCAAAACAAACATTGATTTATTATCTCATGATTTGATGAAATTTAACTGTTTATTAAATTAATGTAAATTAATTATGTTTATATTTCAAATTTTCAAATATTATAATAAATCATTATTTTCAAGATATAATATTTGAATTAATGGAATAAATTTATTTAAAATTATATATTTATATAATATATTGTTTTTTGGAACTAAATAATTTTTCATTAATCAATTATGGTTACAAGTTAACATATAAATTTGTATATAAAAATAAAAAATGAAAATTTTCTATATATATCTATATATAGAAAAAACATTCATATTTTATTATATAGTTGATTTGAAAATATAATATAAGATATAATCTACTTTATTATTCTAAAATAAATAGAAAATATTTTGTAAGCAAAGTTTATTAGTGAATTATGATAATATTATTTTAAATGACAAATATTTATAAAACCTTTAATGCGATTAAGAGTAATAATTAAAATAAATACACTTTTTTTTGAAGAAAATTATTATTGTTTTGAATTTAATATGTTTGTTAACTATAAAACAAAATATTAATAATTTTTTATGATAATAATAAAAAGAATCGATTTAAAAAATAATGATGAATGGTTAAACCCAATTTGGGGGTAATTTGAGAGTTGGGTTTAAAGAAACTATTTTCAGGAGGCTAACTTTGAGTGGTCTATAAATTTTTGAGTTGAGAATTGAGAGACGATTTAGGATGAGCAGGGAAATCGTGTCGAGGAAATTATGAGGGTTCTTCTTCATCTTCTTCTTTCGGAGTCAAAGCCGATGTAGATCTGATCATGGTAAGGAGATCAAGTATTTTTGAGGCTGAAAGTTGATTTGCAGGTTGGATCTTAGAATTTCCAAGTGAATGTCGATGCCAGAGAAAGTTCCAATCATTGGAGAGATTCTGGATATGAGTTTCCTTGATGGATCTGAATGATATTATGGGAAAATGATTTGCATGGTCCCAATCACAAGTATGTACTTTCTATTTTTCTTTCAGTATCCGAATCTTTTTCAAATCATGTCTGTATTTGTTCTATTCGTACGATTTTCTCCCTCAAATGAACTTTGGTATCATTTTTATATATGTGAATTTATGTGGTTCTCTAAATGAATCCATCAAGTTGGATTGATATATTCAATATTGTTTGCATACAAATTATCATCTTCCGAATGAAGTCTTGAATACACTGAATTATTTCCTTTGATCAGTATTTTAAATTTTAATAATTAATTTTTCCGCTTAGATTTAGTATCAATTGAGATCATACACTGTCTTCTTCTAATTAAAATCAATAAAATAATAATGTATATATTTTATCTTTATCTCAACTTTTAATAACTCAATCTGTGCTTTCTATTTTGATAGACATGTTGATATATAATATTTGTATCCAATCAATCAATTATCATAACAAGTCGAAATAATGTTATCACTTATATTATCCTGTGGAGTTTATAAATAAATGTGTGGGGAGAGGTAGTCCGAGGGGAAGCTAGAGTGAATATTTACCACTATTGTTTGGTTCTATGAATATGGGAGTCAAGTGGTGGAACTGGGAAGGGGAAGAAGTAATAGGAATACGTCTACATAATAATTTGGTATGGGATTTTAGTTTTATAAAGAATTATTTATTTAAAATAATTATATTTTGATAATTACATTTATTTATAAATTTAATTGTGTTAAAATTCTTTTGACAAGTGTGTTTTTATTTGGAATTATACATTTGTAATATTTTATAATTATGTTTTTAAATTCTCAATTTGAATGGGTTTTATATAATTTTATTCTTTGAAAATTTAAAAAATATTAACTTATTACATGTATGATTATTTATTTTAGGATGGAAATTATAATTCATTATAATTATAATTTAAGTGTGGAATTTAATATCTATCCTAAAATCATAGTTTCAATTTTTAATTACAAGTGATAATTTTACAAATAAATATATGTGTATTTCTCGACTAAAATTTTGAAAATATATTTTCAAAATTTATGTTTTGAACATTTATATGGGATTAATTTTTTGTTTCATGGTCTATATTGAGTTTTAAACAAAAAAAATCCATCGTGTTAAATTTTCATTCATGAATGTCGATTACAAGATATTGCCATCATCTTATTCAAAGACATGTCATACATTTATATTATACGCACCAGTTTTATTATATTCATATATATATATATATATGTTTGTGTGTATTCAATATATATATATATTTATAATTGTTTTACGTGTTTAATAAATGAAATAATATTTCATGAATGTTAAACATTCATTTATCACCATTCTATGCATTAAGAAACGCATAAAAGTGGTAGGATTCAGTTGATTAGAATTAATAAAATAATTCCCTATAAAATGTATATATATATTACTATGATACCTTGATTTTCAAAGAGTAAAACATAATTGGTATTGTATATATAAATAAAGAAATATTAAAAAAAATTCAAAAAATTGAGAACTTGGATGCTATAAATTTGAAAGGAATTGGGGAGTGAACCAAATCCCTTATTAAGTGGGTTAACTGAAGACAATTTTCGACATTTAAAGTTTCCACAATGTTTTTTTTTCAAAACATTGCGTAATGTTTTCTAAAAATGCCTTGATTAATTTTAAAGGAATATTTGTATGTAAGTAAGTCAAAAAGTTGAATATTATTTTATATGTGAGTAATTTCAATTAATTAAATGGGTATTTTGAAATATATTTTTATGTTAATATCAAGAGATTTTTCAAAGACATCACTCAATGTTATTTTGAAATAATAATTTCCTAAAAAGTATTTCAATGGTTTTAAAAACCCTTTTTGGGAAATTTAATACTCACTCATTATATTAAAAATGATTTTTTCATAGGTATCACAGAAGTTAAAATTTATATGTCATCACATTTAAAGTTAGAACAGTAGAAGCAGAGTAGACAATTGTTTTTTTTGTTCAACTCTGATAATTGTAAGTCATTGTCTAATCCCCCAGCACCTAGACTAGTAAAAGGTATTCTATTGCGATAAGTATTTGGTAATTGTTCACTTACCTTTATAAAGAAAGAATACACCACATTATCAAGCATTGATTCTGAATGTGTGGGATCAGGGTTTTTATAATTGGAATTAGAGGAACGGTCTAGAAAACATTGAAAATTATATGTTGTATTTTGAGGAAGAAATATCTATACGATAGAGTTTTCTATAGACAGTCAAATACCCTTACAAATTCTTTATTTCCAAAGGAGAAAATTTATAATTTTCATAAGTCTGACGAATGAATTGGGGGGGTGATTCATTTATGGAGGAAAATGTAACATCCAAAAAATTATAATCTTATATTTTTCTTTTTATATATTAAATTGATTAATTTATAATAAAAAATTGATTTATGATCTCATTATTTTCTGAAATTTATATTTTTATTAAATTAATATAAATTAATTATTTTTATATTTTAATTTTTGAAATCTTATAATAAATAATTATTTTCAAGATATATTATTTGAATTAATTGGATAATTTTTTTTAAAAGAATATATTAATATTTTTTTTGGAACTAAATAGTTTATCATTAATCAATTATGGTAATCAATTCAAATTTTAATTGAAAGATAAAAATAAAAATAAAATGTTTCTCTCTCTCTATATATATTGGAATAAAATAATTACATATTTTGTTATATAGTTGATTTCAAACTTTAATAGAAGATATATACTATTTTATTATTCTATAATAAATAGAAACTATTTTTTAAGAAATGTATATTAGTGAATTATGATAATATTATTTTAAAGAATCAATATTTATAAAATTTATAATGTGATTAATAATAATAATTAAAATGATTATACTTTGTTTTGAAGAAAATTATTATTTTTTTTAATTTAATATATTTTTTAACTATTAAATAAAATATAAATAAATTTTTTTATGATAATAATAATAATATGAACAAATTAAAAAATGATGATGAATGAGAATATAGCGTACGTGGTAATTTGAGAGTAGGGTTTTGAGAGACTCTTTCTAGGATGTTGACTTTAAGAGCCCCAGGCATATTCGAGTCAAGCATTGAGAGAAGCGTGTGGCTGAGTGGTGAAATTGATTCGAGGCAATTGTGAGGGTTTGTCTTTATCTTAATCATCAGGAGTCGAGGCTGACATAGATCCAATAAATCATATGAGATCTAGTTTTGTCAAGGATGAATAATGAGTCATGAGATGGATCTTATAATTCCTGAGTGTGTGTCAATGCTAGAGCAAGTTCCGACTACCAGTGAGCTTCTAGATCTGACCTGTCTTTACGAATCTGAATGAGATTTTGGGAAAAGGATTTGTGTATTCCCAATCACAAGTATGTATTATTTATTTTTCATTTGATATCTGAATATTTTCCAAATTAAGTAGTCCATTGTTCGATTGTTGTGATTTTCTCCCTCAAATGATGTTTACTAATGTTTTCAATTACCCATGTTTTCTGGTTCACTCAATGTATCCATCTAGTTTGATCGATATATTCAATCTTGTTCATATGTGAATTGTTCTTTTCCAAAGGTATTCTTGGAAACATTGAATTTTTCATTCAACTGGTGTTTTTAATTTTAAAAACTAATGTATTCACTCTGATTTAGGATCGATTGACATCATACACTGTATTCTTCTAATTGACACCAATTAAATAAATATTTATATATTTTATCTATATCTCAACTTGTAGAAACTCAATCTATGCATTCAATTATGATAGACATGTTGATATATTATATGTGTATCTAATAAATCAATTAGTATCACAATTTTAAATAAAGTAATCTCTTATATTATCATACGAAGTGTATAAACAAACGGATGTGGATAGGAAGTCTAGGAGGAAGTGAGAGTGCATATTTCTCTCTATTTTATGGTTATGAGAATATGGGAGTCGAGAGGTGGAAATTGGAAGGGGAAGAATTTGTAGTAATACCTCTGCATAAGAATTTGGTAAGGGGGTTTTGTTTTATAAGGAAAACATTATTTCATATAATTCTATTTTGATAATTGAACATAGTTTGAATTTTAATTTTCTTAGAATTATTCTATCATGTGTGCTTTTCTTAAAAATTATACATTTGTAATATTGTCAAAACATATTCTTAAATTCACAATCAGAAAGGTTTTTATATAATTTTATTCTTCAATCATTTTAAGAATGGTTTACATATTATTATTTATGGGTAATTAATTTAGTTTTAAAATTAAAATTCATTAAAATTATAATTTAAGTAGGGAAATCATTATATATTTTGAAATTTTATTGTCAATTTATAATTTGAAGTGATAATTTTTAAATTTAATATACATGTATTTGAATTCTCAAATTTAGAAAATATATTTTCAAAATATAAGTTATGAATAGTTATATGAGATTAATGTTATATTTCATGGTCTATAGTGTTTTTTAAACAATAAAATAAATCATGTTAAATTTTCATTCATTAATGTGGATTATTATATATGGTTATTATCTTATTCAATGAAATGTCATTCATTTATATTATATGCATCAATTTTATTATCTTAATTATATATATATGTATGTGTATTAAATATATATATATATATATATATAATGGTTTTGTGAGTGTAATAAATGAAATGATATTTCATGAATAGTAAAAATTATTTTACCACCAATGAATGTATTAAGAAATGCATACAAGTGGAAGGATTCAGTTGATCAGAATCAAGTAAATGATTCCCTATAAAATATGTATATAAATATATAATTGAAGATGAAACCATGAATTTCAATGAAGAAACCCCAATTGTAAATGTATATTTAAGTAAATAAATCTCTAAAGTGATTTTTAGAATATCCAACCCTTTAATGTTGTAAATATGGTTAGAATTGGGAAGTGAACCAGATCCCTCATTAAGTGGGTAGACCCAGGATACGTTTTAACATTTCAAGTCTCCAGAGTGTTTTGTTTTCAAAATCTTATGTATTCTTTTATAAAAATTAGTAGATTACTTTTAAATCAATTTTTTATGTATGTAATTTTAAAAGTGGTAGATTATTTTAAATATAAGTAATTTCAATTATGTCTTCAAATTGTATTGTGACGTATATTTTTATGTTATTATCAATATAATTTTTGAAATTATTCCAAAATGTTATTTTGATAGATCAATTTTCTAAAAAAAATTTAATAGTTTTAAAAACCCTTACTGGGAAATTTAATGATCACCCTATATTTTAAAAATGTTTTTTCATAGGTAGAATAGAAGTTTAAATTATGATTTCATTGCTTTTAGAGTTAGCGCAGTGAAGGTTTTGTGGACTTTTGTTTAAGTTTTTTTTCAAATATGATAAATGTAAGAAATTATATAATCTTCCAGAACTTAGGGCAGTAAAAGGTCCTCTATTGTAATAAGTATTGTGTACTTGTTCACTTACTCTTATAGAAAAAGTTACACAACATTATAAACCACTGAGTTCGAAAGTGCGGACTCAATGCTCTTTTGTGAAATCTCAAATGGATGACTAAGAGAAAAAATGGTTTATCCATCCAATTAAATCCCTATAGGGTTCTATGGTTTTTTTCCTAAATAAGGTGGATGAATCCTTGAAATTATGTGTGGTCTATTAGAATATTAACCTATTGAAGATTAATAAATTATATCCACTCCCTTACATTGATGATTTATTCGAATTACTCAAGGGTGCTTGAGTTTTTTCAATGTTTGATTTATTTTTGGGGAACCACTCACTCAGAGTGAAAGCATCTGAAATTCCTCATACAACCTTTCAATGTATGAATAGACGTTATGAGTACCTTGTTATTTCATTTGGGACAAAAAAATATCCTACAATATTTATGGCCCTCATGAATAGGGTGTTCTATCCTTACTTAGAATCCTTTATCATAATTTTCAATAAATGATATTATGGTGTACTATCAGTTGACTAACTAACACACATGATATTCAGAGATATTTTTTTAGAAACTTCAAGGATAATTAATATATGAAAAACAATCAAAGTGTTAATTTTTATTAGATCAAGTTCATTTCTTAGGCCACAACATATCAGATACTAGGGTTTAAATAGACCCAAAGAAGGTGGATGTCCATATTGTTTATGAGAGACCTAATTATTTCATTAAGATTTGTTTCTTCTTTAGATTATATGGGAACCATAATATATTTATCCTAAGCTTCTCTTACATGGACACACCATTGACAAGCCTGAACAAGAAGGGAGTGATTTTTGACTGGTTTGATTTATATGAGGTTTCCTTGGTGAAGCTAAAGAGGTGATTGAAATCCACTCTAATCCCAACTATACTCAAGCCACATTAAGAGTATACCTTATACTGTGATATATTTGGTATATTATTGGGGGGAGTGCTTATACTGGATAGTTAGGTATTCACCTATAGGTTTAGGTATCTAAAACCACATGATCATAACTTACATCCCAATGAATTTGATCTCGTGACAGATTTAAATTCCTTAAGATGTTGGAAATATTACCTCATGGGGGAATGTTTTATATTTTACACTTATCAAAAAAGTGAAAAATACCTATTATTACAATAGGAAAATAATTTAAGGAAGAGAATATGGGTTGACTACCAATAACACTTTGAATTTGAGTTATATTACATTATTGGTAAGGGGAACATTATTACAGAAATCTTGGGTAGGAAGTCATAGGCCCAGGTAGTCTAAGAGTTCATATGTGAGTTATATGTGATGTATTTATTCTCCAAGTAGTGTTAGGATGTCCAGTAGTATCAGGAGTTAAAAACAATGGATTCCCCATCTATTACCTTCTTACTTATTAATAGGATAAAGGAAATTCAAAACTCAAATTTTTATTGATTGATGATGAGGGGAACTATATATGGTAGAGAGAAACCTCTTGGTTTTCCTTGGATTTTGAAGTGATTCTTTTTTCCATAGGATGGGTGCCAGTCCCAATAGGTATACAAGAGAAACCGATGAAGGAATTCCATGCCTAAAATTGTGTTTTGAATCATGGTATGAAAAAGATGTATCATGAAATTTGATAATAGTACTTGTGTATAGGGATGGATAAGGGACTAGCGAGGTTTATTATATGGTGCTCCACCTATCAATAACTACATGTCATGCACCAGGGGATCACCCGTCCTCTACAGTCTTAACTGAACCCTGAATGAAAGTGGGATGATGTAATAATAGACTTTGTGATGGGTTTTATAAGGATATTTCAAGGCTATGATTCTATCTGGTCTTTATTATATATAGATGAATGTATCTCATTTCATGCTAATCAATGAGTCTTCTTCAGTAGATGTTATTAAGTGGTTATATATCTATGAGGTGGTATGGTTTTCAAGGTTCAATAAAGTATCATCTTTGATAGGGATTCCCGTTTAACTATGTGGTTTTTTAAGTGATTTTAGAAGGTGTTGTGCATATAGGTCCGTTTTTATATATTTTACCACCTACAACTGGATGATAAATCAGAGCACACAATAAAGGTTCCAGAGTATATGATCCTAGCATCTATATTCAATTTCAGAGGCTCTTGGGTGAGTCATGTAGCCTTATTAGAACTCTCTTTTATAACAATATTTTGGTACCCATTCAGATAGATCTATTTAAATCCTTATAGGATAGGTCATACCAATCACCTTTATATTGTCTAGAAGAAGGAGAGTCATCCAGTATTTGGATGATCTTATAAAATGAAGCCAAAGAGTATATTTAGTTTATTAAGAAGTAGATGGAAACTATATAGATCAAAAATATATCGAATGGTCACTAGAGATATAATCCCTTGAAATTTTATTTGGGAAACAGAGTATTCTTATGAATGTCAAAAAGACATAAGAAATGATCAATTAGAAAATATGGAGAATTAGAACCATGGTTTTTGGGGCCTTTTGATTTGATGGAGAGGATCTTTATTATGGATCCACCGAGTTATAAATCTATGAACAAAATGATTCATGTCTCATAGTTTTAATGATATCATCAAAAACCATCACATGTTATTGATATTAATGGAGTTGGGTTAGAGGTTGATTCTTGTTTTGAGGCATCATCAGTTTACATCATGAATCATTGTTAAAAGGGCCTCTATGGAAAGATCAGTCATTTGGTAATGGTGTTGTGATTACAAAATAAACTAGAGTATATCTGGCTTTTAGAATCTAATGTTCATTCCCATTGGTCAGAGTTATTCTTTATTGAATCTCAGTTAGGATTGAGGCAATAGATCAGGGATTAGTTGCTTCTATAGTGGGGAGTCTATAATACACACCCACTTTATGAGGTACATTCAACTATAAATTTCAGAAAAACTGCATGTATTATGTTGGTTTAGAAGGTTTTGAGTGTATGAAAATGTATCAAGATTGGTCCAGGGTTTTTTGTAATTGGAGTCAGGACAACATGATACTGCTCCAATCCCACCAGGTAGTCAATGGGGCAACTAGTAGCCCAGCATTACTGCTGGCCTCACCAACTAGCCAGTGTGGTACTAAGAAATTGTTTTCATGGGGGGTTAAAAAGGCCTTTTACCCCTTAATTTCCTTTAAATTTATACCTAATTTCTCTCCCAATTTTGGTTCATTGACATACTTATGCATACCCCATATTCGTCTCATTATTCTTGGATGAATCTCTTTCGATACTTAGTAATTTTCATCACCATTTAGTGTGATCAATAAATATATGTATGTTTATAGATCTACCATATTCTATTATTTTATTATCATTATTAAGTGGTATTCTATCATGTTTAGGTCATATTCCCCCTTTTTAATTCTTTTTCATACTACCTTGATTTCTCTTATTTTAGGTTGAATCAAATATTAATGTTTGACATGTTGACTCGTATTGGACTAGTATAGATGATCCTTACATTTTTTTCCATTGTAACATCCATCTTCACAAGTGTTTTCATCATGCGTTAAGATAAAATTCCATGAATGACCCCTAAATTGAAATTAAAACCCTAATAAGATATTTTATCTTCTAGATTACCCTATTTTAAATAAGTATTTTCAAATGGAAGGGTGATTCCATGTTAATATATTTCCTTGAGATAATAGCCAATAAAATTTTTATGGAAATAGTAATTTGAAATGGTACAAGGAATTGTTTATTGGAAAATATATTTTAGATTTTTTTTGGAATTGGGATGGTACATTGAAAATATAACTTTGAAAATCTAAATTTGCAATTGAAACTTTAAATAGAATTGGAAATTATTTTTTAATTATAAAAGAGGAATTTATGATTTTTGAATTGGCTGAGAAAACACTAATATGGGTGGGATTTTATCTTATATTTTTGTTGAGAAAACTTATATAGGGGTGTTCCATGAAAATATTTATTAGTTTAGAAAACCACCATAGGTTTGGTCCATGATACCTATATTTGTATATGTGAAACATGGTTTTGTTATACTAGTAAGTGGGATCCTTAATACATGCTTAGAGACACCACAACCCAAACTGAAGTAGTTATAGTCTATATGGGCATAAAAACTAAAGATAAAATTTGTGTTTGATTAATTATTTAATTTTTAAATTTTGAATGTTATATTTTTAATTATATCACTTCTTCCTACACTTACTTAAAGAGTAAATTTATTTAGGGATGTACTTGGTAAAGGTCTAATGAGTTGTACATATATCCTGCTTAGGAAATCACTGAGTACCCAAGCAGAATTCCATGTTGTAGGACTAGATAAGGAAAAGAAAATGATACATTATTCTTTATTTATTGGATTTATTAGAGTTTTATAGTTGGGAATCAGGTGAGAAATCAATCCACTTTTCAATGTTATGTAGTTTTTGGTTTTTTCCTTTTTTTCAACTTTGGTACAAGTTGTATACAATTGTAATTATGTATGAATATTTTCTATTTTATAATCATTTGTTGATATTTCTTGGTTAATTTTTAGTGCTTAGTTTATGACTTGATTTTTCACAAGTGTTATGTATTTTTTTCCTTATTTTACCATTTTTTGTCACTCTTTCAAGGTGTTATTGTATCCCTAAGGAATCTTATTGGAACCTCACCACTAGTTGGATACCTTTATCATAAGTGGAGGAGTTACTAAGGTCATGTGACATAATAAACTAGCCATTATTCATAGTGAGTGGGGCCTAGATATTTCATTAATCATTTTAATATTCACAGTCTAGTGTGAAAGATCATAAAGCTTAAATCATTCATCTTTGGTTGCCTCAATAATCACTTTTGGTGGAAGGAATCTTCTTATTTTCCCTAGAATAAATACGATGGAGGAGGATAATCACTCTTTATTCTTGAGTGCATCCTAGAAGAGGATTCTTTAAGGTATTGGGAGAGATTATATATAATTTTTTGTAAAAAACAATTAAATTAGACCAGGATTTACAGAATTTCCTAAACATGATTAAATAAAGATAGGGTTAGAGAATAATAATTACACACATGAACATATGATTCTCTTATTTCCAAGTGAACCCAAGGTCCAAATCATAATACTATAATTATTGTTTCTTTAAATGTGCTAAAAGTTAAAATAAAATAAATATTATTTACTTAAATAAATAAATTAATATTTATTCAGATAATATTTATTATATCATTTCTCACTAGATAATTAAGCCCAATTTTACAATCCTTCTCATTATTTTTCAGGCCATGAATAATTACTATTAATAAATAAATATCACTATATTATTCACAGATAAATAAATAAATAATATATACTATAAAATAAAAAAATAAATATTTATTTGATATTAAACTATAAAATACTCTCCTGGATAACTGGAAATTGGACATCCATGTAATAAAAAAACATGAATAATTATTAAACAATGTACACGAATAATATTTATCCAATATTTTATATTTAAATAAAATTTAAGTGAGATTTTGGATACAATTAACATGGGACACTATAGGAAAATTTCTTAAATGAATTAGGAAAAACAACCTAAAGTCCAAGGATAGTGTATTAGAAAACCCTAAGGCACCCATATAGAAATATGTTAATGTCACAACAACTTAAAACATCATATGAATGCTAAATGTGTATTATTATCCCATTATCATGTTATCTTTAAACAACCAGGTTGTAAATTTGTGTCATCAACCTATATGCTCAATGTCTCTTTATTAGAATTTTTTGAAACTAAACCTTCCCATAAAACACTATTTATATGGATTTAATTGGGATGTTCCATTCCCATAAATGGTCATGAGATATCAAATTACATTAAATATCATAAGGGAAAATAATTTCTCCAATTATTCATTGATTTAACATCACTTTTGAGGCACCCAACACGTCATACTTCATCGCGAGCATATGTAATCATAGTTGTCATCATTAAATAATTTATTTAACTCATGACATTAATTAATAATAATATTAATATCTAAGGATCATTATATACATTTGTAGAAAATAAAATCCAATGAAACATGTAAATATGAATATTCTAATAGTGGGTCGTGTTCTCGTAATCTCGAGCTCTGAAAATCACCAAGGGTATACACCATGAGAATGTGTCTTAAAAACCTATGATTCTCGACCCCTAATTTCTAGTATTATTTTCATCCCATAAAATGATATCATATAGATAAATAGTATATTTCAAGAGTACTATCATGAAAGTTCTAGGTTAATACCATAGAAGGGAACTGGTATGAACTTTTAGTGTGATTCTTATCCTTATGATACTATCACATACTATGAAAAATAGAAGAATAATCATGAGGTTATAACAAAATTATTATTATTAAAAATTCTAAATTGAAGTAATAATAATGTATTTTGAATTAAGGTATAGGGGAAAAAATTATATCCAGATCGGTTATGATATGGTTATCTTATAACATAAGAGTTGGTTTTAGGGAACCTATTAAGAAGGTCTTTTGAACTAAATCGATTTATGCCATCAATGATGTCACACCATTTTATCATGGTCCATGTTATCACATACTACATGACACATAAGAACAAACCTAATGTGTTAAGGACATTATTTATATTCAAAATCCATGATACAAGTAATAAAAATGTATATAAAAGTAGGTTTTAGGAAATCAACTCCAAAAGAATCCTACTTTCATTAGACCTAAGTACTAAAAATATCCATTACATAGGATATCACATGATATTAATGGTCATACATTGATAAATATTTGGTGAAGGAGTCCACCACATTCTCTTATTTAGAATATTTTCTCACAATGACATCACCCATCTGATAAAAATCACTCATGAGGTGATGATTTTAGAGTATGTACTTTTTTGAATTACTGAGACTGATGTTATTACTATTTTCATAACATTTTATATACTCCCTTTTCAGGTTTTATATTAAATTTTCATAATTTGGGTGAAATATTAATGTTTAAATATTAATTATAATTTTGAGCACTATTTGAATTCATCGAGATTCATGTATGTTTAATGTTTTAATAATTAATATAACCCTACTTATCCAAATTTAAGGATTATTATTTTTTATGGTTTATTAATAAAATTAAAAAAATTTAATTATAATGAAACTCCGACCAAATATTCAATTTGGATAGTCATATGGTCCACACAAAAATTCCCAAATAATCTATGAAGAAACTAGACAATCCATGAAGATAGAATTACCAGGCTCCCTCTAGAAGTCCAAATACATTAATTATCCTTAAACAGTTAGTGGAAAATTATATCCGCATTAGATAATAATTTAAATGCCCAAATCAAGAAACAAGGGACCCAACTGATTCTTTAAAGTCCAGCCTACAATTCGGGCCAGAAATTAAAATTCGAACACTATTTATGACATAGCTCATAAAGTAATCATCATATAAAGATAATATTTTTCAATGTGAAATAGGTGATATAGGTAGATGACGTTGTTTAATAATGTGTTAGGATTTGAAGGCATCTTTCTATTGATAAACACATTCAAATTTTGGGATTCTAAAACATATGGATTGAAATGGACAGTTTAAATTTGTTCAATCAAACCACCATAACTTTGGATCCATATGACCAAATGAATAGAAATTTTGTGATACATATTCCAGCATTATTATCTATAACTCTGAAGAAGAGTATATCTCGAGATTTGGATATAAGAATAGCCAAATTTTCGATGAATGTGGAGGGATAGATTGGGAGTGCAAGCAGTCCACTTCCTTGGGCTATAAATACATCCCCCTTGTCTCCTTCAAAGGGGTTGGCATTGCAGAAGAGTGGAGCACATATTGGAATGAAAAAAAATCATTATCAAGGGTTTGTGAGGACCTAGCATACTCAAGTATTCACTTGAGATACCCTTCCTCCTACCTTTGTTTCCTTTTACTTTTGTGTTCTTTATTATTGTAATCTTGTAAGACCTTTTTTAATTTTGTTTTAATGAAAGTTTCTTCTTTAATATGTCTTATTATCAAACAGATTATGTAGTTTAATATTGATGTTCTTGAAATATTTTAAATACATTTTATTCCCCTTCCCTTATTTTTCATTCTCATCCAATCTAAATTTATTTTTTAATTATTTTCATCGTTTGTGTGTGTGTTCGATGCACCAATCTTTTCTTATCCCATTCTTTTTCCTATCTTTTTAATTTATCATAATAATAATTATAACCAGATTACTAATCATTTCAATGGATAAGTTAATTTCTCATTGGGGTGAGTTATAATTTAGGTATGTCAAGTGATTTAGAGTATTTTCTTGATAAATATTTTCCAAATTAACATTGTGTATGTTGGACTTAATATGTCATGGATTAATGAATTGTTTTTTTAACATGTGGTTTCCTTGGATTATTGGAACCATAAATACACTACTATCAAAAAGCTCTGATTGATATTAGAACCCTAAGTTATGTTAAGGCTTGTATTAAAGCCTTAACACTTAGGAAATCCAATAAACATTATCTTGTGAAGTGGGTGTTAATTTAAATGCAATATAAAGCAAAGATTAACAATATCACAAGCTTAACTCCTTAAAAAAATGAACTCAACCCAATCTTTACCAAATTGTTAAATCAAACACCAATAATTAATCCCTTCATTAAATATCTAAAAACAATCCCCCCAATAAAATTACAATCAACTAAAAAAATCAACTATTAAAAAGTATCATCGTCGGGGATTCGATCCGAGTGCCACTAAAAACAATAGCAGAGCACCAAATCCTTGACCAGTCAACAGGCAAGAATCGGCCACACTTTCAGAGACATTGTCTCATTTTATACATCTAATAATTTAGTATTATTACAATATAATGTGATTGGATATTTAATTCCAAGAATCAAAAATAAGATCTTAGAAATGATTACTTATCAAATTAAATTCTTTAGAAGCATCAAAAGTTGCTTTATACTCAAAATCTGTTGTAGAATAAGTTTCAATTGGATACTTTGATCTTTTCTAGCTCACAACTTCTCCACTGATAATGAAGACATATCCTCACCAAAAATTCATAATTTTTTGATTAATATAATAGAAATAAACTATATAAAACTTGATGGCTAAATATTCTTCTTATATATATATCTAGACCAAATATTTCATTCTACTCATTAACTTATGGATGTCCCTAATAGTAGAATGATGTTGTTCACTTGGTTTAACATGATATCTTCCTACCATTCTAAAGGCATAGTAAAAATGAAGAATAATAAATAACATAACATACAAGATTGATTATATTATAATCATTCTATCGCATCCATATTTTTTTGAGGATACAATTTCTTGGTAAAATGTATACCAGCTGACATAAGAACCAATACCTTCTTGGATTGTTCCATAATGAATCTCTTAAGTATCTAGTCAATGTAAGTACTATACTTATACCATGAAGTTGTTATAAAGTTTATTTTTTTCCAACATATCTCATGTACTTTAGATTTTGCTGATATCAAAATACCTTTACAAGATACTGATTTTTTTTCTAAGTGTTTTCTTTAGATTTTATCTTTCTTTCGTTTATTCTGTTGAAATATTTATGTTCTAAAAATTGATTTTCAATTTTCCTAAGTATGGAAAATAATCTAATCGACAAATTTAGTTATGTGGAGAAAAAGATACATTTATAAATTGGTTATGTCAACCAGAAATTTGAACGAATTTTCTATATGATTTATCAACTATATAAATCAATATCCTATGTGAATCAGTTAGATGGAGTAATCATTTATGTGATTTGGATACTTGGTGAAATTGACTATGTGGTTCTAGGAAGCTATGTAATTATTTCAACTATATCAAATTATTCTAGGTGGTCTAGATGGATATGTGAAGAAAATCATCTATATGAAGGAGGCCTATGAAATTTCATCTGTGTAGAAAAACTAGATACATGAAGAATGACTACATATATTTTTTTAGAGACATGAATTAAAAACAATATTATTCTACTATGTGGTGATCTATAATATTCTACATTATTTTAAAACATATAATTTATTACCTTTGGTTTAATTTTATTTTGAAATAATGATTTTTTATTCATTTATTGTTAGATTATATATTTATGGTAAAATGATTATAAAAAATTATATGTACCAATAAATATAACATGTACAATGATAGTTTAAAAGAAACTACTATTGTATAGATATTTCAAAGACAACGATGTGATGAATTTACGTTCCAACCACAATTTTCATGGATCTGACGTTGTGAAATTAAAGGAGTTACTTTTTCATCAATAATCATGTGGTATATTTGAAGAGGATAATATTATTTAGAATAGATATTCTAGAACTATCATCTTGGAATGGTCTCAAAGATCTATATTATTTTCACTATTTATTTTAAATAATGAAAAGGATATTCGATTTATATCTATACTATAAATATTATCATTTTTTACTTTAGAAGACTCTCTTAATGATACATTTTATTCCTGTCTTATCTCCTAGTGATTTTTTCTGTTCTGTTATTTGTGTCTTACAACTGTGATAATTATTTGAGAACTCTCTATTTTTTTCTCTTATGTTATGAGGGTTACTTGTAAGGGAACCTTGAAGGATATTATTTTTAAATCCTTTTGGGATCTTGATTGAAATATCCTATTATTGTAGCAAGTTTGTAATTCTTTGACTCCATCATGTTATCCATGGGAAAAGGTTTTGAAGTCCTTGAAAAAAGTATCGGAATAGTGAAAATCACCAATCTCTTGATGTTTATCATCAGTGAAGGGGGATAATGGATTTCTATTCCCTAAAACACTATAAAATATTATATATGATATCTTTTCATTTTGTTCATATTTTTATTACATGATTATGTTGACAAAGGATCAAAAGTAAATCATGTATTTATAATGGGTGGTTTTCCAAAAAATAAAAATTTCAAAAACACATTTTACCCCCCTCTTTAGTCTTAAAGAAATCGGTATCCTACCAATAATTTGTATGAAAGGTTTTTTACTTTGGAGTTATCAAATATCAATGGCTATCATCTAAATATCACCTTCAAGATACACTATTATTGAATATACTGAAGGTATGTCCACGGGGCCTTCAGGATGTAAGGGGCCTTCGAGCGACTAATAAACATTATGCCATAGGGATTTTGGGCCATAGAAAAGACCAAGAAGGAACTCTAGAAGACCACATAGGATCATACACAGATGAGGATTTAGAGAACATATAGAAACCACCCGAGTAGAGCTAAGTAGATTGGATGAATGAGAGGGCAAGAAAACTACCATTGGAACAAGAGACCATAAAAATATTCATGGGGAAATCCTAGACAATCATCCATGCAATGTGGGGATCTAGGCACGATCAATATGAAGATGCTAGGTAGGGTATGTTTCAATTTTCTTAGGTCATAGGACCCTAATGTCATGTATTGGGACATATATAGGCCTTGTGCCTTGGGTATATGAGTCATGTATGGATTTCCCTTCAGCCATTAAAAGGGGGATTATACATAAATAAATAAAAAATTATGCCTTCAAACTATTTGAGGTATGGTGAGAATTATTGTTGTTGGAAGGCATATATGATAATCTATTTGGAGAACCATGGTATATAGGTTTATCTAAAATATTTGAAGCCTTATGAAATTACCAAAACTCAACTAGAAACATCGAATCCTTACACTGAATAAAATTATTTTCTAAAAAAATATATAAATTCTATGATATGTGTATTAAGTCCAGATTTTTTAAAATGAGTTTAACAAAGTAAAAAATGTCATGAAATGAGGACTATTATTTCAATGGATTATGAAGGAATAGTAAATGAGTGTACTCTTTGGTATAATACTTACAATATTTATTTTGATAATTTTATAATTATAGAAGGAGAAATAATCACGCATTTGAATGGAAGAATTAATGAGGAAAATAATGCTTCTACTTTATGAACACATATTATAGAACCCGATAAATATTTAAAAATACTCATAATTCTTCCAATACCAGCTAGCATTAAGAGATCTATATAGGTTAATAATTTTTAATGAAAATATAATATGATAACTTTTATGATGTAAAAATTTGAGGTGGAAGATAAATATAGAGTTCATAGATTAGTTTAGAAGGAAAATGATTCCAAAAAAGTTTCGACCACAAAATATTATAGGAAAAGTAAAGAGATACAGATGGATGAGTCCTCTGATTAGGACACATAAAATAGTTCTTCTTTAGATAGTGATATTTATTACATTTCTAGTATTTTTATAATGTTATATAACAAGATAAGAGGTTTCATAAAACCATTAAATAAGTTCCAAAATAATTATAAAAACTCTAAATTTTTGATATTCTATGAATGCAAGAATCATGGTTACATAAAAATCAATTTTCCATAGTTACAAAATAATAAAAACACTAAAAATATATTTTAAGAAGTTTGTATACAATAATAAATCCATGATTTTTATAATTCCATCATCTAATTCTTATAATGATTCTAGTGAGGAATCTTTTTAATTCAAAAGTTAAAATTTATAACGAATAGGACAACATCTTTTTTATAGCACAATCATATGAGGTACATTCTTATTATTTTCCTGTGTATGAATCTGAATCAAAAAATAAAAATATCTCTTATAATGAATTTAATGAATAATTTACCTTATTGGAAACCAAATATAAATATTTGAAAAGGAAAAAAATCCCTCAAAAAATCTTATAATGATATTTCATGAGACAAAGAAAACTTAAATAAAAAAATATATGATTTTAGAACTAAGATGGTATTTATTTTTATTTCATGTGATGATCATGTAATTAAGATATAATTATATTAAAATGAAATTATTGATTTTAAAGATGCTACAAGTGTTTTCATAGAAGCTGAAAATTACATAAATAAAATTCATAGAAAAAATAAAGCTTATAAATATAAATTTAGAATAGGAAATGAAGGTGAAAATCTAGAGATTTATAAAAATATTTTTTCCCAATGTTTAAAGGAAAAAATGAATCCAAAATTACATGTTTTCACCCTAAAGAATTAGGGAACTATGATAATATTTTTTTTTGCAAGGCCCACAATTCTGTGGAGTCAAAAATGAATTTATTTCATTTTTTTTAAATTTAGGGTCTTATTTTTTTTACAACAAAAATATATTTGGGTTTCCAAATATTTAGTTTCTAATAGTTCTGGACCAAATAGAATATGGGTACCAAAATAATTTTATGTTTGGTTTCTCTTTGTAGGAGAAAAGTTCCAAGATAATCAATGAGAAATGGTAAAGGGATAGTAGATGTTAAAGGAATATAAGTGGAGTTTTTTTAACATAAACTCCATAACAAAACATAATTAATACTATGTCACTTTTAGTTACAATTATAAATGAAAGATAATGGGATTTGGATCAGTTGGTAATCTATGCTCATTGCTCATCCTTAATGTTCTTTATGTGGATGGATTAATATTCAATCTATATGTATTTCACAAATTTGTGATGAATGTTTTATTTTTATTTTTCCAATTTTTCTACCTCTATTTTCTATGATAAAATACATAAAATAAAGGAGCCCATAATAAAGAATGTTTATACTATAGATCTTAATTTATAAGTAGATAAAACGTGAACTGTTTAAATATTTAATAAATAAATAATAGATTCTTCAATGATGATCTTGAAATTTTAATTTCAATTTTTTGAGAGAATTTTCCAAAAAAATATTAGTTTCAGGTTTTCCAGAGCCTAAATTAAACAAAAATAAACTATGTGATGTGCGGAAATTGGGAAATTAAGGGATGTATTATTTTAAACTAGTAAAATAGATTTCTACTTTATGAACCCTAGGACATGTTCATATTTATTTATTTTTTCCATATAGACTATAAATCATAGGATTGAAATATTTTTTTTAAAATATTAGATGTGGATTTTTATATATTTACTATGAATTTAATTTTATTTATTAAGAGTGAAGCTTGTTCTATGTTTATAATTTTTGTTAAATTGGTTAAAAAATATAAAGATTCAAAAATTATTTATTTAATAAGTGACGATGTAGGAGAATTTGAAAATTATCGGTTCAATTATTATTATTAAAAACTTCGTATCAAACACACTTTTTCTACCCCAAGGCACCTTAATAGAAAGTATTTATTGAAAAGTGGAATACTATATTGCATGATATTTCTAGAATAATGTAATGAGAATATAAAATTACAAATATTTGGGGTTAAATATTTAAATAAAACAAGTTATTTTATAAAGAGAGTTATGATTATATTTATTTGAAAAAAACCCCTATGAGATATGGAATTATTTAAATCCAAAAGGTGGATACATTAATGTGTTTGGATGCATTTTTAATAGTGAAAACGCCACGGATAATCATGGTAAATTTGATCCAATGTCTGATGAAGGAATATTACTCGGCAATTCTTCTACTTCCATGAAATATATTGTTTTCAATAAAAGGTCAATGATTTTTGAAGAATTAATGTGAAATCTGACTAATGTGAACATTTTGATCCCAAAATGGATCAGGCTTATAAACTATGGAATTTTTTGAAAACATGATAATTGAACCTCTCTTTAACAATGAAAAATTTATATATTTTTAACTTTATTTTGATTACCAAATCATTAATGGATTGATACTAGTGAACTAGAAAGTTAGTGTCCTAGGAAGATGAGAACCCTTAACAACCATCCTTTAGAAGCTATTATAGGATATTTGGATGAGTTTATTAAAAAAAAAATTTTAGGAAATATTATATAATTTTATAACATTCTATCTCAAATAGAGCCTAATACTCTAGAAGAATCCTTATTGGATAAGAGACAGGTTTAAGCAATCCAAGAAGAATTAAACCATTTCCAGAGGAACAATATATGGGAATTAGTTATTATACCATATGCTTGTCCTATTATACAGAAAATGGGGTTTGAGGGATAAATATGATGATCAAGGTGTGATTACTAGGAATAATTCTAGACTATTAGATAATGGTTATAACAACGTATAGAGTATAGATTATGAAGTGAGATTTTCACCTATAACTAGATTATAATCCATTAGGATTCTCCTAGACTATTAATATTATATGAATTTTAAATTATATCATATGGATTTAAAATATTCTTTCATTGATCATTTTACCATGGAGTTAGTTTATGTTTAACAACATCCTAGTTTTGAACATAATCATTTTAAAAGTTTAGTTTTAAAACATACAAAATCACTATATAACATTAAACAAGAATCTGGAGCTTGGTATGGATAATTATGTTATTTTATTTCATCAAATGGATTTCTAGTGGGAGTGGAAGATCATACTATAATCAAGAAAATTTCAACTTCAAAATTTTATTAGTAAAAATATATGGCGATGATGTGAATTTTAGTTATAAAAATTAAATATTGTATAATAAATTCTTAAAACATATAATCAAATATTTTTAGATGCACATGATGAGTTATAAAATTATTTTATGGGTTTTTAGATTTATCATAGGGTCGTTTGGAATGTGATGAACCAATGTAAATACATAAATTATTTACATAGAAGGTATGGACTTGATAGTGCTAAATTATATAAAACTACAATGATTTCTAATGAAAATTTTGACTTGGTTGAAGATGTGAAACAAGTTGATGAAAAGATACATAGAGGAATAATTGGGGGCCTATAGCATTTAACTACCAATTTACTTCAAATTATGTTTACCATATACTTATGCGCTATAATTTTAGGATATCCTATGAAATATCATTTATAATTTATCAAAATAATTTCATTTTTTTCAGAAGGAATAATTTATATTTCCTTATTTTTTAGAAAAAACTCTTATTTTAAAGTCAAATTCTTATTTTAATGTTGAATTTTGTGGCTCTAGACTGAATGTTAAGTGTTCTCCAAGAACATTCCATTTTCTAGGAAAATATCTAGTATCCTATTCCAGTGAGAAACAATACTCTACAACAGTGTATACTACTAATGTATAATATATTGATATTAGTAGTTATTATGAACAATTATTGTTGATTAAACACCCCTTAATTGATTTTGTATTCAATTAAAATCAAATTACAATCAAATTACAATCAAATGTGATAACATTAGTGCTATAAAAATTTCAATTAATATAATAAATAATTATAGAACAAATCATAATGACCAAATACATCATTTATTGACAAATCACACTCAAAAAGGTAATATTACTCTTGAATTTATAACCAGTGAGAATCAATTAGTAGATTATTTTACCAAGAACCATACATATGATCATTTTGATTTTATTAAAATATAATTGGGATTATTCTACTTTAAATGACATTAATTTATCTAATTTCATTAAATTCATATTTTTTATTTTTTATTAATTTTTTATTTTAATGATTTTTGGAAATTAAAATAATATGTTTTTCATCATTAATTAAATGAATCATGCTATGCTTTTAGAGAAGTAAATTTCATTCTATATGTTTCAATTTTATTTTATCTTTATTTTTAGTCAAAATTAACCCGAATTTCAAATTGGGTATGAAAGAATTTTGACAATCAGATTAGTGACCTAAATCACATTCATCCCTATAACCTTTCTCTATTTTCCACCATCCCTTCTATTATAATCTAAACCATCAATAGCTTCCCTCCTGATCTCTCTCTATTCCATATCATCCTTATATAGATTTTCTTCCATGGGAAATACAATACATGGAGACAATGGATGTAACACCCCGAGCTTCCACGATACGCTTCTCATTCAAAAATGAAATAGCTTGCATTGTACGCAACTTCGAGTTCTAAAACACCGCGACTAATCAAAGTAGCCGTTATGAATAGTAATAACCACTTTTTAAAATTATAGAAATTTTATATTTCAAAATGGACTTTATTTTTGGATTCGGAATATCGAAATTAGCCTATGTTGAATTTTTTTATTTTTCTGAGAACCTCTAATTTTTTATGAATAGTGAAAAATACTTAAAAACAACTTGTTTAATCAAAATAATTTATAGTGATAAGTTATACTATTTAGTGGTTTTAAAGTATAATTAGAATATATTTTTACCATTTTATCCAATGGTGGTCATTAGAATTATTTTAACATTGAAATTGGACATAAACAATTGCCAATCTTTTGATATAAATTGTTTCTTAAAAACACGCTATTTGTTGTGAAAGCGGGAATTAATTATAAAATTAATTAATGCAACTTATATGTTTGGAATTTTCTAAAATAGACATCATTTTTGAAATCGGAATATCAATTATATCTTAGGGTGAAATTTTGGCCTTATTCTGAAAAACTTCAATTTTTGATGAATAGTGAAACCACTAAGTGGTTGTTAAAAACTAATTTTTCGTTAAAATAAAATATTACCACTTCTGTGATTTGATTTTCAAAAATCCGACATACATGGTTGTCATTAAGAAGTAAAATGTGGTTCAATGAGATTAAAATAATTTTTTTGGTGAAAAGTAACTTTTAAGTTCTTAATCGCGATTAGAGGTAATTAGTGTAGTTTAAGGTAAAAATAATGTTTTAATAATATAAGATGAGCTTGACACTTGTCCTACTCCTATTGGATGAGTCATGGCCGACCACGAAAACCCATGGGTCAACTTGGGGACCCCATGGAGCCACTTTGGTTGGAAAATGACATTAATATATATTTATTTAATGTTAAAATTAAATTGACACAAACATGAGTTGTTTTACTAAAACAGTTTTTAAGTGGGGTTACACAAGTCCAAATTTTGAATATAAATATTAATTAGAAAGATAAAAATATTTTCTACATCATAGTATTTTTTTATAATTTTTAGACATTAAATAAATTAAATTATTTATGACATCATTATGATGCAGCGATGACCTCATTATTTGACGATTTAAATAAAATGAGAAGATAATGCAAAATCCAAGGCTTAAACTTGTTCAAAGCCTAGTGGATGAAGAGATTTAGAACCCTTATCACCTAATCGACGAATTATATAAGTGTGGGAACTTTATAATCCGGAAATCATTGTATAATAATGTAACATTTCAATCTTTCCAAAAGAGCCCCTCCTCTCCACTAATAAAAGGCCCCCACCTCTCCCACCTCATTTACACTTTCAAGCCATTTGGATCGGCCAAAATCTGCCCAAATACTCTCCAAATTTCCCCCTCTTACTCCTAGAAGCCTCACTTTGGGCAGAACACTTCCCAAGGAAGCCTTTGGCTCAAATCAAAAAGAGTTACCGGATTTTGAGGTAATGCCTTCTCTAATGTTGTTTTTTTTTATTTTTCTTCTCCAACCCCCTAAACACTTTTTATTCATTTCTTTTGTAACAACACCAGTATCCTCAATATACTAGGATGTTGTTATAAGAAGGATTCGAGCTACAATTACACACACATACATCTAATGGTTAAAGAACATACAGTTTCTGTGGATGGCGAATTTCTGCCTCACGAAACGATGATTGTTCAACACTCATATAACACCTTAAAAGGTGGCAATTAAGATGTCACTATTTTTATATATGATATATAATATGTTTATGTTTTACTTATTCTTCTGTATTTCTCATTTATGGCATAATTTATGATTTCCATTATGGGTAAAACGTGATAATTTCATTTTAGGAAGTGCGGACTACCGCCCCCTAAAAGTGATTTGAATCGTTAATGCCATATGTGGGATGTATAAAGGATGGAGTAAATGGTTTTATACACTATATTATACTGGAATTATATTATACATTTATATCATTATTATTTTGTTCCATTAAATATGAAATTGAAATGAAAGTAGCGTTCATGAGTACGTACGGCTTACCGTCACCATGAACGGTGCATTTCATTTCTTACCTCTAAATGTTACGTAATATTATAAATGAAGGTATATACCGGATATATATGATATATATGACATCTAAATCATGAATATAATACTGTAGATAATGGATATTCTACCACATAAACAACTTGTAATTATAAGAAGTTTATTGTTGACTCAAGTACCAAAGATCGACAAAACGACAGTTATTAACTTAAATAATTACATAATGGTCATAACATTGTAATAAGTGATATAAAAAGGATAATGAAATTAAAAATGGTTCTTAATAAGGTATATATTAACTGTAGTTTATTATTCAGGAGGTTAAAGAATGGTTGAGTCAAGTCAGACATGAGGTAAGGGAATTTCTTAACCCAACTTCCATTCTTTGGGTTAATCTCCTACTTTCAAATTATGTCATGATATTATTATGTCCTATTTTGTATTTTTACTTTCTTTATGTGTACCTATAGTGAATACACATAATAGATCTATTTTATTTTAAAAATGATCTTTTAAGGACTTTGTCTCAATCTCCTTTCATTGAGGCATATTTGGTTTTATACACAACTTTCTTTTATACGGTGTATAAACCCCTTTGACTTTTACGTTTATTCAAAAGGAATATTTTTTATACGAAGCGTTTTTCTAAACGACAAAAGGGAATGTTTTTCTTTCTGTACTTATGCGGCGACAATGACTTCTCTACCGCGGTGACCATTATTTGAGTTTCGGCTTCCTCTACAAGCCATCATTTTTTTAATGAAAAATAAATACAATGTTTTAACTTTCTTTTATTTTGGTATTGAAAATGGTTTTGAAAGCATTTTTATTATATCAATGTGTTGTATTGATATCTTGTGATTGGAATGTGGAAATTTTATGTTTCCTTTATACATGTTTTATGTGATACGATTATTTTATGGTTTATGATATGTTTAAACCTATTCATATGAGGAATATATTGGACTTAATAAGTGACGGGTGGAGCCCGCTATAGCTCCTCGATGCATCGGTAGGTCTCATGAGACAACTAGACGTGGAATTGGACGAGGCCCTTTCCCAATTTGATTTATGGTTTTGGCCGAGGCCTTAATCATTTTAGACGTCTTGGCCGAGGCCTTGACAAAATGTTTCAGAATGTCCGGCATTATACATTACCTCATTATGAAAGTGGTTATTGATATTTCATGTGATTATTAGACCAGTAGAATATCAATGTGAAGAAGTGAATGACATTATCTCATTTTAATTTTTCCATATTATGTTGATGTTCAAGTTTAAAAGGCTTTTGTTTTAGTTATACATTGCCTTAAATTTTTATTTTTATTTATGAAAGCTTCCGCAATATTGTTATCCTTACTGAGCATCTGAGCTCACCCCTTTAAATGTTTTAATATTTTCCAGGATGTGAAGAAGTATTTTATGAATGACCTACAGGGATTGTGAGAAGAGGATATGAGTGTGGACTATGGAGACTTTGTTATTGTAGTTTTTCACTTTATGATGTAATGTAACGTTTACGAATGTATCTAGTGTTTCCAAGGCTACTAAACTAATCGGTCTTTCGAGACTTGATATTTTGTGATCATGCCA
This sequence comes from Viscum album, assembly GCA_963277665.1. Taxonomy (NCBI): domain Eukaryota; kingdom Viridiplantae; phylum Streptophyta; class Magnoliopsida; order Santalales; family Viscaceae; genus Viscum; species Viscum album. Next base: position 117,582,000 of record OY728159.1, on the reverse strand, counting down.
ATGTTACGAAGTAATGCACCGACTCTGGGTAGCTGGGGTCGGGGCGTTACAGTTGGTATCAGAGGTAGTTTAGTACTAACCTTGGAAGATAGATGTAGATAAACTCTGATTAGAGCACATAGCCCAAAGATAGACTTTGAGGATTAGTATAGAAGAACTTCCTAGAATTTTGGTATTATAGAGATGTTATGAGTTTTCCGAGCAATACATCCCTGTCTGGATACGAGAAGGTAGAGGCGGCTTTGGCACAGATGTACCTAGGGGTAAAACCCGAAAACACCGCTTTGAGCTAGACTCGAACGGGAACTGGTGCACGACAATTGGCCTTGCTGCACTCTTGGTTACGACACTCCCAGGGGATATGCTTAGGATAATTCTCATTTTCTTTACAAACCACTATGAAGGGTTATGAGTATATACTTCCTCAAAGGAAACATTTATTTTTTATGATTATGGATTATATCCATAAATAGTTCAATTTATGTAAAGTATTTTACAAATATGGAATTATGTATTTTATTTCATAAACTAATCTAGTTTATGCCATTGTTTAGAAATGGCGCCTAGTGGAAGGAATGGAAACCGTATCAATGCACGCACTTCGTGTAGGGATTGCCCTCCTTCTCAAGATAATTATGGTGGAGCTAGTGATACAACTGGTGCTGATCAGCTTCTCACCGTACTGGGACAACTCACGCAGGTTATGAATAATAACCTTACTCGTATGGAGAACCCTGATCCGCAACGTGGAGGATCAATGCTAGACCGTTTCATGAGGCAAAAACCACCAACCTTCAATGGGAGTACAAATCCTATAGTAGCTGAGCAATGGATAAACTCCTTAGAGAAAATATTCCATGCCTTGGGGAGTAGTGAAAGGGAAAAGGTTATCATGGCAGTTTACCGCCTCACTGGAGATGCTGATCAATGGTGGTCATTGATTCAAAACACAAAGGAAGATGATGACATATCGAATATGGAATGGAGGGAGTTCAAAGATCTTTTCTTAGAAAAATACTTTCCTCATGACCATAGAGCAGCTATGGAAAGGCAATTTCTGAGTCTGAAACAAAAGGAGGATGAGAATGTCGCAAAGTATGAGGCCAACTTTACAAGGTTAGCAAGGTATGCTGCAGATTATATACGTAACCCAAGGAGTATGATTGATCGTTTCTTTGATGGGTTAAAACCATTTCTCCGTCGAGCTTTAGTATCACAATCTTTCTCATCATACGAAGATATTGTCTCGTGTGCTATCAAGACAGAAAAGGAATTCTCTAAGTCTTATGACAACAAAGTAAAGCAAGAGAAGAAGAGAACCGTGGAACAAGAGACAGATAAAGGGAAAAAGGGAAAGAAGGATTTTCCATTATGTGATAATTGTGGGAAGAATCACCCTGGTACGTTCCTAAAAGGAATGGGAGTTTGTTATAAATGTGGAGAAAAGGGTCACCAGGCTCGTGATTGCAAGGGAAAGAAAGAGGCAGTCAAAGTTGAATGCTACAATTGTAGGGAAATGGGGAATTATGAAAATGAATGTCCTAAGCGTCAAGGAAACTTACCTCAGAAAAGGCCAAGGGATCAAGGCCAATCTTATGTTGTGACTACAGTTGAAGCGGAATAATTAATGTATTGGTGCTTTTGGACTCAAGGATTATATTCTGGTTATAAGAATAATGTGATGTATATATATGGATTGTACTGCAGTACTTTTTGATTTCAGTAAGGTTTTAATATGATTAAGGTAATCATATTTTTAGTATGTGATAATAAGATAAAATTTTCTCTGTTTGGGGAATCTGATGTTACAATTGATTTTGGAATTTAGAGACCTTTTAGAGAAAGTCTGGACGAAGTTATTTTGGATAACTATTAAGGTTGGAATGGATTAAGTTGAACCATGGATAGTATTGTTTAAGGTTAAAGCATTTCTGAAGTTTATTTTTGGAATATTATAATACTATAGTTTTAGGAAAAGGACAACCTGCAGGGTGGGGAATAACCCGTCGCATCGGACAAAGCTGCAGGAATCGAAACTACAACCATAGTGAGACAAGACTTTATTTCCTACCACTAGCCTACAGGAAGTCCCTGGTTATTACAAAATAGTTTTACTAATCTAAATGGTATGTGTTAACATTTGGAACCTTATACAATTAGGATAAATAGAATATTTTTGAGTTCCGTTACCATTTGGAGTAAAAGTTGGGTTTGTGGTAAAAATTTATTAACGAATGAAAGTATACATAACAAGTATGTATATTCCCTTACATTCTTAGTAAATCTTCTAAATAAATTCCTCAACATTATAAAAGGTAACTTAAAACAAAAAATTTTTCGGTTAAATTTTCCAATTGGGGATTCAATGCCCGTTTAACCAATCAAAAGTTTTTGATTTTCTTGTAGTTAAACTTTCTCCTAATCCTGTTTTCTATAACTCTCCATCAGACCTTGATGGTTTTTTTCTCCTCCATATCCATATTTTCATAGAATCCTAGAATGGGCTATATCGGGTGACCTTTGTACTTATCTTGCTTTCTTTTAATGTTATATATTTATTAACCTTATTTTCGATGTGGGTTTTCCACAAAGGTATTTTCTATTTTCAACCTTTTATTTACAAAGAAAAATTTCAAATTGCGAGGACGCAATTTATTTAAGGAGGGGAGAATGTAACACCCCGAGCTTCCACGATACGCTTCTCATTCAAAAATGCAATAGCTTGCATTGTACGGAACTTCGAGTTCTAAAACACCGCGACTAATCAAAGTAGCCGTTATGAATAGTAATAACCACTTTTTAAAATTATAGAAATTTTATATTTCAAAATGGACTTCATTTTTGGATTCGGAATATCGAAATTAGCCTATGTTGAATTTTTGGTATTTTTCTGAGAACTTCTAATTTTTTATGAATAGTGAAAAATACTTAAAAACAACTTTTTTAATCAAAATAATTTATAGTGATAAGTTATACTATTTAGTGGTTTGAAAGTATAATTAGAATATATTTTTACCATTTTATCCAATGGTGGTCATTAGAATTATTTTAACATTGAAATTGGACATAAACAATTGCCAATCTTTTGATATAAATTGTTTCTTAAAAACACGCTATTTGTTGTGACAGCGGGAATTAATTATAAGATTAATTAATGAAACTTATATGTTTGTAATTTTGTAAAATAGACATCATTTTTGAAATCGGAATAACAATTATAGCTTAGGGTGAAATTTTGGCCTTATTCTGAAAAACTTCAATTTTTGATGAATAGTGAAACCACTAAGTGGTTGTTAAAAACTGATTTTTCGTTAAAATAAAATATTACCACTTCTGTGATTTGATTTTCAAAAATCCGACATACATGGTTGTTATTAAGAAGTAAAATGTGGTTCAATGAGATTAAAATAATTTTTTGGTGAATAGTAACTTTTAAGTTCTTAATCGCGATTAGAGGTAATTAGTGTAGTTTAAGGTAAAAATAATGTTTTAATAATATAAGATGAGATTGAAACTTGTCCTACTCCTATTGGATGAGTCATGGCCGACCAATACAACCCATGGGTCAACTTGGGGACCCCATGGAGCTACTTTGGTTGGAGAATGACATTAATTTATATTTATTTAATGTTAAAATTAAATTGAGAGAGATTCGGTGGAAGCGACAATCGATAAGCTACCTTCCCAACACGATCCAGTATTTCAAAAGGACCGATATATCTAGGGCTCAACTTCCCCTTCTTTCCAAATCCCATAACCCTCTTCCAGGGAGATATTTGTAAGAACACTTCATCACCCACTTCAAACTCTAGGTCTTTTCTTCGGTTGTCGGCATAACTTTTCTGTCGACTCTGAGCTGCTCTTATGTGTTGTTGAATAGATCTGACCTTTTTTGCCATTTCATCAACGAGATCAGGTCCTAATAGCATTCTTTCCCTAACTTCATCCCAACAAGTTGGAGTCCTGTATTTCTTTCCATAGAGAGTTTCATAAGGAGCCATCTGAATATAGGAGTGAAAGCTATTATTATAAGAAAATTCCACCAAAGGTAGGTGTTGATCCCAACCTCCTTTGAAATCCATAGAGAAAGATCTCAACATATCTTCTAGGGTTTGAATTTTTCTCTCAGACTGACCGTCTGTTTGAGGATGATAAGTAGTGCTGAAACTCAACTCTATATCCAGAGTATGCTGAAGACTTCGCCAGAACTTCGAGGTAAATCTCGGATCCCGATCAGATATAATAGAAAGTGGTACTCCATGCAATCTTACCACTTCCTTTACATATATCCTGGAAATCTAATCCAGAGAGAAATCCTATCTAATAGCAATGAAGTGTGCAGACTTTGTAAGACGATCAACTATGACCCAGATAACATTATTGCCTTTGGATATTTTAGGAAGTCCCATGACAAAGTCCATAGTAATGTTTTCCCATTTCCATTCGGGTATGGGTAATGGTTGTAACATCCCATTAGACTTCTGTCTCTCAGCTTAAACTTGTTGACAAACCAAGCATTAAGAGACATATTTAGCAACATCTCTTTTCATGCCATCCCACCAGAAGTACTCTTTCAGGTCCATATACATCTTCGTGCTTCCAGGATGAATAGAGAATGAAGAACTATGAGCCTCATCCAGAAGCACCTTTAATTCGGGGATGGGAGGAACACAAACCTGATTCCTGAACTTTATTATCCCATCACAATCAAGGTTGAACACAGGAACATTTCTCACCTTCTTTTGTAACTTGACATCTTCTTTCTGTGCCTCTTTAATCTTCACATGTATAGATGGTTGAACATTCATTTGAGAAAGATAATATTTTTCCCCTTCCATTATAATTCCAAGAACCATCCTTTGTAAATCCATAAATATTGGATCTTTTGTGATCCTCATCATGGATAAAATAGCATGGTCTTGTCGACTTAATGCATCTGCCACCTTTTTTTCATTCCCAGGCTGGTAATGGATTGAGCAGTCGTAATCCTTAATCAGCTCCAACCATCTTCTTTGACGCATATTCATCTCCTTTTGTGTGAAAATATACTTTAAACTTTTATGATCAGTATAAAAATCACACCTTTCACCATAAAGTCAATGCCTCCAAATCTTTAATGCAAAGATTACCGCAGCTAACTCCAAATCATGTGTTGGGTAATTTTGCTCATGGATTTTCAACTGTCGTGAGGCATAAGCTATCACCATATAATTTCTCATAAGAACACAACCTAATCCCTTCTTGGATGCATCACTATAGATCACAATCATTTCTCCACTACAAGGAAATGTGAGCACAGGTGCACTAGATGACCTTCTTTTAAACTCCTTGAAATTCTCTTCACATTCTTCCGTCCAGACAAACTTAACTCCTTTCTTAGTGAACTTGGTGAGTGGATTAGATAATTGTGAAAAATGTTTCACAAAACGTCGATAATATCCATCCAAACCAAGAAAACTTCGGATCTCAGTTACTGTTGTTGGTCTCGACCATCTTTCCATAACCTCTGTTTTTGATGGATCCATAGATATCCCCTCTTTTGAGATTATGTGACCCAAAAATGAAACTTTTTGAACCCAAAATTCACACTTGGTAAATTTTTCATAAAGCTTCTCCTTTCTCAGGGTCTTCAATATAATTCTCAAGTGATCTTCATGTTCTTCATTGCTCTTTGAATAGAAAAGAATATCGTCTATAAAGACTACCGCAAATTGATCAAGATAGTATCTAAAGACTCTATTCATCAGATCCATGAAGATAGTAGGGGAATTTGTAAGACCAAATGGCATCACTATAAATTCATAGTGTCATTACCTTGTACGAAAAGTCGTCTTTGGTATATCCTCCCTTTTGACCCTTAATTGATGATACCCTGAACGAAGATCAATCTTGGAAAAGTATTGAGCTCCACGTAGTTGGTCAAATAGGTCATCAATGCACGGGAGAGGATATTTGTTCTTGATAGTGATCTTGTTAAGTTCTCGATAATCAATGCAGAGTCTAATTGATCTATCTTTCTTCTTAAAAAATAGAACAGGTGCTCTCCAAGGTGATGCACTAGGGCATATGAATCCCTTATCAAGATTCTCTTGGAGTTTCTTCTTCAATTCCTGCAACTCAATTGGGGCCATTCTATAAGGTGTCTTTGAAATAGGCAAAGCACCTGGTACGAGTTCTATTGAGAACTCAACTTCACGATTTGGTGGAAGTCCCAGTAATTCCTCCAGAAAGACATCATAAAACTCCCGTACAATGGGAATATTCTTAATCGTGAGTTTCTCACCAACCATTTTAGAAAAATAACCTTCATTTAGTGGAATCAATAACCATAAAATGGAAGAAATTTCCACTGGAAGGTTATGTTCATCCTTGCATTGATAGACGATCATAGATTGATCTGGAATATGAAATGTGACTTACCTTATTTGGCAATTGATATGAGCTCCATATAAAGAAAGCCAATCCATGCCAAAAATCAAATCAAATTCCACTATAGGAAGGATCACAAGATTTACAGGAAGCACTTTCCCACAAACTTAAATCAGAGAAGAATTATAAACTTTTGATGTGACTGTTGTGCCATTAGGTGTTGTCATAGCTAACTCAACATCTAATTGTTGAGGTAATACGGTGATACCCTTAGAAAATTCTTTAGAAATAAAAGAGTGGCTGGATCCAGAATCAAATAAAACATTTGCTACTTTAGAGTGGATGGTAAGTGTACCTTTCACCACATCGTTATCGTACTCCACATCACTGATAGAAATTGCATGTGACTTTCCTTTTTCTTTATCCTTAATAGTTTGTTGACGTCGATCATCATCATCAACCCTTGGATTAGGGCATTTATTAGCATAATGCCCCATCTCCTTGCACTTGAAACATTGAAGTGTAGTAGGTTCATTCTGTGTATTCCTTCCTTTGTTTGCATCATTAGACATCTTCTTACCGTCATCGCAGCATTCAAATGCCCGATGACCTTCGTTTCCACATTTGAAACATTTACTTGTACCTTTAAGACAACTCCCTCCATGTTTCTTTCCACACATTGAGCATAAGGGAAAGCTCATCTTCTTTTTAGTGTGCTCTTTAGATTTTCCTTTGAATTCCATTTTCTTCTTCTTATCAAACCCATATGACTGATGGGTTACTCCAATCTCTATCTCGACTTTGAGAGCACATAAAATGATTTCCTCGTAGCTATTGAAGTCCCTTATGGCTAACGCCCTTCGAAGACGTGGTTTTAAGCCACTAAAGAATCGATCGATCTTACTCTTAGGTTGGATAATAATACCAGAAGCGTACCTTGCAAGTCTTGTAAAATTTGCTTCACAGGTACCAACAGATTCATCATCCTTTTGCTTTAGTTCAAGAAAATCTTTCTCCATCTTTGTTCGGAGAATACGAGGGAAGTACTTATTGAAAAATAAGTTCTTGAACTCGTCCCATTCCATGGACTCAATTTCATCCCTTTGCCTCGTATTCTTAATAAGATTCCACCAATGATCAGCATCACCTTCCAAACGATACACTGCTAAGATGACTTTATCATGCTCAGAACATTGAAGAACTGAAAATATCTTTTCAGTAGTACTAATCCATTGTTCAACAACTAATGGATCAGTAGAATCTCTGAAATAAGGTGGACGTTGTCTCATGAAGGATTCAACAGAATGTTTCTCCTTCCTTTGCTCGTTTGGAAGTCCTGCATGATTCATAGCTTGATAAAGTTGTGTGAGCATCGCTACAAGATTTTTCATTCCAGCTCCCATAACGTTTGGTTGCTCAGGGGGACAATCATTTCATTGCCCGTCGCATTCCACATTAACACGATTCCTTCGGGTTCTAGCCATTGACTAAAACCAAGAAGAATAGTGTGAGCAACACTAATTATAATGGGAAAACCACAAAATAAAGAATAAAATTTCACACTTAAGGTCTTATCCTAGGTTATTCATGGCCATTTCTAAAACACTAAGATTGTGTTCTATGCTTAGACTTATCCATAGGGTTCTTACTAAGGCTTTCACATCCTAGTTTCCAATGGTTGACTATACCTTTCCTTTGATACCAACTATAACGACCCATACTTTACATACATTGTTAATACTTCAAAATTGAAGCATACTTATTACAACATATAACAAAACCACGAAAGGACCGTATAGGTATAGTGTCTTTAGAAACTCGGAAACATAAACAACTGGTTCATAAAGCATCTACTTTGCCTCCCATTTATTTCATCATATCTAGAGTCCCTTTTTGGAATAGTCTACTTAATAACCTTCTTCCTGACCTGGGAAAATAAAACATACAAAAGGGTGAGCTCAAATTCTCAGTAAGGGTGAACAAAAGAAATATCAATCACATCGTATACATAAGCACATAACTTTTGGAAATCTTAACCTGCAAAAGAGATCATAATTTCATAACATGGGATAAATCATGGCAGTGAAATGTAATCACAATAATAATAACTTAAAACATTAAACTTTGTGGCATACACACATAATCATATAGAATCATTTCTTGTTAGTCAAGACTCATTGTCAAGACTATCTTAGTGGACAGAGTCCCTTTCTGAACCGAGTCACCCTCGTTTCAGTCATGTTTCACTGAACCGGTATAACCTACCGTTCCAGCCATGTCTATCTCATGAGATATAAAATCTTTACCCAATGCATTGGAGGGAGATATAGGTCCCACCTATCTCATAATGATACCATTCTTATGTGTCCCACAAAATCATAAATCATACATCATTGCATAACCCATGTAATAAAAATGGGATTCTTAAACATCATGACATCATAAAACAATTCATATAAGACAAATGAATTAATAAAAAAAATTCCACCACAACATAATTAAATCAATGTAATAATAGGGATAAAACATAACCCTTTATTATCTTAGATGGAAAATAATTTTTATAAAACACTTGAACTCCATTCTTGAGGAAAATATGATTTCTACTTCAAAAAAATTTTCCTTTCATAACATGTCATACAATTTTAAACTAAAATAAGTTGATTAAAAATAAACTTGAAAACTTGTAATGGAAAAATCTTGGAAATAATGTTTTAAAAATCCATTCATGCCGTATAATTTAAAAAAACCATTCTTCGTAGTTTTGTCAGAAAAGTCAAAAAGTACCTCGTACAAAAAACGACAAAAGATTCCTTTCATATCTTTTACTAAAAACTCACCGAAGTGTAAAATTGGATTTAAACAATTGTACGTGGATGGAAATAATATTACATATTGAGGAAACATGGATTTGGATGATAAAATACACCCCAGTAAATACCAAAGTATAATCAATCTCGGATAAAATGAGATTGTGATATATTCCCTTACCTTAGGTCCGACTTGCTTTGTAAGTGTCCGAACCTCCTGTATAATGATTTAAATAATGTTATTGACTTATTCCAGAATCATACTTATTTTTATGATATCATATATGGTCATATTCTTAGCTTCTTAGTAGTAATATTTCATTGCTACTTGTTATTCGGGTGTTTATAACTTTTTGTTCTTATGCGTGTTTTGTCGAATAAATTCTTATTCTTTTCTTTAGGTTATAGATACCTATTTTCCAGATTGGTATTAGTGTAATATATATCATATTCATTCATTCAATTCATTTATATAATCATTACGAAATGAAGATCATGTAGAATGAGTCGCATCACATCGTGGAGACGGTATTCCGTACGTATGCACGAGTGATGATATCGTTCATATGATCGTGGAATTGTATTGGAGTATATGTATACTATTTCAGAATCAATATCCCTTTATAATAGTCATATATAGTCATTTGTTACACCATTATACCCATCCAAGTAAGGTGGTGGTGGAAAATAGATTACACCACGGCGTGGAGACGGTATTCCGTACGTACGCACGCGCGGTGATTTCTTTTTTCCATAGGATGGATAGATGGTGAAATAGGGTATTTTCATACATATAATAACATATCAGTATATGAGTGATACTGATGTTATTACTTCATAATGAAACAACTAAAGAAGAATAAGTGGAAGAAGAAATAAAGATGAAAGAATCGGTAATAGACATGACCTCTTCTTTGAAGTGCTTCTTTGAGACCTTCTTTTAGGGCACTAAAATTGGTCTTTGAAGAAGACCAGGACCTCTAGGATGTATCTAGAGAAATGTAGAGGAGAAAGTGGCAGGGGTTGGCCGAGCCTGAAGCCTCAAAGTGGTGTGAGGAAGAGGGGGAGGAGGTGTCCTTTTATAAGGGAGGAGAGGGGAACCTTTGGAATAACTAAAACTATTATTTTATTATAAAGTCATGTTCGGTTTTAAATAGCTCCAAATTGATATATTTCGAATATAAGGTGGGGATGGGTAGAAATCCTCTCATCCAATAGAATTTAAACAAGTTTAGGTTCCTATTTTAACCTTATCATTTAGATTTAACATTAAGTTAAATATTTTTACTTTTACCATGTCTTCTTGTGTTCTTATACTATAAGGTTAATAAAATTACTATAAGAAGCCAAAAGAACCCCAAGTTATTTATTATTAGTATATATAACCTTATCTAAGTCATTTGGCCGAACCTTAGATTTTTAGGAATAAAATAACAATTACCAATATAATATTTGTTTTAAAAACTATTTTATGTCAATTTTGACACTATTTAGTAATTGATTTTTTGAAAATCATAACAGAATTATTAGTTAGAACCAAGTTAATTAAATAAATACTAACATGTAATATTAACCTATAAAATTAGTGGTATTCATAAAAAGTCTCAAATTACATTTATTTTGGTGTTTACAACATCAATTATGTCAATATTTCATTAATAAGATAATTACTGCATCATCATTGTGTCATAAATAAATTAACTTATTTAATGTCTAAAAATTACAAATAAACTACCATTATGTAGGAAATCTCTTTATATTTCTAATTAATATTTATAGTCGAATTTATCTTATGTATAACCCCATATTAAAAATTATTTACTTATTAAACTTTGATTTTAACTATTTTAACCATTCTTTAAATAAATTAATAATAAATGTCCTAATCTAATCCAAGTGGGCCTAAATGGTCATATTTTATTCCTAAGTTTGTTGTTGGTCGAATTACACTTATCCAATAGAATTAGGACATGTGTTAGGGTAATAATAATATCATCTTTACCCTTAATTACCCTATTTACTTTTTACCGTGGTAAAAAAAAGTGAAAAGTTACTATTCACCAAAAAATTATTTTCATCCCATTGAACCACATTTTACTTAATAACATCAACTGCGTCTCTCAGATTTTTGAAATTCCACTCACAGAAGCGGTAAAATTATGTTTTATGAAAAATTTAGTTTTTTTAACTACCACTTAGTGGTTTCACTATTCATCAAAAATTGAAATTTTTCAGAAAAATACCAAAATTTCACCCTAGGCAAATTTCAATATTCCAAATACAAAAATGAAGTCCATTTTGAAAAATAAAATTTATAAAATTTCAAAAAGTGGATATTTAAATTCATAACGGCTAGTTTTAATAATATTTTAATAGCATATCGTTGTTTAGTGAAACTCAGTATTGCGTACGACGCAAGCTATCGAGGAAGGTCGTGATTTCGTGTAAAGCAAGCCAAGAAAGTGTTGTGTAGAAAATGATTCCTTTGATGATTTATATAACATAAAAGTATCAGGTGTTACAATATCCCTACATAATATAATTGAAATTAAAAAGGAATACCTGAAAAGGAGTTCTTGAAAAAGAGAAGTGTGGTGGATTCCCTTACCTTGGAGAGTAACTCCAAGAACATAATGGTTGGGAGATTGGGGACTTGAGGACACCTTGGGAGGATAAATTGGAAGTTAAAAATACCATATATTATTGTATTATGTATTTTTAATAAACATAATGGAATAAATGGGAGGGTATTTATAGAAAAATTGAGGGAAATGTTTATTAATTTCCAAGGACACCTCACCAGTGGTATATGTAAATAAATGGGATTTACCAAGGTAATTGACCATGGTATTGGCCACTTGGGACACCTCATATCATATTGTATTATAAATAAGTCTTATATAATTTTATATTAACTATTACATAATTATTATGTCATTAAACATTCCAAAAACTGGAAACTGTACTTTTACAATTCACGAAAACTAAAGTATGTTATAAAATTCTCATAAATTCATTATAATCTAATATTGATGTTCTATATTGAAAAATAACATTTATTTTATCCTAATAATTCAATAAATATGAAAAAATATACTCTTATCTACAAAAACACTTATTTTTTCAAAATAATAGCAGACATAAAATGCATAGTAAACTTTTTGACGCTTAAAGAAAATAAAATTATTTTATCATTATTAATTAAAGAAGAATTTTTTGATATGACTATTTAATTATAATAAACATTAACAAATCCTTAATATAAAATAATAATTTAAATATCTCTGATGTATAATTTTTACCCAAAAAACCAATTTATCAAATTCATTATATTTAAAAAAAAACTAAACTCAAAATAGAAATGATGGAACACCAATTTTATTTATACTCTCTTAGTAAAGGTTACTATTCAATTTATCATATTAAAATTAATAAGGGTAACATTACCATTCCATAGGGTAAAGTTACTATTCACAAAAAAATTTTGTTTATACTATTAGACTATAAATATCTTACTAATCTTAACCATGTATTTTAGATTTTAAAAATTCACATCACAGAAGCGAAAAAAAATATTTAGTGGATAAGTTATGACTATATCCTATAACAAAGTATTTATTTCTCAAGGGATCAGTGTTTCATGCATTTTATTTATTTCTAAAACCTTAGGGTGATACATTAAACACTCCTCCTTTTCATTTTTTTAAAAGATTTCAAATGAATGAATAATCTGTGAATCAATTTATTTTCAACTCAGAACACAAAAGTGGGAAACTTGAAAACTTTCCCCACTCCCACAAATTTCAAAAACTCGAAAAAACACTCACATTTAAACATTATCTTTGACTTCTTCAATAATAATAATATTTCTATAATATTTATAAGAAAGTTAGTTTCAATTTTTACCTCTCCAACTCTTCATAAAACTTCTAGAATCATATTTTTGAGTCTTCTTCCAAATAATATCATTACAAGTCAATTTCCTACTCAGCTCATTATGAATATTTTTCTTTCACAACTAATTAAAACCTGTTTCGTTTTCAGCTCATTATGAATATATTTACTTCTTAGATAATTATGAATCTATTTCCTTATGAGAACATTACAAATATGTTTCCTTGTATTATCATTACGAATCTGGTTCCTTCTAATATCATTAAAAATTTATGTCCTTCTAATCTCATTATGAATTCTGTTTCTTTCTCATCTCATTACGATTTATGTTTCTTCCTCTTCTATTTAGGATTTATATTTATTTCCTAACACATTAAGATTTATTATTCTTTCTTAGATTAGTATTATTTTTATTTCATTATTATATTAGTCTGATAGAATCCTCATGGTGATGAAATTATCATTACGATGGAATTCCCATTTGGAAGGAATTCCCATTATGATGGAATTACCATTATGATGGAATTCCCAATACGATGGAATTCCCATTACGTTGGTGTTCCATTATGACTGAATCTCTATACTGAAACTCTAAAAATTTTCAATCTCCTCTGTTATTTCTTCAAAGGATTTTATTATGTTATTTTTCATGATTTTTGTAAATTTTATGAACAAAAAGAATCATCTGATTTAGTTTTCGAAAGTATGAAAACTTTCTAACTCATGACATCCCATTCTTCTATAAAACAATTTTAGAAACAATATGGCTTCTTTAAATAGAAACATATATTTTTCTAACTTAGTATTTTTTCTCTTATTGTGAAAAATAAAAACTTCTAGCAAACATAAATTTCTACCTCTAATAATTTTGGATCCAATGATATGAATCTGATGTAGATGGATCAGATACTATGAGTATAGTAAATATCAGTCTGATCCTATGATCTTAAAAAACAAATTTCTTAAAAATAAATATTTTCTCCCCCTTAATGTTTGGATTCAAAACCTTCCAAACTTTCATCTTTCTTACAAATATAATTATGATGGATTGGGTTCCATTTTGTTTTAACAAAAACATTCTTATACAGAAATATTAGTAGTCAACAAATACAAAAATATTTCTAAAACAAACTATCAAAAAGTTTCTTCGCAATCAATGGTAGATACAACTTTTGTTTTTGAGTGTTCTAGGAAAGAAGCTTCAACATATGAGAATCCAAATAATTTATAATTTTTCACTATAAGAACTTATGATTTCATTATAGCTTATGTGAATATTTAAATAGATCTCAAACAACCTTCTCATGATACAAGAGATATATCAATAGTTGGCCTTATAGACTGAGCTACTATGGATATTAGAAAAATAGTGTTTCCACCATTGAGTGACCACCAATACTACCTCTCCGACCTCTACTATGTTAAAGTTATCTCCACCCATGACACCATCATTGTTTGAACCTATCAATAATCTAGGGTCTTAAACCTAATATTTTTTATATGTATTCTTTTGGGTGTTGATTGGATTTATTTTTTACACATGTTGACAATTAGTGACAACATTATTTATTTGTTTCTTATATATTCCTTAGTTATTTTTTTCTTATAATTTTTTTAATTTCTTTATTTTGATTAATGAATAATATTATTCTCATGAATTTAAATTTAATTATAGAATTATACATAAATAATTCATTAATTTATGTTGTACATTAAAAGGATTCTTCATCTATATTCCAATCATTTTCTATTTTAAAAGGTGGAGAAGTTTCCCCAAGTAATAAAAAGGTGTTAACCACCCCTATTATAAGAAGTTTCTAATTAAGTGGGAGAAGAAAAGGATAAACACAACATTTCTAAAGAAATATGTATATTATTTTCGTTTCTATAAAATATTATAAACCATTTTATAAGATTAATGTTAAAAGTTTTGTGGTTTTTTGTGATAAAAAACAAGAGATATTGTGGGGATACAAATGTTGATCTAATATATCCCATGCACTTTTAGTTTTGATTATATTAGATACCATTTATATATTACTGGTGGGTTTTTTCATTATTTTCTTCAGGATACATATTTATTTTAGTTAAATATATTTAAATATAAATGATATAAAAATTTATTGAAAATTCATAATTTTAGAAAATCAGCTGCATGAGTCATTTTTATATGTGGAGAAATGGCTACAGTGAGTAATCAACTACATCAATCAGCTACACATTAGAATAATCATTATGGGAAATTGGCTACATAAATCAAATTCCTATATGAATCTGTTACATGGAGTAATCACCTATGCAATTTGGATACATTTTTTAATTTCCTAAGTGGTTATAATCAACCACATAATTATTTTGGCTATGTAAAATTTAGCTACATGAGTTATAAGGATACATGTAGAAAATTATAAATACAATGGAGGACTAAAAAAATTCACCTACATATATAAATGGATATGTAAGGAATGTCTATGTGGATCAATTTAGCTACATGAATTAAATCTATAGAATTCATCTACATGGTTATCCCTATTCTTCTACATCATTCTATAACATGTAATTTATTATTTTTTGTGTATATTTTGAGGTAATTAATATTGTGGGGGCACTAATTAATTTATGGAGTACCTCATTAGGGAAAAATTATTAAAAATGTTTAATGTAATTATAAACGGAATAAGTAAAAAGATAATTTAATGGAAATTATTATAGTTTAGATATTTTAATGAAATGGACTTTAGGAAGTTATGTTCAATCCACAGTTTTTATGGATATGTTGTTATTTGATTAAAATATTTGTCTTTTCATGCATATTCTTATGGTGTGTATAGAGAAGAGAATATATTTAGAAATCAATATGATTCCACTGTCATATAATAACTCCCTTTTAGATCAATGTGTGATTCTCTATTTCATTTGATGTAGTAGAAGAATATTTGCATTATATCTATTCTATCAAGATTATATTTATTTTTATATATAATTATTTTCTCGAGATGTATTTTATTTTTAGCATATCTCTTCATGACTACATCTATTATATTAGTTGTTTCTTACAATGGCGAGTCTTACCAGAAAATCCAACATTTATTCTATTATTATGTGAAGGTTATTAGAAAAATAACCTTGAAGGATATTGTTTATAAATCTTTAATAAGTTATTTCATGGATGAAATCTATTGGTATTTTACCATGTGTTTACTAATTTTACTTAGTTATGTGGTCCTTGGAAATAGTACATGTAGTCCCCTAAAAAATGACTAGTATAATGAAAATCACCGATCACATAGAGTGGATTATTGGCTGAATAAAAGATAGTATTTTTATTCCCCAAAAAACTATAAATATTTGCGTATGATAACTTTTCTTTATGTATATATTCCCACTACATTCTTGTGTTTTGAAAGGATTAGGGGTTAATCATGTCTTTAAAGCTTATGGTTTTTTGAGAAAAGAAAATTTCATGAACTCAATTCAACCCCACCTATTGAGTTGTAGAGAAGTTTGTCTCTAACCAACAATAACCTCTTAGATCTATCATAAATGGTAATAAATATAAGGATATATGATTATTAACCTAATTAATTCATAAAGAATCACTTTTTTAACCATTAATCAACTAAATGTATGAGGGATATTCCATTTCTAATTAATAACATGTCATTAACATATACATTTAGAACAATGTACACACATTTAGTAAATTAATGGTAAACACATGGCACATATTCATTCATAATGAAAAAAATTCTCATATGGATTCACTGAATTGAATTTTCCCTAACATATATGATTTCTTAAATCGATAAATGTATCTGTAAAACTTTCATACAAATTTGATGACCTCACCTGTTTTAATAATCCCAATTATGCTTTTATATAACTTGATAATATCAATGTAATGATTTTCTATATATTAATTATTTCAATCTGTGATGAAGATTCTAATAATATTAAAATAATCTCTGAGATATGTTAATCCATGTCTATATATGTTTATATGAGTTATGAAGTTCTTATAACCCATTCGAATATGTTTTTCATAAAACAGACAAGTGTTAAGTCACTAATCTGGGCATAGCTACTGATATAGAGCTACCAGTACTTAGTCTACCGATATACTTAGTTTACAGATAGAATAGGTATACCGATATGCATAAGTCCACCGGTAAGCAAGTCTACCAACAGATTTAGTCTACCAATACAAAACAATAAGAGCTACTGATACAGGTAACCGACCGGCCTACTGATACACAGACTGGCGACTGATATGAACCGACTGACACAGTCTACCGATACAAGTATAGAGCTACTGATAGAACCTGTCTACCGAGCTACCGATAGAGTAAGTCTACCGATAGAAGGAGTTACTGATACCTAGAGATACTGATACCAACAAGATATCGATTAAAGTTCAAAGAGCTACCGATGGAAGGTTCTACTACACAAAAGACCACCATACTCATTTACCAACACGAGCTAGTAATGATTGACCAACCAGTCAAACTCTATACTCTCAATACTATTTATTTATTAAGATAACGGTTACATGGGATTTTTTTAATGCTGCTAATGTTATTTAATGATCTCTGTTTCAATGTCAGGGAACCGTACCTAGTACCCTTGAAAAAGGTAATAATTCCCATTTTATGGAGCTAAAAGATATAAAAGCGAAGATAAAGAGCTAGCTAAAAATCATGAGAAGTAGAGAATACTGGGTGTGCATATAACAAGAATCAAGGAACTAATAAGGCACACAGGTGAAAAAGAAAAGGGCTGAACATCATTCAAACATGGTGAATTCGTGAAAGGCTACATCCATACTTCACGAACAATGGACATACATGAAGCTACTCATTTTCAAGGAGAACAAAATCCACACCTTGAGTGAAGAACTACCAAGAATAAAAGAAGAAAACGACAGTATGTTTTCGGAGCAGAAACCAAATAAGGACTTAGAAATTTTTCTGATCAACCAAACGAGTCTAGAGCTGCATTGCCAATCACTAATGATTTTATAAACTCTTTATCACACTATTTAGTGATTCTATCTTTAAATTTTGAGCAGTGTGTGTATCCTGTTTATTTTACACACACACTATCTCCTAGGATAAACTGGAGGATTGTAAAATCCTCACTCAAACTTCATAACCCTTTGTTTCTCACTATGGATAGTGGTAGAGGTCGAGTAAGACCTGGATATCCTGGGTGTTGTTGTTTGTGTTTCCCACGTAGAACTTTGGTAGAGGTCTTTGTACCTAGAGAATAGTGTACTGTTGTTTTCCATCGATCTAGGGTGTGGATCAATTTATATAACATGTTGAGGGGACTAAGTCTCGGCTTGAGACTGAACCTCTTGGTTACCTCTACTGTGCTTTTCCGTTTAAGTCATAAGCATATTATATATATTTATTTCATAATCCGCTGCTATTACTTTGAAATACTAAACTATTTTAAAGATACTTTTATAGTTAAATTAGCAAGTGTTTATACTTATTGTAAACCTGTAAGTTATTTTCAAAAGTTAATTTAATCTTCAGATTAAGTCAACTGAGACCTAATCAATCTTTGAGAAACTGATTGAACATTTACACTCTATATAGATTCACTAAAGTTTAACATTGTTTATAATTGGGGGATTTTAAGAGAAATATTTTTAACAGAAAGATTTATTGGAACTCAATTCACCCCCTATTGAGTATCCACTCCGACCAACATTTGGTATCAAAGGAGTTGTTGCTTTTAAAATATTTCAAAAAAATATGTTTTTCAACTGTGATTTTAGTTGCATCTTTAAAGATCTTAAATTTCTATTAGTTCTAAATTTTACCTCTTTAAAATTTCTTTTCTAAAATCTAGTTATGTTCAATATACTAGAGGGTGCTGCTACCAACATGACACATTTCTTTAATGGCACCAACTATGCCTAGTGGAAACTTAAGATGGAAATTCATTTAGAAAGTATGGGTTTTGATATATGGACTGCTATAGAGTCTCATTATAAAATTATAGAAACTGAAAGAACAACATGGGATGAACCTACAAAGACTTATTAAAATAATAATTATAAAGCTATGAATGCCCTGTACTGTGCTTTAGGAGATAAAGAGTTTAATAGAATATCTTCTCTGAAAAATACTTATGAAATATGGTATACTTTGAGTGTTTCTCATGAAGGAACAACCAATGTTAAAGAAATGTGATTGAATACTTTTAATATTAAATATGATAATTTTAAAATAAAAACTCATGAACCTATTTCTGATATGTATATCAGGTTTACTGAGATAGTCAATACAATGAGTTCACTTGGAAAAGCTATTCCATCTATGGAACAAATTATGAGGATACAGAGATGTCTGCCTGAACGATGGAGGGGCACTTCTGTTTCAATTAGAGAGTCATGTGACATTAGAGCACTACCTGTAAAAGAGATTACTGGTAAATTAATGATGTATGAAGAATAAATCAATGTAAATAAAGGAGAGGATGTTGAACCTAAGAGAAAATACATAGCTTTCAAGTCTACTGCTTCTAAGAGCAAAGACAAGGAGACAATGAAAATACAAACTAAAATTTCAACTAGTGAAGATTCTGATTCAGACAGGGTTGCTCATGTGGATCAAATAGCCAAGAGATTCAAGAAGTTCAATAGGAAGAAGAAATTCTTTAGAAAATCTAACTACAAAGGAAAGTATGATAACAAGGTACATTGGAAAAAGGATTGGAAAAATCCTGACAAGGAGGATGATATAGTCTGATACAAGTGAAAAAGGAAAGGACACATCAAGGCTGACTATCCAAAACTGAAATTCAAAAAGAAATATGATTATAAGGACTAGAAGTAAAAGAAAGCTATGAAAGAAACATGGAGTTCTTTAGAGGACAACATAAGTGAATCTGAAATTTCTGATTCTGAGAAGAATCATGCAAACATGTGCTTCATGACAAACACATTGAGGTACCTGCTTCCCATGTTCTAAATGATCATTATTCTGGAAATAACAGTGATTCAGAAAATGATGGATATATGTATAAGGCTGAAATGTTTGAATAATGAAATATGATGGCAGAAACATGTAATGAACTTAAAGACAAATATATGTCACTAAAGAAACAGCATTCTCTCACTGTCACTGCTAAATTTTCCTTTGAAATAGAAAAAGAAAAGAATTATCAACTATTAAAGGAAAATACTGATTTGAAAATTTCTAATGAGAAACTTAGAAAGGACTTAGAAAATTTCACAAATTGATAAGATACACTTACACAAATGTTAGCAAATAACATTTCACCTAAATACACTACGGGTTTGCGATACCAACCTGGAAAAAGACAGTTCACTAAAACCCGATTTATTCCTATGTCTGGACAAAATTCTACTTATTCTAGTTCTAGAAATTTGTATGCTTCAACAAGTTATTCATATGGTTATAGATCAAATAAGGTTTATCATTCAAAATCTATTGATCCTGTAAATTATATGAGACCCATAAGAAAAATATTTGTACCTTAAGCTTTGATTGCTAACCTATCTGGACCCAAGAAGATCTGGGTACGAAAATCATTTCTTATCTAAACATATTTTGTTGGAAACATGTTTGAAGAGTTCTCACAGGAAGGTATGGTACTTGGACAATGGATATTAAAGACACATGTTTGGAGATTATCCTTGCATCAAAAGCTTAATAAAGGTTGATGGAGGTCATGTCACCTTTGGTGATAATTCTAATGAAAAAATCATCTGCCTAGGCCGAATTGGTAACACTGATTCAGTTTTAATTTCTAATGTTTTATTTGTAGATGGACTTAAATATAACCTGTTATGTATTTCTCAGTTATATGATGATGGATTTAATGTGAAATTTGAAAATGATTCCTGTAATGTTTTTAGTTATAAGAATGTTTTAGTATTTTCAGCTTTATGAAATTAAAATGTTTATGTTGTTGATTTAAATGCTTTAGATAAACAAAATGTTACTTGTTTAAATGATTGTCATAGAGAATCTAGGATTTGGCACAGAATATTAGGACACTACAACATCTATTCACTTAGAAAGCTGAGTAAGAAAAAATTGGTTAGATACCTACCTAAACATGAATTTCCAAATGACAAAGTTTGTAATCCTTGTCAAAAGGGAAAGAAAAATAAAGTTTCATTTAAATAAAAGAAAGAAGTTTCAACTTCTCAACCTCTCGAGTTGGTTCACATGGACTTGTTTGTACATTCAAGAGTTTCTAGTTTAAATGGGAAGCACTATGTCTATGTCCTAGTAGATGACTTTTCTAGATATAATTTGGTATACTTCTTAGCTCACAAAAGTGCAGATTGTTCATACTTTGTTAAATACTCCAAATCTGTAGAAAACCTTAGTGGACTTCTGATTAAAACCCTGAGAAGTGATCATGGCTGTGAGATTGAAAATAAAAAGTTTGAATCTTATTTCTCACACAATGGCTATAGTCACAAATTTTCTGCTCCTAGGACACCTCAGCAGAATGGTGTAGTGGAAAGAAGGAATAGAACCATTCAAGAAATAGCTAGAACCATGCTTAATGAACATGATCTGCCTATTTACTTTTGGGATGAAGCTGTGAATATATCCTATTATATTATTAATAGAGTCTTAATTAGACATGTTCTCAAGAAGACCCCATATTAGTTATGGAACAATAGAAAACCTAAAGTTATTTACTTTAGAGTCTTCGGCTGCAATTTTTTTATTCTTAATACAAAGGATAATCTGGACAAGTTTGCTTCAAAATGTGATGAAGGAATTTTTCTTGGTTATTATTTAACAAGAAAAGCATATAGATTCTTTAATAAAAGAACCAAATGTGTGGAAGAATTTGTTCACATCAAGTTTGATGAAACTGATCCACATGAGCCTAAAACCTCTCTTGAAAATCTTGAAGAAGATTTGAGTGTTCTAGAACTTAAGGATAAATATAAAGAACCAGTCGTAAAAATATCCAGTTCTGGACATATTCCAAAATTTGCTTCTGTTGAACCAGAACTTGGAGGTGAACCTGAAATTTCTAGTCCTGCCTTTACTAGATCAACAAGGATTATAAAGAATCATCCTTTTGACGTTTTTTGGTAATCTTGATAGAGGGACATAGACTAGAGCTTCTATAAGAAACCAGGTTGAACATCAAGCCTTTCTTTCACAGCTAGAACCTAAAAATTTCAATGATGCTATCAATGATGAATTTTGGGTAATGGCTATATAAGAAGAGTTAAATCAATTTGAAAGAAACAATGTCTGGGGATTAGTTGACAGACCTAAGGACACATTAACAATAGGAACTAAATGGGTTTTTAGAGACAAAGTTGATGAATTTGGAAACATAGTTAGAAAAACAGCTAGGATAGTTTCACAATGATATAGTTAAGAGGAAGGTATAGACTATGAGGAAACCTTTGCACCTTTACCCAGATTAGAATCTATTAGGATCTTACATGCCTATGTTGATCATCTGAATTTCAAGTTATATCAAATGGATGTTAAAAGTGACTTTCTAAATGGTTTTATAGTCGAAGATGTTTTTGTTGAAAAACCACCCAGATTTACTAATCCTCATTTTCCAAATAATGTTTTTAAAATTTCTAATGCCTTATATGGTTTAAAACAATCTCCAAGAGCTTGGTATGATAGACTTAGTAATTTTCTTATTTCAAAAATTTTTTACTAAAGGGATTGCTGATCGAACTCCTTTTATTAAAAGAATTTATAAAGATAGTTCAATAGTTAAAATATATGTTGATGATATTATTTTTGGATCTTCTAAACATTCATTAAGTACTGATTTTCCAAAGAGTATGAAAAATGAATTTGAAATGAGTTTAATGGGAGAAATCAAATATTTTTTGGATTTCATGTTTTCCAAAATTAAAATCGTATTATTTTGAATCAAAGTAAATATACAAAGTATCTTTTAAAACGTTTTGGTTTGGATAGTATTAAGGAAAGTGATACTCCTATGAGTATTGTTTGTAAATTGGATGCAGATGAAATTGGGTAACTAGTAGATCAAACTAATTACAGAGGTATGATTGGAAGCTTACTTTACCTTACTACTAGTTGACCAGATATTATGTTTAGTGGGTGTATGTGTGAAAGATTTCAAGCTAATCCAAAAGAATCTCATTTAATTGCTGTTAAAATAATATTTAAGTATCTTAAAAATACTTTAAACATAGGTTTTTTAACCCAAAAGGACAACCCTTTGAGTTAATGAGTTATTCAGATACTGATTTTGCTGGTTGAAAGTTTGATAGAAAAATCACTTTAGGAACATGTCACTTATTGAGAAAATAAGTAGTATCCGGGTGTTGTAAAAAGCATAATTATGTAGCATTGTCCATTGCCGAAGTAGAGTACATAGCTGCTGGTAGTTGTTGTGCAAAAATTCTGTGGATGAAACACACTCTTTTGGACTATGGATATGAATTTAAGCATGTTTCTATCAGCTGTGACAACATTAGCACAATAAACATCTCAAAGAACCCTATGTCTCACTCTAGGACCAAACACATTGATTTAAGGCACAATTTCTTGAGAGATCATTATCAAAAGGGTGATATTACTCTTGAGTTTATAGGTACCGAACATCAATTAGCTGATATTTTCACTAAACCTTTGAGTTTGGAGAGGTTAAGTTACATTATACATGAGTTAGGTATGTTTAACCTTGATCGGTAGCTAATCTCACCGATGTAAAATTCTCACCGATGTAAAATTTTGACCAATGTAAGATTTTCACCGATGTAAAATTCTCACCGATGTGAAATTCTCACCGATGTAACCTTACTGATAGGAATTCTCACTAATAGACCCTACCGATGAGTGGGTTGTTTTAAACATCTCTCTGCCGCTAGAATCTGAATCGTTTTTGCATTATTTCATTTCATTTATTTATTTTATGATTCCTAAATGATAAAACTAAAGTTCGAGCTACTTCTAAATACAGTGAGCCTCAAACCTTTACCCTCAAACCTTAGCTCCCGAATCCTTAGAGAACCCAAAATCCCTTGAATTCGAGGTGGAAAAAACCAAACTCCCTTCTGTTAGAGATGTTGCTGATGATCCGAAAGCAAAGAAGCAAATGTTTGTGCCAGAAGCAAGTAGTTGTGCTAGCAAGACAAGATCAGGAAGACGAACAATAAATCCTCATCTGTAAAATCAAGTTATTGTGATTGAAAAAGAGTTGTGTATATAATGGTAGCTACCTAGAATGTCCTTAGTGCTCAAAGTGTTTGAAGATAAAAAATGGATGGAGTGTTTTTCGAACAACAATGGTCCCTACTTTCCAAGGTTAGTGAAACAGTTTTATGAGTTTGTAACTTTTAAGAAATCTGAGAATGAAAACCGAGTGACTTCATTTGTGAATAGAAAGGAGATATCATTTTCATCTATTGAATGGGTTGAGTGCTTCAATGTTCCACATGAAGGGGTATTTGGATATGTCTCGAGATCCATGCCACATAACAGTGATATTTACGACTGTGAGACTGCTTTGGAAGAGCTGACTAGTGATGGAAGTCAAAGACAAGTAGTTGCTATAGAAATGGATGGAGAGAAAATATTTATGTTAAAATTTGATCAACATGTCTTGATACCAAGGATAGGAGACTTTTCTAATTTGAGATATCAGGATATCTATCTCCTGCATCTTTTAAGAAATTGTGTAAGAGTTAATTTGTGCATATTGCGGATGATCCAAATGGAAGACATGACAAGGATGAAATCAAAGACAAATGCCCTATTCTTTGCTAAGTTAATTTCTGTGATAATCAAGGTAAAATGGGGAGTTGAGTCTCAAGATGAGACAGTAGTAGTAAAGAATAACTTTTGTATCACATCCACAGAGTGAAAATACATGAGGATAAATTGGAACCCTTGGAGAGAAGAATGGGTCAATGATGACTAGAAGGTATATGAAAAATTCAATATTGTGGATCGTCCTTCAAGACCAATGGATGTGAGGGATCCAGGTATAGGACCTGATGAAGAGGATCCAGAATACAGTGATGATTCAGAAGAGAAAAAGTACTCTGCTGATGAAGGAGGATACACTGACATACCTCATAGCCCTACTCCTGATAATCAAGATCAACATAAATTAGATAAGGAAGAAGCTGCTTTAGAGGATGTTAAAGTGGCTGCTGTAAAGAATGAAGAAGATGTTAATGAAAGTGAAGCATCTCTGTCAGCTGATTTGAGACTGAGACCAGGGATTGGACAATATTTAGTGCCTTCTATGGATGCAAATGAAGTTAACATACCCTTTCCTAGTTTGGAAGAACCTTATGCTATTGCAGAAAAAGAATTTATAGTGGAAGATTATCCTGAGAAAGGAAGACCTGCTGAAAATGCTGAGAATGATGTTGTTTTACTTGAGGATGCACCAATTGAGGGGGAGTATCAAACCATTGTTGGAAGTGTTACAGTGGCTGCTGGAATTGAATATTGGGAAGAAGAACCAGGTTTTATAGTCTATGGTTTAGACTATCCGGATTCTGACAATGAATATTCTCTCAATAGACCTAAGATTACTTATGATGTTGAGACTAAGTTACTACATGAAGATGTGGTTAGAATGCATGACCTGGATACTTTAAAGAAAAAGATTAAGGACAGTTTTGTGGAAGAGGAAAAGAAGATGGAATATTATCTGGTATATTCAGTACAATCGATCATGACTAACTCAGTGGTTAGTTTAGCATCTGAAAGAGTACCCAATGCAGTTGCACCTACTAATATGATCCCCATGGCTGATCTAGAATCCTTGAAGGATGATCTGAAAGAATCTTTTAATGCATCAGCTGCTGAGATGAAGCTTTGTTTTTCTGAAGATATGAGGACATTGGAAATATCACTTGAACTCTATCTAGGTTGTAATTTTTCAGACTTCATGGCAGAAATAGTAGAAGAAGTTAAAGACTACTATGCTCAAGTTTCTAGACATGAAGCAGATCTTGAAGCTCTAAAGGAATCTGTTGTTTCTTTGGACTCTTACATGAACTAAAAATCCCAAGCAGACAAGGACTTAGGCTATGCCAAGAGTGTGGTAAGCCAGTTGGTTTCAGTGTTAGAAAGTTTTAAAACTTCTAGGAAAGATCATGTGAAAACCTATGATTCTCATGTTCAAAATCTTATAAGTGGGTTGACCAAGAACATCAAGGAAACAATTACCTTCTCTGTTGGTTCTATTGCATCTAAACCCTCAGTGGATTTGAATCAAATTCGACCTGTGAAGAAGGAGGAGCTTGGTTCAGGTTTAACCAGTGGCTCTGTGGACTCATCTGAGCTGAGAAATGTTGTGCTTGCTACTCGAGATTCAGCTAGAGAGATAATTAAGATAGTCCAAGACTATATGAGAGAAGTATATGCCTCTCAAAAAGAAGTGAAAGATTAGGTGGACTCCTATTTCTCTAATATTCTCACAAAGAATCAACTCAACAATCACTTCAAAATTCTGTTGGAAAATATAATGCTACCTCCTATCAATCAAGATTTCAGAGAACAAGTTAGCAAGCTAAGGGAATTGACTCCAACATTGGACAAATTTATAGAGAACAAGGATGACTTCATATCTTATATGGATAGAGGAGGAGAAATAATTATCTATTTCAGAAATCTGTTTCTGCCTTTTCTGCATGTTGATGCTAGGCCAGTGATTGTCCCTCCTACCTTATCATCATCTTCCTCTACTGCTTATCATGTTCATATGACTCCATCCCAAGAAATTAGAAGCCTCACTCCTATGATCACTCAAATATCTCCTCAGTACAGACCAGGAACATTTTCAATGACTTAGCCTCCAATGGTTATTTCTAGGATTCCTAAGCCCTCACCTCCAACCACTTCACCTGAATCCTCTTCTGTTCCCATGGGAAAATCTCACGTTGAGGATGTGTATTGAACAAGTGGCTCGACTGTTTGATAGGAATCCATTGTATTTTGTTTATTTATTTATACCTTATTTGGGACATGAAATGAATCTGGTTTTTATTTCATTTCTCAATTTTTTATTCCTCTTCTCTATGGTTTCCAACTTTCTGATTATCACAAAGGAGAGAAATATTTTACCTACCTTTTATAAAGGGGGTGAAGTATTAATGGAAGACTAAATAATGGGGAGAAAGTATCAAAGGTGGAGAAATTTTTATCTAAGGAAGAGCTATCTTGCCTTGCCCCTCTGATACTGTTACATTTCATTCTCTGATACCATTTTCTCTAACTCTCTAATGCCAATAAATTTTACTTTTAATATCATTTCATTTAATTTTACCTCTGATAATATAAAATTTTATTCCACCTTTGATCCATTATATTCTATAACATACTGTTTCTCTGAGATAATTGCATTTAATGATATATCCTATAATACAACTGCTCACTATTTTAAAATGATAATATCATAAGTTGTGATTATCAAAAAAGGGGGAGATTTTTTACCTCACCTTTTTTAATAATACCAATTATGCTTTCATATACTTTGATAATCATAATATAATGATTTTCAATATATTAATTCTTTCAATCTGTGATCAAGATGATAATAATATCAAAATAATCCTTGAGATTTGTTAATCCATGTCTATTAATGTTTATATGAGATATGAAGTTCTTCTAACCCATTCAGATATGTTTTGCATAAAACAGACAAATGTTAAGTCACTAATCTGGGTATAGCTACTGTTATAGAGCTACTGATACTGAGTCTACTGATAGACTTAGTCTACTGATAGAACAGGACTACCGATATGAATAAGTCCACTGATAACCAAGTCTACCGACTAATTCAGTCTACCGATACAGAACACTATGAGCTACCGATATGAGCTACCAACTGACCTACTGATACACAGACTGGCGACTGATATGAACCGACTAACACAGTCTACTGATACAATTATAGAGCTACTGATAAAACTAGTCTATCGAGCTACCGATAGAGTAAGTCTACCGATAGAGGGAGTTACTGATACTTAGAGCTACCGATACCAACAAGCTACCGATGCAAGTTCAAAGAGCTACTGATGGAAGGTTCTGCTATACAAAATACCACCGTACTCATTTACCAACACGAGCTACTAATGATTGACCAACCAGTCAAACTCTATAATCTCAATACTGTTTATTTATTAAGCTAACGGTTACATGGGATTTTTAATGCAGTTAATTTTATTTAATGATCTCTGTTGCAATGTCAGGGAACCGTACCTAGTACCCATTAAAAAGGTAATAATTCCCATTTTCTAGAGCTAAAAGGTATAAAAGGGAAGATAAAGACCTAGCTAAAAAGCATGATAAGTAGAGAACACAGGGTGTGCATACGACAAGAATCAAGGAACTAAGAAGGAACATAGGTGAAAAAGAAAAGGGCTGAACAACATTCAAACATGGTGCATTTGTGAAAGGCTACAACCATACTTCAAGAACACTAGACATACACGAAGCTACTAATTTTCAGGGAGAACACAAGTTGCACATTAACTGAAGAACTACCATGAATCAAAGAAGAAAACGATACTCTATTTTCTGAGCAGAGACCAGAGAAGGACTTAAGAGATTTTCTGATCAACCAAATGAGTCCAGAGCTGCACTGCCAATCACTAAAGCTTTTCTAAACTCTTTCTCACTTTCTTTAGTGATTCTATCTTTACATTTTGAGAAGTGTGTGTACCCTATTTATTTTACACACACACTGTCTCCTAATCAAAATTAGAGGATTATTTAATCCTCACTCAAACATCATAACACTTTGTTTCCCACTGTGGATAGTGGTAGAGGTCGAGTAAGACCGAGACAACCTATGTGTTGTGGTTTGTGTTTCCCACGTAGAACTGTGGTAGTGTTGTTTGGACTTGGACATTAGTGTACTATTTTTTTCCCCCGATCCTGGTTGTGGATTAATTTATATAAATTGCTGAGAAGACTAACTCTTGGCTTGAGACTGAACCTCTTGGTTACCTATACTATTCTTTTTAGTTTAAGTCCTAAGCATACTATATATATTTATTTCATAATACAATGTTATTACTTTGAAATAAAAAACTATTTTAAAGATACTTTGATAGTTAAATTAGAAAGTGTTTATAATTATTGTAAACCAGTAAGTTAGTTTCAAATTTTAAATTAATCTTCAGATTAAGTCAACTCAGACCTAATAAATCATTGAGAAACTGATTGAACATTTACACTCTGTATAGATTCACTACAGTTTAACATTGTTATTAAATTGGGGGATTTTAAGAGAATTATTTTTAACAGAAATTTTTATTGGAAGTCAATTCACCCCCCTCTTGATATCCTCTCTGACCAAGAAAATTTTTCTCTAATATGAGTCATATACACTTCTAATTGTTTTATATAGACATATTCAATAAAATTTATGTTATAAAAAATATACTATGACATCCATCTTCCAAATCTCATAGTCATGGAAAGATTTTATAGTAAGTAAAATTCAAATAGATATAAACATATCTATTGGAGAAAATTTTTAAAAATATTTTATTCATTGATGTTTTTAAATATTTTTGTTACTAGAAATGATTTATGGATATTCACTATACATTTTTTGTTTAGGTTTATCTACAATTCTCATTTCACCCATCAGGGTTCTCATTAACTAATAGATCAAACAAAACTCAATCTTCGTTCTGATATATGGAATCCTTCTCCGAATTCATGGATTATTTCTATATTTTAGGTTTTAATATCTCTACTACCTATTTATAAGAAATATGATTATCATTTTAAATGAATAATGAGTCCCCATCCTTGGTGAAAACAATACATTATATTTCTTGTTATCTAACCTCTCTAGTGCACCAAGTAAGTATTTTTGTTTCAGAAACAACATGTTTTGTGTGGGAATAAGGAATATATTCCTACAATTAATATTGACTAATATGTGTATAAAATTCATTAAATTTGATTTCACACCCACCGTCTTTTTTAAGGAAGTATTTATTATGTATAATGTTTGGGCACCAATTGACTAAAATAATTTTTTTAAGGTTTTTATAGGTAATATTCATTAGTTTCCTTGGGATGTAATATAAAGATACACTTTATTAATTATGGAGTTTGTTTTTTTTCATGTCAGGGACTAAAAAATTCTTCACATCCCTATGAATTCAATTTCATCAACATGGATTCCATCCAAGTCCACAAGAGGTATGATATACCATTATCTTCTTTTTATTTACGAAAATTTAGTGAGTATACCTATGTCTCTAATGTATATCTATATAATTATAATAGAATAAAAACATTATTAATCATCAAATTCAACATGTCTAGAAATGAAAAATTCCTCATTTATTTGACACCATTCTATTGTAGTTTATATGGAGGAGTGACTAGGCATAAGATCCCATACTATCATAAAAGTTTGATGGACTTTTTGTTAAAATAATTACCACATTGATCAAGTGGTAGATTCTTTATTATATTTTGAAGTTGATTCAAAATCATATTCTTAAATTCAATAAATTTATTAAAATATTCTAACTTATAACTAATCAAGTATACATAAACATATCCACATAAGTCATAAGTAAAATAAATGAAGTAAAAATACTCACCTTTTACTTATACTATAAAATGTCTATACACAACATTGTGTATTAATTCTAAAATATTTATGATCCTTTCAAATCATCCAACAAATGGGGGCTTGGTCATATTTCCTAGTATATAAGCATGGAAATTATCAAGTGATTTTATCTCAAAATAATAAAATTATTTTTTTGATATGCCTTTTTCAAATACATCTCATTTACATGACCATAATAGTAATTTCATAACTAGATGTGAAATGTACCCTGTGATTGTGATTATTTAATGATTTCCAAAACATGGTTTTCATAATTTAATATGTAATTTCAGTTAGTACATTATACAATACCATTAAAAATTCCTTTTAAAAAAAATTAAAATTCATTAATTCTTAATTTGAAAACAAAAACATCCATTTCAAATAAATAAGAAAAGACTGTATTCATGGTAACAGTTGGAACATAATAAATGTTATTAAAAACTAATATTAAACCCATTGTAAGTGTGATTTTGTAGTATCTAATGGCTACATCATCTAGCCTCACTCAATTGGAATCCCACATATCAACCTATCCTCTTGTAATATTTCCAAATATTAATGGATCCTATATTTGAATATAAATTTGAGTACCAAAAAACATATATAATTCATAATTTATAAATATAAAAAAGAAAACAATTGATAAAAAATACACCTAAATCTTCTTATTACTTATTTATCTTGGTCTATTTCATCTTATAGTGGAATTTCTCTCTATATGTAAAATATAATAATTTTCATTTATTTTCTTTTTGTTTTATCTTTTTATTCTTGGAAGGATGTTCTCATGGATTCATAGACTTGAAATTAGTCTTGGGGACCTTTTCCTTATTCTAACTTTTCTTATTCACCATAATGAACACAATATTTTCTTGATCCATGTCATTAATAACTCAGTAAATCAATGTAAGAAGCCTCAAAATAGTCTTATCATTTTTCTCAAACTATGAATTATAATGAATCTAGAGAATCCATTATGTACTGTGTAACACCCCGAGATTCCACGATACGCCTCTCTTTCAATAATGCAATAGCTTGCATTGTACGCAAGTTCGAGTTCTAAAACACCGCGACTAATCAAAGTAGCCGTTATGAATAGTAATAACCACTTGTTAAAATTATAGAAATTTTATATTTCAAAATGGACTTCATTTTTGTATTCGTAATATTGAAATTAGCCTATGTTGAATTTTTGGTATTTTTCTAAGAACTTCTAATTTTTTATGAATAGTGAAAATTACTTAAAAAAAACTTTTTTAATCAAAATAATTTATATTGATAAATTATACTATTTAGTGGTTTTAAAGTATAATTACAATATATTTTTACCATTTTATCCAATGGTGGTCATTAGAATTAATTTAACATTGAAATTGGACATAAACAATTGCCAATCTTTTGATATAAATTGTTTCTTAAAAACACGCTATTTGTTGTAACAACGGGAATTAATTATAAAATTAATTAATGCAACTTATATTTTTGGAATTTTGTAAAATAGACATCATTTTTGAATTTGGAATATCAATTATAGCTTAGGGTGAAATTTTGGCTTTGTTCTGAAAAACTTCAATTTTTGATGAATAGTGAAACCATTAAGTGGTAGTTAAATAACAGATTTTTCATTTAAATGAAATATTACCACTTCTGTGATTTGATTTTCAAAAATATGACATACATGGTTGTCATTAAGAAGTAAAATGTGGTTCAATGAGATTAAAATAATTTTTGGTGAATAGTAACTTTCAAGTTCTTAATCACGATTAGAGGTAATTAGTGTAGTTTAAGGTACAAATAATGTTTTAATAATTTGAGATGAGCATAAAACTTGTCGTACTCCTATTTTATGAGTCATGGCCAACCAATACAACCCATGGGTCAACTTGGGGACCCCATGGAGCCACTTTAGTTGGAAAATGACATTAATATATATTTATTGACACAAACATGAGTTGTTTTACTAAAACAGTTTTTAATTGGGGTTAAACAAGTCCAAATTTTGATTATAAATAATCATTAGAAAGATAAAAAGATTTCCTACATCATAGTATTTTTTTTATAATTTTTAGACATTAAATAAAATAAATTATTTATGACATCATTATGATGCGGCGATGACCTCATTATTTAATGATTTAAATAAAATGAGAAGATAATGCAAAATCCAAGGATTAAACTTGTCCAAAGCCTATTGGATGAAGATATTTAGAACCCTTATCACCTTAGACACGAATTATATAAGTTTGGGACCTTTAGAATCCGAAAATAATTGAATAATAATGTAACATTTCAATCTTTCCAAAAGAGCCCCTCCTCTCCACTTATAAAGGCCCCCGCCTCTCCCACCTTATTCACACCATCAAGCCATTTGGCTCGGCCAACCTATGCCCAAATACTCTCCCAACTTCCTCCTATTACTCCTAGAATCCTCAATTTGGCCATAACTCTTCTCAAGGAAGCCTTTGGCTCAAATCGAAAAGCGTTACCCGATTTTGAGGTAATGTCTTCTCTAATGTTGTTTTGTTTTGTTTTTCTTCTCCAACCACCTAAACTATTTTTATTCATTTCTTTTGTAACAACACCAGTATCCTCAATATACTAGGATGTTGTTATAATATGGATTCGAGCTACACTTACACACACCTTCATCTAATGGTTAAAGAACATACAGTTTCTGTGGATGGTGAATTTCTGCCTCACGAAACGATGATTGTTCAACACTCATATAACACCTTCAAAGGTGGCCATTAATATGTCACTATTTTTATATATGATATATAATATGTTTATGTTTTACTTATTCTTCTGTATTTCTCATTTATGGCATACTTTATGATTTCCATTATGGGTAAAACGCGATAATTTCATTTTAGGAAGTGCGGACTACCGCCCCCTCAAAGTGATTTGAATCGTTAATGCCATATGTGGGATGTATAAAGGATGGAGTAAATGGTATTATACACTATATTATACTGGAATTATATTATACATTTATATCATTATGATTTCATTCCATTAAATATGAAATTTAAATGAAAGTAGCGTTCATGCGTACGTACGGCTTACCGTCTCCATGAACGGTGCATTTCATTTCTTACCTCTAAATGTTACGTAATATTATAAATGAATGTATATACTGGATATATAAGATATATATGACATCTAAATCATGAATATAATTCTGGAGATAATGGATATTCTACCACATAAACAACTTGTAATTATAAGAAGTTTATTTTTGACTCAAGTTGCAAAGATCGACAAAACGACCGTTATTAACTTAAATAATTACATAATGTTCATAACATTGTAATAAGTGATATAAAAAGGATAATGAAATTGAAAATGGTTCTTAATGAGGTATATATTAACTCTAGTTTATTATTCAGGAGGTTAAAGAACAGTTGAGTCAAGTCAGACACGAGGTAAGGGAATTTCTTAACCCAACTTCCATTCTTTGGGTTAATCTCCTACTTTCAAATTATGTCATGATATTATTATGTCCAATTTTGTATTTTTACTTTCTTTATGTGTACCTATAGTGAATACACATAATAGATCTATTTTATTTTAAAAATAATCTTTTTAAGGGCTTCGTCTCAATCCCCTTTAATTGAGGCATATTTGGTTTTATACACAACTTTCTTTTATACGCTGTATAAACCCCTTTGACTTTTAAGTTTATTAAAAAGGAATCTTTTTTATACGAAACATTTACTAAACGACAAAAGGGAATGTTTTTGTCGTACGTATGCGGCGACAATGACTTCTCCGCCACTGTGACCACTATTTGAGTTTCGGCTTCCTCTACAAGCCATACCCTTTTTTTAATGAAAAATAAATACCATGTTATACTTTTCTTTTTTTTTTGGTATTGAAAATGGTTTTGAAAGCGTTTTTATTATATCAATGTGTTGTATTGATATCTTGTGATTGAAATGTGGAAATGTTATGTTTCCTTTATGCATGTTTTATGTGATACGATTATGTTATGGTTTATGATATGTTTAAACCTATTCATATGAGGAATGTATTGGACTTAATAAGTGACGGGTGGAGCCCGCTATAGCTCCTCGATGCATTGGTAGGTATCGTGAGACAACTAGACGTGGAATAGGCCGAGGCCCTTTCCCAATTTGATTTATGGTTTTGGTCGAGGCCTTAATCATTTTAGACGTCTTGGCCGAGGCCTTGACAAAATGTTTCAGAATGTCTTGCATTATACATTCCCTCATTATGAAAGTGGTTATTGATATTGCATGTGATTATTCGACCAGTAGAATATCCATGTGAAGAAATGAATGACATTATCTCATTTTACTTTTTCCATATTAATTTGATGTTCAAGTTTAAAAGTATTTTGTTTTAGTTATACATTGCCTTACATGTTTATGTTTATTTATGAAAGCTTCCGCAATATTGTTATCCTTACTGAGCATCTGAGCTCACCCCTTTCAATGTTTTAATATTTTCCAGGATGTGAAGAAGTATTTTATGAATGTCCTGCAGGGATAGTCAGAAGAGGATATGAGTGTGGACTATGAATACTTTGTTATTAGTTTTTCACTTTATGATGTAATGTAAGACTTATGAATGTATCTAGTGTTTCCAAGGCTACTAAACTAATCGGTCTTTCGAGACTTGATCTTTTATGATCATGCCAATGTTACGAAGTAATGCACCGGCTCTGGGTAGCTGGGGTCGGGGCGTCACAGTTGGTATCAGAGGCAGTTTAGTACTAACCTTGGAAGCTAGATTTAGATAAACTCTGATTAGAGCACATAGCCCAAAGATAGACTTTGAGGATTAGTATAGAAGAACTTCCTAGAATTTTGGTATTATAGAGATGTTATGAGTTTTCCGAGAAATACATCCCTGTCTGGATACGAGCAGGTAGAGGCGGCTCTGGCACAGATGTACCTAGGGGTAAAACCCGAAAACAATGCTCTGAGCTAGGCTCGAACGGTAACTGGTGCATGACAACGGGCCTTGCTGCACTCTTGGTTACGACACTCCCGGGGGATATGCTTAGTATAATTCCCATTTTCTTTAAAAACCACTATGAAGGGTTACGAGTATATACTTCAACAAAGATTTTTTTTTATAATTATGGATTATATCCATAATTAGTTCAATTTATGTTAAGTGGTTTACAAGTACAGAATTATGTATTTTGATTCATAAACTAATCCAGTTTATGCCATTATTTAGAAATGGTGCCTAGTGGAAGGAATGGAAACCATATCAATGCACGCACTCCGTGTAGGGATTTCTCTCCTGCTCAAGATAATTATGGTGGATCTAGTGATACAACTGGTGCTGATCAGCTTCTCACCGTACTGGGACAACTCACAAAGGTTATGAATAATAACCTTACTCGTATGGAGCACCCTGATCCGCAACGTGGAGGATCAATGTTATATCGATTCATGAGGAAACAACCACCAACGTTCAATGGGAGTACAAATCCCTTAGTAGCCGTGCAATGGATAAATTCCCTAGAGAAAATATTTCAGGCTTTGGGGAGCAGTGAAAGGGAAAAAGTTATCATTGCAGTTTACTGCCTCACTGGAGATGCTGATCAATGGTGGTCATTGATTCAAAACATGAAGGAAGATGATGAAGTATCGAATATGGAATGGAGGGAGTTCAAAGAGCTTTTCTTAGAAAAATACTTTCCTCGTGACCATCGAGAAGATATGGAAAGGCAATTTCTGAGTCTAAGGCAGAAGGAGGATGAGAATGTCGCAAAGTATGAGGCTAACTTTACAAGGTTAGCAAGGCATGCTTCTGATTATATACGTAACCCAAGAAGTAAGATTGATCGTTTCTTTGATGGGTTAAAACCATTTCTCCGTCAAGCTTTAGTGTCACAAACCTTCTCATCATACGAAGATATTGTCTCATGTGCTATCAAGACAGAAAAGGAATTCTCTAAGTCTTATGACAACAAAGTAAATCAAGAGAAGAAGAGAATGGTGGAACAAGAAACAGATAAAGGGAAAAAGGGAAAGAAGGATTTACCATTATGTGATAGTTGTGGGAAGAATCACCCCGGTGCTTGCCTAAAAGGAATGGGAGTTTGTTATAAATGTGGAGAAAAAGGTCACCAGGCGCGTGATTGCAAGGGAAAGAAAGAGGCTATCAATGTTGAATGATACAATTGTAGAGAAATGGGTCATTATGCAAATGAATTTCCTAAGAGTCAAGGAAAATTACCTCAGAAAAGGCCAAGGGATCAAGGCCAATCTTATGCTGTGACTACAGTTGAAGCGGAATAATTATTGTATTTGTGTTTTTGGACTCAAGAACTAGATTATGGTTATAAGAATAATGTGATATATATATAAGGATTGTACTGAAGTACATGTTGTTTTCATTAAGGATTTAATATGATGAAGGTAATCATATTTTTAGTATGTGACAATAGGAGAAACTTTACTTTGTTTGGGGAATCTGAGGTTACAATTGATTTTGGAATTTAACGACCCTTTGAAGAAAGTCTGGACGGAGGTATTTTGGATAACTATAAAGGTTGGAATGGATTAAGTTGATCTTTGGATAGTATTGTTTAAGGTTAAAACATTTATGATGATTATTTTTGGAATAGTATAGTACTATATTTTTAGGAAAAGGACAACCTGCAGGGTGGGGCATAACCCGTCGCGTCGGACAAAGCAGCAGGAATCGAACCCACAACCATAGTGCGACAGGCCTTTATTTCCTACCACTAGCCTACAGGAAGTCCCTGGTTATTACAAAATAATTTTACTAATCTAAATTGTATGTGTTAACATTTGGAACCTTATACAATTAGGAAAAGTATAATATTTTTGGGTTCTATTATCTTTTTGAGTGAAAGGTGAGTTGAAGGTTGAAACTCTAATTGTCAGGCATAAATATATATATACCTATCTGTTATTCAATGAATAAATTAATTCTTAAACTTTAGTAAAGGGATATTAAAACCAAAAAATGCGTTATCCTAATACCTTATGTCTTGTTGAACTGATGATATTTTAAATCAACATAGATTGAAGGCTTTGAGGCCCTCAATTTGACAGTTGATTGTGATTGATGACCTCAATCACTCCCTATGAATATTTACGTTTTTCCTCCAATTATATGTCTCTAATTGCCAGAAATGTTCTCCTAATCGAGATCATAATTGGGTGGTGACTTTTTCATTTCCCTTTCCCTCTTATTAAGGCGAAATTTTATTAACCTTATTTCCGATGTGGGTTTTCCACAAAGGTATTTTCTATTTTCAACCTCTTATTTTCAAAGAAAAATATCAAATTGCGAGGACGCAATTTATTGAAGGAGGGGAGAATGTAACACCCCGAGATTCCACGATACGCCTCTCTTTCAATAATGCAATAGCTTGCATTGTACGCAAGTTCGAGTTCTAAAACACCGCGACTAATCAAAGTGGCCGTTATGAATAGTAATAACCACCTTTTAAAATTATATAAATTTTATATTTCAAAATGGACTTTATTTTTTGTATTCGTAATATCGAAATTAGCCTATGTTGAATTTTTGGTATTTTTCTGAGAACTTCTAATTTTTTATGAATAGTGAAAATTACTTAAAAACAACTTTTTTAATCAAAATAATTTATAGTGATAAATTATACTATTTAGTGTTTTTAAAGTATAATTAGAATATATTTTTACCATTTTATCCAATGGTGGTCATTAGAATTAATTTAATATTGAAATTGGACATAAACAATTGCCAATCTTTTGATATAAATTGTTTCTTAAAAACACGCTATTTGTTGTAACAACGGGAATTAATTATAAAATTAATTAATGCAACTTATATGTTTGAATTTTGTAAAATATACATCATTTTTGAATTCGGAATATCAATTATAGCTTAGGGTGAAATTTTGGCTTTATTCTGAAAAACTTCAATTTTTGATGAATAGTGAAACCACTAAGTGGTAGTTAAATAACTGATTTTTTTCATTTAAATTAAATATTACCACTTCTGTGATTTGATTTTCAAAAATCAGACATACATGGTTGTCATTAAGAAGTAAAATGTGGTTCAATGAGATTAAAATAATTTTTGGTGAATAGTAACTTTCAAGTTCTTAATCGCGATTAGAGGTAATTAGTGTAGTTTAAGGTACAAATAATGTTTTAATAATATGAGATGAGCATGACACTTGTCCTAATCCTATTGGATGAGTCATGTCCGACCAAGACAACCCATGGGTCAACTTGGGGACCCCATGGAGCCACTTTAGTTGGAAAATGACATTAATATATATTTATTGACACAAACATGAGTTGTTTTACTAAAACAGTTTTTAATTGGGGTTACACAAGTCCAAATTTTGATTATAAATATTCATTAGAAAGATAAAAAGATTTCCTACATCATAGTATTTTTGTTATAATTTTTAGACATTAAATAAAATAAATTATTTATGACATCATTATGATGCGGCGATGACCTCATTATTTAACGATTTAAATAAAATGAGAAGATAATGAAAAATCCAAGGATTAAACTTGTCCAATGCCTATTGGATGAAGAAATTTCGATCCCTTATCACCTTAGACACGAATTATATAAGTGTGGTACCTTTATAATCCTAAAATCATTGTATAATAATGTAACATTTCAATCTTTCCAAAAGAGCCCCTCCTCTCCACTTATAAAAGGCCCCCACCTCTCCCACCTTATTCACACCTTCAAGCCATTTGGCTCGGACAACCTCTGCCCAAATACTCTCCCAACTCCCCCCTCTTACTCCTAGAAGCCTCACTTTGGGCAGAACTCTTCTCAAGGAAGCCTTTGGCTCAAATCGAAAAGAGTTACCCGATTTTGAGGTAATGTCTTCTCTAATGTTGTTTTGTTTTGTTTTTCTTCTCCAACCCCCTAAACTCTTTTTATTCATTTATTTTGTAACAAAACCAGTATCCTCAATATACTAGGATGTTTTTATAATATGTATTCTAGCTACACTTACACACACCTACATCTAATTGTTAAAGAACATACGGTTTCTCTGGATGGCGAATGTCTGCCTCACGAAACGATGATTGTTCAACACTCATATAACACCTTCAAAGGTGACCATTAAGATGTAACTATTTTTATATATGATATATAATATGTTTATGTTTTACTTATGCTTCTGTATTTCTCATTTATGGCATAGTTTATGATTTCCATTATGGGTAAAACGCGATAATTTCATTTTAGGAAGTGCGGACTACCGCCCCCTCAAAGTGATTTGAATCGTTAATGCCATATGTGGGATGTATAAAGGATGGAGTAAATGGTATTATACACTATATTATACTGGAATTATATTATAAATTTATATCATTATGATTTCGTTCCATTAAATATGAAATTGAAATGAAAGTAGCGTTCATGCGTACGTACGGCTTACCGTCTCCATGAACGGTGCATTTCATTTCTTACCTCTAAATGTTACGTAATATTATAAATGAATGTATATACTGGATATATAAGATATATATGGCATCTAAATCATGAATATAATTCGGGAGATAATGGATATTCTACCACATAAACAACTTGTAATTATAAGAAGTTTATTGTTGACTCAAGTACCAAAGATCGAGAAAACGACCGTTATTAACTTAAATAATTACATAATGTTCATAACATTTTAATAAGTGATATAAAAAGGATAATGAAATTGAAAATGGTTCTTAATAAGGTATATATTAACTCTAGTTTATTATTCAGGAGGTTAAAGAACGGTTGAGTCAAGTCAGACACGAGGTAAGGGAATTTCTTAACCCAACTTCCATTCTTTGGGTTAATCTCCTACTTTCAAATTATGTCATGATATTATTATGTAGAATTTTGTATTTTTACTTTCATTATGTGTACCTATAGTGAATACACATAATAGATCTATTTTATTTTAAAAATAATCTTTTTAAGGACTTTGTCTCAATCCCCTTTCATTGAGGCATATTTGGTTTTATACACAACTTTCTTTTATACGATGTATAAACCCCTTTGACTTTTACGTTTATTCAAAAGGAATATTTTTTATACGAAGCGTTTACTAAACGACAAAAGGGAATGTTTTTGTCGTACGTATGCGGCGAAAACGACTTCTCCACCGCCGTGACCACTATTTGAGTTTCGGCTTCCTCTACAAGCCATACCCTTTTTTAATGAAAAATAAATACCATGTTATAATTTTCTTTTATTTTGGTATTGAAAATGGTTTTGAAAGCGTTTTTATTATATCAATGTGTTTTATTGATATCTTGTGATTGAAATGTGGAAATGTTATGTTACCTTTATGCATGTTTTATGTGATACGATTATGTTATGGTTTATGATATGTTTAAACCTATTAATATGAGTAATGTATTGGACTTAATAAGTGACGGGTGGAGCCCGCTATAGCTCCTCGATGCATCGGTAGGTCTCATGAGACAACTAGACGTGGAATTGGCCGAGGCCCTTTCCCAATTTGATTTATGGTTTTGGCCGAGGCCTTAATCATTTTAGACGTCTTGGCCGAGGCCATGACAAAATGTTTCAGAATGTCTGGCATTATACATTCCCTCATTATGAAAGTGGTTATTGATATTGCATTTGATTATTCGACCAGTAGAATATCCATGTGAAGAAGTGAATGGCATTATCTCATTTTACTTTTGCCATATTATGTTGATGTTCAAGTTTAAAAGTCTGTTGTTTTAGTTATACATTTCCTTACATGTTTATGTTTATTTATGAAAGCTTCCGCAATATTGTTATCCTTACTGAGCATCTGAGCTCACCCCTTTCAATGTTTTAATATTTTCCAGGATGTGAAGAAGTATTTTATGAATGTCCTACAGGGATAGTCAGAAGAGGATATGAGTGTGGACTATGAATACTTTGTTATTAGTTTTTCACTTTATGATGTAATGTAAGACTTATGAATGTATCTAGTGTTTCCAAGGCTACTAAACTAATCGGTCTTTCGAGAAATGATCTTTTATGATCATGCCAATGTTACGAAGTAATGCACCAGCTCTGGGTAGCTGGGGTCGGGGCGTCACATATTGAGTATAGAATGATTTTTGTGCAGAGATTTTTATGGATATTAAAGGACCAGATGTCATAGATGTCTATATATCTAGTCATCTTGATTACAGATGGACTAGCTGGTTCCAAATCACTAATCTTTCTTGGGAATAGTGCATTCTAGATCTAATATATCTCTTATCCTTCCATTTCTTGATAATGATAACAAAGGCAATACATTTTTCTATATGAATGTATATATGTATGTTGCTTTATGAGATCAATTGAAATAGACATTAGAATTAAAAATTGGTAATCTGTGGCTTCTCCACATTTTAAGGTAGAGTGATACTTCTTTCACACTAGACTCTTTAGCATAAAAATTAAGAAGAAGGGTTTCTATAATGTATATTTTCTGCTCATGGAATAATATAATGATTAATATCCTATACCAATCCTATAAATTCAATACAATGAGATGATTATCCCTCTCTAGTATGGATTGCATTGATATAGTATAAGTTATTTTTTTCCATTTCTATAATAAATATGAGTATAATTTTTTTACTTTATCTGTATTAGAAAATTGGATAAGTATTTCTCAATATATTAATTTCCCATAATTTTATCATAACAGAATAGTTTTCACCATTGGTTTCGGAATACTCCATCGCATGGATATTTTTGTAGAAAGGATTGCGACACTCCCTTTTATAACCTAGACCTTGGCTATGCAGATTACCCAAAATAGAATAGGTAGCCATAACTTTCCAACTACGTTAACTCATAGCTCTTTGATCCATTGAGTGGACTCCCCAATCATGAAATTTGAGACTCAAATTTCATCAATACTTTCCTCTAAAATGGTATTTAACAAAATGATTTCATTAATTTCAATACCAATATGATTATGTTGGCCTAAAACCCTCATTATAATTCCATAATAAAAGTTATTGTCTATACATTGGCCACACATAAACTTAATTATATAAATTCATTCTTATTCATGTAATTAAAGGATTGTCTGATATAATATAATATTTAATTATTTTAATATATTAGTGTATAATTTTCCTAAAATTCACTTATTAAATTATATTTCAAACTAAGAGGATTTTAATTAAGTGATTAACCACGTCCAGATAAAACATTACTCATAATATAATTTATCATAATTTTATTTTTCATGCTTATCAGATAATTAATTTATGTGAACGAAAAAAGAATACATAAATAAATTAACCATGTTACTTGATTTAAATAAAATAATAAAAGTTGTATGTTCATCATTTTCTCTGATGGTTAGTATTTTTAGTGGATTATAATCCAACCATTGACTATAGGGAAAACTATGTTAAATTTTAACTTGGTTTGTTCCGTAACACTCAAAAAATGATCAAGTGAAACATTTGGATTGGTTTCAACTGTGCTCTATAAATGAACCATTTTCACTCTCCTACTGTCTCCATTCATTACATAATATTTTCTCAAATGAAGTTAAGGGGAAAAATATTGTTATAAGGTTTCTCATAAAAGAAACTATGGGCACACATGACTGCGTAATGAGAGGAGGGGAAAAATGCATGCCATAAATTGATTTTAGTAATAATAATAATATATTAAATTGAAATGAATCACATAAATAGGTATTTCCCAACCTCATGTTCATCAACAAAGATGAAATGAAAATAAATTTTCAATCCATCTAGGGTGCACTTCATTCATTCATTAATTAAGATAAAACACCATGTATTATTATAAATAATTATATAATTAATGAATTGATTCAATTTATATTAATTACATCCAAAAATTATGGAAATGTTCCTCATCAAAAATTTGAAACAAATTAATGAAAGAAATTTTATTTAAATTTTAATAAACCACACATGTGTATTTTGAGGAAACACCGTGTACACTTACAAAGTACTAGTCATGGTCCATCAAATGTGTATCACATGGAATCCAATATACATGTCATGGAACATAAATAAAAAGAATTAAATATCAATAAATTATATACCGAGACATGTAATTTACATAACATGTAATTCTATTAACACACATAGAGTACACTACAAGAAAAGACTATATATAGTCTGAATATTGTAATTTAACTTGAAAGCAAGTTTACTGTATAATTAGAAATCCTCTAACTTGAAATGTAATCTTAATAAATTATTCAAGGAAAATTTACTATTACTTTTAATTAGATAATTTGTTTTTTATTTCCATGTAAAATTAATCACATGAGGTATGATAAGTTA
This sequence comes from Viscum album, assembly GCA_963277665.1. Taxonomy (NCBI): domain Eukaryota; kingdom Viridiplantae; phylum Streptophyta; class Magnoliopsida; order Santalales; family Viscaceae; genus Viscum; species Viscum album. The sequence goes on along the minus strand of OY728159.1, from coordinate 117,538,013 downwards.
CAATATGTTTACATTGGTCTATAGCCCATGTAGAATATTTTCCCCATGATTTAAACACATTCCCAAAAACTAGTGATGATTTTTTCTATATATGTTTCTGATATAAATGACCTATATACTAGCTAAATTTCATGTTTTGTCACTGTTTCATGGGTTTTTAGTCATCATGTCATGTAACAGATGAAATAATGGCCATGAGCAACCATGTTTTCTATCAAAAAATGCATTTACTACATGAAATGTATATGAGTTATGCAATGTGTTGTCTAAAAAACTGTATGTCAGACTGGCTTGGTAAACATGTGTTGTTCATTATATATATTATATGTGTTTTTTGTTTCATGAATATTTATTTTTATCCTAGTATTTCATAGTGTATATAACATTTGTACACATCTTGTATTAACAGGGTATATCCCATATAGTTTTTTGGAATCTAGATAAAACCCTTGGAACCTCATGATAGAGTCTTTAGATGTTCTTCATCTGAATTTAAAATTTCATGGTTTAATAAGTGATAAAACTAATGTAATAGAAGTATTATATGTTCATATTAAAAAAATAAATAAATTATAAATTAAAATAGACCAAAACTTTATATCATTGGTTAATAATTAATAATTAATTAATTATTTATTATATGATTTCTCTAATACGACTTGATGGTTTTGGGAATAACATAAACAAATATTAGTTATAGATAACTCCACTTTGTTCCTTAATATATGAATATTTTGAGATAGACCTGATAAATAATTCCATGTATAACATAACTAAATCAAATTTTAATTGACTATTATGTTGGGACCAAGAAGGAATGATCATCAAATATAATTTATAATATATTTATTCTAGATAGAAAAATATCTTGTATTAAAAATAATTCTTCAATGATAAATCTATTATTATATTTACATTATACCATCATTACATCATCGAACTCAAGTGTATATTCCATCTATAAGTGATCCACAAGAACACCATAAACCATTGATCACCATCTTAGGATTTTCCAAGTACTATCATAAAAGATCCGAATCCTTGTATCATCACTCATTGATTGCCACAAGAATTTATTTTGGTGGAAGGACTCTCTTTATTCACTCTCTATAATCAATATGATATTGGGGGAGGATTCCTATCCATAATTTATATTATTCTAGAATATGATATTTCAAGAGATTGATATTATTTTCTAGAACTCATTATGCACATTGATTATAATGTCTAGGGAATTATTGAATGTTATAAACATATTTAAATAGATATAGAATTATAGAATAATAATTTCACATGGGCCCTTGTAATTATCTTAGTCCCTACTAAAATCCTTGGATATATAATAATAGTATTGTTATTATTTTTTGATTGGTGATAAAATAAAGAATAATGTAAATATTATTTCCATAAATAAATTTATTAATATTTATTAAAATAATATTCAATATGCCCTTCATCACCGGACCACTAAACCTGGCCTTCATATCATCGTTAATATTTATCAGGCCTTAAATAATTGTTATTTAAAAAAATCACTACATTATTCTTAATAAATAAATTAATATTCCATAAAATAAAATAAAATATAAATATTTATTAATTATTTAACTCAAAAACATTCCATTGAATAACTAGTGAGAGAATGTACCTTCCATCAAATAAACAAGAATAATTATTAAACAATAGAAGGGAATAATATTAATCCAATATTTTAAATTCAAATATAATATATCTACGGCTCTATATGCACTTTTTTATGACCCTCGAGGACTCTTTATTAGTGGAATTGGGTAAAATAACATAGATTACAAGGTTAGCATATAACAACACACTATGAAATCCATAGAGAAAGATGTTAATATTTCAATTCCCTACAACCTCATTGAAAGTTAACCACATTTAAAAAAACCTCAAAAGGTTATAATTCTATACTATGTGTGTTTTCTATTAATGTGACCTTGATTCATTTGTGAGAGATACCAATATAGTATTATCAAAATATAATGTGATATAGTATTTACTACTTGGAACAAAATCAACATCATGGGAAAATTTATATTCCCAAATAGACTCATTAGCTCAATTAGAAGTTGTAATATACTCAAAATCTATTATAAAATCTATGAAAACAATCTACATATAAATTTTCTAGACCAATTATTTTTATTGAGACTATAGGCCTATAATAATTGTGACTTCAGGCCTTAATGATCTATGTAAAATCATGATTTTGTATAAACCTTGATGATTAACTTAATATCTCAACTAAATACAAGGAATATATCCTTAGTTCACATTATATACCCAATGTTACACCATAAAATTTTATGATAAATTTATCTTTAATTACATTTTATTTCATTTATAGATTTCTTTACACATAATATGAAGATTAAATAAACCATTATATACTATTAAAATATTATTATTTAATGATAATGAAATATCATCGCATTTGGATTAGTATGTATGAATGATATTAAAAATATTATAAAAGACATGTATAAATGTTTCATTTAATAAAAATGTGTTGATTAATTATTTGTAAATAATCACTCAAAGGTTGGTAAAAACATTTTATGCTCTAAAAATATGTTTTCTTGAAAAATGGGTTTTGCTGCATTTTATGAATGTATATTATAATTAATATTTAAATATTTTAGATATTTAATTTAAAAAAATTAAATAACTTTTAAAATCAGTATATTAAAATTATATTTGGATGATTTTTTTGGAATTTTATTAAAAAGATGATTTTTGGGTGAATAATGTAAATAACTTTTATTAAAGAAAAATATATATTATTTTCAATTATTTTTAAATACAATGTTATATATATATTGGTTTCGAAACATCATTATTTTAATTTTTTAAAATATAAATCCATATTATACTCGATCTTAGTTTAAAAAACATTTTTACTTAAAAATAATTTTTTAGAAAATTATTTCTTATCACGTTTTGAGGAATTATTTTAAAATAATTTTCTACCACTTATAGTAATTGAATCATATAAAATTGATTCTATATTTTGTATCATAATAATGAATATTATTTAATAACCTCAACTAAAATTGAGGTCATAATTAATTGTAAATATAGTAAAAAACTTTCACCCTAGTAAAAATGTATGTCGGGTCAACCAAGTTTAAAAGTAAGTGATAAGGCAAAACAAATTTCATTTTAATTATTATTTTATGAGTTTATATTGATCTTTATCACCATATTCAAAATATTGAATTTTTTTCGTCACCTTTCCTTTAAAATGACTTAATAATATTTGAATCCTTTAATGATTCACTGTGCGAGCCTCCCCCACTTATAAAAGGACAACCCTCCTCTCTCTTATTTATAACAATTTCAGCCTACTAGACAAAATAACTACCAAATTATCTTATAATGTTACCTATAATTGAGTTCTAGGTTTTATTATTCATTAAATACTATCCCAAGGGTCCTTAAGAAGGGATCTAAAGGATGTTTCATTAAGAGAGTGTACTCATTTTTACACCCTATTTCAAATATATTTATTTTTATAATTCCACTAAATATGTTATAATCATACTAAAATAAATACTAAAGAATTTTAAATATAATAAAATGTTATTATTATTATATTACTTCCATTTTATATCTCTTTTCCATCATATAGAATCGGTAAACATCGCTCGTGCATATGTACGACTTACCATCTCCACAAAGCTGTGTCATTCATTTTTAATCACCATTTTACATGGATGGTTATAAAGTTGTAACTAAAAAATATATATTATATTAATGAAATAATTATTTTCCATGAAATATATTATATCATTTTCCCTTTTACCCTCCCACTCATTAAGAAATGATAACACCCCTCTTGCATACATGTGGACTACCACCTCCATAATGGGATGTGATCTATTTTTCATGCCCACAATTCATGGATTATATTAAATATGTATTTAATGACTATATATATATGTGATATTTATATAATTATTAAAATTATATATACTATGAAATCACGATAAAGATGCATGTACTGAAACCACAAAACTGAAACATACATGAAAAATGATATAGTTTACACTGTAATATGATAATTGTAATACAAAATTATTAATGAATATGATATGGACTATTATAAGTGGATTATATATGATATTATAAGTATTTATATGGAATTATATCAGATTATACTAAATATAAATTAAAATATTTATTATTTTATGTTCACTTACAAGGTATGTCAAAGTTTAGGTAAGAGATTTACAATCTCATTTCATTTCGGGAATGTTTATATTTAGGTTTCCTTTTGGAAAATTATATGATCCTAATATATTAATCCCAATATATTTTCTTCTCCTCTATTTATTTTTTATATTAAATATTTATCCATTTATTCTCTTATTGGTTTAATAATTAACAATTAAGTTATATGTAAGGGTCTTTCTTTGAAAAATAATTTTTGAATGATTTATTTCCAATTTTTTTATATTCAAATTTCATATTTTCTCTTAAAAGTTTTCAATAACGTTTTTATTACTCTATAAAGATTTATTAAATTTATTTTTAAACATTATTTAATTTATATAATATTTTTAAAATGAATCTTCTTTCCCTTTTCCGAATGAGGTACTTTTTACCAAAAGTGTGAATGAAATATTTATTTTAATGTACACCACATGGATGATTTTTTCCACTATCATGAATAATAATTGCATTAAGGATTAATTTTTTAGTTTACATAATTATTTTTTTTATAATTCCTAACATTTTGTAAACTTTATATTTTAAATAAGTGATATCAAATTGAAAAGGGTATTTTACACAAGAAATGATGTTGTGATATTTTAAATGAATTTTTATCTATGAAAACACTTATTGATGTTACTGGGGATATTATCGAGTGATACCAACATTATTATATCTACTAATGGTTTATGATGATATTATATTGTATTTCTACACTCTCGACTCAATATGGATAATTTTTGGCTTATAAGGAATTTTGAGAATGGATTTTATTTTTTATTCACAATATGAGGAATGCATAGGATGCACATGTGATGGGTTGTCCATTTAATATATTACCAATATATAAATTGGTATGTATTACAATACAACACAAATGGAATAATATTTTATATGTGTATTTTGTTTACTCTATCCCATTTAGTAAGAAAGATGTCATGGTTGAGCGGCCATGATGGAAAGATTCTTGATATGTTGGTTGATAGGCCTTGATCTTGAATATAAAAAAATACCTTCCATTATTAATAATTCAGTTTTCAATATTAATGTGTTTCCTATTTTAATTTTAGGCACGAATTCTCATTAAACACAAGATTTTTATTGAATATAATGTGTTTTGATTATCGACTCAACTGTGTTGATTGTGCAATTTTTACTTATTATATATTCCACTGTATATAACCCTTACCAAGCATCTGAGATCACCCTTCACTTTTTTCCTAACCCTAGGATATTAAGAAGGTTTTTATGAATGATATCATGGATTCAATAATTTTTCTTTTTTATCTAATGTTTTATATTTCCAATGTAATATGGTAATCATGTATGTGTATATTTTTAAAAAACATCTAAACTAATTCATCATACATGGTGAGATCCCGTATATATTATAAAAATTTAATGAAGTGAACACTAAATTTTTGTTACTAGAGTTGGGTAGTTATAGACAGTATCATAGGAAATTTTTTGTATAAATTTTGAGAACTATATATTAAATTAACATAGATAACATGATAAATATGGTAATCCCTTTCGGTAATTGGGATCTTTTACCATTATAGTGATTTTTATTTTATTGATCAATATTTATGATGATTATGAGCTAACTCGATGTGTTCCATTGTTTAGTGGTAGTGAATGATAGAAGAAATGGAATCAACACCCATTTTCTATTTAGAGATTGACCTATTGACATAGACAATATAGCTTGTATTGGAACTATGATGATCTTGTCCATATTAGCGATGGCCACTCAAGTTACAATGAATAACCTTTATCATATATTGAAACTATTTTTTCTATAGTTTCATTCACATTGGTGGATTTCTTCAAATGAGATATGCCTCCATATTGTTATGGAAATTACAATCCATTTGAAATTAAACAATTAATTAAGTCCCTAGGATGATTCTGTAAGTAATGAAAATGCAACGGTTATTCTGTAAGGGTATTGATTTAATGTAGATGCCAATCAACGTTGGTAAAAGATAATGAAAAAATAAAAATAGTGGAATATAGAACTTTTAATGTGATTTTATTCAATAAATACATCGCTCATGAATAGAGTGCTAAAATAGAGAGGTAGTTCCTCATTTTAAATAAGAAGGAACAAGAAGGTGTAGTAGAGTATGATGATAACTTTACAATATTATCTAGGCATGTTGTGGACTACATACATATTATAGAAATTAATATTGACTGATTCATGATAGGATTAATTCAATTATCCAAAGGTAACTACTTTCTCAAACATCATCATCATATGATGATATAGTATCTAGTACCATCAATATAGTGAAAGAATATTATAGGTTTTATTTATTTAAGGGAATTTTAGAAAAGAAGGTTCTAGTTGGGAATAAAAAATAGTAATACAGAAAAGAAGTAGATTGAGAGGATGGTATTTCCAAAATTTAATAATTATAGAAAGAAACACCTAGGTACTTGCTTAATTATAATGAGAGTATGTTTCAAGAGCATAGAATGGGTTTATATGGCTGTTTAATGCACGTAAAATATAGAAACTACTACCATAAAATACCTTAAATGTAATGAGATAGAGGATTTATTTTAAAAAATATCCCCACATTTAGGAGAAATTAGAAAAGAAGAATCCAATGAGAGAAGGATGAGTTAATGTAATTACTATATCTGAAGTGCATGTTATAGGGGAAATTGCGAATGATACACTTATCATCCACTATATAACTAACATTTTTTATTTGATTTCGGTTCTCCCTCTCTATTATATTTATGGAATTTTGTAGGGGTAGAAAATCACCACCTAAATGATTAGATGTTGAGTTGGCAGTGAAAAATAATAATGCTATGGTGATCACATCCCAATTATATAGCTCTTTTTCAATAGATGTTTATAGGAATATAATTCCTTCAAATATTTTTATTCTTCCTCTTATTGAATTTGATGTGATTTTGGACATGGATTTGATATTTCTATATATTTCCCCTATCAATTTTTGAGGAACGAAATATAAATTTGATATTATCAAACAACCATAATTTTTTATCAATGCAAGTATGTACTTTAACTAACAAAAGAAATTAAATTCATCATATGTGTTTTACTAAATATAAATAAGGGATATTTTTTAAGATTTTTGTAGAGAAATACAAAATTGGAAATTTTATTTTTTTGGGAATATTTTGATGTATTTGTTAATAGATTACCTTTTCTTCCCAAAAATTATGAATTTGAGTATTCAATTTAACACATATTTAGTGATAATCATATTTCAAGGACACCATTTATAGCGTCCTTGTTTGAGTTAGAGTAATTGAATATAAAACACCAAGAGAATCTAGATAAGGGATTCATTTAGTCTAATGCTTCATCATGGGGTGCACCTATTATTTTTTAATAATAAAGATGGATTAATGGAAATTTTAACTGATTACTGGGAACTTAATAAGATCAATGTTAATAATAAGTATCCCTTACCCCGTACTGATAATCTCTATGATCAATTAGTAGTAGCTCAATATTTATACAATAACTATTTGGATATGGATATCATTAGCTAAGGGTAAAAAAAGATACTCCTTTGATAACCTTCTGTACAAGGTATGGTCATTATAAATTTATTGTAATTTCACTTGGAGTTACCAATGACCCTGTTTTATTTATGTTTTTAATGAATAGAGTGTTTATAGATTATATTGATCAGTTTTTGGTTGTAATATAGATGGAATTATTATATATTCAAAGGGAAAAGATGAACATTTTCAAGTTTTATTGAGTACCTAGTTGAAGTATAATCTATATAAGAGATTTAACTAGTGTTATTTTTGGCAATAACATTCTAATATTTATGTATTATAAATTCAAGAGAGGGTATATCGGTGGATCATTCTAGGACATATGTTATTTAAAAATGGACTAGACCAACCATGATGATTGAGATACATGGTTTTATTGGGTTTTTAGGATAATACTTATGTTTAGTGATAAATTTCTCATGGATATCAAATCCACTAAGAATGTTTACCTGAAAGGGAGTCATGTTCTTATGGATAGATGAATGTTGGAATAACATCAATGAAATTTAGAGAAGTTTGTTCATCATGATTGTGCTAATACTACCATACCACAAAGAAGGGTTTGTGATATACAATGATGCATCAAAGATGGAAATATGATTCTTACTCATAAAAAATGATATCGTTATATCTTATTCCTATATAAAATTATAAATTAATGAGTATAATTACCCAACACATGATTTGTAGTTGATAGTGGTAGTTTTTTCACTAAATATATAAAGGAATTATTGGTATGTTAAAAGGTGTGATATATATACTAATAATAAAATATCTAGGCATATATTTAAACATGATTTGTGGAATATGCGATAAGTATAATGGTTGGATTTTATTAAAGATTATTGTTTTTCAATACATTAACACCATAGGAAGGAAAAAATGGTGGCCATTGCTCTAAGTGGGAAATAACATGCCAGTTTTTCTTTGAAAAAGATGGAAAGATAAGAAATATTTATAAATTTTTAAAATATGTATATAGAAATATTGAAAAAATTAGGCATATCCCGTCTTTCCCATTTAAATTTTATACCATTCACCCACGAGAGGATTGGGAAACAATTAAATAAAGATGTTGAATTAATGAAGAAGGTGAAATTTTTTTACGAGTTCAACCATAACCATTATTAAATAATAATTTTCTTGTACTGAGTTTTTATTCTCTAAATACCAAACATGATGACGGATCTATTGGGTAATTCTCATAATCTATCATTCTCTATTCATTATTGATATACAAATATATATAAATATTTGAAAGAGTATTTCTGGTGGGATAAACTAAAAATGGATATTACATAGTATATATCTTGATTATTGATGTGTTAGTATGTTAAGGATGATAGATACTAATATAAGGGGATGTCAAAACCATTACCTATATAGGAATGGAAATGGAAAAACATTACCATGGATTTTATCATCAGACTACCCAAAATATCTAAAGGGTGCAATTCTATTTTCTGTTATTTCGATAGACATAGGAATTTAGTGTATTTTATTCTATTTGATAATATTTATCTCTTGAAAATATTACTCAATTTTATACTAATAATGTTCTAAATTTCAAGGAGTACCACTTAGAATCATTTTTTATCGGGACCCATGATTTACCTCAATGTTCTAGAGTAGTCTCCATTATTCTATAGATACATAGTTAAAACTCACTATTGACTATAATACTCTGATAGATGGTCTGTCTAAGTCGACCATTTAAGATATAGAATATATATTGAGAGATTTATCAATGTATTTCAATGGTGGTTGCTATAAAAATCTTCTTTTCTGGAATTTATATATAGAAATATCTTTTAGTTGAGGATTCAGGTGGATCCTTATATATCACTCTATGTTAGGATGTGTAGAACTACCATATTCTACGATGAAGTTGGAAAAAGATTCTATATGGATAAAATATATCTAAGAAAATGGTATTTCAGGTTAGATCCATTCGAAGACACATATGGGAATATTCGAGTCAACAAAAAATTTATGATGATAATCATTAACTAGATCTAGAGTTTGAAATTACTAAAAAAGTATTCCTGTGAATATATCATTATAATAAGGTTATTTTATTTATAAATAAAGTTTAGCTAAGTCCTTGATATATATTTTCCCTTCAAAATTTTCAATCATATTATAATGAAAGCTTATCTCAAGGTTCTTCCACCCAATATATCGAATTTTCATGACGTGTTCCATGTATCTCTGCTCACGAAGTACATATCTAATCCCTCACATGTACTATAATAAGAGGTAATAAAATTGAATAAAGATCAATATTATGAGGGAAATCTAATATATATTTTAGATCATTGAGAGAAAGTTCTATGAAACATGTTCACTCATCTTCTCAATGTTTTGTGGGGAAACCATAAATTTAATGAAGCTGTGTGGGAACTGAACAATGAAATGAGGATGAAATATAATTAGTTATTTATATAATAGATTTGAAAATTTAAGGGGTAAATTATTATAAGAGGGTATAATGTTACACACTAATATTTAATGAAATATTTATTTTTAAATTAAATTGATTTCATTGATATATTCCTCTACAAAAAAGTTACGAGTTTAAAAAAACCGCGATATATTATTAAATATCATTATTTAATGTGAAATCTATCTATTAAATATTTTATTTTTAGGTATGAATGGTATTAAATAAATTATAAAAATTTGTATAATGGTTTTAGTTAATAAAAATTTTCGGATTAATTCATAGGAAATAAGTAGTTGATTTTTAGTAAAGTCATTTTATGGTTCCAAATATGTTTACTTCAAAAATGTATTTTATTACATATTATGTGCATAAATTATAAGTAATTTAACCCACTTTTAGAAATTAAATTTTATAAAAAGGACATCACTTTTAGAATCGTCATATAAAAATTATCCAAGGGTGAGATTTTTTAAATTTTATGAAAAAGTCGGTTTTTTGGTTAATAGTGTAAATACATATTTTTAAAGGAAACCGTTTATTCATATCTATAATTTTCAAATCCCCATTTTGATTTGTATTAGTTTTAAAATTGTATTAGTTTATTAATATTAAAAATAATTTATTATACAGTATAAAGACCCCATCTCTGGTAACCCAAAGATGATGTATACTTTATTACATTATCATAAATATAATGGATCTCATGCTATATGATTGATTAGTTTATAAATAATGGAATCTAGATTCATTAATTATTCCCATATTACCTAGGAAATATAAAATACATAAAATAAGATGTATTCTTCTATCCATGATATAATTCATATTATCATTCTTCATATACTAATGAAAAAAATAAAAGGGCGATCTTAGATTCTTAATAAGGGTGACGTATAGTAGATGTTTTCATGTGTAAATAAGGAAAAGTCAATATGGGATGGTAGAAAACTATAAAAATGTAATTTAATCAATATAATGATCACGAAATGAATTCATGGATAATATTAATTAAATAATATAATGGATAATTAAATAATTTTATCATCAATGATTGAAAGGAATACTCTTGGATGTCATGTTCTCAAACTCCATGATATCTCAATCATGAAGAACATATACGATGAAATTTAAAATATGGGTAGGCTTACTCCAAAATTTATTTAATACTAGATTGCTGATTTATCACATTTGACATGTTGGTGTATCAATGTGTAATATATTACCAAGAACCACCTGTTTATGCATGTCTAATGCATTCCTCATATATCAAAAGCTTGATTAAATTCATAAATATTATGCCTTATTGTGAAATATCATTCATGAATAAAAATAGTATGGGTTATCAATAATTCTTGATTTTACTAAATAACATTCAAAGTAAGACACAATATGTGAAAATGGTAAACGATTTAGGCAATAATAATATCCATGATACAATGAATATGGATATTTACAAGAAATGTTATTTCCAATGAAAAATGATCATAAATATTTTAAATAGTTTTATATACAAAATATAAAATAAATTAGGTTCATAATAGGAATATAAGCCTCAATAAAATAAAATTTAGACTTATTCCCATTATAATGGTCATTCAATTGAAGTAAGAATTAATCAATGAATTAATTAAGTGTGAAAATGTAAATACACCTAATAAAAGTGAAAATAAGACACAGTGAAATTCAAATTTACTTCTCACATAATATTATCATGGCATAATCAACAATGAAGTCATATAAACCAATGAAATGAAATTGAATTAAAAAACCCCTCACAACAAGTTTGAATAGTCTCATAGGTGATCTAACCTCCAATATAATAAATTTTAATTTATTATAAATACATAATATTACAATAGTCATATATATAATATCATATATGACCCATTTACCAAATTTTATCAACTATTTTTTAATAATCATTTATTATTACCATTTTTGGGTGTTAACTACTATTTTTTCAAGTATGTTATAAGTCGGTAGTCTCGGTCCTCGTGAATTTATCATGGATCCAAAATTTACATAATTTTATTATATATATAAATATAATATAACTTCAATAATTTTATATTTATATTAATTTATATAATTTAGAGAGCAAAAAGGAATTACACTGTTCGTGTAGATGATAGGCCTTATATACACATGACCACTATGTTTACTTTTTGAAGGATGTAATAAATGAATGTTGAATAACAATTAATCTTTAAAATATCATTTAAATTTCATAAATGAAATAAATATCATATATAATTATTATTTCATTGTTTAAAACCATCCTTATAAATTGGAAATTAAAAAAGAATTGCAATGCTTTTTGGAGACAGTAAGTTGTTCGTACACCGTACAAATGTTTTCACTTTTTGAAGGGAGGAAAATAGATTTAATTTGGTTTAATGATAATTAAAATAACATATAATTATATTTATAATAATATATTGATGAATTATTATTGTAAGAACAACTAAATATTAAGTAGAATAAGAAATAAACATGGAAGACCTGATTAATAAAATTGTATTTACCTATATAGACTTTAATTATATCATCTATGAATGGACTTAGGGTTGGAATTATAGATTTAAAAGAACCTGTATAACATGGATAATGGTTTTTCAAAGAGTAATTTTCATGGTTAGCCTAATTTGGATGGATCATAGTGGTGTAAAAAAGAGAAATAAAAGGTGTCCTTTTATAATTAACGGTTGGTGAATTCTTAGAATCTCCAAAATTATTAAATTTATATAATATATTTTCGTGTAAAAATTGTTTAAAATTGATATAATGGGAATATATTATGAGTATATGTCAAAATAATCTTATAATAAAAAACTCTTTATGGGTTTTGTATTTTTTTCTCCCTTATCATTATGTTTTAACATCCGTTAAACCATTTAACAATTACAAAATAAAAATGTTTTCCAAACATTAAGGGTCATGGATGTTACCATATGAGAAAAAGAAACATAAATGGACCATGAATTATTGTTAACACCGTATTCCATTCATTTGACCAAAAATATGTTTTTATGCATTTTAAATCAATTGAATAAAATATTATTTAGTAAAAAATATTATCATTTTCAATTATGACACTACTAATTTAATATGACATTAAATACATTAATAAAAATAGTTAATTATATTATAATATTAAAAAAAATAAGGTTTTAATATATATCTATAAGAATTGTGTGAAAATTTAAAGAAGTAAAATTATATAACTTTTAATATTTTTAAAATAAATTATTTTGTTTTCTATTAATTGAATAAATACTCTATTGGTGTTGCTCATGATTTTTAGGTAATTATATAATAAATATGAATTATAAATAAATTAACAAAATTAATATTAATTAATTATTCGAAAAATCAGTATTAATATTCATTAGAAAATTTATTTTTCCATATCTGAACACAAAATATATTTTTAAATCTAAGAGAGTGACATTTTATAACTTCTTTTGATTTAAATATTATATATACTGTTTTCATAAACAATATGACATTAAAAAATTAACGTTTATGAGTAAGGTGATATAGATAGAATTTCATTTATCAAATAAAATTTATAACGAAAAATTAGGTTTTCAACAATTAGATTTAATCTAGATTTACTTGATATACCCGTAACTGAGCTCATAATTTTTTCCAAAGTTTCTATTTATATTGGCCAAAAATATAATGAAAATATTTTTAAAATATTGAAATCCTAATATAAAATTTATAACCAAATTTAAATTATTTAATTTATACAATTTTTGAAAATTTATTTAATAATAAAACCTAAAACGCAATGAAAAACAGTCTTTTAGAAAAATAACTTTTGAATTATAAAAATGTTTTTATACCAAATTCAATAATAAAAATTATTAAAATTAAATTAATTAGATTATTAATAACATAATAAAACACATTTTAATTTGATTTTTTAAATAACTTTTTATATTCTTCCTTGAGAAATGAATTTTTTATTAAAAACAATATATTTCACTTTTCATTGGAAAATAATTCCTTTTATAAATATCACAAAAATTCACTCTAAGATAATTTCTATATTATTATTTTAAAATTTAATTTAGTTTTATGAAAAATAATTTCTAAATTTGATAAAATTTATTATATCATTTTCTCATAAAAATCAACAAAAATTAGTTTTAGAGAAAACAAAATTTTGTAGAAGTAAATGAAATTATTAAAAAATTGAATGTTTATTTACTAAGAATTATTAAATAATTGTTATTGTAAATTAAATTCATATATAAATTTAATAAATTAATTATTCATATTCATAACAACCCATACTTTAGAAACATTGTTATTACTTCAGAATTGAAGCATACTTATTACAACATTTAACAAAACCATGAAAGGACCGTATAGGTATAGTGTCTTTAGAAACTGAGAAACATAAACAACTGGTTCATAAAGCAGCTACATTGTCTCCCATTTATTTCATCATATTTAGGGTCCCTTTTAGCATATCTTTCTTAATACTCTTCTTCCTGTCCTGTGGAAAAGAAAACATAAAAAAGGGTGAGCTCAAATGATCAGTAAGGGTAAACAAAGGAAATATCAATCATATCATATTTATAAGAACATAACATTTTGAAAATCTTATCCTACAAAAGAGATCATAATATCATGACATGGGATCAAATGTAATTGTGAAATATTATCCAAATAATAATAACATAAAACATGAAACTTTGTGACATACCCACATAGACATAGAGAATCATTTCTTATTAGTCAATACTCATTTCCAAGACTAGCATAGTGGACAAAGTCCATTTCTGAAACGAGTTCACTCCTCGTTTCAGTCTTGTATCACTGAACCATATTAACCTTCCATTCCAGCCATGTATATCTCATGAGATATAAATATTTACCCAATTCATTGGAGGGAGATATTGGTCCCACCCATCTCATAATTAAACCATTATTATGTATGCCACAAAATCATAAATCATATATTATAGCACAACAGATGTAATAAAAATGTGATTCTTAAACATCATGCCATCACAACATAATCTTTATAAGATAAAAGGACTTCATAAGAATAATTCCATCATAACATAATCAAATCAGTGTAATAATAGTGACAGAAACAGAACCCTATATTATCTTAGATGGAAAATAATTTTGATAAAACATTTGAACTCCATTCTTGAAGAAAATATCCTTTCTACTTCAAATTTCTTTTCCATTATTAATATGTCATACAATTTTAAACAAAAAGAACTTAATTAAAAATAAAATTGAGAACCTGTAAGGCAATATTCATTGAAATATTGTTCTATGAAATCATAAAAATCCATTAATGCCATATAAGTTACAAAAACATTCTTCTCGTACTTTGGCTGGAAGAGTGAAAAAGTACCTCATACTGAAAAAGACAAAAGATTACTTTAATATCTTTTACAAAACAAAAATCACCAATAGGTAAAATTTGATTTAAACAATTGTAGGAGGATATTAATATTATTACATATTGAGGAAACATGGATGTGGATGATAAATATTCCTCAATAAACTCTGAAGTATAAACAATCTCAGATAAAAATGAGATTGCAAGATTTTCCCTTACCTTAGGTCCGATATGCTTCGTAAGTATCCAATACTCTTGTATAATGATTTAAATAATTTCATTGACTTATTACAGAATCATAATCATTGTTATTATATCATATATGGTCATATTCTTATCTTCTTATTAGTAATATTTCATTACTACTTGTTATTCGGGTGTTCATTGCTTTATGTTCTTATGCGTGTTTGGTCGAATAAATTCTTATTATTCTTTTTTAGGTTATAGATACATCATTTAAATAATGGTATTAGTATAATATATATCATATTTATTCACTAAATTAATTTATATCATCATTATTCAATGAAGATCATGTAGAACGAGTCACACCACATCGTGGAGACGGTAGACCGTACGTAAGAACGAGCGATGATATAATTACCATAATTATTGAGTGGTATTGGAGTGGATGATGGAATGTCTCAGAATTATTATCATTTTATAATAACCATATATATTTATTCTTTACACCATTATACCCATCCATGTATGGTGGCATTGGAAAATTAGATTACACCACAACATAGAGACGGTATTCCGTACGTACGCACACGCGGTAATTTTGTTTTTTGTAGGATGGATAGAAGGTGAAATAGGGTTGTTTAATAATTATAATAACATATAAGTATATTAGTGATACTGATTTTATTACTTTATAATAAAAAATATACAGATGAAGAAGTAGAAGAATAAATAAATTGGAAAGGATCGGTAAAGGATATTACCTCTTCTTTGACGCGCCTCTTCTTAACCTCCTCTTAGGGAACTAAACATGTTCTTAAAAGAATACAAGAAACTATAAAATGTTTCAAGGGATGTTGATAAGGGAAATTGGTAGAGTTTGGGCAAGCTTGAAGGCTCAAAAGTTTGTAAATAGGAGAGGGAGGTGGTGCCCTTTTATAATGGAGAAGAGGGGCACCTTAGAAAAAACTTAAATTATTATTTTATAATAAAGTAATATTCGGTTTATAATACCTAAAAATTTATTTATTTCGAATATAATGTGGTTATGGGTCTAAATAATCTCAACCAAAGGTTATAGACAAGTTTAGGTTTCAATTTTAACCATATCATTTAGATTTTACTCTAAGTCAATTAATTTATCTTTTACCGTGTCTTCTTGTTTTCTTACAATATATGGTTAATAAACTTACTATAACAAGACAAAATAACCCCAAGTGGTTAATTATTAATATATATAACCTTATCTAATTCATTTATAAGAGACATAGATTTTTTGGAATAGAATAACAATTAATAATATAATATTTTTTTAAATACTATTTTATTTCAATTTTGACACTATTTGGTAATTAATTTTTTTGAAACTCATAAGAGCATTATTAGTTCAAAAAAAGTTAATTAAATCAATTAAAACATGTCATATTAACTTATAAATTTAGTGTAATTCATTAAAAGTCTCAAATTATATTTATTTGGGTATTTATAATATCAATTATTTTAATATTTCATTAATAAGGCAATTACTGCATCATCATTGTGTCATAAATAAATTAACTTATTGAATGTCTAAAAATTATAAATAAAATACCATTATGTAGGAAATTCCTTTATATTTCTAATGAATATTTATAGTTGAATTTATCATAAGTATACCCCTATATTAAAAAATTTTTAGTTATTAAACTTTGATTTTAACTCTTTTAACTCTTCTTTAAATAAAATAATAATAAATGTCCTAATCAAATCCTAGTGAACCTAAAGTGTAATATTTTATCAATAAGTTTGTTTTTGGTCGATTTAAATTTATCCAATATAATTAGGACAAGTGTTAGGGTAATAATAATATCATTTTTACCCTTAATTACTCTATTTAATTTTAACGGTGGTAAATAAAAGTAAAATGTTACTATTCACCAAAAATTATTTTTATCTTATTGAACCACATTTTACTACTTGATATTAATTGTGTCTCTCAGAGTTTTGAAATTCAACTCACAGAAGTGGTAAAACTATGTTTTATGTACAATTACAAATGCTCCTTGGAGGTGGGTAAAAGATGGTCAAAAAGTTTAATAAAATTTTTATATATCTATATTATTATAAAATGACTCCAACGAATTAAATTGACCATATAAAGGTATTATGTATCTATTTTGACCTAAAATAAATTTAAATAAAATAAATAATTATTTATTTTTTTTAAACTATAACTCATTGTTTTTCACTATTCATCAAAAATCTAATGTTTCAGAAAAATACCAAAAAATCACCCTAGGCTAATTTCAATATTATGAATCCTAAAATGAAGTCCATTTTGAGAGATAAAATTTATAAAATTTCATAAAGTGGGTATTAATATTCATAGAAGTAAGTTTTAATAATATTTTAATAACATATCATTATTTAGTGAAACAAGGTATTGCGTACAACACAAGCCATCAAGGAAGGTTTATCTTGCGTGCAATGCAAGAAAAGATAGTGTTGTCTGTAGTGAATGATTCCTTTGGTTTTGAGTATAACATATTACATAAAAACAAAATATTTCTCATAAAATATCAAGTGTTACATTCTACCCCCCTTAAAATGAATTTCGCCTTCAAAATTAGTCACTTTGTTACAAAAAGATGAGGATAACTCTACCTCATCATATCCTCAAGTTCCCATGTAGCATCTTCTAATTGTCGGTTCCTACATAAAACATTTACCAATCGAGTGTTCTTGTTCCATAGGACTTTTTTGCTACGATCCAGAATCTCTATCGGCTGTTCTTCATAAGAAAGATCTTGATCTAGCGGTGCAACTTCTGAGCTGAGTACATGTGAAGGATAAGGTATGTACTTTCTCACAAGAGATACATGGAACACATCATGAACTTGAGAGAGATTAGGTGGAAGCTCCAATCGACAATTTACCTTCCCAACATGATCCAGTATTTCAAAAGGACCAATATAGCTAGGGCTCAGCAATCCCTTCTTTCCAAATCTCATTATTCTCTTCTAAAAAGATATTCGTAAGAACACTTTCTCATTCAATTCAAACAGTAGGTCTTTTCTTCAGTTATCAGCATAAATTTTTTGTTGACTCTGAGATGATATTATGTGTTGTTGAATAGATCAGACCTTTTTTTCCATCTCATCAATGAGATCAGGTCCAAATAGCTTTCTTTCACCAACTTCATCCCAACAAGTTGGAGTTTGGAATTTCTTTCCATAGAGAGCTTCATAAGGATCCATCTAAATACTGGAGTGAAAGATATTATTATAAGAAAATTCCACCAAAGGTAGGTGTTTATCCAAACCAAATTTGAAATCCATATAGCAAGCTCTCAACACGTATTCTAGAGTTTGAATTTTCCTCTCAGACTGACCGTATGTCTGAGGATGATAAGTAGTACTGAAACTCGACTCTATATCCAAAGTATACTGAATACTTCACCAAATCATAGAGGTAAACCTTGGATCCTGTTCAGATATAATGGAATGTAGTACTCCATGCAATCTTACAACTTCTTTTACATATATCCTGGCAAGTTGATCAAGAGAAAAATCTTCTCTAATAGAAATGAAGTGTGACGACTTCGTAAGATGATCAAATATAAACCAGATAACATTATTTCCTTTGGATGTTTTTGGATGTCCAGTGACAATGTCCATAATGATGTCTTCCCATTTCCATTCTGGTATGGGTAATGGTTGTAACAACCCCTTAGACTTTTGTCTCTAAGCTTTAACTTGTTGACAAACCAAGCATCGAGAGACATATTGACCAACATCTCCTTTCATTCCATCCCACCATAAGTAGTCTTTTAGGTCCCTATACATCTTCGTTCTTCCAGAGTGAATGGAGAATGAAGAAATATGAGCTTCAACCATTATTTACTTCTTTAATTATAGGGTGTGAGGAACACAAACCTGATTCCTAAACATTATTATTTCATCAAAATCAATGTGAAATTAAGGAACATTTCTCACCTTCTTTTGTAACTCTACATCTTCTTTTTGTGCCTCTTTAATCTTTACATGTATAGATGGTTGAACATTCATTTGTGAAAGATAACATTTTTCCCCTTCCATTATAATTCCAAGAACCATCCATTTGTAAATCCATAAATACTGGATCTTTTGTGATCCTCATCATGGATAAGCTTGTATGTTCTTGTCGACTTAATGCGCCTGCCACCTTGTTTCCTTTCCCAGGGTGATAATACATTAAGCAGTCATAATCCTTAATCATCTCCAACCATCTTCTTTGGGACATATTCATCTCTTTTTGTGTGAAAATATAATTTAATATTTAATGATCAGTATAAATATCACACCTTTCACCATAAAGATAATGCCTCCAAATCTTTAATTCAAAGATTTTGGTAGCTAACTCCAAATCACGAGTTGGGTAATTTTGATCATGGATTTTCAACTGTCATGAGGCATAAGCTATCACCATTTCATTTTGCATGAGAACACACACCAATCCCTTCCTGGATGCATCACTGTAGATCACAAACCTTACTCCACTACAAGGCAGTGTGAGTACAGGTGCACTGGATAAACCTTCTTTTAACTCCTTGAAATTGTCTTCACACTCCTCCGTCCAATCAAACATAACTCCTTTTCAAGTCAACCCGGTGAGTGGATTAGATAATCATGAAAAATATTTCACAAAACGTCGATAATATCCATCCCAACCAAGAAAACTCTGGATCTCAGTTACTATTGTTGGCCTTAACCATCATTAGATAACCTCTATTTTTGCTGGATCCACAGAGATCCCCTCTTTTGGTATTATATGACCCAAAAATGAAAATTTTTGAAGCCAAAATCCACACTTGGTAAACTTGGATAACGCTTATCCTTTATCAAGGTCTTCAATACAATTCTCAAGTGATCTTCATGTTCTTCCTTGCTCTTTGAATAGACAAGAATATCATCTATAAAGACTACCACAAACTGATCAAGATAGTCTCCAAAGAATCTATTCATTAGATCCATGAAGATCATAGGGGAAAATATAAGACCAAATGGCGTCATAATAAATTCATAGTGTCCATACCTTGCATAGAAAGCCGTCTTTTGTATATCCTCTCTTTTGACCCTTAATTGATGATACCTTGAATGAAGATCAATCATGGAAATGTATTGAGCTCTGTGTAGTTAGTAAAATAAGTCATCAATGCATGGGAGATGATATTTGTTCTTGATAGTGATCTTGTTAATTTCTCAATAATCAATGTAGAGTCTCATTGATCCATCTTTCTTCTTAACAAACAGAATAGGTTCTCCCCAAGGTGACATACTAGGGCATATGAATCCCTTATCAAGATTCTATTGGAGTTGCTTCTTCAATTCCTTCTACTCAATTGGGTCCATTCTATAAGGTGTCTTTGATATGGGAATAACACCCGGTATGTGTTCTATTTAAACTCAACTTCACGATTTGGTGTAAGACCTGGAAATTCATCTAGAAATACATCATCAAACTTATGTACAATGGGTGTATTCTTAATTGTTATTTTCTCTATGTAAAGTCCCGTAAATTTCAAAGAAATTTTCTTCTTAATTTTCCTTGTAATTTCACAAGAATGCAGTTTTTGACGGCACGTGATTCTGAGGCCCGGTGTTCCCGGAATCATTTTCCGAAGTTTGGCTTGGGTACGTTCAGTGAACGAACGAGCGAGTTTTTCTAACTTTTGAACCGGTGCTTGAAATCAAATTCCGAGGGCACTGATGGAATCATAGCGCTGGTATTTTCTTAGAAACGCCTTTTATGGAGTTGCGTTTGCTTGGGTGTGGTTTTTAAATTTTTGGGGTTTAGTTAAGAAATAAAATAAAGTGGTGTGACAACGTTATTTTTATTTCACTTAATGCCACTTAAAAGCCACTTAAAGCCACTTGAGCTAAGTTAAAGCGGATAGGGTGCAATCCAAAATATCCTACCCTCTTGGTAGGATATTTGTGAGGTGGGGCCCGCATGATCCCCACCGTTTCTTTTCCTCTAAGTAACGCACTCGCAAAAACTCTTCATTAATGAAAGTCAACTGGTGCGTTTTCTTAAACTCTTAAACGCTCCTATTAATTGGGCGGTTTATTCGTTAAAATTAATTCAATGAATTAATTTTTTTTCTTTTCTTAACACGTTTTCAATTTGTTGGCATGTTAATAAAATAAGGCCAACACACCTTCTTCTTGAATGTTGTGTTAAACCTTTGAAGAATCTCTAAAGATCTTCCTCCTCCTTCATGAAGAATGTGAAGAACGCGAAGAACGTGAAGAACGCGAAGAACACAAAGAACGCCGGCCTCCGATGAAGGCGACGGAGAACGCCAGGCCCCCCGGAGATCAACGACGTGACGCCGACGATTCTCCTTCCACGACGCCTCTTCCACGACAAATCTTCAAACATTTGTTTGAGGTAGGAGTTTATGAAACTTTTAAATTCCTTTGTGGATTTTATTCTTGAAATGGATTTAATTCGTGTAAATTAAATCCGTATGTTTTCTTTACCCCTCGGAGATCGTTGACGCGACGCCATATACTGTGACGACGCGACGCCCTTCCACGACGCGACGATCCTCTTCTTCCGCGATGATCAATTCCGCGAAGAACGTGTGCTCGATGACTACAGCGAGGTAGGGATTTTATTTGAAAATAATATTTTATTCCTGTAGTTGTTTCCTTCTAAAACAAACGGCCCGGGATCAAAGTGCAATTTTAATTTATTAAAATTTTATCTTGTTATGTTTTCATGTGTGGACCATTATTTTCCCGATTGTTATCACCTAACACGGAGGGTGCGGGCCAAACAAACACGACCCGACAACCCTCTGCAGTTCTTCGTTGATGTGTGGAATGACGGACGATGACAAAGAGGGCTGTAGAGATGATTTTTTGATTCCGCAGTGAAGAACGGGACCTGGGAGGAGCTACGGGGTAGACGAAAATGGAATCGGACCACCGAAGAAACTCCGGTGGCGGCAGACTAGACCCGCGACCGCGCGGGTCCTGCGAGACACGGGACGCGGCAGACCCGCGTCCGCTGACCATGCGCGGCCCCACGCAGGGCCGCGACTCCTCTTTCGGCGGGGGCTGCATGCCCCGCGACACCCCCTTGCTCGGCCGCTCGGCTGAGCCGAGCCGAGCCGACCCGCCGGCCGGGTCGCGCCCAGGCCAGGCCGAGTCGCGCCCAAGCAGGGCCGGGCCTAGTCGCGCCAAACTGGGTCGGACCCGGGTCGGGTCGACCCGGTTCGGGCTGACCCAGGGGGGTTGGGTGGGGTCGGTCCGGGCCCAGACCCCCCGTTTTCGGACCCTTTTCTTTATTTTTCTTATATCTTGAGATAAGGGCCTCCGAACGACGTGCCATTCATGGCGATGCGATCCTTGGATCAAGACGGTCTTTTCAGTATATCACACTCAATGATTCGGAATACTTTGGGTTCGGCCGGGTTGGTTCGTACACGAAACCAACCGGGCCCTCAAAGCAGAAACACTCATATCTTCAGTTTCAGATGTCCGATTGACGTTCCGTCAACATTGATGGATTCCTCTAAGTGAGACAGATATTTTGGTATTCTTCGCCCGAGTTTTGGACGCAGGTGGAGTATGGTTGGGTTGGTTTTTTCTTAAAAACCAACCTGGCCCCTAGGACGAAAAAGCCAATAACTCTCAGACCGGGCGTCCAATTGACGTGCCATCTGCGATGTTGAGTTCCTGTTGACGATAAAGAGCTTTTGGATACATCAACTCTGGACTATGTGTCAGTTGATGTATCATCCTCTCGGCTTGTGGAGCAGATCCTCCCGAATGAGCTTGTTGTATGCGGGAACCCTAGAGCTGGCTGCAACTGCTGCTGTGACAATGATGACAGTACAGAGATCCTCAGTGGATTCGACTGCGATGATGATGAAAACAGTACGGGAATCCTCCGTGTTTTCGGCAGTGACTACTACGGTGCATCTTGGGATACGTCAACTCCAGAATACATGTCATTTGATGCATCGACCTCTTAGCTCGTGGAGTGGACCCTCCAAGAACAAGCATGCCATGGGCGGAAACCCTATAGCCGGTTGAGACTTGACGACTGCTGATCAAACAACTTGGTGTGTTACGGATAGCCCAGTGGGGAGCGCTTGGTTGTAGCAGCAGACCCACGGCGGAGGAGCACTTGGTTGTAGCGGAAGACCCGCGGTACTCAACAGAAGGAGTTCCTCTGGAGGCTATGAGGGGGAGTGCTTGGTTGTAGCGGCAGACCCACGATTGAGGAGTGCATAGTTGTATCAGCATGGGGGAGCGCTTGTTTATAGAGGAAAACCCGCGACGGAGGAGTGCATGGTTGTAGCGGCTGACCCGTGGTACTCAACAGAAGGGGTACCTCTAGAGGCTATGAGGGGGAGCGCTTGGTTGTCGTGGCAGACCCATGGTGGGAAGCGATTGGTTGTAGGAGTAGGCTCACAGTACTCGATAGGTGGAGTACTACAACAATCCAAGGTGAGAGTGAAGCGCTTGGTTGTAGTGGCATGACCACTGTACTTGATGGAGAAGGAGTTTCCCAATAGCTTTGGTTTCAACTTCATGATCGATCCTGTGTGGGTCATTGCGGGGGTTAGTACCTACAAATCCTTTGTGGGTCCGACGGCTTAGATGAATCAGTGGCTACATCTGATCATCTCTAACGTCATACGAAGAAGTACCTGTGTGAGCTGAATCCTGTTTACTTTCCTTTGTGGATTGTGTTGTGCTATCCTGTGTGGATTTATTTTTTGCTTTCCTGTGTGGAATAGGTTGTACCTGAGCTCGGATGTTGGAGCCGAGTGAGAATTGATGACTTAGTAATATTTATGGGAATATACCTAAGCAGTGTCAGATGTTACTTCGTGATTGTATCTTTCCTTTGTGGATTATCCTTTGTGGATTCTGGGAGACTTTCAGGGGTCTCAGGGTCCCTACTGAGTAGCTTATACTCACCCCTACACGGGCTATGCCCGCACTACGTTGTGTTGGTTGCAGACGATGGAAAACGCTGATCGTGGAGGAGGCTTGCGGATCAGGACGGTACCTGGAGTTGGACCACTGGGCAGGACGTACTCGGAGCGGACGGCTGGACCGAGGAGATGTGGAGGCTGTCTGTACCCACCCTTCAGGTGGGACTTCCAGAGGACGGCTCAACGTTGCGGCTTTACTTTTCAGTTTCTATTTTCCCTTTTGAGTTTTACATTACTTTAAGTTTGGGTTTGTATTCTGGCCCACTTACTTTCCACACTTACTATTGTACCAGTTTTTACTTAGTGTTTACTTTTTCCGCTTGCTTACTCTATGGTGCTTATTTTCTTTACAAAGGCAATGCCTTCCCTTTTTACCGGGATTTACGCCTTGGTGCTAGTCGCCATCCCCTGGCCTATGGAAGGTGGGCTTGGGGTAGTCACGGAATGGGCCCTGAGGACGGGTCGTGAAAAATTGGTATCAGAGGAATTTGGTTCTACCGCAGACTCTGATCTTTCTTCTATTTGAAGCAATGGTGTTAAGCGTATTGAGTGTGGTTAACAGTCTAGGGAGCCCAGTGTTGGTGCGGCGGCCGACGTATCCGTACACCAGGACCCAGACTTCTGATTTCTGACTTAATGCACGAAAACATTGATTGCATGTGTGTTTCAATTTTTATTTGTGATTACTTTGTATCAGCTCACCAGGTATACTATTCTCTCCGTGGCACACTTTTTTCCTTTTCAGGATGGCCCCACGACGTCAGCCATCTAGGGTTCCGAGAGTGGTGCGTGATGACAACCCGCCGAGCGACGAGGCCTCGGTGCAGGGCCCTTTGACAGCAGAGGCACTAGCGGTAACTCTACCCACCGAGCAACCGATGCTCCCAGCCCCAGCCGCTGACGATGCACATCACCTTGGAGCTCTGCATGCATTCCAGCACCAGCGACCACCCAGGTTCCGCGGGGAGATGGACCCCCAGGCAGCTGAGGACTGGCTGGAGGCAGTAGTACGAGTTTTCTGGTTAGTGAGGACACCAGCAGACCTCATGGTGATCCTCGCAGCGATCCTCCTGCATGCGGTAGCAGGCAGATGGTGGACCTTGATGCTGCAGGTGCACGACAAGGCATCTCTCCTCTGGACGGACTTTGAGAGCCTTTTCTGCTCAGAGTTCGTCCCGGCCACCCTCCGTGCAGTGCGTATCCAGGAGCTTTTACAACTGCGGCAGAGCAACATGTTAGTAGCCCAGTACGCGGCAAGGATTACCAATCTATCACGATATTCCACGGACATGGTACGAGACCCTTTCTTCAGGGCCCGAACCTTCGATCAAGGGCTCAGTAGAGAGATCAGAGCTTTAGTTGTTTCTCACAGCATTCCAACACAGGCATGGGTGTTAGAGCGAGCCCTCCTAGTAGAGAGTTTCTTTGCTGAGTAGATTTCAGTAGCAGGACCCACCACTAGCTGACGTGTGGCAGAGTCTTCTGCTGTGGGTAGTAGACAAATGACGTAGGGGTCCAAGAGGACTATACCTACAGGTGGTCGACAGCAAGACTCAGGATCGTTTGTGCGAGGCACTCGGGGTGGACAACGATTCACCATGAGCGGGTAGTGGTACTCCTACGGAGGGATTTTCCACATGGCTCGTGACTGGCCGACCCGCCATACGGATGACCAGCAAGTGAACTAAGGACCCCCCCAAGAAGAGGCATATGTTCAATCAGGGTGGGCCGTAAGGAGTAGGCGGCCATGGAAGGGGAGCTGGACGTGCAGCTGGAGGTGGACGACGCTTCGGGGTGTTGCCACCACCACCACCAGGAGGTCCACCCCGACCGCAGGGGACATGAGGACATGGGAGAGATCAGCTTCAGGCAGCTGAGGCCTATAATCATGGAGCTTCGGGAGCAGATGGATAGGATAGGGACTAGCTCTAGACCTGGAGACTTTTGTTCATGTTGCTTCTAGTTTTGTTGATGTATGTTTATAGATGCTTTGTGTCTTTGTACTTGAGGTGTAGTAATAAAAGACACCTTTTCTTGTGGCATTTACTTTCCTATCCTCTATTGTGTTGTTACTAAGAGGTTCTGATTTAGACTGTTGACTTGACCCTCATTTGAGAGATACCTTCTAGAGGAGACCCAGTTACCACACACTGATGCCGACAGTGTGACTCAACCCTTGGAGGCGAGAGTAACAGTTGGATCTCTTGGTAGTAGCGTCGAGGCCTTACGACGTCATCCTTGGTATGGGTTAGTATCATCCATGTGGGGATTGACTGTATTTGGAAAAGAAAGTGGTTTATCTATGGGATGAGACCAGATTTCACTTATCGGCAAAGAAGAAATCTTAGCAGCTCTTGTGGGACCAGAGATGGTCCAGGACATGACAGAGAAGGTCCAGGTCATCCAGGAGAGGATGAGGACAGCTCGGAGCTGGCATAAGTCTTATGCTGATAGGAGGCGGAGGCCACTGGAGTTCACGGATGGCAACCACTTCTTCTTACGGGTCCCACCTCGACGTGAGTTACGGAGATTTGGCCGAGGCAGCAAGTTGTCTCTACACTTCATCGAACCCTTCCAGGTCCTCAATAGGGTTGGCAGGGTGGCTTATCGTTTGGCTCTACCACTTCAGTTGCACCGGGTGCACAACGTCTTCCACGTATCTCAGCTGAGGAGATACGTGCGCGATCCTTCACACAACATCGACCATGAGGATCTGGACAATGGTGATGGGGTGACTTTCACAGAGGTTCTAGTGGGGATCGAGGGTCGACATGAACGGATCCTAGGAAGACGGTCGATTCCTCTTGTGCACTTTCATTGGTAGCATGGGAACCTCCAGGTCAGCACATGGGAGTGGAAGGCTCAGATGCATTCTCAGTACCGATTTTGTAACCCTAGTTTGTGTTAAAGCTTTACGAGGACGTAAATCCCTGAGGTGGGAGTGATGTAAAGACCCGTAAATTTCAAGGAAATTGTTTTCTTAATTTTCCTTGGAATTTCAGAAGAACGCAGTTTCTAACGGCACGTGATTCCAAGGCCCGGTGTGCCCAGAATCATTTTCCGAAGTTTGGCTCAGGTACGTTCAGTGAACGAGCGAGTTTTTCTAACTTTTGAACCGGTGCTCGGAATCGAATTCTGAGGGCACTGATGGAATCTTAGCACCGGTATTGGCTTATAAACACCTTTTCCGAAGTTGCGTTTTCTCGGGTGTGGTTTTTAAATTTTTGGGGTTAAGTTAAGAAATAAAATAAAGTGGTGCAACAACTTTGTTTTTATTTCACATAAAGCCGCTTAAAAGCTGCTTAAAGCAACTTAAGCTAAGTTAAAGCAGATAGGGTGCAATCCAAAGTATCCTACCCTCTTAGTAGGATATTTGTGAGGTGGGGCCCGCACGATCCCCACCGTTTCATTTCCTCTAAGTAACGCACTCGTGAAAACTCCTCATTAATGAAAGTCAAATGGTACGTTTTATTAAACTCCTAAAAGCTTCTATTAATTGGGCAGTTTATTTGTTGAAATTAATTATATGAATTAATTTTGTTCGTTTCTTAACATGTTTTCAATTTGTTGGCATGTTAATAAAATAAGGCCAACACACCTTCTTCTTGAATGTTGTGTTAAATCTTTGGAGAATCTCTAAAGATCTTCCTCCTCCTTCACGAAGAATGCGAAGAACGCAAAGTACATGAAGAATGTGAAGAACGCGAAGAACGCCGGCCTCCGACGAAGGCGACAGAGAACGCCAGGCCCCCCGAAGATCGACGACGTGGCGCTGATGATTCTCCTTCGGCGACGCTTCTTCCGCGACAAATCATAGAACATCCGTTTAAGGTATGAGTTTACGAATCTTTTAAATTCCTTTGTGGATTTTATTCATGAGATGGATTTAATTCGTGTAAATTAAATCCGTATGTTTTCATTACCCCTCAGAGATCTTCGACGCGACACCGTATGCCGTGATAACGCGACGCCCTTCCGCGACGTGATGATCCTCTTCTTCCACGACGATTAATTCCATGAAAAACGCGTGCTCGACGAATACGGCAGGGTAGGGATTTTATTTGAAAATAATATTTTATTCTCGTAGTTGTTTCCTTCTAAAACAAAGGGCCCGGGATCAAAGTGAAATTTTAATTTATTAAAATTGTACCTTGTTATGTTTTCATGTGTTGATCATTATTTTCCCGATTGTTATCACCTAACGCAGAGGGTGCGGGCCAAACAAACATGGCCCGAAAACCCTCCGCAGTTCTTCGTTTACGTGCAGAATGGTGGATGATTACAAAGCGGGCTGCAGAGATGATTTGTTGATTCCTAAGTGAAGAACGGGACCCGGGTGGAGCTACATCGCAGAAGAAAATGGAATCGGACCACCGGAGCAACCCCGGTGGCCCGTGGAATCCACCGGCGGTGCGTGTCGCCAGCGCGGCGGTGCCAACGGCCGACCAGACCCATGACCGCGCGGGTCCGGCGAGACATGGGATGCGGCAGAGCCACGTCCTCTGACCAAGCGCTGCCCCACGCGGGGTCGTGACTCCTCTTTCCGCGGGGGCTGCACGCCCCGCGACACCCCCTTGCTCGGCCGCTCGGACGAGCTGAGCCGAGCCGACCCGCCGGCCGGCTCGCGCCCAGGCTGGGTCGGGTCGCGCCAAACTGGGTCGGACCCAGACCCGGGTCGGGTCAACCCGGTTCAGGCCGACCCAGGGGGGTTGGGCCTGGTCGGTCCGGGCCCAGACCCCCCGTTTCCGGACCCTTTTCGGTCTTTTTCTCATAACATGAGCTACGAGCCTCCGAACAATGCGCCGTTAGCGGAGATGCGATCCCTGGATCGAGACGGTCATTTCGGTATATCACACTCAAGGTTTCGGAATACTTTGGGTTTGGCCGGTTTGGTTCGTACACGAAACCAACCAGGCCCTTGGAGCGGAAACGCTCATATCTTGAGCTTCGGACGTCCGATTGATGTGCCGTCGACTTTGATGGATTTCTCGAAGTGAGACAGATCTTTTGGTATACTCCGCCCTAGGTTTGGATGCAGGTGGAGTACGGTCGGGTTGGTTTTTCCTTAAATACCAACCAGGCCCCTTAGACGAAAAAGCCAATAACTCTCAGACCGGGCGTCCGATTGACGTGTCGTCTACGACGTTGTGTTCCTGTTGACGATACAAAACTTTTGGACACATAAACACTGGACTATGTATCAGTTGATGTATCAGCCTCTTGGCTCGTGGAGCAGAACCACCCGAACGAGCTTGCTGTGTGCGGGAACCCTAGAGCTGGCTGCAACTGCTGTTGTGACGACGATGACTGTACAAAGATTCTCAGTGCATTCGACTGCAATGATGATGAAAACAGTACGGGAATCCTCCGTGTTTTCGGAAGTGACTACTACGGTGCATCTTGGGATACGTCAACTCCGGACTACATGTCAGTTGATGCATCATCCTCTTAGCTCGTGGAGTGGACCCTCCCAGAATGAGCATGCCATGGGTGGAAACCCTAGAGCCGGTTGAGACTTGACGACTGCTGATCGAGCAACTCGGTGTGTTACAGATTTCCCAGTGGGGAACGCTTGTTCTACCGGCAGACCCGTGGTACTCAACAGAAGGAGTACCTCTAGAGGCTATTAGGGGGAGCACTTGGTTGTTGCAGAAGACCCACGACGGAGGAGAGCATGGTTGTAGCAGCACGGGGGAGCATTTGGTTGTAGCGGCAGACCCACGATGGACGAGCGCTTGGTTGTAGCGGCTGACCCGTGGTACTCAACAGAAGGGGTACCTCTAGAGGCTATGAGGGGGAGTGCTTGGTTGTAGTGGCAGACCCATGGTGGGAAGTGATTGGTTGTAGCAGCAGGCCCACAGTACTCGATAGGTGTAGTACTACAGCAGTCCAAGGTGAGAGTGAAGCGCTTGGTTGTAGTGGAATGACCACTGTACTTGATGGAGAAGGAGTTTCCCAATAGCTTTGCTTTCAACTTCATGATTGATCCTGTGTTGGTCATTGTGGGGGTTAGTACCTACAGATCCTTTTTGGGTCTGACGGCTTAGATGAATCAGTGGCTACATCTGATCATCTCTAACGTCATACGAAAAAGTACCTTTGTGAGCTGAATCCTGTTTACTTTCCTTTGTGGATTGTGTTATGCCATCCCGTGTGGATTTACGTTTTTCTTTCCTGTGTGGACTGGGTTATACCTGAACTCGGATGTTGGAGCCGAGAGAGAATTGATGACTTAGGTCTATGTATGGGCATATACCTAAGCAGTGTCGGATATTACTTCGTGATTGTATCTTTCCTTTGTGGATTATCCTTTTTGGATTCTGGGAGACCTTCGGGGGTCTCGGGGTCCCTACTGAGTAGCTTATACTCACCCCTGCATAGGCTATGCCCGCACTACGTTGTGCTGGTTGCAGACGACGGACATCGCTGATCACGGTGGAGGCTTGCGGAGCAGGACGGTACCTGGAGGTGGACCACTGGGCGGGACGTACTCGTAGCGGACAGCTGGACCGAGGAGCTGTGGAGGCTATCTGTACCCACCCTTCAGGTGGGACTTCCAGAGGACGGCTCGACGTTGCGGCTTTACTTTTTAGTTGTTGTTTTCCCTTTCGAGTTGTACATTACTTTCAGTTTGGGTTTGTATTCTAGCCCACTTACTTTCCGCACTTACTGTTGTACCAGTTTTTACTTAGTGATTACTTTTTCTTCTTGCTTACTTTGTGGTGCTTGTTTTCATTACAAAGGCAATGCCTTCCCTTTTTACTGGGATTTACGCCTTGGTGCTAGTCGCCAGCCCCTGGCCTATAGAAGGTGGGCTTGGGGTAGTCATGGCACGGGCCCCGAGTACGGGTCGTGACACTCTCCAACATTTGAGATAAATAACCTTCATTTATTGGAATCAAGACCCATAATATAGAATAAATTTCTACTATAAGATTATATTCATCCTTGCATCGATAGATGATCATAGATTGATTAGGAATATGAAATGTGACTTCTCTTCTTTGGAAATCGATATGAGCTCCATATAAGGAAAGCCAATCCATTCTAATAATCACATCAAATTCCACTATAGGAAGGATCACAAGATTTGTAGGAATCACTCTCCCATAAACATATATCGGAGAAGAATTGTAAACTTTTGATGCGACTTTTGTGCCATTAGGGGTTGTCACAGCTAACTCAACATCTAATTGTTGAGGAAATATGGCGATACCCATAGAAAATTCTTCAAAAATAAAAGAGTTGGTGGATACAGAATCAAATAAAAAAATTTTTACTTAAGAGTGGATGGTAAGTGTACCTTTCACCACATTGTTATCGTACTCTAAATCGCTGATAGAAATTTCATGTGACTTTCCTTTTTCATTAGACTTAAGAGTTTGTTGACGTTGATCATCATCAACAACCCTTGGATTAGGGCATTGATTTGCATAATTCCCCATTTACTTTCACAAGTAACATTGAAGTGTAGGAGGTACATTCTATGTAGCCTTCTCTATGTTTGAATCACTAGACATCTTCTTCCCATCATTGCGGTATTCAAATGCCTGATGACCTTCTTTTCCACATTTGAAACATTTTCTTGTCCCTTTAAGAAAACTCCCTCCATGTTTCTTTCCACACCTTGAGCATAAGGTAAAATTCATCTTCTTTTCAGTGTGCTCTTTATATTTTCCTTTGAATTCCATTTTCCTCTTCTTATGAAACCCATATGACTGATGGCATACTCCAATTTCCATCTCAACCTTGAGAGCACAACGAACAATTTCCTCATAGCTATTGAAGTATATTATGGATGATACCCTTTGGAGACTTGGTTTTAAGCCACTAAAGAATCGATCGATCTTACTCTCAGGTTGGATAATAATTTCAGAACATAACCTTGAATGTCTTGTAAAATTTGCTTCGTAGGTACCAACATATTCATCACCCTTTTGCTTTAGTTCCAGAAACTCCTTCTCCATCTTTGTTTGAAGAATACGAGGGAAGTAATTATTGAAAAATAAGTTCTTGAACTCATACCATTCCATGGACTCTATTTAATCTATTTGCCTCGAATTCTTGATAATATTCCACCATTGACAACCTTCACCTTCAAAACGATATACTGCAATGACGAATTTATCATGTTTAGAACATTATAGAACTGAAAATATCTTTTTAGTGGTACTGATCCATTTTTCAGCCACTAATGGATCAGTAGACCCACTGAATGAGGGTGGACACTGCTTCATGAAGGATTCAACATAATGTTGCCCCTTCCTTTTCTCGTTTGGAAGTCCTGCATGATTCATAGCTTGAGAAATTTGTGTGAGCATGGCTATAAGATTTTTCATTCCAGCTCCCATATCATTTGGTAGCATAGGGGGACAATCATTACATTTCCCATCGCATTCCTCATTAACATGGTTCCTTCAGGTTCCATCTATTGACTAAAACCAAGAAGAATAGTGTGAGAACTACTAATTATAACAGGAAAACAACATACTCAGTAATAAAATTTCACACTTTAGGTCTTATCATAGGTTAATCATGGCCATTTCTAAAACACTAAGATTCTGTTCTATGCTTAGACATATCCTTAGTGTTCTTACTAAGGCTTTCATATCCGAGTTTCCAAAGGTTTACTATACCTTTCCTCTGATACCAAATATAATGACCCATAATTTACATACATTGTTATTACTTTAGAATTGAAGCATACTTATTAAAACATATAACAAAACCATGAAAGGACTGTATATGTATAATGTCTTTAGAAACTGGGAAACATTAACAACTGGTTCATAAAGCAGCTACATTTTCTCCCATTAATTTCATCATATTTAGAGTCCCTTTTAGCATATCTTACATAATAGCCTTATTCCTGACCTAGGGAAAAGAAAACATACAAAAGGGTGATCTCAAATGCTCAGTAAGGTTAAAAAAAGGAAATATCAATCATATCATATTCATAAGAACATATCATTTTGAAAATCTTATCCTGCAAAAGAGATCATAATATCATGACATGAGATCAATAATAATAGTGAAATGTAATCCAAATAATCATAACTTAAAACATGAAATTTTTTGGAATACACACATAAAGATATAGAATCATTTCTTATTATCCAAGAATCATTGCAAAGACTATCCAAGCGGACAAAGTCCATTTCAGAACCGAGTTCACTCCTCATTTCAGTCTTGTATCACTAAACCTGATTGACCTGTTGTTCGAGCCATGTCTATATCATGAGATATAAATATTCACCCAATGAATTGGAGGGAGATATATGTCCCACACATCTCATAATGAAACCATTCTCATGTGTTCCACAAAATCATAAATCATATATCATAGCATAACCGATGTAATAAAAATTGGATTCTTAATCATCATTCCATCAGAACATAATCCATATAAGATAAAAGTTCTTTATAAAAATAATTCCATCATAACATAATCAAATAAATTTAATAATAGGGATAGAAACAGAACCCTATATTATCTTAGATGGAATTTTTTTTGATAAAACATTTGAACTCCATTCATGAAGAAAATATCCTTTCTACTTCAATTTTTTTCCTTTATTAACATTTCATAAAATTTTAAACTAAAAGAAGTTAATTAAAAATACATTTGAAAACTAGTAAAGGAATATTCATTGAAATACTGTTCTATGAAATCATAAAAATCCATTCATGCTGTATAAGTTAAAAAACATTCTTCTTGTACATTGGCCGGAAAAATCAAAAAGTAACTCGTACTAAAAATGAAAAAATATTCCTTTAATATCTTTTACAAATAAACTCACCAATAGGTAAAATTGGATTTAAACAATTTTAGTAGGATTGAAATAATATTACATATTGAGGAAACATGGATGTGAATGATAAATATTTCTCCATAAATTATAAAGTATAAGAAATCTCAGATAAAAATGAGATTGCAAGATTTTCCATTACCTTAGTTCTGATATGCTCTGTACGTATCTGAACCTCCTGTATAATGATTTAAATAATATCATTTACTTATTCCAGAATCTTATAAATTGTTATTATATCATATATGGTGATATTCTTATCTTCTTATTAGTAATATTTCATTGCTACTTGTTATTCGGGTGTTCATTGCTTTATGTTCTTATGTGTGTTTTGTCCAATAAATACTTATTATTATTTTTATGTTATAGGTAAATAATTTAAATAATTTTATTAGTATAATATATATCATATTTATTCATTCAATTCATTTATACAATCAATATTCAATTAAGATCATGTAGAACGAGTCACACCACATCGTGGAGACGGTAGGCCGTATGTACGCACGAGCGATTATATCATTCCCATAATTATTGAATGGTATTAGAGTGGATGATGGAATGTCTCAGAATTAGTATCATTTTATAATAACCATATATAGTTATTATTTACACCATTATACCCATCCATGTAAGGTGGTGTTGGAAAATCAAATTACACCATAGCGTGGAGACGGTATTCCGTACGTACGCAGGCGCAGTGATTTTGTTTTTTGTACGATGGATAGATGGGGAAATAGGGTTGTTTCATATATATAATAACATATATGTATATTTGGGTTACTTATGTTATTAAATTACAATGTAACATATAAATAGGAAGAAGTAGAAGAAGAAATAAATTTGAAATGATCAGTAAAGGATATTACCTCTTCTTTGACACGCCTCTTCTTAACCTCCTCTTAGGGAACTAAATTTGATCTTTTAAGAAGGCCAGAACATCTACTATGTTTCTAGGGATTTTGATAAGGTAAATGGGCTAGGTTTGGCCGACCTTTAAGGCCAAAAATTGTGTAAAGAGGAGAGGGAGGAGGTGCCCTTTTATGAGGGAGGAGAGGGGCACCTTAGGAAAAACTTAAAATATTATTTTATAATAAAGTCATATTCAGTTTATAATAGCCGAAAATTGATTTATTTAGGAGCTAAAGTGGGGATGGGTTGAAATACTCTCAACCAATAGGTTTTATACAAGTTTAAGTTGCTATTTTAACCTTATCATTTAGATTTAACTATAAGAAAAATAATTTAACTTTTTCCGTGTCTTCTTGTTTTCTTACACTATATGGTTAATAAACTTACTATAACAAGCCAAACGAACCCCAAGTGGTGCATTATTAATATATATAACCTTATCTAAGTCATTTTTCCGAACCTTATATTTTTTTAACATAATTACAATTAATAATATAATATTTGTTTTAAATACTATTTTATGTCAATTTTGACACTATTTGGTTAATTGATTTTTGTGAAAATCATTACAGCATTATTAGTTCGAAAAAAGTTAATTAAATCAATACTATCATGTCATTTTAACCTATAAAATTCGTTTAATTCATTGAATG
This sequence comes from Viscum album, assembly GCA_963277665.1. Taxonomy (NCBI): domain Eukaryota; kingdom Viridiplantae; phylum Streptophyta; class Magnoliopsida; order Santalales; family Viscaceae; genus Viscum; species Viscum album. The sequence continues at coordinate 117,501,865 of OY728159.1, read as the reverse complement.
TCTCAAATTACATTTATTTTGTTATTTATAATATAAATTATGTTAATATTTCATTAATAAAGTAATTACTGCATCATCATTGTCTCATAAATAAATTAACTTTTTTAATGTCTATAAATTATTAATAAAATAACTTTATGAATTAATTTTTTTATATTTATAATGAATATTTGTAGTCGAATTTATCTTATATATAAAACTATATTAAAAATTTTTAGTTATTAAACATTGATTTTAAGTCTTTTAACTTTTCTTTTAAAAAATAATAATAAATGTACTAATCTAATCCAAGGGGACCTAAAGGGTAATAATTTATCCCTAAGGTTGTTTCTTATTGAATTACACTTATCCAATAGAATTATAACATGTTTTAGGGTAATAATAATATCATTTTTACCCTTAATTACCCTATTTACTTTTAACCGTAGTAAATAAAAGTAAAATGTTACTATTCACAAAAAATAATTTATATCTTATTGAACCAAATTTTACTCCTTGATATTAACCATGTCTCATGGATTTTTCAAATTCAACTTATAGAAGCGGTAAAATTATGTTTTATGTACAATTACAAATGCTCATAAGAGGTGGGTAAAAGATGGTAAAAAAGTTCAATAAATTTTTTATATATCTATAATATTATAAAATGACCCCAAAGAATTACATTGAACATATATAGGTATTATGTATCTATTTTGACCAAAAATAAATCTAAATAAAATAAATAATTATATAAATAAAAATTCAGTTTTAAACTATAACTCATCATTTTTCACTATTTATCAAAAATTGAATGTTTTCAGAAAAATAACAAAAATTCACACTAGGATAATTTGAATATTCTGAATCCAAAAATGAAGTCCATTTTGAAAGATAAAATTTATAAAATTTTAAAAAGTGGGTATTACTATTAATAACGGCTAGTTTTAATAATATTTTAATAACATATCATTGTTTAGTGAAACTCGATATTGCGTACAACGCATGCTATCGAGGAAGGTAGTTGTTGAGTGCAATGCAAGCCAAGACAGTGTTGTCTGTAGTGAAATATTCCTTTGGTTTTGCGTATAACATAATACATAAAAACAAAATATTTCTCATAAAATATCGAGTGTTATAGTATTCATATCCACAAATTAAATGGCTTGGTTATAACAATTAGATTTAAATAATAATTTTCTATGATTCGTTTAGGCTTAGTGGTTAATATTGTATATTGTATCAAAGATAGTGTTATTCTAAAATCTATTGGTGTTACATATATATTTTGGATAAATATAATACTTTATATTGGTATGAAAATAATTTTAGACCTCAAAATATATTTTCATTTCATTTTGTGGGTCTATTTTAAAATGAATTTCTACCACATATATAAAAATAATATTTTAAAATGAATTCCATATTTCTAATTAAAAATTTTAATTTAATGTAATAATTAAAAAAATAATTTCTTGTCATAATGAATCACTAAAGCACTAAAAATTTATCATCATGGTAAAATGGTAAGTTGGGCTAGCCCAAGTTAAAAATAACCAATAAGGCCCCAATTTTTCATCCAAATTATTATTGGATAAATGGATTTTGACCATAATAAAAACATTCTTGAGATGTAATTGGTTATGGGAAACTATTCAATGAACTTTACATTATAATATTTTAATCCTTCAAAAAATTCAGGGTGCGTCCCTCCACCCGTGTATAAAAGGATATCCCTCCTGTCTCTTATCTACAACAATTTGAGGCTCCTAGATCAACATAAATTTATCCGTTTATCATTATAACCTCTATATCCACGAATTAGAGGAGTTTTTTCTTAAAATACCATTCCAATGGTCTTTAAGAATGGATGTAAATGAGGTCTACAGAAGTATAGGTAATCATTTTTCACCAATTGTTTAAAATTTATTTCTTTGTCTACTTCCTCTAAATATATTATAATCCTCATAAAATAATTAATTAAGAATACAAAATATAATAATATTTTATTTTATTATTATTATTATGGTAAAACAATTTTCCACCTCTTTTACATCATATAGAAATAAAAAACATCACTTGTATGTGTATATATATATATATACTAATTACATGTAGCTGTGTAATTATTTTTTCATCACCATTTTACTTTAACGGTTATAGAGATGGAACTAATGAGTATATATTATATTTTTGACATAATTATGGTCTTGTAAATATAATATATCATTTACCTTTTTACCCTTCCACTGAGTGATGCTATCCATTTTTCAGGCCCACCATTCGTGGATTGTTATAAATATTTATATAATGAATATATATGATAATTATTTAATTATTAGAATTATGGAGATTATTTATTCATGAGAAATATGAAAGGACTGAAACCATAAAACTAAAACATACTGTGAAAATGAAATACTTAACACATAGAAACAATGGTTTTCATAAAGAATTATTAATAAATAAGAGTTTGAATGTTATTAGTAGATCTTCTATGATATTATAATTATTTTTATTTTTCTAGTATATATTTATTCTAAATATAAATTTATTATACTAGAGGATAAATTCACTTATGATTCAAGTCAAACTAGTGCTTATATATTTCTCTTACAATTTCATTTTATTTCGAGATTGATTACGTTTAGGTTTACATTTGTAAATTTATACGATCATAATATCTTAAAAACATTTAGTTTATTATCCTTTATTTATATTTGTATTATACATGTTTATTTTCCATTTTATCTCTTGTTATATCAGCAATCAACACATAAGTCACATGAAAGGGAATTTTAATTGAAAAATATTCTTTTGAATATGTATTTCCAACCGTTTTCCTTCTATGTAAATATTTTTAATAAATTATTTTCATGAGTATTTTTAAAATTATCTAAATATTTATTATATTCATTTTTTACCATGTTTCAATTTCTATAAAAATAATTTAATGGAATATTCTTGGGGATTTATGAATGAGGTAATTTTTACCAAATGTGTGAACATAATTATTGTTTTAATGTACACTATAAGGAAAAACATTTCCCTCCATCATGACTAATATTTTATCTAATGATTATTTTTGAGTTTTCCATGGTTATTTTCAAATACCTTTTTCTCTAATGTTCTAGAAATTTTAAAATTTCTAATAAGAGATTTCAAAATGAAATGGTTAATTTCTTCAGGAAATTTTCTAGTGATCTTCTAGTGATTTTAAATATATAAAACACCCACTGATGTTACTGGGGATATGATATAATAAAACTAAAATTATCTTTCCTATAGATGATTTATGATGATGAAGTATTTATATTTATTATTCATGATATAATAAGTAAATTTTTTGGCTTTAATGAATATTTATTATGGTTATATTGATCATTCAAAATAAGAAGAATCTATATAACGTGAAAGTGATAGGGGAGGTTCAATTATATATCACCCCACAACACATATATGGGTAAAATGATAATAAATAGCCAAAATGCTTTATTATATGGATATCTAGTTTTTTCAAACAATTATAATAACAATGATGACTTAGTTAAGATTATATTCCTATAATATCAATGATATCTTAGTTGAGGGGGATTTATCATGAATGCATAGAATTATACATTATCATTATTAAGTTTTTTTAATTACCCATGTGTTTTATATGTTTATCTTATCCATGTATTCTCATTGAACCCAAGTTTTTTATTGAATGTAATGTTATTTGATTATCTACTATGACAAGTTTATTATGACTTATTTACTTATTATAACTTCTACTATATGTAACACTTACTGGGAATGTAAACACTCTTTTTTTTCATTTCCCCATGATCTGAAAAATGATATTATGAATGATATCAAGGTTTTAAGATAGTTTTTATTTTTTTTTATATTTCCATTTTAATATAGGAGAAATGTATATATCTTGACTTCTAAGGCTCCTAAACTAATCGATATTTCATAGTAAGATTCCTAGTATCTTGTACCAATATAATAAAGTAAACACAAAAATTCCAATATTAAGGTCAAGTTATTACTATTAAGGATATCCTTAATATCTGACCAATGTTGTTCACCTAGATCATCCTGATAAATACAAACCATTCTAACAGTATAGGAAACACCAAGACTAGTACATAATATGAGATATAAAAATGATCCTATAGTGAAAGCGTATGGGATATTACTCATTCTCATTCATCCCAATTGTATCTCATAGAATTTTTTCATAGGATGATTTATTCCTTGTGGCACTAGAACCAATCACATCATGGATTAATCTATAAAAAATCACATTAGTATGTATTCAATGTAGTTTCCTTGACTTAGCATAATTATCCTTTTATATCTGCAAATAATGATCTTGATGCCTAGGATGTAGGTTACTACCCATTATTCTTTCATGAATAAGATATTTTTCAACTAGTAATTAATTTACTTTATGATTGGTATGTTATTTAAAATAAGTAATTTATCAATGACATATACTATTAAGATAACAACCACACTCACACTAAACAACTTTTAAAATACTAAATCAGATTTACTCTTAAAGAAAAAAAATTCTTTTATATCATTTTCAAACCAAATTTTTTATAACCAAGATATTTGATTCAATCAAACAATATATCTCTATAAATTTAGTACCTTTTCTCTTTTACCTAGAGTAATAAGCTTTATTGATCCTACCCATAGTGCTTCTAGAAATGGAACTAGATATGGCTCACCACTGACTTGAGGGGTGTTCTTAATCCCTATAAGAAATCAAAAATAACCTTGGTATCAGACATAAGAAATGATATTAATTTATCCCTTAAATAATATTTAACTCATAAAGATACTTTCACAAGAAAATATGGTATGTACCATCTATATGTTTCACATCGTAGCCAAAATATGTATGTAGTTTAAAAATAAACTTATAATTTTTTTAAAAAACATTAAATATAACCTATTATAAATAAATAAATCATCTCACCATCCAAATACCTGAATTAAAACCCCACATCATTTCAATAAAACCTCCATAGATATAGTTCATCCACCAATAACCATAATTGAAAGCAGTAAATCCCTATTTGGACAATGAATCAGAATAAAAATAATAATAAAATGAGTAACCTCACTATGATAACAAGTCACAATTTGATCCCTATATAATCAATTCTATTTAGTGGTCAATAGATAAAAATAATGTGAAGATAAAATATAATATTTATGGGAACATAAACATTTTCATTAGATCACCCTAACCTTGTTACACGTGAACTTCTAATTATAATACTATTTTCAGGCCAGTTTGAAATATGAATATAAAATATGTTAGTTAGGTAAAAAAGGGGCCTAGATACCCTAAGAGAGGGGGGGGGGTGAATCAGGGTATGGATACTCTTTTCAGATTTCTTCCTACCCCACTAGATAATTACCTTTTTATTACAAGGGACACTTGTTTTGCTCTGTAATGTTAATGTCCGTTTCAATTTTATCTGATGATTATGCAATGAAAGTAAAGCACTAAAGAAATCACAAGGAAATAAAGATTTTTACTTGAGTCAGCCTCATATTGCCACATCCAAGTAATATACAACGATGATGTGTCGATGTACCAAATTCACTAAGGCTCACTACGAATAATGATTGTAATGATTGGGTAGATCTTCAATGCCCAGGCCCACTACCTTTATAAGGTTTATTTTTTTCTCACTGCATTCCCAAGGGTCACTCACTATACCTTTTTCTCTAGCTCACTATTGGTGTAATGGGTCACCATCTTCCTCTTACTTCACTAAATACTCTGGGAAGGGATCCACTCATAGTTTATCGACATGTAGTTCAAACATAGTTTATAGAGACGTAGGTCTCTTCACATTCAAGAATTACTTATCCTCAACTATAGGAAAATGCTCAGCTGATGTCCCTTTTTATCCCTTAGATGAATTCCACTTTCTCGAGTACTATTAGATACTAGAAAACATTTTCCCAAAATGATTAAAATCTTTTGAATGCTCCCTTGTGTGTTCTACAATGCACTTTTTTTTCTCATGTATACTATGTTGAGGGATTGTTATGTATAACACCTACTACTCACAATGATGTCACTTCCACAAAACACTTCTCCTTCATGGCTTACCTCTACCTGAGACCTCCTTCTCCTATACAATCATGTACCTCCTCTATGAACCGACTCAATGTACCTCCTCTATCAACCTCTTATGCGAACCACTTGCTTTCATGAATCACCCTCTTTATGAAATTTGTTCTCTGTTCACAGACTGCCTTCGATTCTACATACCGAATCTCCCCCTCCCCATACAACATTCTTCTTCCACAAAAATTATTCGTTTGTGGCATACAATGACCCATAACAACCTTTCGCAAAATTTATTATTTGAACAACATTACCTTTTTCAGAATTGCTTCCTACAAACCACTTCTCCTTCAAAGACTCCCCTATATACCATGACTTATTCCTCAGCGTACTGTGTGATTTGTGGGATATATTTTCCCACAAAAACCACTGGTGGAATTTCTTCCAAGTAAACCAGTTTTGGGAATATCCATATTCCTAAAGAAAAGATATGTTCTCTAATAATATTATCTCTCATCTTTAATCAGTGGTATTTTATCTCCTTATATAGGAAATGATATCTTATTAATCTGCTGAAATTATATTTATAAAATCATTGATTCAATATCTCATTCAACACATACTGCTTCTTCCACCATAAACCAAAATCCTTATCATGAACCATTTTCCAAAATTGGTCCACGTAATTCTTTTTCTCCTCTGTGGCTAATCACTTCCTCAAACAACAGGCCATCTTGCGTACCACAATGACTCCTACTATGAACCATTTTGGTTCTCAAAACCACTTCTACATACCATTACTACTATATAGAACACATCCATGAACCATTTCCAAACATGGTATGTACTCCATGTCTCAGGCTCTACATTTATGTTCCTTTGCTAATTTAGTTCTTTGTTTCTCACACCATTAAATACAATAATGAAAAATATCCTTTTCTAATTTTTTTTCAATTTTGTGGCCCAAAACGTTTCCATATACTAGGAAACTAAACCACCTTAAAAATCTTCTTTCATAAAATACCAAACATACTCATTTACGGTCATCTGGATTTGTCAACAAAAACAATAAAACCCAAAAAATACCAAGAGGAAATATAAAGAGATTTTTTCACAAAAATGTTCTTCATGTATAGTTTAATGAGAAAAAAATATAAATTCCATATATATCTCATAAACTCCCCATTTTATTTTTCTTAAATGAAAAAAATTATTTAATTAGGTTTCCTCATCCAAAGCTATTTTAGACAAAATTATTATTTGGAACCCTCTTTGAAAAACCATTTTGAAAACCATTAATTCAAAATATTTTTACAAATATCAAGGAAAACTATTCAAAATTAAAACAATCTAACATAAGGAATATGTTATGCAATAAAATGGGAATCATAATTACAGAGTTTAAAAAATAATGTACACATTATAATAAGGATGAAATAAAATTTCTCATAGATTAAAATTTGCAACATATAACATTAATCAAAGTATATGGATCATGACCTACTAACATTGGTGCACAAGTAATAGAATCTGGAACTGGCGAAAATCAGCTCAGCTCGACATCCAAGAAACCATCTGTTCTAGTAGTCTTATTAAACTAGTTAGGGTTAATGCCATCACTAGAGAATTTAGATATAATAGGTAACCCACTCGATGCACATAGAAACCCAGCCCAATCAAGATAGTCACAAGATAAACTAGATTTTACACTCGTCCTTGTCTTTACATAGTGACCTATCATTCCTCTGACCAAAGAAAGTGATGTAGAGAACAATAAAAACAAGTAAAACCAATAAAAGTATAAATAATAATCCCACTCTCACCTCTCACTCCATCTCAAGAAATATCTCTACCCACATATATAGGATCCTAGGTTTTCATATGTTGTACATATATTTTTTTGTTTTTAGTTTAAATTCATAATTATGTACAAATGTGATTACCCTTTGAGAAAATGGGGGTATTGGGGGTGTAAGAGGCTTGTTCAAAAATAAATATTGACCTTTTGGAAAATTGGGACAAGCTGCATAGTTATTAGAAACCGTGTGGGGAATGTCACATAGTTACTACTAACCATGTGAGGTTGGAAAATGGGGTTCTAGAAGCCATATAGTTTTATGAAACCATGTGAAATGGGTTGAAACCCCATTTAGGGTACCTGCAATTTTTTAGTAGAGCAAAATTGAATAGTTCATACATGGTTAGTAAGTCCATGCATAATGGCCACACTGGTGACCCTGAGTACAATAGTGGGCACATAGTTGGCACATGGAATGGCCAAACATTTTGCCAAATCACGCGACCTAGTAATGTGGATAAAATTACCAATTTTCCAAAAACAATATTTATAACATAAAACCTATTTTTATCCTTATTCATTGGATGAAAACACATTGGGTGATCCTCCATGAGACAAATTGTAGGATTTGATCCAACTCACCTATTCTATTTCAGAATCAAGATTCATTCATCTCGTTGGATTTTCATCAGTGTCTACACGATTAATTTTACGTCTTTCCTTGTTATTATTGGTATTAAAAAACTTATTTATGTGTAAGATAATATTCCCTATTTCAAGGTTCTTTTTCTTTTCTCCATTTATATCAATATAAGTTGAATCATACGATGATTGCAACACCCTGACCAAAAATTCATGGAGCTGGTGCATTATTTTATTACATTGAAATGATTACAAGGAACCAAATACTGAAGGAATGATTAACTTAGCATTCTTGGAAAGCTATATTATAAACATGATACCAAAAATACATTGGGAAATATAAACTACAAAACATGATACACAATAAAATTAAATAAATAGTATCCCCAAACACTTATTCAAATATTTATTCTTTATAACCTAGGGAATGAAAAATAATAGTGGTGAGCTAAAATTCTAAATATGGGTCAATAAAACAGAATAAATAATGAATCAATATTTATGTATAGGTAGTTAATTGAACACAGTTTCTATTTACACAATTAAATAAGGTATAATTAATATGGAAAAGTAAGAAACTGAAACACATTACATAAAACAATAAACTCATAATTAATTAAATCCATAAAAAAATAATAACTGATCATAAATTAGGGAAATTATAAATTTTTGGATGTAATGTCTATGTTCCTTGAAAACCTATACCAAGATGGTTAAAAATATAGATAGAAACCTATTTAATTTGGGAATCTTAATCCTCTCATGAGAACCTATTGATGAATCGAGGATCTATATAAATTCTAGGATCAACCCTTAATTACTAATCCAAATAATTTCTGATATCAAATAATAATAATAAATTATATGGATTAGAAAATATTCATATTGAATTAAGAACCATGATTTATAAATAATTTCCATACTAATTAAATTACAATCAAAGTGAACATAGTATGTAAAAATTATATATGGTTTAGAAAATAATAATATACATCAAATAGAAATTATTTCTTGTCTCAAGGTACTTCCACAGAATATATCACAAGTTAACAACATGTTCTATTTATCACTCCTTAGTAAGTACATATCTAATCCTTCACATGGACTATAATAAGAGGTAATACTATAGAATAAAGATCTATATTATGGGGAAACCAATCTATATTTTAGATAATAGAGGGAATGTTATATGAATCATGATCACCCATCTTCTCAATGTTTTTTGGTGAAACCATAAATTTATGGAAGCTATATAGGAACTCGAGGATGAAATGATAATGAAGTATCCTTACTAGTTTATATCAGAGAGATGAAATTTTGAGGGTGAAATTATTATAAGAGGGTAGAATGTATTAAAATTATATTTTATGACATATTTATTTTTATATTAAATTGATTTCATTGTTATATTACTTTATAAAAAGTTATGAGTTTAAACAAACTGTGATATACTATTAGATATACTTATTTAATGTGAATGTTATCAGTTAACCATTTTATTTTTTGGTATGAATTGAATTAAATAAATAAAAGAAAATATGTATAAAGTTTTTATTTAATAAAAAATTATGGATTAATTCTTTGGAAATATATACTCAATTTTTAGTAAAGAAATTTTAGGCTTAAAAAATATGTTTACTTAGAAAATATATTTTATTACATTTTATGTGAATAAATTATAAGTAAATTATTCCATTTTAGAGATTAAATTTTTTAAAAAATTCATCATTTTTAGAATCATCAAATCAAAATTATCTTAAGGTAAATTGTTTTGAATTTTATGAAAAATTATTTTTTGGGATAATGGTGTAAATGCCTATTTTTTATGCAATCATCTTTTTTCTAGTATTTTCAAATACCCATTTTTATTTGTATTAGTTTTCAAATTTCATTATTTTATTATTGTGAAAAACATTAATTATATACTGTAACAACTCCAACTTTAGTAACCCAAATATAGTGTATACTTTTTTCCATTGTTAGAAATATAATGGATATCCCCATATATGATCAATTAGTTTTTCAATTTTGGAAAACTAGATACATAAATTACTCCCATATTATATTGTAAATATAAAATTCATAGTATAAAAATTATAATTTCATCCTTTATATAAATCATTTTATCATTCTTCATATCCTAATGAAATAAAAACAAATGAAAGGGTAATCTCATATTCTCAGCAAGGGTTCCGTATAGTGGATGTTTTCATGTGTAAATAAGTCATAGTCTATATGGGATGGTACATAACTAAAACAAATGAAATTTAATCAATAAAATTAGCACAAAATGAATCCATGTATAATATTAATGAAATTATATCATGGATAATTAAAATAATTGAATCATCAATGATGGAAATGTATTCTGTTGGATTCCATGATCTTAGACCCCATGCTATCTCTATGATAAAGAACTTGCAACAAGAAATTTAAAAAATGAATAGGAATACAACAAAACCCAATTTAATACTAAATTACTGATCTATCTCATTAGACCTATAAATGTATCAAGGGGTAATATAATTCCAAGCCCAACTTATCACTGCATGTCCAATGAATTCCTCATATATCAAATGATTGATTTACTTTATAAAAATTATGCCTTATTAACAAATATCACTATCAAGTAAACAATATGTGTTATCAACAATTCTTGAGTCAATAAAATAACTTCTAGTATAAAATAATCTATGTAAAAACAGTATACGGTTTTGGGAATAAGTATATCCATGATACAAAGAATATGGATATTTAGGAAAAATTTTATTTAAAATAAATAATGATTATTAATATTTAAAATGGTTGTATATAAAATATATAAAATAAATTTGGTTAATGATATTAAAATAAGCCTCAACGAATGAAAATCGAGACATAATCCCCTTATAGTGGTCATACAATTGAAGTAAGAAATAATAAATAAAGTAATTATGTGTGAAATATTTAAATACACATAATAAAAGTGAAAATAAAACTTAGAGAAATTAAATTTTACTTCTCACATAATCATAGCACAACATAATCTTTGAAGAAGTGATATAAACCAATAAAAGGAAATTGATTTAAGAAACCCCTAGCAACAAGTTATAATTGACACATTGGTGCTCTAACCTCCTATATAATAAATTTAAATTTATTATAAATATATAATATAACAAATTTCATATCTTTAAAACCATTTATTATACATTTAATACATTTTATGACATGTTTTTTTAATAATAATTTATTTTTATCATTTTTTTGGGTGTTAACTACTATTTTTCAATTACGTTTAGAGTTATTAGTCTCGTTCCTACCGACTTTTTCATGCATCCAAATTTGACACAATTTTATTGTAGATATAAATAACATATATATTCAACATTTATATATTTATATTCATCTATATAGTTGAGATACATAAAAAGGAATTACACAGTACATGAAAACGGTTGGCCATATGTACGTATGAACAATGTGTTCAGTTTGTGAAGGATGGAAGGAAAGAAAGTTGAATAACAATTAATATTTAAAATATAATTTTAATGTCATAAATATCATATATATTTATTATTTCCATGTTTATAGCCATCCATGTAATATGGCGATAAAAAATGAATTGCACCGCTACATGGAAACAGTAAGATGTACGTACACCAAATTTATGTTTAAACTTTTTATAGGAATGAAAATAGATTTAATATGGTTGAATCATAATCACAATAACATTTAATTATATTTATTATACTATATTGATTAATTATTATGGTTAAAACACAAAAAGATGATGTAGAATAAGAAATAAACATGGGAGACATGATAAAGGCAATTGTCTCTTCTTCTGTAGACTTCCATTAGATCTCCTCTTAGGGGACTTAGGGTTGAAATTTTAGAATTAAAATAACCTATATATAATATATAATTGTTTTGAGAAGAGGAACTTTTAGGGGTAGGTAGATCTAGATGGCTCGAAGTGGTGTAAAAAAGGGAAATAATAGGCATCCTTTTATAATTGAGGGTTGTGGAATTCTTAGAATTTCCTAAAGTATTAAATTAATATGAATTATTTTTCTTGTAAAAATTGTTTAATATTGATATAATTAGAATATATTATTATTATAAGTTTAAATAATCTCATAACATAAAAGTTTTACCGATTTTGGATTTTTTCCACCCTTATCTTTATTTTTTAATATCTGTTAACCCTTTTAACAATTACCATAATATTAATATTTTCCAAACATTAATGGTAATAAATGTTACCATATGAGGTAAAAGACTCATAAATGGACCATGATTGATTTTTACATCGTATTCCATTCATTTGACAAGCAATAAATTTTTATGCATTTGAAATCATTTAATAAAATATTATTTATTATAAAATATGATTAATGTCAATTATGACACTATTCATGTAATAGAACATTAAATATATCAATAAAAGAGGTAATTAGAATATAATACTTCAATAAATCGATAAAATATTATATATATATATATATATGTATATATATAGCTATATTTATAAAATTTGTATGAAACATTAAATAATTAAAATAATATCACTTTTAATATTTTTTGAATCATTTATTTTGTTTTTCTATTAATTGAATAAATATAGTATTAAAATTGGAAATGAATTTAAGGTAATTATTTAGTCTCTGAAAATTATAAATAAATTAAAATAATTAAAATAAATTCATTATTAGCAAAATTTGCATTAAAATTTATTGAATAATAAATTTTTCCATATGTGGACCCATAAGATATTCTTAAATATAAAAGTGTGGCATTTTTTAAATTTCATCGATATAAATATTATATAGCCCATTTTCAAAAATAATTTTCCATTAAAAAAATTTAAGATTATGAGTAATGTGATAATTATTGAATTTTATTTATCAAATAATATATAGAATGAAAAATTATGATCTCAACAATTAGGTTTAACCAAGATTAACCCGATATAACCTTAACTGGGCTCATATGTTTTCCCACAGTTGTTATTTATATTGGAAAAAAATATAAGGGAACTATTTTACAAATAAGTAACTCTTGATATTTAAATTTTAATCATCCTTCAGTGATTAAATTTAGATATTTTTAATAAATTAATTTAATATTAAAACTTAAATCGTAATGAAAAATAGTATTTTCATAAAAATATCTTCATTAATATGTTTTTATACCAATTTCAAGAAAAAATTATTAAAATATAATTAATTATATTATTAATAACATAAGAAAATGAATTTATCATTGATTTTTTTAAATGGATCTTTTTAAATGCTTAGAAAAAAATACAATTTTCTTTGAAAAAATATTTATCACTATTCAATTGAAAATAATTTTTTTTAGAAAAATCCCAAAAATTCACTCTATGATAATTTATATATTATCATTTAAAAAATTATGTAAATTTTATGAAATATAATTTCTAGAAGTTAAAAAATAATAATTATATTATTTTCTCATAAAAAGCAACAATTTTTTTTAAAGAAAACAATTTTATATAGAAAAAAAATGAAATTATTAAAAAAAATAATATTTAGGTACTAATAATTATTAAAAACTTTTTATAGTGAAATAAATTCTTATATATATACAATAATTTGGTTATTTATATTCATACTCACAAATTAAATGGCTAGTTTATAATGATTTGATTTAAATAATAATATTCTATGATTCATTTAGGCTTCGTGTTAAATGTTGTATATGCTATCAAATAGGGTGCTATTTTAAAATATATTGGTGTTACATATATAGTTTTAATAAATATCATAATGTATCTTTTTATAAAAATAATTTTAAACTTAAAAATACATTTTCTAAAAACCATTTTTCATTGCGTTTTGTGGGATTATTTAAAAATGAAATAAACCACATATACAAATTTAATATTGTGAAATGTATTCTATATTTTAAATAAATAATTATAATATAATGTAATAATAATAAATCATTTTTAAAAAAATGAATCACAAAAGTGGTAAAATTTTATCATCACGGTAAAATGGTAAGTTGGGTTATCCAAGGTTAAAATAATTTATAAGAACACTGTTTCTCATACTAATTATTATTGTTTAAAGGTATTTTAACCATAATGAAAACATTCGTGATATTTAATTTGTTAGGGGAAATAATTCCATTAACATTAAATTATAATATTTTAATCCTTTAAAAAATTCATGGTGTGTTCCTCCCCCCATGAATAAAAGTATACCCCCTACTCTCTTTTTTTACACCACTTTTAGGCTCCTATATCAACTTAAATTTATAAAATTATCATTATAATCTCCATATCCTTTAATTTGAGGATTTTTATTCTTAAAAGTCCATTCTTCTGGTTCATAATAATCGATCTAAATAAGATCTACTGGAGTATAGGTAATCATTTTTCACCAATTATTTGAATTTTATTTCTTTGACTACTTCCTCTAAATATATTATACTCATCATAAAACAATGAATTAATTATAAAAAATATAATAATAATATATTATTATTATGGTAAAACCATTTTCTACCTCCTTTACATAATATATAAATAAAAAACATCACTTGTGCATTTGTACAATATACCATTTCCATGTAGCGGTGTAGTTTTTATTTCATCACCATTTTACTTCAATGGTAATCGATATTGAACTAATGAATATATATTATATTTATGAAATAATTATGGTCTTGGAAATATAAGACAACATTTACCTTTTTACCATTCCACCGAGTGGTATGATCCATTTTTTATGTCATCCGTTCATGGATTATTATAAAAATGTATATAATGAAGATATATGATATTTATATAATAATAAAAATTAAGGTGATTATTTAATCATGAGAAATATGCAAGTATTGAAACCATAAATCTAAAACATACAAGAAAATTGAAATATTTAACACATGGAAATGATGGATTTCATAATGAATTATTAATAAAAGGATGTTTGAATGTTATAAGTAGATATTTTATGATATTAAAATTATGTTTATATCTTAATTATTGATGTATAATAAATATAAATTTGTTACACAAGATGTTAAATAGACTTATGATTCATGTCAAACATAGAGTTAGATATTTCTCTAACAATATCATATTATTTTGAGAATTGTTTTGTTTAGGTTTACATTGGTTAAATTATAAGATCATAATATCTTAAACCACATATTGTTTATAATCCTCTATTTATGTTTGGATTATCTATGATTATATTAAATCTTATCACTTTTCAGATCAGTAATCAACATGCAAGTCACATATATGGGAATTTTTATTGAAAAATATTATTTTAAATAATTATTTCATACAATGTTTCATCCATGTGACTATTTTATCGAAATTATTTTCCTGAATATGTTTAATATTATCTAAATATTTATTAAAGTAATTTTTATCCACGTTTCAATTTCTATAAAAATGCTTAAAAGTAATCTTCATGTGGTTTTCTAAATAAGGTAATTTTTACCAATTCTTTGAACATAATTATTGTTTTAATGTACACTATATGAAAATATTTTCCCTCCGTCATGACTAATATTTTATTTTATGATTTTTTTATAGTTTTACACATTTTGATAGAAATAAATTTTTATCTAATATTCTAGAAATTATAATATTTTTAATAAGTGATTTCAAAAGGAAACGGGTATTTTCCATAATAAATTTTCTTGTAACCAACTAGTGATTTTTAATATATAAAAACTCCCACATATGTTACTGGGGATAAGGTCTAATAAAACCAACTTAATTATACCTCCGGGTGGTTTATGTTGATTAAATATTTATATTTTTTATTCATGAAGGAATAAGTACAATTTGTGACTTCTATGGAAATTTGATAGTAGGTTCTATTAATTATTCAAAATATGAGGAATTTATAAGATGTGAATGTGAAAGGGGAGGATGAATTATAGATCACCCCTCAATACATCTATAGTTATAATGATACAAAATATCCTATACATCTTATTAGATTGGTATTTTGTTTATGACAACGAATTTAATAAGAATGTTGTATTAGTTAAGATTCCATGCTTATAAGATTTATGATATCTTAGTTGAGAGAGATTTATCAAGAATTCTTATAATTATAAACTACATTTCTTAAAATTTTATAATTACACATATGTTTTATTTATTTATATTATTGATGAATTCTAATTGAACAAAAGTTATTTATTGAATTTTATGTGATTTGATTATCTACTTTGACATGTTTATTATGCCTTATTTACTTATAATAACTTCCAATAGATGTATCCCTAATTGGGAAAGTAAACTCTCTATTTATTTTTGTATTATTTCCCCTTGATATGAAAAATTATATTATGAATGATATTAATGTTTCATGAATGTTTCTATTTATATTTTTTATATTTACATTTTGATATAGAAGAAATATTTGTATATTAACTTCCATGGCTACTAAATAGATCAATAATCTATAGTGAGATCCCTATTATCTTATACCAATATAATAATTTAAACCCAAACATTAGGATATTAAATACTAGTTATTACTTTTAATTAAATCCTTAACACTTGACCAAAGTAGTTCACCTAGAATATCTTGATAACTACTATCCAAGCTCATGGAATAGGAAACATCAAGACTACTACATAACATGAGATACATGATTGATGCTATAGTAAAAGTTTATGGGATATTACACATTCTCATTATTTCATATTGAATCCCATAGAACATTTTCATATAAAGATGATTTCCTTGTAGGACTAGAACCAATCCCATCTGGGAGTAATCTATAACAAATCTCTTTTGTATCTAGTCAACATATAGACCTGGACTTAGCGTATGTAACCATTTGGATCAACCAAGAACGATCTTGATGCAAAGGATGTAGGTTAAATCCCATAATTCATTCATGGATAAGATATTTTTCAACTAGAAATTAATTTACATTAAAATTTGTAAGTCATTTCTAATAAGAAATTTATCATTGAAATATTCTATTTTGATAAAAACCACAATCTCGCTAAACCACTTGTAATGAAATGGTTCAGATTTACTCTTAAGGGAAAAAATCTTTTAAATCATTATCAACAATTTTTTTTATAAAATAGATATTTAATTCAATCAATAAATTTAAATCTTTAAATCTAATCACTTTTTTTCATATACTCATAGTCATAAACTATTGTGAACATACCCAAGGTGCTACTAGAAATGGAAATAGATATTTCTCTCCACTGGACTATGGGGTGTTCTTAATCTCCATGAGAAATTAAAGAGAACTATAGTATCAGACACAAGTAATGAGATCAATTTATCCTTTAAATAAGAATTAACACATAAATAGACTTTCACTCGAAAATAAAGTACGTACTGTCTATAAGTTTGACATAAGAAAAAAGAAGAGTAGTTTAAAAATAAACATATAAAAATTAAAAAAAAACCTTAAATATAATATATTCTTAATAAATACATCATCTCACCGACCAAATCCATCTCCTTAAACAATAATTTTTTTAAACAAACATCACAGATATAGTGCATCCACCAATAAACATTATTGAAAGAAGTAATGCCCTATTTGGCTGATAAATCAAAATGATCTAAATAGAATAAAATGAGTAACCTCACTATGATCATAGGCCACTACTTGATCCCTATATAATCCATTCTATATGAGTTTTCAAGATATAGATATAATGTGAAGCTAAAATATTATATATATGGGAACATAAAAATGTTCAATAGCTTACCCTTACCTTGTTACATTCCACCTTTAAATTATAAAACAAATTTCAAGAAAGATTGAAATATAAATAGAAAAAATATTTGTTAGGTCCAAAAGGATCCTATATACCCTAATAGGGGGTGAAATATGTTATGGATATTCTTTTCTAAGTTCTTTCTACCCAACTAGATCTTTAACTTTTTATTACAAGGGCCACTTATTATGCTTGTTAATGTTAAAGTCCTTTTCAATTTTATATAATGAGGACACACTTAAAGAAAATAAGTAACAAAAACACAATGACATAAATGTTTTACTTTGTTTGGAATCATTGATATATTTCTATGGATCATACAATGATGATGTGACAACATACCAAATTAACAAAGGATAACTGAAAATAATGATTAAAATGCTTTGGTAGATCTTCTATACCCAAGCCAACTGCCTTTACAAGGTTTAGTGTCTTATCACTGCATTCCCAAGGGTCACTCCCTATGCCACTTTCTCTGGATCACTTCCGGTGGATAGGTTCACAATCATTATCTTCCTTCAAACACTTCTCTTGTAAGGGATCCACTCATAGTTTATAGACATGTAGTTAGATCAAGAATTTATGGACATGTAGGCCCCTTCATTTTCATGAATTATGCATCCTAAACTGTTGGTAGATGTCTAATGAAGTCCCTTTTTAACCCATAGATGAATTACACCTTCTCGGGTACTACTAGACACTGGAAATTACTTTTCCAAACCGATTTTAAGTTGCTGAAATCTTCCTTGTGTGTTCTACAAACCACTTTCTCCTCTTGCATACTATATGGTGGGTTTTCAATGTTAATCACTACTTCCACATACGGTTGCTGCTTGAAAAAATTTCTTCTCCTCTGTGGAATGCATCTCCCTTAGACTACCTTCTCTATACTATCCTTTACCACCTCCATGTACGGACTCTGTGCACCTCCTCTGCAAACCACTTTTGTGAACAACCTTCTTCCATGAATCACCCTATGTCCAAAAATTGTTCTCTGCTAACGGACTGCCATTTCATCCACATACCAATGCTCCCTCTCTACATACCATATTATTCTTTTATGAACATTCTTCCTTTGTATCCTATAACTCCCCAAAAAACCATTCACATTTATTCTTATGTAGAAAACTTTACCTTTTTTGGAATTGCTTCTTGGAAACCACTTATCCTTCAGATACGCCCCTATATACCATGCCTTCTTCCTCTACATATCATGTCCTTTATGTGATATAGTTTCCTATAAAAACATTTGGTGGAATTTCTTCCATGTGAACAAATTTTAGTAATAGCCAAATTTCTAGAGAAAAAAGATGTTCTCTAAAGATATTCTCTCTCCTCTTTAATTGGTGGTAGTTTCACTCCTTATATATGAAAATATATCTGTTTAATACACTAAAATGAGGTTGTAAAAATCATTTATTCATCACCACATTCACCATATACCGCTTCTAACACTATGAACCATAAACCTTATCATGAACTATTTTCCACAAGCGGTCCATGTACTGCCTTTTATCTTCTGTGGTTGATCACCTCCACAAACAACAAGCCATCCTATGTACCACAATGACTTCAACTATGAACCATTTTTGATCCCACAAACTTCTTATACATAGCATTCCTGTTGTATGGCACACGACTGCCAATCATTGCTAAACATGGTACGAAGTCCATGTCCCAGGATCTGTGTTTATCTTCCTTTTCTGATTTCATTCACTACTTCTCACACTATTAACTCCTATAAGGAAAACCATCATTTTCTAAAAAAAATATCCCAATTTTTTGGCCCAAATTTTTTCCATACAATGGAAAACTAGGCATCCTTAGAAAACATCATTTGGAAAATGCAAACCATACTCATTTGGGGGTATTTGGATTTGTCAAAAAACATAATCTCACCCAAAACATACTAAGAGGAAATATTGAGGGTTTTTTCGCATCAATGTTCATCATATATAGTTTAATGAAAAAACAAATACCAATTATATATAAATTTCATAAACTCCACATTTTATTTCCCTTAAATGAAACCTGTTACGTCAAATAGGTTTCCTCGGCCAAAGATGTTTTATCCCAAATTATTATTTAGAAACCTCTTTTAAAAAACCCTTTTGAAATCCATTAATCCAAAATATTTTTACAAATATCTATGAAAATTATTCAAAATTGACACAATACAATAGAATGAATAAGGAATGAAATAAAATGGGAACCACAATTGAAGAGTTTAATAAAGAAATTACCCATTATAAAAATTGGGAAGAAATGTTTTCACAGAATAAAATTACCAACAAAAAACATTAATCAAAGTATATAGAGCATGTGTTACTAAATATGGGAAACACGTAATACAATTTGGAAATTCTGATAATCATTTAAACATGAATTTAATGAAACCATATATTTTAGTAGTTCTTATTAAACTATTAGGGCTTAATTCCATCCCTAGAGAGTGGAGATACAAGTGCTAACCCACTGGATGAACTTAGAAACCTAGCCCACTCTAGAGAGACAAAAGAAAAACAAGAGTTTACACTCATACTTGACTCTATATAGTGACCTATCATTCCTCTGACCAAAAAAATAGAGGTAGAGAAAAAAAAGGAAAAATTAAAACCAATAAAAGTATAAATAATAATCCCACTCTCGCCTCTCACTCCATCCCATGAAATAACTCTAATCACTAATGGAGGATCCTGGGTTTTTTTTATAATGTACATATATTTTTTTTAATTTAAATGTATAATTATGTCAAAATGTGATTACCCTTTGAGGTAATGGGGGTATTGGGTGTGTCTAAGGCTTGTTCAAAGACTAAAGAATGTTTTTTGGGGGAATTAGGACAATTGTCATGGTTATTAGAAACCAGGAGGGGTTGGTCACAACGTTACTATTAACCATGTGAGCATGGACAATGGGGTGCTACAAGACACACAATTTGTGGAAACTCTGTGAAATGAGGTGATCACCCATGTGGGGTACCAGCCGTTTTTTAGCAGAGATGAATTGCATGATTTATGCATACTTTGTTAGACTGTGCATAGTGGCCATTCTGGTGCCCCTGAACACTATAATGGGAACATAGTTGGTGCATGTGTTGGCCAACCATCTGTACAAATTGTGATAACTAGTAATTTGGGTAAAATTAACAATTGTACCT
The DNA here is from genome assembly GCA_963277665.1 of Viscum album. Lineage (NCBI taxonomy): Eukaryota > Viridiplantae > Streptophyta > Magnoliopsida > Santalales > Viscaceae > Viscum > Viscum album. The sequence continues at coordinate 117,480,465 of OY728159.1, read as the reverse complement.
AAAAATATTTATCAAATAAAACCCCTTTTTATCCTCCTTCCTTGGATAAAAACACATTCTGAGCTCCTCCTTGAGCAAAATTTTAGGCATTGATCCATCTCATTTGTTTGATTTTAGAATCAATATTCCTTCATCCCTTTGGATCTGCATCAGTGAGTACTCAATTCATTTTCAACTTTCTTTGTTGTTATTGGTATCGAAGAATGTATTTAGGTTCAAGATAAAATTCCTTACTTTATGGTTCTTTGTCCATTATTCATTTTTTCTCAATCTAAGTTGAATCATAAGTTTATTAAAACCCCCCAAACCCAAATAAATAGTTCTAGTACATTATTTTATTACATTATAATGATTACAAGGAAACAAATCCGGTAGGAGTGATCAGTTTAGCAGTTTTGGAAAGATAGATTACAAACATGTGACCTAAAATACATTTGGAAATATAATCTATAAAACATGATACATAATAAAATTAAGCTAACTGTATCCTTGAATACTTATTTAAAGATTTATTCTTCATAACCTGGGGAAATTATCATAATAAGGGTGATCTCAAATTCTCAATATGGGTAAATACAATAGAATAAATAATGAATAAATATATATATGTAAAGGTAAATAACTGAACACACTTCCCATTTACAAAACTAGATAAGGTATACTTAATATATAATGGTAATAAACTTAAACACATTCCATAAATCAATAAAATGGGAATGAATTACATCCATAGATAATTCAATGAAAAATCTCATGGAAAAATAATAAATGAATATAAATAAAGGAAATTATTAATTATTCGACATCATGTCTAGGGCCTATTAAAACCTATTCCATATATACATTTCACAAGATGGATAAAACTATAGATAGAAACCAGTTTACTTTGGATATCTTAATTGTCTCATGAGAATCAATCAATGCATCTATGAGCTTTATAAATACTAGGATCCACCCTTAATTTCTAGTATAAAGCATTAATTATATCAATAAATAGAAATAAATAATATTCCTTATCATGTATCTGTATTGAATTAATAAAAATTATTTATGAATAATTCCCCTATTAATTAAATAATAGTAAAAGTGAACATCTTATGTAAAAATGATATATGGTTTGTGAAACAATAATATACATCATATGATAATGATAGCTTGTCTCAAGGATCTTCCTTTGAATCTATCCAAAGCTAATGACATGTTCAATATATCTCTCTTCAGAGATTACATATCTAATCATTCACATAAACTATAATAAGAGGTCATTCCTTTGAGTAAAGATATATATTATAATTGAAAAAGAAATATATAATTTAGATCATAGAGGGAAAGTGTTATGAATCATGATCACTCATATAGTCCATGTTTTGTGGTGAAACAATAAATTTAAGGAAGCTCTGTGGGAACTCAAGGACAAAATTTGGATGAAGTATCCTTAGTTAATTATATCAGAGAGACAAAAGTTGGGGGGATAAATTATTATAAGACTATACAATGTAACACACTGATATTTCAAGACATATTTATTTTTTAAATTAAATTTATTTCATTGATATATTCCATTACAAAAAGTTGTGTGTTTAATCAAAATGTGATATACTATTAAATATTATTCTCTAATGTGAATGTTATCAGTTAACCACTGTTTTAGTAGATATAAATGGTATAAAATATATTATAATATATATATATATAAGTTTTATTTAATAAAAAATTATGGATTAATTTTTTGCAAATATGTACTCAATTTTTAGTAAAGTTATTTTATACTTCAAAAACATGTTTACTTCAAAAAAGTATTTTATTAAATATTCTATGCATAAATTATATGTAATTTATTCTACTTTTGGAGATTAAATTTTAAAAAAAGGTGATAATTTTTAGAATCATAATATTAAAATTATCTTATGGTGAATTTGTTTGAATTTTATGATAAATGTCAGTTTTTTTTGGTTAATATTGTAAATACTTATTTTTAATGGAAATTATTTTTTCTTTTCCATTATTTTTAAAGCCCCATTTTGATCTATATTATATTTCAAATTTTAATAGTTTATTATTGTGAAAATCAATTCATTATATAGTGTAACAACCCCATCTCTAGTAACCCTAATATAGTGTATAATTTATTACATTATATTTAATATAATAGATCTGACCATGTATTATCAATTAGTTTAGCAATATTGGAAAACTAGATATATAAATTACTCCCACATTAAATTTTAAATATAAAAAAAATAGTATAATAATTATTGATTCATGTTTGATATAATTTATATCAACATTCTTTGTATCCCAAGGAAATAAAAAAAGAAAAGGGTGATATCAGATTCTTAGTAAGGGTTACATATAGTGGAAGTTTTCATGGGTTAATAAGTTATCGTAAATATGGGATGGTAAATAACTAAAAAAAATGCAACTTAATCAACAAAATGAGAAAAAATGAATCCTTTGATAATATTAATGAGATAATATCTTGGATAATTATAATAATTGAACCATTAATGATGGAAATTCATACTATTGGATGTCATGATTTCAGACACCATGATATATTTTTCGTGAAGAACATGCACTGAAAAATTTAAAATATGGGTAGGCATACACCTAAACCCATTTAATACTAGATTACTGATTTGTCTCAATAGACCTGTCGATGTATCAAGGGGTAATATAATACCATTTCTCACTTTTCACTGCATGTCCAATGCATTCAACACATATCAAATGATTTATTTAATTCATAAAAATTATGACTTATTAGAAAATATCATTATCAAGTAAACAATATTAGTTATAAATATTTCTTTAGTCAATCAACTAACATTTAAAGTAAAACACTGTATGTAGAAATTGTATATGGTTTAGGCAATAAGTGTATCATAATACAAGGAATATAGATATTTAGGAGGAATGTTATTTCCAATCAATAATGATCATAAATATTTCAAAGGGTTGTATATAGAATATTTTAAATAAATTAGGTTCAAAATATTAAAATAATCCTAAAAGAAAGAAAATCAATATATAATCCCCTTACAGTGGTCGTACCATTGATGTAAGAATTAATCAATGAAGTAATTATGTGTGAAAAATGTAAATTCACATAATAAAAGTGAAAATAAAACCTAGAGAAATTAAATTTTATTTCTCACATAATCTTGGCAAGGAATAATTAATAAAGAAGTAATATAAACCAATGAATCCATATTGAGTTAAGAAACCCATTACCAGAAGTTCTAATTGCCTCATTGATTGTATAAACTCCCACATAATAAATTTAAATTTATTATAAATATATTATTTAAAACTATTCATATATATAAAATCATATTTGATCCATTTACAACATTTCATAACCTTGTTTGTTAATAATAATTTATTATTATCATTTTTTGGGTTTTAACTACTATATTTTTCAAGTACATTTTGTGTTGGTAGTCTCTATCCTTAGGAATTTCTCATTGATCCAAAATTTACATAATTTTTTTATAGATATAAATATAATATATATTCAATATTTTTATATTTATATTCTTCTATAGTATTGAGAGATAAAAAATAGAATTACACCGTTTATGTAGATTGTAGGCCATATGTACGGATGAACAATGTTTTCACTTTTTCAAGGATATAACGAAGGAAAGTGGGATAACAATTAATCATTAAAATATTATTTTAATTTCATAAATATCAATTATACTTTTTATTTAAATTCTTGTAACAATCCATGTAAAGTGATGAATAAAATGAATTGCACCGCTATATGGAGATGATAAGTTGAATGTACACATGACCGTTGTTTTCAATTTTTGTAGGAAGGAAAAAAGATTTAATATTGTTGAATAATAATTTAAAATAACATATATTTATACTTATGATACTATATTGATTAATTGTTTTTTTAAAACACAGAAAGAGGAAATATTAAAAGAAATAAACTTGGAAGCCTTAATAAAAACAATTGTCTCTTCTTCGGTGGACTTCATTTAGATCTCATATTAAGGGACTTAGGGTTGGAATTTTGGGATTAAAATAACCTATATAACAGGTATAATAGTTTTTGGAAGAGTAATTTTCAAGGGTTGGTAGATCTAGATATCTCAACATGGTGTAATAAAGAGAAATAAGAGGCGTGATTTTTTAATTTAGGGTTGGGGAGTTCTTGGAATTTCCTAATGTATTAAATTAATATAAATTATTTTATATGTAAAAATTGTATAAAATTGATATAATGCGATTATATTATAATTTTATGTTGAAATAATCTCATAATATAAAATTTCTATAGGTTTTGGATTTGATTTCACTGAATTTTTTTTGTTTTAACATAATTTAACCCTTTTAAAAATTATCAGAATATTTAAATTTTCCAAAAAATAACTGTCATAGATGTTAAAATATGAAAAAAAAATACACATAAATGGAACATGGATGATGTTTTACACCATATTTGATTCATTTGACCCAAAAAAAATCGGAATTGTAAATCATTTAGTAAAATATAATTTTTTACAAAATATTATTAATGTCAATTATGACACTATTCATGTAATATGACATTAAATACGTCAATAAAAGATGTAATTAGAATATAATACTTAAAAAAGTTGATAAAATTTTATATATATCTATAAAAAGTTTTTAAAAAATTAAAGTGGTCAAATAACATCAATTTTAATATTTTTAAAATCATAGATTTTTTCAATAAATTGAATAAATACATTGTTAGCATTGTACATGAAATTAAGGTAATTATTTAATCACCAGAAATTATAAATAAATTAAAATAATTAATATAAATTAATTATTTTGAAAAAATTATCATTAATATCCCTTAAAGAATTTATTATTCTCTATGTGAACACGTAAGATATTTTTAAATCTAAGAGAGTGACATTTTGTAACTTTCTTCGATTTAAATATTATATACACCAATTCAAAGAAAAATCTCGATTAGAAAATTAAATTTTATGAGTAATGTGATAGGGATAAAATTCTATTTATCAAAAAAAATGAGGATAAAAATTTATTATCTAAAACAATAACTTTAACCTAGATTAATCCGATATACCTGTTATTGAGATGATAATTTCTTCCACAGTGGCTATTTATATTGGAAAAAAATATAAAGAATCTACTTTATAAATATGGACCTCCAAATTTAAAATTTTTATTCCACTTTTAATGTTTAAATTAATATAAGTTTAATAGAATAATTTATATTAAAATATAAATATCAATGACATTTTTTTGAGAAAAATATCTTTTTAAGTATAAAAATGTTTTTATACCAAATTCGACAATCTATTTTATTCAAATTCTTTTAATTTTATTATTAATAACATAATAAAACGAATTTTTCTTTGAAATATATATTTTTTTAAATGTAACTTCTTAAATTCTTCTAAAAAAATACATTTTTCATTAAAAACAATATTTTTCAGTATTCACTAGAAAATAATTTTTTTTAGAAAAATCCCAAAAATTTACTACAATATAATTTTTATATTATGATTTCAAATATAATTTTAATTTTATTAAATATATTTTATCAAAGTGAAAAAAATGAGTTATAGAATGTTTTCATAAAAAGAAATAATTTTTTAATGAAAATGTATTTTTGTAAAATAAAAAGAAATTTTTAAAAACTATGTTTTTATTTTATAATAATTGTTAAATAATTTTTATTATGAAATAAATTCATATATATATATGTATATCATAAATTTGTTATTCCAAGTAATACCCACCAATTAAATGGCTAGTTTATAACGATCAGATCTAAATAATAATATTTTATGATTTATTTAGGATCAGTGTTGTATGTTGTATATTCTAGAAAATATGGTGTTAATTTAAAATATATGGGTGTCACATATAACATTAGGATAAATATCATAAAATAACTTGTCACAAAAGTAATTTTACCCATAAAAATATATTTTCCAAAAACATATTTTCATTGTGTTTTGTGGGTTTCTGTTAAAATGAATTTCTTCCACATACATACATTAATTATTGTAATACAAATTCCATATTTTTCATCAAAAATATTAATTTATTGTAATAATTAAAAACATAATTTTTAGTCATAATGAATCATTAAAGCAGTAAAAAATTATCATCACAATAAAATAGTAAGTAGGGTTAACCTAGGTTAAAAATAATTTATAAGGCCACAATTTTTCATCATAATTATTTTTGGAAAAAGGGATTTTTACCCTACTCCAATCATTCTTGATATTTAATTGGTTGTGGGAATATTTTCCATGATCATTATATTATAATATTTTAATCCTTTAAAAAATTCATTGTTTGTCCCTCCCCCAATGTATAAAAGGACACCCCCTCCTATCTCTTATCTACATAACTTTTAGGATCCTATATCAATTTAAATTTATTCAATTATATTTATAACCTCACAATACATGAATTAAAGGTTTTTATTCTTAAAAAATCATTCCAATGGCCCTTAAGAACGGATATAATTGAGGTCTACGGAAGTAGAGGTAATCATTTTTCAACAATTATTTAAAATTTATTTCATTGTCTACTTCATCTAAATATATTATACCCATCATAAAATAATTAATTATGTATAAAAAATATACTAATATATTATTATTATGGTGAAACCATTTTATACATCTTTTACATCAAACAGAAATAAAAAATATCACTTGTGCATACGTACGACATATAATTTCCACGTAGGGGTGTAATTCATTTTTCATCACCATTTTACTTTAATGGTTATATATATATACCTAATGAATATATATTATATTAATGAAATGATTACGGTCTTGGAAATTTAAGATATCATATACCTTTTACCCTTCCACTGAGTGATGTGATCTATTTTTCATATCAACCATTCATGGATGATTATAAATATTTATATAATGAATATATATTATATTTATATAATTATTAATATTATGTAAATTATTTAATCATGAGAAATATGAAAGGACTGAAACTGTAAAACTAAAACATACATGAAAAACGAAACACTTAACACTAGGAAATGATGGTTTTTAAAAAGAATTATGAATAAATAAGAGTTGGAATGTTATAAATAGACTTTTTATGATATTATAATTATGTTTATTCTTTTAGTATATATGTATCATAAATAAAATTGTATTATACAGGAGGGTAAATGCACTTACAATTCAAGTCAAACATGAGGTAAGAGATTTCTCTTACAATCAAAGTTTATTTCAATATTTTTTATGTTTAGGTTTACATTGGGGAAATTATACCATAATAATATCTTAAACCACATATAGTTTCTTATACTCTCTTTATATTTGGATTGACCATTTCTATTTTCCATATTTTCTCTTATTAGATCAGTAATCAGAACATAAGTCACATGTATGGGCCTTTTCTTTGAAAAATATTATTTTGAATATTTATTTCCAACCATTTTTCTTCTAGGTACATATTTTCTATAAATTATTTTCACGAATATTTTTTAAATTATCTAAAAATTCATTATAGTCATTTTCAACCTTATCTCAATTTCAATAAAAATTATTAGAAGGAATCTTCTTATCATGTTCTAAATTTGGAAATTTTTACCAAATGTGTGAACATAATTATTGTTTTAATGTACACTATATGAAACAATTTTCCCTCCATCATGACTAATATTTTATTTTAAGATACCATTATAGTTTTCTATGTTTATTTTCCATTAATTTTTTATCTAATATTCTAGAAATATTAAAATTTTAAATATGAGATTTTAAAATGAAAAGGATAATTTCCTCAAGAAATATTCTATTGATCTTCTAGGAATGTTTTCAATTATGAAAACACACACTGATGTTATTGGGGATATGATCCAATAAAACAAAATTTATTATACCTCTAGACTATTTATGTTGATTAAATATTTATATTTTTTTATTTATGATTGAATAATTATAATTTTTAAATTAAAAAAAAATTTGAGAAGGGATTCTATTGATCATTAAAATGATGAAGAATATATAAGATGTAAAAGTGAAAGGATAGGCTCGATTATAGACCACCCCTCAATACATCTATAGGTATAATGATACAAAATAGCCAACATGACTTTTTAGATGGGTATTTGTTTTGTAACAACTAATTTAATAAGAATGACGTCTTAGTTAAGATTCTAAGCATATACGATTCATGATATCCTAGTTTAGAGAACTTTAAATTGAAATATTTGAATTATAAATTTCCATTATTAATTTTTTTTATTAACCATTAATTTCATGTATTTATATTATCCATGGATTTTCATTGAAGACATGTTTTTTTGAATGGAATGTGATTTTATTATCTACTATAACATGTTTATTATTCTTTATTTACTTATAATAACTTCCATTGTATGTGATCCTTTACTGGTAATGTAAAAATACCATTTATTGTTTTCCATTTCCCCTAATCTGAAAAATGATACTATGAATAATATCAAGGTTTCAAGAATATCTCTCCTACTTTGTTTTATATTTCCAATGTAATATGGGAGAAATGTATGTATCTTGTTTGCCAAGGCTTCCAAACTAATCATTATTTCATGCTGATATCCCTAGTATCTTGTACCAATATAATAAATTAAACACTAACATTGGAATATTAATATCGAGTTGTCACTATTAAGGATATCCTTAATATCTGGCCAATGTTATTCACCAAGATTAGACTGATAACTACTAATCAATATCAAGGTAGAGGAAACACAAAGAATAGTACATTACATGAGATACATGATTGATCCTATAGTAAAAGTGTATGAGATACCACTCATTCTCTTTATTTCCTATTGTATCTCATGGAACATTTTTTTTGCTTGATGTATTTCTTACGACACTAGAACCAATCCCATCATTGATTAATCTATAACAAATCTCTTTGGTATCTAGTCAATGTATGTACATTGACTTAGTGTAAGTATCCTTTTGGATCTACCATGAACTATCTTTTTTCCAATGATGTAGCATACTTCCCATAAGTCCTTCATGGATAAGAAATTTTTAACTTGTAATTAAATAAATTTTAGATTGGTATGTCATTTCAAGTAAGTAATATTTCATTGACTTATACTGTTAAGATAATAGCCACACTCACAATAAACCACTTGTAAAATAATGGATAATATTAATTATTAATGAAATAAAATTCTCTTATATCATTATCAAATCAAATTTTTTATTACATTGATATTTGATTTAATAAATATATGTACCTCTATAAATTTTGAACCCTTCTTTCTTTTACCTAGACTGATAAACTATAGTGAATCGACCAAAGGTGCAACCAGAAATGGAACTAGATATTTCTCGCCACTGACCTGAGGGATGTTCCTAATCACTATGAGAAATAGAAAAAACCATGGTATCAAACACAATTAATGAGATCAATTTATGCATTAAATAAGGGAAAACTCTTAAAGAGACATTCACTAGAAAATAAGGTATGTCATGTCTATAAGTTAGAATCCCATCCAAAATAGATAAGTAATTTAAAAATATACTTATAAAATTTAAACAAATATTAAATAAAAAAATATTCTAAATAAATACATCATCTTACCATCCATATCACTCAATTAAAAACTCCAGAAATTTCCCAAAAACCTCAATAGATATAGTGCATCTACAAATAACCATAATTGAAGGTAGTAAATCTCTATTTGGCTGATGAATCAAAAATAAACTAATTACAAAAAATGGGTAACCTAACTATGATCACAGGTCACTGTTTGATCCCTACATAATAAATTCTCTATGTGTGGTTAAGATATTACCATAGTGTGAAGATAAAATATAATATAGATGGGAACATAAAAATGTCTAGTAGTTCACCCTTACCATTCTATAGGACAACTTCTAATTATAACACTATTTTCAAGAATGTTTGTAATATGAATAGAATATATTTTTGTTATATCCAAAAGGGGCCTAGATAACCTATGAGGGGGTGAATCAGGGTGTGGATATTATTTTCAAAGTTCTTCCTACCCCACAAGATCATAACCTCTTTATTACTAGGGTCACTTGTTATCGTCATTAATGTAAATTACCATTTCAATTTTATCTGATGATGATGCATTGAAAGTAAAGAAGTAAAGAAATCACAAGGACATACATATTTTTAATTGGTTCACCCTCAATGGGATATGTCCAAGGAGTATACAATGACAATGTGATGATGTAAAGAATTCACTAAGGCTCACTACCAAAAAGGATAATAATGTTCTGGTAGATCTTCTATGCCTATGACTATTTCGATTAAAAGGATTAGGGTCTGCTCACTTCACTCCCAAGGGTCACTCCCTATACCTCTTTATATGGCTCACTGTTAGTGGAAAGGGTCACCATCTTCCTCTTCCTTCGCTCACTACTCTTGTAAGGGATGCACTCATAGTTTATAGACTTATAGTTCAAACATAGTTTGTGGACATGTATATCCCTTCATTTTTATTAATTTTGAATCCCCAACTATAGGTAGATGTTATATATGAATCCCCTTTTCACCTGTAGATGAATTACACCTTCCTAGAAACTGTGAGATACTAGAAAATAATTTTTGAAAACTGATTTTAATCTTTTTTAAACATTCTTGTATGTTCTATGAACCACTTTCTCCTCCTATGTAATATATAGTGGGGTTTCTATGTGGAAAACACCTCCACATGCAACTACCTATTTTGTGAATTTCTTCTCCTCCACGACCTGCCTCTCCCTCAGACTGCCTTCGGTAGCACATTCATGTACCAGCTCTATATACCAACTTGGTGGACTTCCTCTGCGAACCACATTTACGAACCACATGCTTCCACGAATCCCAATCTATCTATGAATTTTTATATATTTGTGGACTTCCTTCTCTTATACGTACTGGATCTCCCCCTCCATATACCACACTCTTCTTCAATAAAAGTTATTCCTTTACGGATTACAGGCCCCCAAAAAACAATTTTCATAATTTTTATGTGAATAACTTCACCGTTTGTGGAATTGTTCTGGAAAACCACTTCTCATTTAGAGACTCCCCAGTTTACTATCCTTCTTCCTCCATATACCATGTCCATTGTGGGATATAGTTTCCCACAAAAACCTTTGGTGGAAATGATACCATGCTAGAAACTTTCATGAATAGCTGAATTCCGAGAGGAAAGAAATTCTATCTAATGATATTCACAATCCTCTTTAATCATAGGGATTATCTCTCTTTATATAGGAAAAGATATAAACATAATACACTAAAATGATATTTACCAAATCATTGATTTGGCACCACAGTCACCATATACTAATTCTACCACAGTGAACTATAAAACTTCACAGAAACCATTTTTTCTACGTGGTCCATGTACTACCTTTTCTCTTTAGAGGCTGATAACTTCCTCAAACAACAATCCATCCAAAATACCACAATTCCTTCCACCAAAAACCATTTTTGATTCTACAAACATCTTCTACATTCCATTCCTGTTGTTTGATACATAGATTTGAATCATTCCCAGACATTGTACATAGTCCGAGTCCCATGCTCCGCGTTTCTATTTCTTGATAGATTTCGTTTTCTATTTCACACACCATTCAGTCCTATAAGTAAAACATTCCTTTTCAAAAGACAAAATTTTGATTTTGAGGCCTTAGAAATTTGGAACATACAGGAAAACTCCACAACAATAAAAACATGTGTTCGACAATCACTGACCATACACATTTTTAGTCATCTATCATTGTCAACAAACACAATCACCCCCAAAACATACATATTTGACACATTGAGGGATTCTTTCCCAACAATTTTATTCATATAAAGTTTAATGAAAAAAATATCAATTAGATATAAATTTCTTAATCTCACCACTTAATTTTCCTTGAAATAAAACAATTACTTTAAATGGGTTTCCTCAGCTAATGTTTTTTCGGACAAAATTATTATTTTAAACCCTCTTTTAAGAAACCAATTTTGAATCGATTAATCCAATATATTTTTACAAATATCAATGAAAAGTATTCAAAATGGAAACAACCAACATAAGGAATAGGGCATGCAATAAAATGGGAAACACAATTCAAGAGGTTAACAATTAAAGTAGGCATTAAAAGAATATTGGAATAAAAATTTTCACAAATTGAAATTACCAACATAAAACATGTATCAATGTATATGGATCATGAGTTACTAACTTTAGTGCACAATTAATACAATCCGGAAATGGAGACAATCACCTCATATCGACCACATAGAAACTATATGTGTTAATAGTCTTATTAAACTAGTTGGGCTTAATGCCATACATAGATCATAGAGATACAATGGGTAACCTAGTAGATGCACTCAATAACCTTGCCCACTATATATATACAAACGTTAAGAATGATTTTACACTCATCAGTGACTCTACATAGTGACCAATCATTACTCTAACAAAAAAGCGAGGTATAGAAAAAAATATTCTACTACGGCCAATAAAAGTATAAATAATAATCCAACTCTCACCTTTCACTTCATCTCATGTAATTTCTCTAATCACATAAGTAGGATTTTGGGTTTTCTTATTATGTACATTTTTTTGTTTTTTGTTTTAATGCTAATTTATTTCAAGATGTGATTACCCTTTGAGGTAATGGGGGTATTAGGGGTTTTTGAGGCCTGTTCAAAGACTGAAGCCTAATGTTTTATAAAATCAATACATATTTCATATTTATTATAAACTATGTGGGGAATGTCTCATAGTTACTACTAACCCTGAGAGGATGGAAAATGGGGTTCTATAGGCCACACAGTTTGAGGAAACCCTATGAAATGAGGTGCACAACCAAGTGGGGGATCCTATTTTTTTTAGCAGAGATTAATTTCATGGTTTATGCATGGTTATTTAGACCATGCATAGTGGTCATACTAGTGCCACTGAGAACAATTTTGGCCACATAGTCGGTGTGTGGTTTGAAAAACCATCTGTCCAAATAATGTGGCCTAGTAATTTGGGTAAAATTAATAATTTTCCCTCAAAATATTATAACATAAAACCTATTTTTATCCTCTTTAGTTGAATGAAAACACTTTGATATAACCACATTGAGCCAAATTTTATGCTTTGATACCTCTCGTCAGTTCGATTTCAGAATCAAGATTTTTTCATCTTGTTGGATATGCATAGGTGAGTACTCAATTCATTTAGTGATTTCCTATTTTCTTATTGGTATCTTAGAATTTATTTAGGTCAAAGATAATATTCTATATTTCTATATTCTTTTTCCATTATTAATTTGTTTTCTCGATTTGTGTTGAATCATAAGCTGATTGCAACACACCAACCCCAAAAACATGGTGTTAGTGAATTATTTAATTACATTGGAATGATTACAAGAAATCAAACACTGAAAGATTGATTAGTATATAATTCTTCGAATGACATATTAAAAACAAAATACCTAAAAGACATTGGTAAATATAAAATAAAAAACATGATACTGGAAAAAAATTAAACAAACTGTATCCTTGTACATGGCCCCAGCCTTAAACCGTACTTAATATTGAATTAAATGAGTAATTCACATTGAGGATCTTTTCAGGTTTAGAGTTTTAGAGAATTAGGACATAACTATTACATCTCAAAATATTACAAAGTAGTCGCTTCTACTAAATTTCCATAAAAAAAAACTCCTAAAAAGAAACATGTATAGTTCCATGTTTTAGGTAGCATGACTTTCCCTTGATCCCATCTTTGACCCTATTCCACGCTAAGTCCTTTGAAAAACATTTCAAAAACTTGGGATGAGCATAAGAAGCTCAGTAAGGGATACACAAATAATGAAAACTGTTAGTTTTTCAAATCAACAGGTAAACCATGAATACTTTATCAATGTAAAACTTTTTACCTTCATGAAGTAGTAAAAACTCTTCACAGAAAAAAAAGTATCATTACTTACCTTTTTGTAACCAAAGGATTACCATAAAACCCTTATAAAGAACACATAACATATATAAAGGTAACTTGGGACATAAACATACTTAAGTGGAATAACCATACGGTCGATTTCCACACATATCACTTAATGGAATAGCCATACGACCAATTTCCATACATACTTAATGGAATAGCCATACAGCTGACTTCCATACCCAATGCATTGGAGGTTATTACGTAACCACCCGTCCTGGTATTCACGGCACCACCCGTCATATGGTTTATCATGTAATCACCCGTCAAATGTCCATGTACCAATATAAAATCATAAAACTTAAAACCAATATAAAGGAATGATAACATTTCCACATTTCAATCAAAATATATCATAATAGAATCCTTTATCAAAACCATTTTCAATACCAAAATACATAAAAGATTATATGGTATTTATTTCATTTTAATAACATTACAGCTTGTTGAGGCAGCCAAAGACCAAATAATACTCGTGGCGGCAGAAAAGGTCGTTGTCACCGCGTACGTTAAAAAAACATTCATTTTTGTCGTTTAGTAAAACACTTTGTAGAAAAACATTCCTTTTATATAAAAGTAAAAGTCAAAGGGGTTTATACACCATATAAACGAAAGTTGTGTATAAAATTAAATATTCCTCAATGAAAGGAGATTGAGACGAAGTCCCTTATAAAGACGGTATCCTTGGTTTAAGGATAAATCAATTTCATAATTATGTGTGACAAACGAATACAACAAATATAAGTTGACATTAAGTGTAAAACAATAAGAGATTATTCACACATATTCATAGAACGACATATTCAAGGATTACAAGTTTATCCCAAAGAATCAAATTTGGGCTAAGAAGTTCCCTTGCAAAAATTTGACAGCCTAACGGCATCACTTCAAAAATTCAGAAAATGAGTTGATGAGAGATAAAAAGGGAATCTCATAACTTGGACATAAAATTTACATCAATCAGGATATATAAGAACATATCCCAACATAATAGTATGTGAATTAAAAGACATAACAAATGAAGTCTTTTAAAAAGTGGAGGGTGAAAGGTTCCCTTACCGACTTGGGTAACTTTCGAAAAGTACACACCATTGAAGAAGTATCATACAATGAAAATGTAAATACCCATAAATGGAATTAGATTAAAAAATGAGTGTAATAGTGGTCAGTACATAAACCACTCAATGGAAATTGTGGAAAATGTAGCATAAATCTCACCGGAATAAAAGTGAGATGAAAAATCTCTTACGAAAACTCAGCAGCCTAACGGCGTCACTTAAAACTTCCAAAATGGATTGATGAGAGGAAATAGGGTCTCTCATCACATAAAAATATTGTTTACAGAAATATGAATATAAAATAACATCCCAACCATAAAAAATAGGAGCTTAAAAGAAGTGACATAAAGGAGAATACTTTTAAAGAAAGAGAGAAGTTAGATCTCTTACGAAAATTCGGCAGCCTATCGGCACCACTCAAAACATCCAAAATGGATTGATGAGAAAGAATAGGGTCTCTCATCACATGAAAATAAAAATTATGGTAATATTAATATAAAAGAACATCCCAATAACAATAAAGATGAGCTTTAAAAGGAATGACATAAAAGAGTGTACTCAAAAAGAATGAGAGGAGTAAGATCCCTTACCTCGGGTCCGACTTGACTCGATCATTCTTTAACATCCTGAATAATAAACTTGAGTTAATTTCTGTTTGCTTAAGAACCTTTTTCAAGTTCATTATTCTTTTTATATCCCTTATTTCCATGTTATAAACATTATGTAATCATTTAAGTTAATAATGTTTGTTTTCGTCGATATTTGATTCTTAAGTCGAAAGTAGACTTCTTACAATTACATGCTATTCATGTGATCAAAGGTTCTTTATATCCAGAATAACATTCCTGATTTGGATATCATATATATCATATATATCCAGCATATACATGTATTTATAATATTACATAATCATTTAGAGGTAAGAACTGAAATGCACCGTCCATGGAGACGGTAAGCCGTACATACGCATGAACGCTACTTTCATTTCTTTGTCATATTAATGGAATTAAAACTAAATGAGAGGTATATATATATTAATTAAAGAATTATATTCATCATTTAGATGTATCATTCATCATATATATCCATTATATATATGTACTTATAATAGTACATTACATTTGGGGATAAGAAATGAAATGCACCGTTCATGGAGACGGTAAGCCGTACGTACGCATGAACGCCACTTTCATTTCTATCTCATACTTTAATGGAAAGAAATAACAATGATATAGAGGTATATAATAATTTCAGTATAAAATCATATATAATAACATTAAATCTATCCTTTATATGTCCCACGTATGGCATTAACGAATCACATCACTTTGAGGGGGCGGTAGTCCGCACTTCCTAAAATGAAGATATCGCATATACCCATAATAGAAGCCATAAAGGTAAGACACAAATGAAAAATACAGAAGCATAAGTAAAACATAAACATATTATATATAATATATAAAAATAGTGACATCATAATGGCCACCTTTGAAGGTGTTAAATGAGTATTGAACAATCATCGTTTCGGGAGGCAGAATTTTTCCATCCACGGAAACCGTATGTTCTTTAACCATTTGATGTAGTTGTGTGAGAGTGTAGCTAGAATAAATCATATAACAACATCCTTGTATATTGAAGATACTGGTGTTGTTACAAAAGAAGTAAATAAAAAGAGTTTAGGGGGTTGGAGAAGCAAAATAAAACAAATGAACATGAGAGAATGAATTAATTTTAAAAGTGTAACTCCTTTTGATTTGAGCCTAAAGGCTTCCTTTGAAAGGATTCATCCCAAAGGGAATACTCTAGGATGAGGAAAGGGATGTGGAGAGAGTAAATGGGAAGGGGTTGTCCGAGCCAAAGGCTTTGGGAGTGTGGGTAATGAGGTAGAGGTGGGGGACTTTTATAAGAGGAGAGGAGGGGAACTTTTGGAAAGTAAAGAAATTTAATTTATTTGAAAATGAGTTTCGGATTTAAAGGGTCCCAAATTGATATAATTCGAGGATAAGGTGATAAGGTTTCGAAATACACCCATACAATTGGATTTGGGCATGATTAGGTATTAGATTTTACTTTATCTTTCCATTTTATTTAAATCGTTAAATAATGATGTCATCGCTGCATCATCATGATGTCATAAATAATTTATTTTATTTAAAGTCTAAAAATTATAAACAAAATACTAAAATGTAGGAAATATTTTTATAATTCCAATGACTATTTATAAACAAAAATCTGATCTTTATAACCCCATGTAAAAATTGTTTTCGTAAAACATATGATGTTTGTGTCATTTTTACTTTTACATTAAATAAAAAGTTATTTATGTCATTTTCCAACCAAATTGGCTCCATGGGGTCCCCAAGTTTACCCATGGCTTGTCTTGGTCGGCCATGACACAACCAATGAGGGTAGGACATGTTTATAGCTCATCTTATTTTATTAAAGCATTATTTTTACCTTAAACTACACTAATTACCATTAATCGCGATTAAAAACTTAATAAGTTACTATTCACCAAAAAATTATTTTTATCCAATTGAACCACATTTTACTTCTTAATGACAACCATGTATGTCGGATTTTTGAAATTCAAAACACAAATATGGAAAAATTTCATTTAAACGGAATAATCAGTTTTTATAAGTACCACTTACTGGTTTCACTATTCATCAAAAATTGATGTTTTTCAGAAAAATCCCAAAAATTCACCATAAGCTATATTTGATATTCTGAATTAAAAAATGAAGTCTATTTTACAAAATTCAAAACATATAATTCACATTAATTAATTTAATAATTAATTCCCACTGTCATGACAAATAGCGTGTTTTTATGAAACAATAAGTATCAAAAGATTGACACTAGTAGAAGTCCGATTTTAAAGTGAAATTAATTCCAATGACCACTATTGGATTTAATGGTAAAAATATATTCTAATTTAACTTTAAAACCAATTAAAAAGATAATCTATTCATATAAATAAATTATATTAAAAATAGGTTTTGAATTAAAATACAACATTTTACACTATTCATTAAAAAAAGAACTTTATCGGAAAGATACCAAAAAGTTGCACAAAGTAAATTTTGATGTCCCGATTCTAAATAAGAGTTTTATTTGGTCCAATAGAATTTATAAGAGTGAAAAAAACTATATTTAATGACGGTTCGCCATCAAAAGGTGATAAGTGAACCTTTAGTGAAAATTAGGGCATATACGCCTAAAATTGAATTCTTTCAGTATTTTAAGCCATTATCTTTTATTGGATAAATGTAAAAACATTTAAAAACATATATAATCATATTATAGTTATTTATATCCATTTCCACCAATACAATGACTACATGTTAACTACCATTTAAAATAATATTATTTTATTATTAGAGTGCAACGTAAGATTCCCAAGAAACTCGTTGTTGCGTGTTGGGTAGACCATCGAGCATAGCGTCCCCTTTAAAGTCATATTAATATTTTATTCACAAATTTTGATAAATAAGAAAATGTCTTATTCTTTATTTACCTGGGGTGTTACATCCTTCCCCCCTTTTGGGAATTGCATCCTCGCAATTTTTAAAATTGATCTTGGAAACATTCTTGAAAGTCCCACATCAAAACAAGAGTCGGTAAAACAATCACTTTAAAATAATTAAAGATAAGTACAAAGGTCACCCGAGTTAACCCATACTAGGATTCCAAGTATGAAAATATGGACATGGAGGAAAAAAAGGGTCATGTTCTGATGGAGAGTGATAGAAAACATGTTTAGGAGAAAGTTAACCACGAGAAAATCACAAACTTGTAATGGGTTAAATGGTATTCAATTCCCCAGTAGGAAAAGTTAATAGAAAACATTTTTGTTTTAAGATACTTTTTATTGGGGAATTTATTTATAAGGAAACATTATCACTTATCATGTTGACTTTAAACTTTTATTAGATTCCTTACACAAACTCATATTTTCTCCAAAAGGCGAGTATTTAGGAAGTCTTGTTCACATTAAGAGTACTATAATCAACTTTTAGAAAATCATCTGATCCACAAAAGAGAACTATATACTTCCCATGTCTTTAGACTTTAACCAAAACCAAAACCAAAAAGGCTAGTACAAGATCAGATAATCCAGAAAAGGATAACCCTTTATAAAAAGAAAATCTATTCTTAACCTCCAAAATTTGTCCAACAAAACCAAAAGTTCAACGAGGACCATTAGATAAACAGTTTGTCCATAAAATCCTTCAAAGTAAATCAAACTAAGATTGAAACTCAAATATTTGAAGGATTTAGTCACATAGTCTTCCACGTTAAATCGTTACATTTATCTCCAAACAACATCAGTCGCTCCTAAAGTCTCTCATTGAAAAGTAATTATCCTAATCACATATCCTCCATGATAGATTAATCATTTTCATAAATAACCCAAAATAAACTTACTCTAAATTCATAAAATAATATAACTAAAAAGAATCAGTCAAACTAACCAGGGACTTCACGTAGTCCAGTGGAAGACGATAAATACCAGTCGCACTTTGGTTGTGGGTTCGATTCCCACAGCTTTGTCCGACGCGACGGGTTGTCACACGGTCTGCGTGTTGTCCTTTTTCCAAAACTATATAATTCTTAAAACATTCCCCAAAATGAGATAAAATCTTCAAAAATAATCATAACATATTTTAACCTCAAGTTTATCTCATTTCTTTCATTTTCCATCATATCATAGAGTAACCCATAATTACCTAAAAAGTAAGGATCATATAAACCCTAATGGTTACCTTTATAATTATTACCTGAACATCCACATTGATTGGTCATATCGTACATGATGCAATATAGAACATACCAAGGTTCACGTGGTTGATCCTGACTCCTTGATAGTTGGTTTAGAACAACCACGAGTTTCCTCATTGAGTACCCCATTTCATCGAGTCTCTTAATCAGAGAGCCACCACAGTTTCCTTCAAACGAATTGTCACTTTGGTGCCTGCGAGATCCATCCATTCACTAAAAATAGAAATGTCAGTGTGAGTATATCAACAAAACCATCATGTACTAATGAGGAAGGTAAACACTAAGATATACTTACTCATTCACTTTATCTAAAATTATGACTCTTTCTGAAATCCTAACCATTATGGTAATGTCACTTATGCTTAGAGAATACCCTAACCTCTAAAGTTATCTAAACCGACATTTGATACCAGCTATAAGGCCCCAGCCTTAAACCTTACTTAATATTGAATTAAATGAGTAATTCACACTGAGGATCTTTTCAGTTTTAGAGTTTTAGAGAATTAGGACATAACTATTACATCTCAAAATTTTACAAAGTAGTCGCTTCTACTAAATTTCCATAAAATAAAAACTCTTAAAAAGAAACATGTATAGTTCCATGTTTTAGGTAGCATGACTTTCCCATGATCCCTTCCTTGACCCTATTCCATGCTAAGTCCTGTGAAAAACATTTCAAAAACTTGGGATGAGCATAAGAAGCTCAGTAAGGGATACACAAAGAATGAAAACTGTTAGTTTTTCAAAACAACAAGTAAACCATGAATACTTTGTCAATGTAATACTTTTCACCTTCATGAAGTAGTAAAAACTCTTCACTGAAAAAAAGTATCATTACTTACCTTTTTATAACCAAAGGATTACCATAAAACCCATATAAAAAACACATAGCATATATAAAGGTAACTTGGGACATAAACATACTTAAGTGGAATAACCATACGGTCGACTTCCACACATATCACTTAATGGAATAGCCATACGGCCAATTTCCATATATACTTAATGGAATAGCCATACGGAAGACTTCCATAACCAATGCATTGGAGGTTATAACGTAACCACCCGTCCTGGTATTCACGGCACCACCCGTCATATGGTTTATCACGTAACCACCCTTCAAATGTCCAAGTACCAATATAAAATCATAAAACATTAAACCAATATAAAGGAATGATAGCATTTCCACATTTCAATCACAATATATCATAATAGAATCATTTATCAGAAACATTTTCAATACCAAAATACATAAAAGAGTATATGGTATTTATTTCATTTTAAAAACATTACGGGTTGTTGAGGAAGCCAAATACCAAATAATACTCGCGGCGGCAGAAAAGGTCGTTGTCACCGCGTACGTTAAAAAAAACATTCCTTTTTGACATTTAGTAAAATGCTTTGTAGAAAAAGATTCCTTTTGTATAAAAGTAAAAGTCAAAGGGGTTTATACACTGTATAAAAGAAAGTTGTGTATAAAATTAGATATTCCCCAATGAAAGGAGATTGAGACGAAGTCCCTTACAAAGACGGTATCCTTGGTTAAAGGATAAATCAATTGCATAATTATGTGTGACAAACGAATACACCAAATATAAGTGGATATTAAGTGTAAAACAATCAGAGATTATTCACACATATTAATAGAACGACATATTCAAGGAGTACAAGTTTATCCCAAAGAATCAAATTTGGGCTAAGAAGTTCCCTTACAAAAATTTGACAGCCTAACGGCGTCACTTCAAAAATTCAGAAAATGAGTTGATGAGAGATAAAAAGGGAATCTCATCACTTGGACATAAAATTTACATCAATCAGGATATAGAAGAACATATCCCAACATAATAGTATGTGAATTAAAAGACATAACAAACGAAGTCTTTTAAAAAGAGGAGGGTGAAAGGTTCCCTTACCGACTTGGGTTACTTTCGAAAAGTACACCCCAATGAATAAGTGTCATACAATGAATATGTAAATACCCATAAATGGAATTATATTACAAAAGTAGTGTAATAGTGGGCAGTACATAAACCACTCAATGGAAATTGTGGCAAATGTAGCATAAATCTCACGGGAATAAAAGTGAGATGAAAAATCTCTTACGAAAACTCGGCAGCCTAACGGCACCACTTAAAACATCCAAAATGGATTGATGAGAGGAAATAGGGTCTCTCATCACATCAACATAATGTTTACAGAAAGAGGAATATAAAAGAACATCCCCCAACATAACACATAAGAGCTTAAAATAAGTTACATAAAGGAGAGTACTTTAAAAGAAAGAGAGAGGTTAGATCTCTTACGAAAATTCGGCAGCCTATCAGCGCCACTCAAAACTTCCAAAATGGATTGATGAGAGAGAATAGGGTCTCTCATCACATGAACATAAAAATTACAGTAAGATTAATATAAAAGAACATCCCAATAACAATAAAGATGAGCTTTAAAAGGAATGACATAAAAGAGTGTACTTAAAAAGAAAGAGAGGAGTAGGATCCCTTACCTCGGGTCCGACTTGACTCGATCTTTCTTTAACGTCCTGAATAATAAACTTGAGTTAATTTCTATTTTCTTAAGAACCTTTTTCAAGTTCACTATTCCTTTTATATCAATTATTTCCATGTTATAAACATTATGTAATCATTTAAGTTAATAATGTTTGTTTTCGTCGATATTTGGTTCTTATGTTGAAAGTGGACTTCTTACAATTACATGTTATTCGTGTGGTCAAAGTTTCTTTATATCCAGAATAAAATTCCTGATTTTTATATCATATATATCATATATATCCAGAATATACATGTATTTATAATATTACATAATCATTTATAGGTAAGAAATGAAATGCATCGTTCATGGAGACGGTAAGCCGTACGTACGCATGAACGCTACTTTCATTTCTTTGTCATATTAATGGAATTAAAACTAAATGAGAGGTATGTATATTTTAATTACAGAATTATATTCATCATTTAGATGTATAATTCATCATATATATCCATTATATACATGTACTTATAACAGTACATTACATTTGGGGGTAAGAAATGAAATGCACTGTTCATGGAGACGGTAAGCCGTACGTACGCGTGAACGCTACTTTCATTTCTATCTCATACTTTAATGGAAAGAAATAATAATTATATAGAGGTATATAATAATTCCAGTATAACATCATATATAATAACAGTAAATCCATCCTTTATACGTCCCACGTAATGCATTAATGAATCACATCACTTTGAGGGGGCGGTAGTCTGCACTTCCTAAAATGAAGATATCACGTATACCCATAATGGAAGCCATAAAGGTAAGACACAAATGAAAAATACAGAAGCATAAGTAAAACATAAACATATTATATATCATATATAAAAATAGTGACATCTTAATGTCCACCTTTGAAGGTGTTAAATGAGTATTGAACAATCATCATTTCGGGAGGCAGAATTTCGCCATCCACGGAAACCGTATGTTCTTTAACCATTTGATGTAGTTGTGTGAGAGTGTAGCTCGAATAAATCTTATAACAACATCCTAGTATATTTATGATACTGGTGTTGTTACAAAAGAAGTAAATAAAAAGAGTTTAGGGGGTTGGAGAAGCAAAATAATACAAATGGACATGAGAGAATGAATTACCTTTAAAAGTGTAACTCTTTTTCATTTGAGCCTAAAGGCTTCCTCTGAAAGGATTCTGCCCAAAGGGAATCCTCTAGGATGAGTAGAGGGATGTGAAGAGAGTAAATGGGTAGGGTTTGGCTGAGCCAAAGGCTTTGGGAGTGTGGGTAATGAGGTAGAGGTGGGGGCCTTTTATAAGAGGAGAGGAGGGGCACTTTTGGAAAGTAAAGAAATATTACTTTATTTGAAAATGAGTATCGGATTTAAAGGGTCCCACATTGATATAATTCGAGGATAAGGTGATAAGGTTTCTAAATCCACCCATCCAATTGGTTTTGGACATGTGTAGGGCTTAGATTTTACATTATCTATCCATTTTATTTAAATCGTTAAATAATGATGTCATTGCTGCATCATCATGATGTCATAAATAATTTATTTTATTTAAAGTCTAAAAATTATAAACAAAATACTATGATGTAGAAAATCTCTTTATATTTCCAATTACTATTTATAATCAAAAATCTGATCTTTATAACCCTATGTAAAAATTGTTTTTGTAAAACATATGATGTTTGTGTCATTTTTACTTTTACATTAAATAAAAAGTTATTTATGTCATTTCCCAACCAAAGTGGCTCCATGGGGTCCCCAAGTTGACCCATGTCTTGTCTTGGTCGGCCATGACACAACCAATGGGGGTAGGACATGTTTCAAGCTCATCTTATTTTATTAAAGCATTATTTTTACCTTAAACTACACTAATTACCACTAATCGCGATTAAAAACTTAATAAGTTACTATTCACCAAAAAATTATTTTTATCCCATTGAACCACATTTTACTTATTAATGAAAACCATGTATGTTGGATTTTTGAAATTCAAAACACAAAGATGGCAAAATTTCATTTAAACGGAAAAATCAGTTTTTATAAGTACCACTTAGTGGTTTCACTATTCATCAAAATTGAAGTTTTTCAGAAAAATCCCAAAAATTCACCATAAGCTATATTTGATATTCCAAATTCAAAAATGAAGTCTATTTTACAAAATTAAAAACATATAAGTCACATTAATTAATTTAATAATTAATTTCCGTTTTCATGACAAATAGCGTGTTTTTATGAAACAATAAGTATCAAAAGATTGACACTAGTTGAAGTCCGATTTTAAAGTGAAATTAATTCCAACAACCACTATTGGATTAAATGGTAAAAATATATTATAATTTCACTTTAAAACCAATTAAAAAGATAATCTAATAATATAAATAAATTAGGTTAAAAAGAGGTTTTGAATTAAAATACAACATTTTACGCTATTCATTAAAAAAAGAACTTTATCAGAAAGATACCAAAAATTTACACAAAGTAAATTTTGATGTCCCGATTCTAAAGAAGAGTTATATTTGGTCCAATAGAATTTATAATAGTGAACAAAACTATATTTAATGACGGTTCACCATCAAAAGGTGATAAGTGAACCTTTAGTGAAAACTAGGGCATATACGCCTAAAATTGAATTCTTTCCGTATTTTAAGCCATTATCTTTTATTGGATAAATGTAAAAACATTTAAAAACATATATAATCATATATTAGTTATTTCTATCCATTCCCGCCAATACAATGGCTACATGTTAACTACCATTTAAAATAATATTATTTTATTATTAGAGTGCAACGTAAGATTCCCAAGAAACTCGTTGTTGCGTGTTGGGTACACCATCGAGAAAAGCGTCCCCTTTAAAGTCATTTTAATATTTTATTCACAAATTTGGATAAATAAGATAATGTCATATTCTTTATTTACCTGGGGTGTTACACCTTGAACACTTATTTAAAGATTAATTCTTCATAACTTTGTGAAAGAAACATAACAGCGGTGAGATTAAATTATCCGTATGGGTAAATACAACATAATAAATAACGGATCCCTATATATGTAAAGGTCAATAACTGAACATACTTTTCATTTAAAAACTATATAAGGTATAGTTAAAATGGAATGTTATGAAACTGAAACCCGTACCATAATTCAACAAATTGATAATGAATTACATCCATAAGTATGTCAATGAAAAATATCATGGAAAAATAATAAATGAATCTAAATGAAGGAAATTAAAAATTATTTGATGTCATGTTTATGGCCCATGAAATCCTATACCATCAAGACATTTCACAAGACAGTTAAAACTACGGATAGAAACACGTTTAAGCTGGCCAACTTAATCATCTCATGAGAACCTATAATTACATCGAGGAGATATATAAAGGTTAGGATCCATACTGAATTACTAATATAATGAATTACATATATCAATTAATAAAATTAAATAATACACCTTATTAAATATCTTAATTGAAATAAGAACACTGATTTATGAATAATTTTCATGTTTATTAAATAATAGTCATTGTGAAAATCGTATGTAAAAATGTTATGATGTTTAGGAAATAATAATATAAATCATATGATAATATGAAAATTAATTTAAATATCCAATGAAATTTTTTTAAAATAAAGTTTTTGTTTCAAAATAAATTTAACAATCACAAAGGAAAGTGAGATTGTAAAGATAATCATTAATAACAATCTTTAAGAGAATAATCATTAAACATTCCAAAGTTTCTATACCACTTTGAAAGATCTAAATTCTATTCCCCATAATGGAATAAAACTAAATGAAACATATAATTTAACAAGATTAAGGATATTTAAGATATAAAATCTAAAAATTTATTATATAGACCAAATAAAAGTGAATTGGTGCATAAAAACAAATATGTCTTAATATAATGTCAATTAAGACAAAATAACCTTACAATAACATTAATTTTGTTTTGTGGTATTTATCATCCTATATAGTGGTTTAAAATATGTTACTAACATATAAATTAATCATAATAATGTTTATAATATCATATATTAGTTTGTAATAATATTTTATTACTTGTTTGTTAACAGCCATTCATTATTTTATCAACTTCGGGTTTTAGTTTTCATGTTTTCTAAAGTAAGTATTGCCATTCAATTTATTTTAACTATTAATTAGATCATGGTTTAATAATATATAGGGTGTAAACAATGACTTAATTATCATATATATTCATTATATATGTTTTTAAAAAAATCTAAAATATTCAGAGATATGAAATGAAGTGAATCATTCATGGAGATAGTAGATTGTATGTATGCATGAATGAAACATCCATTTATTTCTCATATTAATCAAATGAAAAAAAATTATAAATATTTATGTAATAATTAAAATATTATATATATGAAATATTTTTTACATAGTGTTTTTAATACCATACTTTATACATTCTAATTATGTCATGAACTAGCCACATTGCTTAGAGGGGGCAGTAGTCTATACTTCCTCAAATGAAATTATCGTATTTAAAAAAGATGGAAAGAATAAAGTTATCTGTTATAAAATAATTAAAAAATAATAAATAATTTTTTTATATCATATATAATATATATAAATATATTTTCCATCATAATGACCACCATGAGAGGAAGTAAAGGAAGAACGAACAATCACCATTTCATGAGGCAGTAGTTCCCCATTAACATAAAGAGTATCTTTGTTATCTATGATATAGAAGTGTTTGTGTATAGTTTAAACCCTTATTATATAAACATATAAGAATATTTTGGAAACTATTTTTATTGTATTAACATTTAAGAATAATATTTGAGTTGGTGTGAAATTAATTTCAATGAAAAATATTGTTGGAAAGCATTACATTAAAAATTAGGTAACTTATTTTGGTTTATAACAAAGGGATTCATTAGATGGATTAATTACCAATGGGAGGATTAAAGGTCTTGGGTGGGGATGTTGGGATGTGATTTGGGAAGATATTGGCTGATCCTAGGTGGATTTATGGGTGTGAAGAATAGAGGGAAGTGATTTCCTTTTTATAATGGAGGGAGAGTGGCACTCTTGCAAATACCAAGAGGTATTCATTAATAGAAGTTATAACATACATAAAGTAACTAAAAAATAGAAAAATAATGTATTTAATGTTGATCAATGTAAGTAAAAACATCCCCCCACACAAAACCATAAATATTTTAATAATATGGTTCCTCAACTTCTAGGATTCCCTAATTTTATCAATTTGGATTTCTAAAGCATCTAGTTTTCCAACCCATGTAATTTAACACTTAAGACTAAAATAACATGATATTTATTAGAATATATAAATCCATTTAATTATCATTACAATATATTATTTATAAAATAAAATTCCCATGTGTTTTGGAAATTTATTTTAAAACAAGAACATGTGACGTGCTAAAATACCCCTTAAACTCGGACCATGTTAACAATGTTTTTATGACATATGGGTCAATATTTTAATTATAAATGATAAATTTAATCATTAATATAAAAAAATTAAAATTTATTAACACTGAGAAATCACTTGGAAAAATTATGTTTTTTATTAATTTTGAATCATTTAATAAAATATCATTTTTTGTAAAATAACAGTAATTAGAATTTTGACATTATTTGTTTAATTATAATTTTTAAATATAAAAAAAACATTGGAATTAAAATAATTTAAGTTTTATGTTGTTTAAGATTATATATTCAACAAAAATAATAATTAAAGTCAATAATTTAATTAATATACTTCACTTTAAATACAAATAGTATCATTTATTTTAGTTAATTATTAACTTTATAATCATTAGGTTTGTGTTTCTTATGAATTTTATGCAACTTAATAATATCTAAAAATTATTGATAAATAATTATGATAACAACAACATTTTTATATTAAAAACTATATGTATAATAGGAAATATTATGACTTTTACATATCATGGTTTTATAAATGTTAAAGGTACTGAAAGTTACCTTTTTTCATTTTCCTTACCTATCCTTTTATATTGTACTCTTCCTTTTAATAATATCGTCAGAGCCCATAAAATTCTATCCCGGAGGAGATATGATCGAATTATTGGCCTCCAATGGATATTGGACATGTTTCCATGTCATTTATTTCATTAAGATTATGGTTTAGTCTATTATTAAGCTTAATTTTACCTAAATCATTGTAATTAATTTTAATCACATTCACTAATATTTTTGGTCAAAAATTAAGTTGATCATATTATGAAAAAAATATTATTATTATTACAAATGTGTATGTCTATTTTTTCAAATTAAAACCAGAAAAGGGGGAAAACCAAGATTAACGCTAATCCCACAGACGTGGTGGGAATTTGGGTTTTTAATGTAAAAACATTCAAAAGTTCAATAAGTTTTTATAAATAATTTAAATAAAAAAATGATTCCAATTACATATATTGGATAAATATTTTCATAATTGTTCTATTGTGACTTTAAAACCGAATTTAAAATATTATTTATTACTAATAATCATTTAAACAAAAAAGTCTTTTTTTAAGTAAGCTATTGTTATTTTTACGTTTCCTCAAAATGAGTATGTATCTCAAAAACCACAAATAATCACCATAAGATAATTTCGACACTATGAATCCAAAAATGATGTTTATTTTTAAAATTAAAATTAATTAAAGTTGAAAAAAATAGTTAAAAAAGGTTATCCATTAAAAGGCTAAAAACCCGGTCTTGTATATAAGAGAATCTCATGTTTTATATAGAATAATAAAAACATGGTGCTGTATATAAATAAAGATAGAAAAAATAATTTTATTCTAAATTTAAAAAAATTAATGTCTTGGTGTGTAAAATTCTACCCACTTTATTTAAATTATGTTCTCATTATTTAAACATATTCTCAATAATCAAGGTATTAATATTTAAAAATAAACTATTGTTGAAAAACATACATCATAAATAGGTTTAATAACACATCTTATTAATAAGAGAGAAAGAAATGTAAAATTATAGCCTAACTAGGTTCATAGTAAGTAAATATTGGTGCTAAATGGAAACATAGATATTGAAGAAAAATCTAATAATAATGTTCTAATGGAGAGTGATAGAGAACATGGTTATTTGAAAGTTAACAGTCACAAGGCCATAAATCCACGATGATCTAAGAGGCTATTTGATTCATCGAAAATGATGGTACTAGTACAATTTTTTTGTTTCTAGATCATTTTTCTTGTAGTTGAGGAATTATTTCACTCTCTATGAAGATAAGTAAATATACATGCATGGTATGTTTATAAAAGAACAATATTATCCACCAGTTATTCCTTGAACTATTTTTACTTCACCTCTTTGAACATGATTCATCGTATACTGATGTGATATATCAATATATAAAAACATATCTAATGTTAAAATTAATCCATTTCATAAATGGTGAACTTTTAAAAATTATTATGATCCAATACTTTTATAATTAAGGTTTTCTAATTTCAAAAAATTAACTTTTTATTAATCCAAACAACATAAAGTATCTCTCTAATCATCACATACCAAACATGTGAACTTCTTCATTATTTATTACATTGAAACATGTTAATGACATGAATTACCATAAAACCTTATTGAAAAAATGTATTCTTCATTATTCCTTAAGTAAAACACATGTTAGTGGATATAATCCATAGATCCAAAAGTGTTGTAAACTCCATCAATGATATCATGAACCACTTTGTAAATAAATAATTACTCAGTTACATGGTAGTTATAACATATCCAAGTCAATCCTTTCTTTATAAAAACATCATTGTATTAACATTAGGAACATATTAATGGTTATCATACATTGAAAGATTTATTTTCAAAAAAAGTTTTACTTTTTCCAGAATAAATATTCTTGAAACTATACAACATATGATCTCAAATCCTTAATAAAAAATTACCAAAATAAATTCCTTATATATTCCATAATATTTATAACCAGTACATCATTGATAAAATATTAAAATGATATAATAATTTAAAGACATATTATTCATTCCTCTTCATCTGTGCAAGCAACATAACTTTACCGTTATCCAGTAGCATCATTTTGGATATATTCCATTGATGCTAGAGACATAGATTTCCATAATGCCTCACCTCCTTTTAGTTGATGAATTATACATTGGAAAACTTTCCCATACCATTGAAATCAAAATAATGGTGTCCTTTCATTCCAAACTTTTAGAAAACTACCATTCCTTTTAACCAACTACAAGGGTGTTTCTTTATATAATTATCACATCTGGGAAATTAATTATTTCAGTTCATCCATTCATTCATATTTTTCTCTCCTATCCCCTTATCCTCTTATGTCCCTTAAAATCTAGAGGAATTGGAAAATTATTTACCTATCTATTTATCACCTGATTATACCTCCTCATATAATAAAACTACTTAGGTTACTATTTCTCTTTAAAATATTTTCTTATGATTATAAAATATATGATCCTTTTACTCATTAGATCATGTGCACTGGTTGATTTATCATTCCTTCTACTAGGAAGAGTTTCTAAACAATGGTATATAGTAGATTAAATCATAACATAATGTATTATCCCAAACTAGGGAAACACTTAAAATAAATTGAAAAAATTCTTCATAATTAATAACATAATCATAAATGTGATTTCTTTTGGGATATAATTAATTTTAAATCCTTTATAATGGTATGTAAATATAATGTGACCAATCCTAAGAATATACCATAGGAGTTTCAAACCAGGTGAATAGTAGTAAGGACCATTTCTATGTTCTTGGTTATTCCTATTCAAGACCAAAACACCTTGTCAAAGTTGTTACTCTTTGGTACATCTGTTCCCAAAACACATCCACTTGTAGTATCTAGACAATGATGTAGTGATATGAATACCCACATAATCTCTAACTTACTGAAATTATAGTATGTTCCAATACACATATCATTAATGTATATCATAGGATTATACTTCTTAATCTCTATTTTCTAAATTCATTTTCTATGTTTGTTGCTAAAATTCATTTGAAATTAACTATAAATCACCGACCCTAGAAGCATGGTGTAGGTGCATTATTTCATTACACTATCTTGATTAAAAAATAAAATCCTAAATACCAATTATTTAATCAATATTTGAAGTCCACATTACATTCTTAATACCCAAAATATATTGTGAATAGAAACAACAAACATGGTACATAATAATATAAAATAAACTGCATCCCGAAACACTTATTACATGATTTATTATTCATAATAAAGGTAAATAAACATAATAAGGATGATAGAAATGCATAGTAAGGCTAATTTTGCCAACTTAATTATCTCATTGAAAAATGTCTTATAAAATATCCATATGTAATAAACAATATATATTTATCAACAATTCCCCATTTAATAAAATAAAGGTTAAAGTGAATACTATAGATTATAGTGATATACAGTTTAGGATATTTTAATATCCATTGTATCAGAAAATGGATATTAAAGTAAATTCACAATGAAACGTGATTAAAATAAAGTGATTTTTTTAATATAAATTTAATAATCTCAAAGGTATGTGAGATGGTAATGATGATCATTAAGAACATTCTTTAAGAGAATAATCATTAAACATCCCAAAGTGTCCCATACCACTTTAAAACATTTAAATCGTAACCCTAATGAAATAATAATTTTAAATGAGACTTATTATATCATTATGTGAATGGATATTTATGAAATGAAATTTAAAAATGATGTATATACATGAAATAAATGTGAATTGGGGCATAAAAACAAATAATTCTCAGTGGAATGTAAATAGAGACAAAATTCCATTACCTTAACCTTACTATTATTATGTGGTCTTAATTCTAAAATATAGTGGTTTTAAATATGTCAATAACTTATACCATAATCATAAATATGTTAATAATATCATTTATTAATTTGCCATAATATCTTATTACCCGTTTGTTAACACTCTTTCGTTGTTTTATCCAATTAAGTTTTATTTTCCTAGTTTTCTCAAGTATGTTTTGAATTGTAATTTGTTGTTCATATTAATTAGATATTGTTTTAATCATATAAAGAAATTTAAACCATTATATAATTATCTTATATATTCTATAAATATGTTTTTATAATAATCCATAATATTCATAGATAAGAAATGAATTGAGTCGTTCAAGGATACGGTATATTGTACGTACGTATAGACACTACTTCCATTTCTTTGTCCTATTAATAGAATGAAAAAATGATAAATATATTTATTATAATTCTATTATCATACAAATGTCATATATTTTACATAGGTTTACTAAAACCATCATTTATACAGTCCATGTATGGCATGAATGAGTCAAATCTCTTTAAGGGCTCAGCAGTCTACACTTACCTAGAAGAAATTATTATATTTAAAAAAGATGGAAAGTGTAAATGTATGTGTTATAAAATAATTAAATAAGCATTAACAGATTTTAAATATCATAAAAATCATATATTAATTGATTTCCCATCATAATGACCACCATGAGAGGTGGTAAAGGTAGAAAGAACAATCATAGTTTCATGAGGAGGTAGTTCACCATTCACATAAACAATATGTACATTACCCATTATATGGAAGAGTGTGTGAGTCTAGTTTAAACCCATAATATAAAAACATATCAGTATATTTATGATTTTGGTTTTATTATATTAGCATGGAATAAGAATATTTGAGGTTGGGGAAAAGTAAATTAAAGAAAATAGATTGTTGTAAATGGTTACCTTCAAAATCATGTTTCTCGTTTTCGTTTATACCCAAGGGATTCCTTAGAAGGATTCATCCTTAAGGAGAGGATTCAATGTTGAGGGTAGGTATGTTGGAAAGTGAATATGGAAAATATTTTCTAAATATATGTGGGTTTAGAGGTGTGAGGAATGGGGAGAAGTTCTATCCTTTTTATAGTGGATGGGGAGTGGCACTCTAGTAAATACCAAAAGGTATTCATTAATGGGAGGTCTACAGTAACTAATGTGCCTCCAAAATGAAAAAATAATAGATTAAAGGGGAATAATGTTCTAAGAAAACCTCCAACACCCAAAAATATATGAATTTTAATAATTTGGTTCCTTAACTTCTAGGATTCCCCAATTTTATCCTTTCTGTTTATATAAAAGCATCTAGTGTTGAAGTCTAAGTAATTTAACCATTAAGATTAAATAAAGTGATATTTGTTAGAAAAAATAGATCTACTTAATTATTAATTTGATATATAATTTAGATAATAAAAATCCCATGTGATTTGGAAATTAATTTTAAAACAATCGTATGTGATGTGGTAAAACACAACTTAAACACATATTGTGTTAACAACGTTTTTACAATATATGGGATGATACATTCATTATAAAAGATATATTGGTAAATTAATAGAACATATATAATATTTTTTAACACACAAAAAATTACTTTTCAGAATATAGGATTTTCTTAATTTTAAACCATTTAATAAAATATAATTTATTTTAAAATAAAATTATGCCGATTTTGTAATTATTTGTTTAATTTTAATATTAAAATATCAAAATAATAATGGAATTAAAATCCATCAAGTTTAAAGCTATGTAAAATTACATATTCATATAAAAATAATAATTAAATATAATAATTCAATCAAAATACTTCACTTTTAATATTTATAGTATCATTTATTTCATTTTATTCACTAAATAATCATTACCTTGTCATTTCTTAAGCATTTTATGCAACAAAATCAAATATAAAAATTATGGATTATTTATAATGATAAATTTAAGCCATTTATATTGAAAATAATATTTATAATCTAAAATATGATGTTTTTTACTTTTTTAAGCCACCATTGGGGTGAGTGTTTTTGTTAGACAAGGTAGAGGAATCCTGTAAATATATAAAATTAAGTAGATTGATTCTTCATGAGATTTTATTCCTCATTTTCCACGTGATACATGATGTTGAATTTTTTAATTTTTGAATTGTGATTTGTTATAGGAGTGGGTAAATTTATAAACTAAATGCTAAATGTGAATTGGTATATGATTGGGCAGTCTCATGGAATTGAATTCTGGTGAAATGATAAATTAAACTAATGATGAATTGTCCAATTATCTGCCTTGGATATTATTACTTGGATCTTGATAGTAGTGGTTGATTCCTTAGATGATATTTCTTCTTGGGATGCCTCGGGCCTTGAAACCCCATGGATCCAGTCTGTTTGGGATCAAAGTGGGCATGGTCTACTAACATGAAAATGGGACCCCAATTCAGGCATATCAAAGTTTCCATTGAGATGCTCCTAAGACTCGACATGGATTTCGTGGTACACAATACAATGGATCTGGCTCAGAGGGTTCTGGAACATCTGATTATATAACATGGTGATGGTAAATATGAAATTATTGGTTATATGATATGACTGTGGTACATGTGACACTTTGATTAAATGGTGTGATTGCTGATGATATGAAATTTTTCATTATACAGAAAGAGTGTGGGTGATATGATATACTGTGTATAGGGAATAGTCATTGTGTTTACCTCTGTTTACTTTACTACTTCCTTATTATTGAAGCCTGACCCATTTTTTTATGGATCCTTGTTAGGCTATACAACATCAATTTTTTTGCGTTATATATTCCATTGGAACTTCACATTTATTTACTACTTCAATGTGATATAAATTTCACCCTAATTTTTATTTTTATATTGCATATCCATGAAGTGTTAGAGACACATTGGGTGGTTACCTACATGGATTGTATATAACAACCTATTCAGGCTACCGTTGGGTACCCTAATAGACTATTTGAATATAGGCAGGGATCGGGGAAAGTGTCGACTATTCAATGATTAAATTTGCGCAATGTTTAGGAGAAGGGGAATACATGACCGAACTAAGGCTCATGATTCTATCAAGAGTCTATACGTTTTGGTCTTTTTGGTATTTCCAAGCATTTATTGTTTTGATTCCATGTATACCTATTTTGGATTCTTTGTAGACACATGACAAGGTCATCATTTTATATAAGATTCTATTTGGAATAATTATCTATAAGAATTTTTTATTAATTTTTTAAATGTTATAATTATTTGGATATTTGATCTGTAGGATTTCTAATAATGAATTACACACTAATAAGAACGCATAATCTTCCTATAGACACACCCTAGACCCTCACTACCAGATGACAGCATCTGGTGTTTTGGGAGATGCACTTTAGGCAATGTGACTAACTAGGATTGGGCCACCATTCAACAAAATCAAGGTTTGGGATGTTACAAAGTGGTATCAAATGTTAAATTTTTTATTCTTTTTTATTTATAGATAATTTAAAGGGATATGAAGGAATTTGAATTTGGTAATAAGTTGTGGAAGCGAGTAGTTTACCCACACATAGGAAATTACCAAACTACCTTGAATGAAATTAATAATTTCTAGATTTTTCCTATTAGAGTTGATTTGATTACACTATTGGGTGATCCACATGACTTATGATGTTATCATTGATATGACTTATGTTTTTATATTTTGTTTCATCATGATGAGATGGGGGTATTCCATCTCAAGCATCATTTTAGGTACTTTATAGGAATAACATGCCATGCACTATACCATGGCATATAGAACACATTGATTATTTAAAAAATGTTGTAATAGGTTCCAAGATATATATACTAGATATTGTGATATGAATATTTTGTAGTGGAATGAGAAACATGGTTTTTATAGAGTGTAATCCACAACTTCTGCAGTGTTTTCCTGATTAGTATACAATAAACACCCTACGAAACCAATTATGACATGTTGAATCATAGACCCTGTGTTTCATGGAATAGAACATGTTATACATTGGATTAAGTGGGTGCCATACTTTAGTTACTAAGGAGTATGAGAACTTATGAATTTTAATTTTTTAACCATTTTATTCAACCATTAAAAATTAAATGTGAAATAAAAGTAAAAACAAATGGAAAGTGAAAATGATGAAACAAAGAATTAAACTAGACCCTGTATTGAATAGGATGTAGTCTAGTGATGTTTGAGTGGATATTATAGTCCTAGATTTAGGAACATACTATGTGGTATGACTTGGATATAGGATGGTTTTGACTTTTCATATTATCGTAGCTATAAAATTTGATATCATTCTTTTTTTGAGGCTTATGTTTGGCATTATTGAGGAATGCCACCCTGGAACTGCCAATTGTATGCCCAGAGGGTGGTAAAAACCATTCACTAGAATTTATGGGCCATTGGATACTAGTGGATCTTCTTATAGTTCTAACTAAGGATCTAGAAATTGTTCTGGACACAGGTGATGAGGCACATTTCTGTGAAGTGTTTTTCTCTTTCATTCTGAAATTTCAGGGATCACCACAACCTGCATCGTCTTTGGATGAGCTAATACATGTGATCAAGAAAAAACATCCTCCCATGTTATTTGGGGATAATTATCAATAGTATGGTGAGTCCTGGCCTGATACTACTTTGTTTATATTTGATAATATGGAGACACCTTTTCATAGAAGAGTGAAACTCACAACATATATTCTTTTAGAAGAATCAAAGCATTGGTTGGATGTTCTGGAATTAGATGATAGTGTATGAGACATGGTTTGGATTTATTTCTAAACTGTGTTCGGTAAATAATTTTACCTTTAGACTATGTGTAATTATCATATTTTCCATGGATTATTTTCAAATATTATATAGTATTGTTTCAAGAACAAATTTTCTGACGGTGTGTGATTATGAGTCCTAGGGTGCTCGGAATAAATGTTTGAAATAAATTAAACTTTTAAATAGTGTGTGTGAGTAGTTTTATTCAAAAAGTGTAATAACATTTAAATAGGTTCCTGGATCGTAATTATGAGGGTTCTATTGCCTACAGAGTAGTGAATATACCTTAGTTGGGGCATAACATCGACTGGTGTGGGTTGGCTGCAGAAGTTAGTTTTTGAATGTTTAATGAAATAAAAAAAATTGAAATATTTATTTGTTTTACTTTATTTCATTAATATGATGAGATATTTAAAATATTATATTATATATAATCTCCAAGGTTATCACTATAACCATAATATTCTCTAGAGGCATGGAGAGGAGACCCCTTGGAAAGACCTCTCGACAACAAACAACTATAAATCAACCATTAGTGAATCGCGACGCCAATAGAGTTTGAGGATCACATAAATGATGGTAGTATAACACCTCTAAATCTTTGATCAATCCTGACCCATGGTAGGTGTTTTATTTCAATTCTTTCTTCCCCATTCATCGATTCCAATGATGATTGCATATCAACCCACGAACAGGTTGACCCACAAATCATTTATTCTGGCGGGA
Source organism: Viscum album (assembly GCA_963277665.1). Lineage (NCBI taxonomy): Eukaryota > Viridiplantae > Streptophyta > Magnoliopsida > Santalales > Viscaceae > Viscum > Viscum album. The sequence goes on along the minus strand of OY728159.1, from coordinate 117,442,778 downwards.
GGGTATTTTATTGAGATTATTTCATGGAATTGATACATGTTTGATTTGATTTATATATGATTTTATCTATTATATCTTTATAATGGGATAAGACCAATGCAAAAATTAATGAAGGGGGAGCTTCATTCCTCAATTCGTTATTTTGAATTCTTCTCCCCCTTTTGACCCGGTGTTCTTCACGTTCTTCATACGGTTATGAAAAATGGAATGTTGTGCATCCCTTTCACAATGAAATGATCCCAAATTGAATATCCGAAATTGTGAAGAAACATTGAATGTGCGATGATAATAGTAGAAGACAAATCAACACAAATCATATTAAATCGTTCTTCGACCGTTCTTCACACGTATGATCAAAACACGTTTCTTGTGCTAATTGGACACTCAAAAATTACTATATTAGAATTTCCATGAATGGAAACCTAGGATCATGAGTTTTGAGGAGATTAAAGGTCTGGATTAATGGATCTAATAAAATAAGAGGTTTTTGGAGTAATAATTGTGATTATGGAAAATTACAAAGAAGGCGGCATGTTCTCCGAAGAACATGGTGTGTGGGACCAACTTTACAGAGGTTAGGGTTTAACGATACATGAATTGATGGCACAACATGTGAGAAATATCACAAAGAATGTGAGTCCTTATAGAGGAATTTATGTATATCTTGGATGATAAACGGACATGGGGTGGGGTACATGGAATGTACTCAACTACACGGCCAGACTAGGATAGTTACGTGGGTTACCTCGTGTACCGATACACTGGTTGGAAGACATGGGTTGATGTGGTGTATGGGCACATGAACAGAGTATATAAAGGGGCCTCTTGATAGTATGAATTGGCGTGTTACTCTTTTACACACTGTGTATATAAATTTTTTGGTAGAAATGTTCTTCTGACTCGGGAAATTGTACGTGGGTAGTACCCGGTGTCCAAAGACACAACGTGTGACTTGTCTAAAAGATATGTAATTTCTTCTACATGGTTTGATCTCTATTTCCACTATTCCATGGAAAAGATTCATTTTTTTATTGTCCCCTTTCTCATTCCCATGATGTTTAGGTATTGTTTCCATCCATAGGAGTACAACCCCCTTTAATAGGACTTTCCTGATAAAGTAGGAGCCAAAGTGAGATCCTCTATCTATTTGGGTTCCCTAGGTCGAGTCAGTCCATCGATAAGACCAATCCCACCAGACATTTGTGATCAATATATAAGGAAAATTAATATTATTTTTGGTCTACAACTAGGCCCTGGTAGTGATCCTCATATGTGTATCATCATCTTTTCCCACTTAAGAGTGTGTTCCCCTGGAATGAGTGTATCCATTCTCTCTTCAGATATATTAGTGCGTCTATCTCTCTCATGACACTTCTCGATGAACTTACATCTCAGAAATACATCATCAGAGATATTAGAATCATGAAATGACTTCTCCTGGATGTGTGCTTCTTAGATTCTTTGAACGGAATCCCTAGTGTGGGTATGCAGTTGTTGTGACTTACCTCTAGACTATAGGTCTAGGTTAAAAGAATATCTAGATATTTTTATCTTGATATATGTTATGTAGGAATATATTGTGAAGATATGACTATACCTTATGTTTGGGAATTGATTTCTGGTCTTTGGGGTCCTCTATTGAGTATTGTTGTACTCACCCCTACATGGTGTTTTCCCAAATGTTTCATGTCTTGTTCAGACGAGCACCTTTTTGGATGGAGTCCATGAAGGACTAGGTCTGGACCAAGCTTTGTGAGCTTCCCTACAGGCTGAAGTTTTCTTATGGCTATTCACAACACTCCCAATAACTATTTTTTTTACATGTTGTAAATTATAGTTTTCAGACTCTTTATTTTGGTGGGCTTGTATTCTAGCCCAATTTACATTCTGCACCATATATTCTGTTTTACTCTGTTGGTTGGGTTTAGTTGTATGCATGCATTTTGTTCCTTAGTGGTTTTTACATTACAACATTTTTGGGCTTGGAGATGTGGTCAAGTGTATCAGTACGTAGTAAATGCCTCCCATGTTAGTGATATGCCTACTTGGTGCTAGTCACCAGCCAATGGCCTATTGGAGGTCGGCTTGGGGAGTCGCAGCACGAGACCCACTAGGATAGGTCATGACACAGTGGTATCAAAGGTGGTAAATTGTACATTAGGACCTAGATTCTATGTGAAATAGTGTTATCTAGTTTTATTTTGTCTTTCACGCTAGGGAATCTATTTCTGTTGTGAGAGGTAGACATATCTATACACTGGGACACTAATAACATGCTTTTCTACTTGGTAAATGAGAACACTTGTTTTAGGGAAAATAATAATGGTACATGCATCATATAGGAATGAGTTTTCATTTCTATGTCCTTCTTGATTCATCTCTATAGATATACTCATTGAACATGGTACATCTTTTTTTTTGTGCATGTTGTATTTGCAACGTATACCTGCTAGGATTCACCAGCTCAATCATGAGGATGATCCCCTCACTAAAAGGGATTCGATACAAGGATCTGTTCTCCAATGTCACCTCTAGGTGGTTGAAAATCCATACTACCACCGGTAGAGAAACCCATGGTATTCACAATACCTACAGATCAAGAGAGTAAGATGATCACCCTTAAGGCGTTTCAACAACAGAGACCCCTCAGGTTCCAAGGTGAGCCTAACACATAGGAGGATGATGATTGGATTGAGGTGTTAATTTGGGCTTTCCATCTATTCAATGCACTAGCGAATCAGTTGGTGTTCTTGGCGGAGAGACTTCTTCTTGTTTCGACAGGACGATGGTGGGGCTTAACTAACCATTCTTATGATTAGGCAACCCCTTTGTGAGAGGATTTTTAGAACCCTTTTAGAGAAGATTTCTCACCATAAATGTTAAGGGATATGCATATCCAAGAGTATCTATAACTTCAACAACACAACATCTCATTATCTGAATATTCATCTAGGTTCACCAATATATCTAGTTACTCAATTGATATGATATGCAATTAGTACTTCAAGTCTTAGACCTTATAACTTTATCTTCATGGAGACATCCGAGCTTGTTTTACCCCTATGATAATTCCAACTTACGATGGGGTTCTTGATCAAGCATTAGTGGTTAAATATTTTTTTTCTATGCGGATACAACATGTGATCTTTAGATATAGGAAATCTAGAGAAAATACCTCAGCAGCAGGGATCCAACATCAGCCTTAGAAATTAGAATGTGGGAGACATTTCATGAGAAATAACCAAAATAGAGGACCTATATTTCTGGGCTTGCAAGGTGGGAATTGTCATTCCTCAAAGAGGAAGTGTTATGTATATAATGGATGTGGACATCTCCCTTGAGATTTTCCAAACCATCATGCTACTGATAGGAAGACAGGGAGTAAACCGATGAGGTAGATATGGTAACAGAAGCAGACAGATCCGTAGGGTGGTAGATGTAGAATATGAGTCAAGAGTGTAGTAGGAGGTGGTCTATGCTTCGATGTGTTACCATCCCACCCCCTATTCTACAAGACATGATCAGGGAGTTAGAGGATTGGGGTGTGGATAGCTTCATACATTGAGATCTTGTGACCCAGGAGCTCTAGGGATGATACGAGGTTTGATTTGTCTATTTTTTCATCATTAACTTCCTTTGATAGGCACATGTGTTAGTTATTCCTTTTATGCCACATGTCTTGTTTATGACATGAAGGATCTAATTAAACCATTAACTTGGCCCTCACATATAGAGACTCCTAATGGAGGAGACCAAATGATCAGGTGCTAGTGCCGATAGTGCAACCTGACTTTGGTAGGCGAGTGTTTTGGTTGTGATCTGTTGGTAACAATGTTGATGAATTAGAATTTATTTTTTTGTATGGATTGGTTATCTTTAATCCTTGCCCAGATTAACTATTTGAGGTGAAGGGTATGGTTTTTTTGTAGTGATCGAAATGTGGTTTAAATTTGTTGGTAAAAAGAAACCCATGCAGCATGAGAGGAACACATGAATGGGAGGGGGAATCGGTGTCTAATCAATTTTCCAATCTGAAACTTGGTGTAGTAAAGGTTGTGAGTTACCAGTTTCCAACAATAGTGGTGGAGAATGAAGAATTCTTCCCTGAAGATGTATCTGGATCACCACACCACTAGGAGATTGACATTTGTGTTGACTTACACCATAAGATGATGTTAATATCCGGACCAAAAAATTATATGGATCTTGTTGAGCTTCGTGAGATGAGGGTGTGGTTGGAGGAATTGTAAAAGAAGGATGAAATTCGATCAAACTATCACTAGTTTCATGTAAGACATGAGTATATACCAAAGATAGATTTTAAACATTGTTACGATTATCATGAGTACTCGGTGATTCCCTTTCTCATGATGAATTCCCTAGAAGTGTTTATGATACTCATGAACCCAATCTTCCAACCTTACATAGACTGATTTTTGGTAGTCTTAATCATTTATATCCTTGTATACTTTAATTTTGAGGAAGAGCATGAACGACACTTGTGGACAAGTCTAGATGTACTCAAATAGTAAAAAATTAAAAGTAAACTCTCAATGTACATGGTTTAGAATTTATCTAGTCCACTTTCTAAGACATGTTATTGCAGCGGATGGAGCGGTAGTGGACCTGACCAAGGTGGAGGTAGTGTTTACATGGAATCCACCTAGCTTCTTAATAGAGGTATGGGGATTACTTGGGCTGGAAAGATATTACTAAAGATTTATACTTGATTTATATAAGATATCAACACCCATGTATGCTTTAACCCGAAAGGTTCAGACATTCATGTTGATGAAAAGATGTTTTCAGGTTTTTTAGCTGTTGTGGTAGATTATGAAGAGTGACCCAATCTCAATATTTTTAAAGGAAGGTGTCGGGTATTTAGTTTTCTACAATTCATCAAGAACTGGGTGGTGTTCTATCTTGATGTAGAGGCAAGTAGTGGTTTTCTATGGTTTGTTCTAGTTGATACTAGATGACCAGAACTACACAACCAATGATCTAAAGTTGATAGTTTTATTCTTAGCATTGGATATTTGGTGAAACCACCTGATGGTTGAGTGGTTTATCATCTACTATGATCAAGAGAGTCTTAGGTGTATATTCTCTCAGAATAATTTAGACTTGATAAAGAGGCGATTGATATATTTCATCCAGAATTATGACTTTGAAAATCATTTATACTCCTGGAAAGAGGAACTTGGTGGAATATGATCTCAGCAGGAGATCTAGTTCATTGATTCTATGAAAGGAAATGGAGATATTGACATCGTTGTTATTATTATTCTGGGATGGAGATTTTGTAACTTACCTCCATTCAGCGGTTTTCACCCCCCACTCTTAGAGAGAGATAGGGATCTACCATGTGGGGATACCGAATACGAGACCTTATGTGCCCTGATGTCCACAAGGCATGATTCTAATGGGTATTCATAAGGTGGGGAGTGCATTGTTCATTTCAAAGGACACATAGTTGTATTAGTGATGCTATAGGAGGAGGTTCTGTGGGAGTTTCATACATCCCCCTTTTGACGGTACATCGAGGTGTGTTGAATATTTACCAAGACCTACGACATCAGTTCTAGTGGCCAGGAATGAAGAAGGGAGTTACAGAGCTTGTCTCTCGATGACTTACATGTCTTCAAGTGAAGGATGAGAACCATGTTCCATTGGGTTTGGTCCAACCCCTTAAAGTCATAGAGTGGATGTGGGATGTAATATCAGTATACCTCATGATGGGTATACCAGGTATGTATAGGGGATGATTACATCAGGGTGATCATTGAATAACTGACCAATTCATCCCACTTCCTAGCTACCATGGATCTTAGTCCAGTAGAGGGCTTGAGATGCCTCTATGTGCTAGATATTGTTTGGATTCATGGAGTTACATTAATGATTGTTTCATATTGTGATGCTCCTGCTACGTACAAGTTGTGGAAGGGATTGCAGGAGGTGGTTAGGACTCTATTACGCTAGAGTATAATGTTCCACCCACAAATAGATGCAATCAAAGTTTGAGGAAGGAGACTGTGTGTTCTTACAGGTCTCACCTCGATGTGGGTTGGAAATATTCGGCTAGGGTGAAAAGTTATCTTTGGGGTTCATAAACACTTTTAAAAAATAAAATAGAGTTGGTGAGGTGGAGTGAAACATAGCTCTACCCCCATAGTTTCTCTGAGTTCTTGATGTAATTCACATGTCTTGATAGAGGATGTATGTGCCTAACCCATCGCATGTTATCGACTTGCAATAGTTGGACATCGAGGATAGAGTGAATTCTTCTGAGTACCCAGTGAATATTAATAATTTGTAGGAGATGTTTATTCATGGGCGAGTGATTCCATTAGTGTTTGTCTCGAGTCGATATGAGAATTTTCCGGAGAGAATGAGGAAGTGGGAGGCTCCGATTTGTGCACATTTCCCTCATTGGCTTGAGTAGCCTTTTATTTTTTCTTTTTGAGGACATCAAATCCCTGAGGTGGGGAGAATATAATGTCTTGTATTTTTTGTGTATTATTTTCAAATATTATGTGGAATGTGTTCAATTCTACACTTTGAGAAGGAGTTTTATTCTGAGGCCAGGGGAACCAAGAATAAATGTTTGTAATAGATTAAAATTTTAAATAGCATGCACGAGCGGTTTTCCAGAAAAAGGAGAATAAATTTTAAATGGGTTCTTGAATCGGAACTCTAAGGGAACCATTACGTTTAGATCAATGTCTCTACCTTATGCGGGGCCTAACTTCGACTGAAGAGGGTTGGATGTAGAAGTTATTTTTTGGACATTTAATGAAATAAAATAAATTAATAAATTTATTTTATTTACATTCCAACAACACAACAGTGGGAGGTTTTAAATAATCTGTTATGTAGAATATCTATGATGAGAATGATAACCATGAATTCCTTAGAGGCATGGAGAGAATACCCCTTGGAGAAACCTCTCTAAAATGAACGACGATGAATCGACCGTTTGTGAATCACAGTGCAAACTAAGTTAGAGGATCCTGTCAACAATAACAACACAATCCATCTTCATCAGTGATCGATCCTAACCTGAGGTAGGGGTTTTTATTTCAATTATTTATAACCCATTATTTGATTAAAAAAACATTTATCAACCAATGAACAAGATGACACGTGGATCATTCGTTCATGCGAGAGGGTCTTTTATCAGGTTTATATTGGGGAATTGATCCATGTTTGATTTGATTTATATTTTATTTTCTCTATTTGATCCTTAAAATAGGAGAGGATGAATTGAGTGATGAACTGTAGTAGAGGTTTGTTCCACAATTATTTAAATGGATTTTCTGCCCTTTAGGCCCCGAATTATTCAGGTTCTTTGTGGGGTTAGGAACAATAAATCATTGCACATCGATTTTTCAATGAAATGATCGCAAATTGAAGATCGCACATCGTGACGACCCAAAAGAGGTGCAATGATAATGGAAGATGATAAATCAACATGAATCAGAAAAATCGTTCTTTGGCCATTCTTCACATGGATGATCGAAATGTGTTTTTTGATCCGATTAGACACCCAAAACACATCAAATCCGCATTTCCATGATGGGAAAACCTAGTATCTTACGTTTCTACGAGATTGAATGGATGGACTGATGCATCGAAGAGCATTGGAGGTACGCAGAGGAAGAACAACGATTCTAAAAAATCATGAAGAACACATCATGTTCTCTAAATAACATGGTGTGTAAGGCCAGCTCTATAAAGGGTAGGGTTTCATGATGGCGGAAGTGATGAAACTATGTGTGGTAACTGTCACATGATGTGTGGGTACTTATTTGGGACATAGAATGTATCTAAGATGATACATGGACACATGGTGGATTACACGGCATGTACTCCACTACAAGGCTAAAGTATGCTAGTTACGTGGGTTACCCTGTGTATGTACACTGGTCGACAGACAGAGGTTGAGGTAATGTATGAGCACACCGGCAATGTACATGGAGTGGTCCCCTAATAGTAGGACACAGTTTGTTAAATTTCTAAACACAGTGTATAACAATTTTTACATGAAAAGTTCTTATGACTTGTGTCGTTGTATATGAGAAGTATCGAGAGTCAAGATACAAGGTGTGTGAATTGTCTCCACACCGTGTACACTACGGAAAAAACAAACATTTGTGGCAGGGTATTTTTGATAGGGGGTGTCCCGTCGCAAATAACTTGTTATTTGCGACGAGTTTTAGTGGCCCGGTGCAAAACGTAATGCGCAGTTTGATGCGGTTTGCACGCCAAACTGTGGGAAGGTTATTTGCAACAGGAGGAATATTCCCGTCGCAAATACCCAGTGGCGGTAAATGGGTTTTTGGGATGGGAAGGATATTTGTAACGGGGGAATTCCCCCATCCCAAATAGTTCGTAGCTCGGAGGGTATTTACGACGGGACCCATCACAAATACCCAGCGACAGTAAATGGGTTTTTGCGAAGGGATGTTGCCCCGTCGCAAAACGTGTGTCGGCAGGTACCTTTTGCGACGGGGCCCGTCGCAAATGCCCTTTTAATCGACGACAGCAATTAATGCTGGAAAGGTATTTGTGAGGGGCCCCGTCACAACAAAGACATGTTGCGACGGTATTCCCATCACAAAAGGTCTCGTGGCAACTAATCTAACCTATATATACTCCCCATCCGTTTTTTCAAATCCTCCCTCAATTCTCACTTTCTCTCCCTCACTCTCAACCATATTTTCAGAGTGAAAATTTGTTTGAGTTAGTTTTATTTTGACAAAAAAGTTTTGAAGCTGTCTACATCAATAGAAGTTCAAGTTTAAAGGTATTTATATTTTGTTTAATTTAATATTTATTTCATTTATTATGTTAATTTTAATTATTTTTGATTATTTTTAATATAATTTGATACAAATTATTTTGTTAAGAGATTTTATTTGTAATAATAAATTGGAATTATTAGTACTAATTTTTAATAAATAGGAATAATTAGTAATAAATATGAATAATTAGTAATAAATAGGAATAATTAGTAATACATAATAAAATTTACAAATAAATAAGAATAATTAGTCATAAATAGGAATAATTAGTAATTATTATGAATATATAGAAATAATTAGGAAGAAATAATTATAATTAGCAATAAATAGGAATAATTAGAAATAAATAGGTAAAATTAGCTATAAATAGGAATAATTTGTAATAATTAGTAATAAATAGAAATAATTAGGAATAATTAGGGATAATTAAAAATAAACTGTAATAAATAAGAATAAAGAAGAATAAATAGGAATAAATAGTAGTAAATAGAAAAAATTAGTAATAACTAGGAAAAATTAATAATAAATAGGAATAATTAATAATAAATAAGTATAAATACTAATAAATACTAATAAATAGGAAAAAATAATAATAAATACAAATAAATAAGAATAATTAGTAATAAATAGGAATACTTAGTAATAAATAAGAATAAATTGTAATAAAGAGGAATAATTAGTAACAAATAGGAATAATTAGGAATAATTAGTAATAAATAGTAATAATTAGAAATAATTTGTAATAAATAGGAATAGTTAGGAATAATTAGTAAAAAAAAGTAATAATTGGGAATAATTGGGAACAATTAGTACTAGTCATGAATAATTAAGAATAATTAGTAATAATTAGTACTAATTAGTAATAATTAGTAATAATTAGAAATAATTAGTAATAATTAGTACTAATTAGCAGTAATTAGTACTAATTAGTAGTAATTTATAGTAATTTGTAGTAATTAGTTGTAATTATAATTAATTAGTAGTAATTTGGATAAAATAGTAATAAATATGAATAAATAGTAATCAATAAAAATAAATACTAATAAATACTAATAATTTAAAATAAATAGGAATAATTAGTAATAAATATTAATAAATAGTAATAAATAGAAAAAAATTGATAATAAATTTCAATAATTAAAAATAAATAAGAATAATTAAGAATAAATAAGAATAAATAATTATAAATACTAATAAATAATAATAATAAGTAATAAATAGGAATAATTATTAATAACTATGAATAATTAGTAATAAATAAGAATAATTATTAATAAATATGAATAATTAGTAATAAATTGGAATAATTAGGAATAACTAGTAATAATTAGTAATAATTATGAATAATTAGGAATAATTAAGAATAATTAGGAATTATTAAAATTAATTAGGAATAATGAGGAATACATATTTATAATTAGCAATAAGTAGGAATAATTATAAATAAATATTAATAATTAGAAATAAATAGTAATAAATAGAAATAAATAGTAATAAATAGGAATAAATAATAATAAATACTAATAAATTGGAATAACTTGTAATAAATTGAAATTATTAGTAATAAATCGAAATAACTGGAAATAAACCGTAATAAATAGGAATAATTAGTAATAAATAGGATTAATTAGAAATAAATAGTAATAAATAGTAATAATAAGTAATAAATATGAATAATTAGTAATAAATAGGAGTAATTAGCAATAAATAGTAACAAATAAGAATAATTTGTAATACATAAGAATAAATAGTAATAAAGAGAAATAATTAATAATAGATAGGAATAATTAATAAGAAATAGGAATAAATAATAATAAATAGCAATAAATAGAAATAATTATTATTAATTAGCAATAACTAGTTGTAATTAGGAATAATTAGTAATAAATAGGAATAATAAGTAATAAATAAGAATAATTATAAATAAATAGGAATAATTATAAATAATTAGTAATAATTTGAAATAAATAGGAATAATTAGTAATAAATATGAATAATTAGTAATAAATAGGAATAATTAAAAATAAATATTAACAAATAGTAATAAATAGTAATAAATAGGAATGAATAGTAATAAATAGTAATAATTAGAAATAAATAGTAATAAATAAGAATAATTAGTAATAAATATGATTAAATAGTAATAAATGGAAGTAATAAATAATAAATAGGAATAAATAGCAATAATTAGGCATAATGAGAAGTAATGAAGAATAATTAAGAGTAAATAGGAGTAATTTGGAGTAAACTAGAGTAATTAAGAGTAAACACGAGTAATTACGAGTTAACAGGAGTAATTATGAGTTAATATGAGTAATTAGGTGTTAACCAGAGTAATTATGAGTTAACATGAGTTATTAGAATTCAACATGAGTAATTAGGAGTTAACAAGAGTAATTTGGAGTTAACATGGGTAATTAGAAGTTAACAAGAGTAATTAGGAGTTAACCAGAGTAATTAGGAGTTAACAAGAGTAATTAGGGGTTAACCAGAGTAATTATGAGTTATCAAGAGTAATTAGAATTTAACAGGAGAAATTATGAATAAATCGGAGTAATTAAGAATTAACATGAGTAATTAGGAATTAACATGAGTAATTAGGAATATATAATAATTAATAGGAATAAATTGGAATAAATAAGAATAAATGGGAATAAATTCTAATAACTTGTAATAACTTGGCACAATTTCTAGTGGATTGACGACACTCATTTTTCTCAATGACTCTTCTACTTTCAACTTTCACTAACTCAAAGAATTATGAAAATTATACTTCTACGTATGCATATCCAATCTCATATGCATGAGTTTCAATATACATTCATAAGACCACATTTTTTATAATGTTTTCAGGTGGTGATAATTGGAAAAGATGATTCATCAATGAAAAAGGGTCTCTTTTGTCTGATGGATCATTTACTTGTATCTTTCCCACACTAAAAATCACAATGAAGATACTACTCGGAGGTATGCTTATACATTATCGTATGCACGAGAATGAATTAGCTTACTTCTGAGCAGATTCTCCATTGTGATTTCAGTGTGAGAAAGATGCAAGTAAATGAGCCGTCTAACAAAAGAGTGGATGTCAATCCACTAAAAATTGTGTCGCCTAAATTTAATGGTAATTATTAAGAAATATTTGTAATAATTTGTCTTTTATTTTAAGATAGTGTTTTTATAATTTCATATTATTCAAAATTAGTGATGATTAATATTTTGTAGAAAAATATTGTACTAGGAAATCAACATCCATCATTATTAGATGAACATGCTTGAATACATCATTGCAAAATTATATATGGTTCTTGTTTAAATCATGTAGATATTGAGGGAGTTGAAGATTTATTATCATTTGCATAATCAAAACCAAAATATGTTTCAGAAGGAACAATTTAGTGTCCTTGTAAAAAATGTGCTCTGAGAATGTTTGACACATTTGACAAGGTTGGGGGACACCTCTTACCATTTGGTTTTCAACAAGATTATGTTTTTTGGTATCAACACGGTGAATACAATTCTAGAGAAGATACTAATAACTTGATTTTAGACCCATCATGGGTTTAAAATTTAGTACATGATGTTGTAGGTCCATCTATTCAACAAATTAAAACTCCAAATGATAGTGACTTAATACTTGAGTTGGCACCATTTGAATTTTATGTGTTGTTGAGTTATGTTGAGGATGCATTATATCCTGGTTTCAAGATAATCAAATTAAACGTGGTTGCAAAATTTATGGATATTAAATTAGATAATGCTTTGTCAAAAAACTTTTTTGATCAGATATTTTATTTGGTTAAATCACTTTTACCTGAAGGAAATCTGTTTCCTACAATTTACTATGAGAGCAAGAGGATGGTTCGTAATCTGGGCCTTAGTTATCGAAAGATTCATGCATGTCCAAATGATTGAATCTTATAGTTTGGTGAAAATGATTAATTGGATAGTATTCCCAAAAGCGGATAATCGAGGTATGAAGAAGCTCAACCAGGGAAGTCTGGATCAATTCCAGTAAAACCATTGAGATATTTCCCCCTTACATCCAGGCTATAGTGCTTATTTATGTCTCAGAACACATCATTAATGATGTCATGGCACAAAACCAATATTTCAACTGATAAAAGCTTGAATTATCTATTTGATGGTGATTGATGGAAAAATTTTGACTATCTGCATACGTATTTTTCTTCAGATGCCCGAAACGTGTGATTGGGTCTTTCTACAGATGGTTTCTGTACATTTGGTTCTTATGGTAGTCAGTATTCTTGTTGGCCTGTCTTTATAACTCCGTACAATTTAACTCCACGGATATTGATGAAGGATCCCTATATCTTTCTAACTCTATTAATCCCAGTACATCTGAAAAAGAATATTTATGTTTATTGGAAGCCATTGATTGATGAGTTAAATGCATTGTAGAGTTATTGTGTTAGTACATATGATGTTGTTACAAAAAAATATCATATTAAATGCTGCATTGATGTGGAAAATTAGTGACTTTCCATCATATGAAATCTTATCTGGCTAGATTACACATGGTCCGAAATCATGTACATACTGTATGAAAGACAAAAAAGCCTGTATGCTCATCAATGGAAAAAAACCTTGCTATTATGACTGTCACTGCATATTTCTTCCAACCGATCATCCATTTTAGAGGAACAAATCTCATTTCATAAAAGGTACAAATGAAATGGATGAAATTCAAAAGATAATATCCAGTACAGATTTAAAATCATTTGTATTTTCATTACCTCCCATCACAATTGGGCCAACAATAAACCTACAAGAAAATTGATGGCTTTGGGAAAGAACGTAATTGGATAAAATGATGCATTTTTTTGGATATTCCATATTGGTTTGATTTGATGGTCTGCCACATGTTGGATGTCATAAATATTGAGAAGAAATTTTTTGATAATTTATTTCATACAGTTTTGGATACACCAGGTAAGACCAAAGATACTCTAAAGGCACAATTAGATCTTACCTAAATTTATAAGCGACCATAACATAAACTATTTGAAAATGTCATATCATAGAGGTTAATGAAGACAAAAGTACTTTATACACTGTCCAAATAGAGTCTCTTATTATTTTGTCAGTGGATTTCGGATTTTAGACTTCCAGATGGTTGTACTTCTAATTTGGGAAGATGTGTTACGAATAGTTATATTACCAGATTAAAAAGTCATGATTGTCATGTTATAATGGATTGACTTATGCCGATTGGATTTAGAGGTTTGTTGAATTCTATGATTCGGTATTTTATAACAAACATATCATATTATTTTCATACATTTTTTTCAGTGACAAGAGACAATGATTCCCTAAGAAAACTGGAAGAAGATGTTGTTGTATTTATATATAAACTGGAAAAAATCATTCTGCTGGATTTCTTTGACTCAATGGAACATCTAATTATAAATTTTCCACATAAAGCTAAATGTGGAGGTCTCGTACAGTTTCCATGGATGTACCCACTTGAGGTATGCATACAGAAATTGATGAAAAAATTACGTAAAAAATCATTAGTTGAATGCTCAATTGTTGAAGCTTATTTGCAAGAGGAAATTTTATTTTTTCTACTCTCATTATTTTGAATCGCAGTATCACTCAAAACAAAATCACATGAGACAAAACGAGGGTAATGTTAATGAAGAAATGGAAATGAAATTATCAATTTTTAATCAGCCAACTCTTTGTTTCAGGGGAGTTCATGAACGATGACTTTCAGATGATGAACATTATAGAGCTCATACATATGTTTTTTTCAACCATGAATAAATGAAATCAATTGTGTTGTGAGTTATTCTATCACTTATTCCATAATTTATGTTGCATTATTTATACATATTTTATTTATAGGTTATATGATAATAATATCAAGAAATAACTTCCACAAATTACCGCAACTGCTCTTGAAGAACGCAGACATATTTATTCCTCAATGGTTTCAAAAACTGGTAACATAAATTATTAATGGTTCAATATTAATTCCATTTATTATTTATAATATTGATAATTGTTTTACAAATTTTCAGGTGTCTCAACATGCTGATAAAGTTGATAAGTGACTGTGTATATTGAGTAACCCACCATCCAAAATGGTTAAATCTTATAATGTATATGTGGTTAATGGTTTTTCATTTCATACACATGCATATGCGGAATAAAAAAACAATGAACTGTGGAGATTTTTTGAGAGGATCGCATCATAGAGAAATTGATGTTGACTTTTATGGCATTCTAGATGAAATTATTGAGCTATTTTATCTAGTAAAAAATTATATAATGATTTATAAATTTCGGTGGATTGATACTGAGAGAGGCTTGCATGTTCATCCGACTCATGGAATCATTGATATTAAATATAAAAGTCCTATTACAGTAAATGAATCATTTTTATTGGATCAATAGGCACATTAAAGTTATTACGCAAAGTACTGTGCTACTTTAAGTTAATTGAGTGATTTGTGGAACATAGTAAAAATGAAATCTTTGGAAAATTGGTTTACACAAACTGAATGTGGTTCCACGAAAGTGGAAGGAATGGAATTTTTTTAGGAGACTTCCCAAAATCCATATTTCTCACAAAGAGACGCGAATATCAATGATGACACCCCACAATTAAGGATCAATGCTGACGAAGATGTTAATGATGTTACAAATGAATATGAAATGACAAGAGATGATGAAACTGAAACTCATATGAATATTGATGATGCTGAGGAGGAAGATTAATACATTGACATGGAAAACTAAGAATATGAGGATGATGATAGACATTGACATGGAAAACTAAGAATATGAGGATGATGATAGACATTGACATGGTTAAATGCGGGTTATAATCATAAATAATATATATCTATATAAAATAGTTATTTTCAACTATCTACTTACAGTAATCATTTTCTATTTTAGATGGATCCTGATATATTTCGCAAGTTGCCAGAGGATGATCTACCTTTGGATGAGGGTGATTTTGGATCATCTAACCATCAGCCTACTGGCGGTTTAGGGGGTACATGGAGGGGGAGTGGTCTTGCGTGACTGATGAATCCAGGCCCTATCCCCAAGTGACATTAACTTCTTGGCATTAATCCATGCACACAGAGGTATGGTAACCTATATATTTTAGTTAGCTTTCATTAATATATATATATATATGTATATTAATTTTTTGATTTTTTATACTTTTTTCATATTTTTTCACATGTAGCTATTAGAAAGTGGAGAGATATCTTGCACAATTATTTTTCTCAGCCATGGATCACATGGGAACAGATTCCCATTGATGTGCGACACGACATGTTCGATCATTGGATGGTACGCAAATAGAGAATATTTATTTTGAAACTTATTTTATTAATAACATGATATTATAAATTATTTTTAGGGTTTATTGTATCCCATCGATGATAGAATTCGTGATGCTATCCACGTGACATGGAAGGTGTTTATGCATGACCGTTTCCGTTAGTTTTTTCACAATTTTATAAGAACAACAATTAAGAAAGTAGGATTGAAAGAATTGGATGAGTCTTTTAAGTCCCACCAACCATAGTACATTTCATCTCTCATTTGGGATGGATTATTTTTACACTGGTTGGTTGGTGTATTTTAGAGGAGATCTTCAGTGGGACGACATAATCGGGGGAGACATGAGGTGACCCATCAAGCCGGTAGTCGTACATTCAGTACGCATAGAGAGCATTTGGTAAGTATATATTTTAAATATTTTATATAACTTTAAATATAAATAGTTTATTTTATATTTATGTAGGCAATCGAGCATCCCAATATTACGGAGTTCGATGTTTATTGGAGAATATACAGTGATCCAACCACTAGAGAGATAGGAGGTGATCGCCAGTGTCAGATTTTGGTTAGTATTATTTTTTCATATTAAAAACTTAATTGTATATAATATTTTAACCATTTTAATTCCAAAATTGAATTGATGGAGTCATATGAGGCCATATGAGGCTATGACATCTCAGACACAGGCTAAGAGTCAGGACGAGATGACTGAGCAGACCAGTGCCCACCATTTCGATCAGCTAGCAAGGATGTAAATGACTCCGTATGGTTTTTAGAAGGGCCGAGTAGTTGGTATCTGTGCTAATTTGATTCCTGGTACTTATTGCGGTACTATTGCGATGTCGGCGTCCAGCTTGAGAGGAGCTCATGGAGATGCATCATCTTCAGCCTCACAGTATCAGGAGTAGTTACGAACTCAAGGTGATCTTATAGAGTGTTTTCAGAAGTAGCATAAAGAGATGTTTCGATGGCAGCAGCAGTAGTAGCAACACGAGGAGGAGATGCATCGATGGGAGCAGCAGCGACATTAGCAACATCACGAGCAGATAGAGTACATGCATTGTCTGACTCATAGTTTAGGGATGAAGTTTTCCCCACCTTCTCCTCCACCTCCTCCAGAAGATGACCCACATGTTATTGGTTTTATTTGTTCAAAACATTTGAATACAAGATTTTTAGTAATATGAACAATTTACAGTTTTTATCTTTTATATTTGTGAAAATATTGAATAATTTTTATTTTTATTTTTAATACTTTATTATTTATTAATAGTATTATATTTTTTAATATTTTTTTATTTTACTAATAATTATTATATTTTATGATTTGTTTATATTTTGTTTAAATATTGAGATTTTTTATAATTATTTTTTTATTATTTTAATAATATTAATATTAATTTCATATTAATCATAATTTTATTAAATATATTTTATTAATATTATATTTTTTTAATGTTTGTTTATTTTACTAATTATATTTTTATATATTTTAATAATAATTAAATAATTTTTTCATTAATCCTTATTTTATTAATTTTTTTTATGTTTAGTATTTTCGAAGGGACCTTTTGTGATGGGATCCAATTACAAATAATCAAAATATATTTTTTTATTATTAGTATTTGTGACAGGATGATGGGGCGATCACAAATACTTTTTGCGAAGAACCCGTCGCAAAATGTATATATATATAATATATATAATAGGACGGTTATTTGTGACGGGTAAGTTTCCCTTCGCAAATACTATTTTTGACAAGCCCATCGCAAAAGGTTGATTGATATATAATGTATATAACCATAGGCTTATTTGAGACGGAAAAGTTTCCTGTTGAAAATACAATTTTTTGCGATGATCCTGTCGCAAAAAAAACTTATTTGTGATGTCGTTTTCTACAATGGGTCCCCATCGCTAAATCCTATTTGCGATGGGATCCCGTCGCCAATATACTTCACAAATATCCATAATTCTATTAGTATTAATTTCTTCTACATGGATTTATTTCTATGTCCACCATTCCTTGGAAAAGTTCCTTATAGGATAGTTTCTCCCTCCTCATTCCCCTGATGTTCTGGTATCATTTCCATCCAAAGGAGTATGACCCCCTTCAGCCAGACTTTCTGGATTGATTAGGAGTCCCTCTAAGAGGCTTGGAGCAAGATCCTATATCCATTCTTGTACCCTATATAGATTGAGGATATTTACGCGACCAATCCTAGCAGACGTCGGTCCACTACTTTGTAGGTGAATTTGGATGACTCATTTGTGTATTGTGATCTTTTCACACTCAGGAGTTAGTTCTCCTAGAATGAGTGTATCGATTATCTCTTTAGATATGTTAGTGCATATATCTCTCTTGTGACACTTCCTGACCAACATACTTCTTAGAAATACTTCATCAGAGCTATCAGACTCATGGAGTGTGTTCTCTAGGATGAGTGCTTCATGGAATCTTCGAACTAAATTCATAGCATGAATATATGGTCATTGTGACTTACTTCTAGACTATAGGTTTGTGTTCTGAGTATATATTGATATATTTCTCTTGTTATATGTTCTGTAGACATATACTATGTAGATATGACTATACCTTAACTTTGGGTATTTGATTTTAGTTTTTGGGGTCCCCTACTAAGTATTGTTATTCCCCCAACTACTCGAGCTTTTCCTGCATGTGTCGTGTCTTGTGCAGATTAGCGCCCTTTATGATAGAATCCAGGGCATACTTGGACTGGTCCGAGCTTTGTGTGCTTCCGTATAGGCCTAGGTGTTCATATAGTTTTGATTAGTAGTCCCAATACATATTTCTTACTTACAGGTAGGACATTATAGTTTGCAGAGTCATTCTTTTTTTGGGTTTTTATTTTAGCCCAGTTTACATTCTACACTTTACCTTCCATTGTACTCTATTGTTTGGGTTATGTTTTATGCATGAACTTTGTTCATAAGTGGTTTATACATTTTAATATTTGTGGGCATGGAGATGTGTGTGTGTGTACAGGTACAAAGGAAATGACTCCCATGTTAGTGACATGCCTACTCGGTGCTAGTCACCAACCCTTGTACTGTTGGAGGCATGCTTTAGATTCACAGCACGAGACCCACTTGAATGGGCCATGACACTATAAGAGTAGAGAAGGCATGTGAGTTCGCACCTATAGAGCAGGGTGATACGATAGTTATGGATTATTTGGCATGCACTTATACATTTTTCACTAACATAGCTTAATGATGAGTTATTGAGGGAGGGATGTTTTGAGGAATGTATGTAATATTCTTTTTGACCATATTTCAATATGTTTATTTTGATGACAATTTCCGTGATAGTAAAAAATGTTCTTATTATAGGGTGGAACCTAAGTGAAGATGGGTGTGCATGGAAGATTAGTAGTGTGTCTCAACCAAGTGGTTTGGTGTCTTCAATTAGGAAACACTGTAACGCCCTGACCCTAGTTACCTAGAGTGGGTGCATTATTACATATCATTGGAATGGTCACAAGAGATCATGTCTTGAAATACCGATTAGTTTAGTAGCCTTGTATGTACTTGATACATACATAAGATTGACATTACAACATGAAATAAAAAAACAACATTGTGTCCCCTTTGAACACACTCATATCCTTTGGCCTATCCTTGCAGGATAATCATAATATACATCATCACATCCTAGAAAAAAAATCATAGAAAGGGGTGAGCTCAGATGCTCATTAAGGATAACAATATAGTGAAAACTTTCATAAATAAGCATAAACGTTTATGGTAATGCATAATAGTAAATCACAAGCTTTTTAAACAAAAACCTCGGCATACTATGGAAAATATAAATCAAATAATTACATTTACTTATTCACATAAATAATCTACTAGTCGAATAATCACATGTAATATCAATAGCTAATTTCATAATGATGGTATGAATAATGCCGGACATCATAACCACATAGTAATGGCCTCGTACCAAGACAAAAAATAAGATTTTATAATGGCCTAGTGCCAAGACACTAGTTTTTCTCATAAGACCTACCGATGCGTCGAGGATCTATATTGGGATCCACCTGTCACTTACAAAGCCCAATGAATTACTCATATGAAAAGGTTGAAACATATCCTAAATATTCATATTAAAAATAGAATATGAAATGTTAATAATTTAACCATAACCCATGAATGGTATACAAATAACACATCCATAGTCAAACATATCAAAAAACCTTCAATAAAATATGGAAGATCGTATCATAATAAATCAACTTCAAACAAGTTTAAAATCCATAATAGGATGTTGACATTTATGAAAAAAAACTATTTGAGAGGAATATATATTACTATTTTGAAATTTTTTAAAATTCATGCAATTATAAAAGAATACATTTATTTTGAAATTATTCTTATAAGATTGTAAAGGGAAACATAGAATGTGTTACAATGGTAGAAAATAGTCTCACCCACTATATATGTTAAAAAAACATTCTTACCATAATTTCATGAATAGGTTATAAAGTACCTTATTTGGAAAAAGAAGAAAAGATTCATTTAAAACCATTTTATAAAAATTCCAAAGAGGTTATAAATAACATTAAATTATAGTCTAGTAAATAGTAAAAATGTTTTGAAATAAATTTTTATGAAACATGAATGTGGATGATAAAAAGGGCTCATTAGATACTCATTTATAAACTACTTCAGATAATAAAGATATTGTAGAATTAACCCTTACCTTGTACTTTTCCTTAGTCGAGGGTAAGTTAACCAACAGTATAATGGGGAAGTAATTGTAATTAAATTATTCAAGAACCACATAAATAAATATGATATCATATAATATCTTCATAATATTTATTTTTATTGATATTTCAGTAGTATCATTGTTTCGGGTGTTAACTGATTCATTTTACTTTATATGTTTTGTTATGTAAGTCATGTTTGTTATGTATAGGATGTATTTATTTATATACAGAATGAAATTATGTTCTTAAAAGTTTTTCAATCATAAAATGAAAATTATTCTTAAATGGTTGCAATGGGGAATGAATCTAATTACGTTCGTGCAGACGGTAATCCGTACGTACACATGAGTGACAATATCATTCTACTGATGGAAAAATAATATGTAATTGTATAGTATATCATATATCAAGAATAATTAACTAGTTATATTTATAATTTACACAAATTATACTCATTATTATACCCATCCAAATAATGAAGTTTTGAAAAAAAAACTACACCACGATGTGGAGACGGTAAGCCGTACGTACACACCTATGGTAGCTTTTTCATTCATAGGATGGATTGAATAATGATTATGGTTGTACCATGTTTATAATAATATCATAGTATTTAGAAGTTTCTAGAGTAATTTTTTTGGTATGGAAACAACAAAAAAGAGGATGTGGAAGAAGAAAAAAACATTGAAATAGGTGATGAAATTAATACCTCTTATTCGGGTGCTTCTTTTTGATTTCATCAATAGGGCTCCATAGGTTGAATTTATGATCAAATAAAGGCCTATAGGTTTATATGATGGTCATTGGGTGGATTTTTGAGCAGGGTTTGGATGATCCAAATAGATTTGGAGGAGTGAAATTATGATAAGGGGAGGCACCCTTTTATAAGAGAGGTGAGGGTCACTTTAAGAAAATATTTAAATATTAATTTATTATAAAATAATTTTCTATTTCTAATGGATCAAAATGAATTTATTTTAAGAATTAGGTGGTTATGGGACGAAATAATCTCAATCAATTGGTTTTATACAAGTTTAGGTTACCATATTAACCTTATCTTTTAGATTTAACTCTTGGTTAAATAGTTTAACATTCACCATGTCTCCTTGCATTTTTATATTATATGATTAATAAAGATAGTATAAAATGAAAATACAACCTAAAGTGGTCAATTAATGACATATATATGATTATATAATTTTTTTGTCCGATCCTTAGATTTTTAGAACTATTTTATAATTTAATAATATTGTATTTGTTTTAAATACTCATTTATGTCAATTTTGACACTATTTTGTATTTTGTTTTTTTTAAGTCAAAAAAACATGAATACTAAAAAATAAATACAGTAAATTAACCCTAACCAATAATATTCACAAATAAAATCCATGGATGGCATCAAAAAATTCAAATTATATTTATTTTAGTATTTATAATATCATTTATTTGAATCTTTCATTAATACGGAAAATAATACATCATTATTGTGTCATAAATAAATATATTTACTTTATGTCTAAAAAATATAAATAAATTAAAATGATATATGATTTTTTTATATTTCTAATTAATATTTATAGTTTAATAGATCAATTATATAACCACATATTGTAATTTTTTTACTAAAAGATGCATGATTAAGTTATTTTTGTCTCTACTTTAAATTAATTAGTATAAAATTCCATTATCACTACCATGTGGATCCATGGGGTCGAAAAATCGACCCAAGGATGCCCCTATTTGGGAAGGTATCATCCAATAGGGTTAGGACACATGTAAGGGTAATTTTAATATTATTTTTTTTCTCTTATTTATCGGATTTACCCTTTTACCATGGTAAATAAAATATTTACCGAAGTAACTATTCATAATGTCAAAAAATAAAATTTACCTATTTATACAATTTGGGACCTCTTATTCTAAATATGGAATCCATTTTTCCAAATTCAAATCACAGAATTTACATAAATTAATTTAAAATTTATTCCTGTTGTCAAAACCAAATAGTGAGTTTTTAAGAAGTACAAACTATGAAAAGATTGACATGTGTTTATATACAATTAAAATTTGAAATTACATCCAATGGACTATATTAATTTTAATGATAAAAATATTATCTAATTATAATTTTGATGTACTCAAATGTATAATTGAACATTATAAATTATTTCGATTAAAAAATACTTTTTAATTAAAATTTAGTATTTTTCATTGTTCATAAAACTATGAAAGTTATCAGAAAAGAACCAATTATTATCCATAAGATAATTTTTAAATTAAAAATAAAATAATAAAGTCTAATTTGAAATATAAAATTTATAAAATTTCAAAAAGTTGGTATTAATATTCATAATCTTTTTAAAATGACTAGTTTGATAGGTTGTCGTGCGCTTGACCACGATGTTGCATACATCAAAAACTATTATATTATTAAAAGTTAAATATACCATGTAAGCTTGGGGTGTTGTATTATTTCCTACTTTAATAAATTGAATCCTCACAATTTTGAAATTTTTCCTCAAAAATAAAAGGTTAAAAAAATACAAAATACCATTGTGGAAAACCCACATAAAAAATTCGATTAATAAAATTTCTTCTTAATAAGAGGAAAGGAAAATAAAATTTCACCACCAAATTAGGTTTTAGAATAGAAGAACATTAGTGGAAATTTTAATTAGAGTAAAAACATAAATACTTTTAGGGAGTGATTGTGGTCACCAATCATAAAAAATTGAATGAAAAATTGAAGGTCTTGAATCCATAAATCTATGATGATTTAAAATATATTCAGTTCAACATAACATAAGGTACTAGGATAAAACAATTTTGGTTTTAAGATCCATTTAATAATGTTAAATATTTTATTTTTTCATAGAATAAGGAAAAAATAATACTTGACATGTAGAGTTACATCCTTTAACTAATTTCTACCGCAAACTCATCTTTCACTCCAAAATATAATTGAAGTTGAAAATATTATATTTACCCTAATATTATAGGGTTATAAATATAAATATATATCATTTAAATGATGAAAAATATTATGTAATAACTAGGGATATCCTGTAGGCAAGTGTTCGGTGATAAAGACTTGTGGCACTTTTGTTGTGGGTTTGATTTATGTAGCTTTGTCTGACGTGATGCGTTATCGTACGACCTGAAGGTTGAACATTTTATAAAGCTATAGTATTGTAATATTCCAAATATAATCTTAAGAAATGTTTTAACCATAAACAACCCTATCCAAAGTTCAAATTATTCCATTTCAACCATTATAGTTATCCAGAATACTTCTATCCAAACTCTCTCTAAAAGGTCTCAAAATTCCGAAATCAATTGTAACATCAGATTCCCCAAACAATGTAAGGTTTATCTTATTTTCACATACTAAAAATATGATTAACTTCATCATATTAAAGCTCTTATGAAAACTAAAAGTGCTGTGGTAAAATTATAAAATATATCACATTCTTCTTATAACCAGGATATAATTCTTGAATCCAAAAACACAAATACATTAATTATTCCACTTCAACTGTAGTAACTACATAATCTTGTCCTTGAATCCCAGGCTATTTCTAAAGTACATTTCATTTGATCTTAGGAAATTCATTTTCATAATTCCCCATTTATATACAATTATAGCATTTAACATTGACAACCACTTTCTTTCCCTTACAATCACGAGCATAATGACCTTTTTCTCCACATTTCTAACAAACTCTCATTCCTTTTAGGCATATACCATGGTGTTTCTTCCGACACATATCACATAATGTAAAATCATTTTCCCCCTTTTTACCTTTATTTATCTCTTGCTCCACTGTCCTGTTCTTCTCTTGATTTGCTTTAATGTCATAAGACTTAGATAATTATTTTTTGGTCTTGATAGCACATGAGACTATATCTTCATACGTCGAGAAGGATTGTGAGCCTAATGATAGGAATGGGAGTGGGTTTAACCCATAAAAAAATTGATCAATATTAATCCTATGGTTATGTATATAATCAGCCACATGCCTTTCTATCCTTGTAAAGTTAACCTCATTCTTTTCGACATTATCATCCTCCTATTTCCTTAAACTCAGAAATGGCATTTCCATATCTGCTCGATGGGCATGAGGAAAGTATTTTTATTTTAAAATATATTAAAACTCTCCATATTTCATATTTTATATTTCTTCATCCTCCATTGTGTTTTCAATTAATGACACCTTTGATCTGAATATCCCATGAGGTGATAAACTACCTTGAAAACATTTACCCTTTTACTACTCCCTATAGAATGAAATACTTTCTCCAAGGAACTTATCCATTGATTGAATAAAAATGGATTTATAGTCCCATTGAATGTTGGTGGTTGTTTTCTCAAGAATTGGCCTAACATTGATCTTGTACCTTGTGGATCAGGGTGCTCTATAAAGGTAAGGTTATTATTCATAACCTAAGTGTGTTGTACTGGTATGTTGATAAGCTGATCAACACTAGTTGTATCACTAGCTGTAGTATAATTATCATGAGTTGGAGGGATATCCCTACATGGATTAGGTGCGTTGATACAGTTTCTATTCCTTTCACTAGGCTCCACTTCTAAACAATTACATACTCTAGATTAGTTTATGAATCACAATATATAATTCCAAACATTTAAAACACTTAAAAAAAATTAAACAGTTTATGGATATAATCCATAATAATAAAAATGTTTTCATTGAGGAAGTATTACTCATAAATCATTCCTAATGGTTTATAAATAAAATGTTAATTATCCTAAGAATGTCCCTTAGGAGTGTCGTAACCAAGAGTGCTTCAAGGCCTGTTGTCGTGTACCCGAATACCCCGGGTCAACCCCGAAAACCCTTACCAGAATTTTCACACCTAGGAACATCTGTGCTAGAGCTTCCCCTACCTGATCGTATCAAGACAGGGATTTATTGCGTTGAAAATTCCCAAAATATCCAAATTACCAAAATTCTAGGAAGTTCATCTATAATAATCCCCAATTTCTATCTTAGGGTAAGGATATCTAATCAGAGTTTCTCTAAATCAAGTTTACTAGGTTTGTACTAAAAATACTCTAATAAAAAATGTAACACCCTGAACCTAGTTAGCTGGAGTCGGTGCATTATTACATAACATTGTCATTATCATAAGAGATCATGCCTAAAATTACCGATTATTTTATAACCCTTGGAAGTACTAGATGCGTACATAAGTTTTACATTACATCATGAAATAAAAAACATTGGGTCCCCATTGAACATATTCATGTCCTTTGGCCTATCCCTACAGGTTAATCATAATAGACATCTTCACATCCTGGAAAAAATAAGACATAGAAAGGGGTGAGCTAAGATGCTCAGTAAGGATAAAAATATAGAATAAACATTCATAGATAAGTATAAACATTTAAGGAAATGTATATGAATAAAACACAAGCCCTTGAAACATAAAATTTAGAAAAATATGGAAAATATAAATCATATAATTCCATTTATATATTCACATGTATTTTATACTGGTCGAATAATCACATGTGATATCAATAGATAAATTCATAATGATGGAATTCCTAATACCGGACATCATAACCACATAGTCAAGGCCTCATGGCAATACTATAAGTATGATTTTGTCAAGGCCTTTTACCAAGACACTAGTTTTTATAATATGACCTACAAATTCATTCAGGAGTAATAGCGGGCACCTCCTATCTCATACTAAGGCTAATGAATTCTTCATATGAAAAGGATGAAATATAACATAAATATTCAAATTAAAACTAGAATACAAAATATTAATACAATAACAATAAACCATGAACGTTATAAAAATAACACATCCCTAATCAAAAATATCACAAAACCTTAAACACAATATAGAAGATTGTATCATAATAAATAAACTTCAAACAAGTGTAAAACCCATCAAAGGATGATGACAGAGATGAAATCAAAACTATTTGAAAGGAATATCTCATTCTATTCTAAAATCATTTAAAATTCACATTATTATAAATGAAAACATTTATTTTGAAAATATTCTAATATGATTTGAAGACAATTTTTGAAGGTTTTATAATGGGGGAAAATATCCTCACCCGCTGTATTAGTTAGAAATAACCTTCTTACCTTAATTTGTCGAAAAGGTCCTAAAGTACCTTGATTGGAAAATGATAGAAATATTCCTTTCAAACTATTTTATAAAATGTCAAAAACCGTTATAAATGAATTTAAAACATAAAATAGTAAATAGTAAAAATGATTGGAAATAAATTTTTAAGAAACATGAATGTGGATGATAAAATGGTCCCGGTAGATAGTCACGTATAAACAACCTCGGATAATGAAGAGATTGTTGAATTAACCCTTACCTTTTCTTTTTTCCTTAGTCGATGGTACATTAACCTCCTATATAATGGTGAAATAATTTTTATTAAATTATAAAATAACCACATACGTAAATATGATATCATATATGATCTTCATAATATTTCTTTGTTAATGGCATTTCAGTAGTATCATTGTTTCATGTGTTAACTGATTCATTTTCCTTTATATGTTTTTTTAAGTAAGTCATGTTTGTTATGGATAGGATGTATTTTATTTGTATACAGAATAATATGAAGTTCATAAAAATTATTTTTAATCATATAATGAAAATTACTTTTGAATGGTTACGATTGGGAATGAATCTCATCACGTTCTTGGAGATGGTAATCCGTACGTATGCACGAGTGACAATATCATTCTATTGATGGTAAAATTGTATGTAATTGGATGTTATATCATATATATGGTAAAATTAAAATTATATATATATTATTTACATCAATTATAGTCATTATTATACCCATCCAAATAATGAAGTGTTCAATAACAAACTACACCGCGTCGTGGAGACGGTATGCCGTACTTACTCACGTAGGGTGACTTTGACATTCATAGGATGGATATAACAATGAATATGGTTATACCACATTTATAAAAACATCATAGCATGTTGAAGGTACTAGAGTTGTTATTTTTGTATGGAAACAATAAATAATGTGGAAGTGGAAGAAGAAACGAATCTGAAAGTGGTGATGAAATTATTACCTCTTCTTATGGTGCTTCCTTTTGATTTGGTACAAAGGGCTCCTTAGGATGAGTTTATGATAAAAGCAAGGACTATAGGTGTCAGTGAGGGTAGTTGGGGGGATATTTGAGTAGGTTTTGGACGATACAAATGGATTTGGTGGTGTGAAATTAAGAGGAGAAGTACCTTTTTATAAGAGAGTAGATGGTCACTTTAGGAAATGCTTGGAATATTATTTATTATAAAATTATTTTCAGATTATAATGGATTAAAATGAATTTATTTCGAGTCATAGGTTTTTAAGGATCGAAATAATATCAACCTTCAGGTTTTAGACAAGTTTAGGTTACCATATTAACCTTATTGTTTAGATATTACTCGTTCTTAAATAGTTTAACATTTACCATGTCTCTTAGTATTTTTTATGTTATATAGTTAATAAACATACTATAAAACTCCAAGAGAAACTAATGTGGTTAAATAATGACATATATATTATTATATATGTTTTATGGCCGATCCTTAGATTTTTAGGACCATTTTATAATTTAATAATATAGTACTTGTTTTAAAAACTCATTTATGTCTATTTTTACCCTATTTAGTATTTGGTTTTTGTGAAAGTCAAATAACATGATTAATTCAAATGAAATACATTAAATAAACCATAACATGTCACATTAACCAAAAAAATTATTGTATGGCATAAAAAATTTCCAATTATATTTATTTTAATATTCGTAATATCATTTATTGGATTGTTTCATTAATAAGGAAAATACTACATCAGTATTATGCCATACATAAATATATTTATTTTATGTTTAAAAATTATAAATAAAATATAATGACGTAGAATTATTTTTATATTTTTAATTATTATTTATAGTCTAATATATGAAGTAAATAACCTCATGTAAAAGTTGTTTTACTAAAAGATACATGTTTATGTTATTTTTGTCTTTACTTTAAATTAATTATTATAAAATGTCATCATCACTCCCATGTGGCTCCATTGAGTCCCAAAATCTCCCCAAGGATGACCATGGTTGGTCAGTTATCAGTCAATAGGGTTAGGACATGTGTTAAGGTAAATTTAATATTATTATAATATTATTTTTACTCTTATTTACCGGATTTACCATTTAACCATGTTAAATAATATTTTTTTCTAAAGTAACTATTCATAATGTATAAATAATTACTTATTAACACAATTTAAAACTCCTGATTCCAAATATGTAATCTATTTCTTTAAATTATAAACATAGAAATTTCCAAAATGAATTTAAAATTAATTCTCATTGTCAAAACTCAAAAGCGGGTTTTTAAAAAGTAAAAACCATCAAAATATTGACATGTGTTTAGGAACAATTTAAATGTGAAATTACATCCAATGACCTATATTACATTAAATGATAAAAATATAATCTAATGATATTTTAAAACCAATCAAATTGATAATTTAACACTATAAATTATTCCGATTAAAAAAGATTTTTTAATTAAAATTTAGTATTTTTTGCTATTCATCAAAATATTATTGTTATCAGAAAAGTACCAAAAATTTGTCCTAAGATAATTTTGATATTCCGAATCAAAAAATGAAGTCCTATTTGAAAAATAAAATTTATAAAAATATAAATAGTGGGTATTAATGTCACACCTTGACCACAGAAGCCTATTGTTTTTTTTCTTTTCTCGGTCTCATGCCTTTGGGTAGAGTTGGGTTTGAGTCTGGGTTTGAAATTTTTGAAGCTTTGATGTTTTCGATGGGTCTCGGGCTAGTGCGCAGTCATCGAACTACTAGTGGTCACTGTGTATTCAGTCCAAGTGGGTGCTCGGTCACCACACCACTAGTAGCGATCGTGCATTCAGACATGGTGATTGCACTATTGGACAAACATTTAGATAAGTAATAAAATTACAAGAATGAACTAAATTGGAAAAAAATAATAAATAAATAAAGTAGGTTAAATTAAAATAAAAATAATTTGATAAAATGTTTAATAATAATAATAACAATAATTTATAATATTGTTATTTTATTTATTATTAGTATTTTTATGATTATTATTATTACTATTACTATTATTAATATTGTTATTATTATTGTTATTATTATTATAGGTTAATAGAAAAAATGGGTAAACCCTAGACTACACGGTGCACCCCCCTTTCCCCCTTACTGTCCGTGGGCCGCACCCCCCCTTCCCCATCGCTCTCCCCTATGCTACCTGCCCACAGCGCCGCTCCCCTCTCCTCCCAACCTCCCACTCTCCCCTCTCCTACGCTACCATCCCACTACGCCACTCTGCCTCCCCCTCTCCCCTCTCCTATACCGGTGCAAGGCCACCGGCAGAGCCCACCAATGGCATCCCCCTCTTCCTCCTCAACAATACATAGCCCGGTGGTCAGCCGAACATCCTCCCCTGCTAGCATAGCTCCTGTAGGCCATCGTGCCTCCCTCATGTGGCCTCGTCCCATGCGCAGCATGCTCTGAGCCATGCTCCCTGTTGAAACATCCCTCTTCTCCAAATAACCCTATATCCACTCTCCTCTCCCTCTGGTGGTGTTCCAGCTATGCGACCATCCCCCCTCTAGTGGTTTCTTCATCAATTTATGGGTTTTTTGTTTCTTCTCAAAACCTAGATTTTAGGACTTTAATTTTATTGTTAGAACCTTAATTTTTTTTCGATCATGATGTTTTAGGTTGGTTTTTATCTTCTTTGGGTGCGGTGATGGTGTGAAGTAGGTTTTGCTCCATGTTTTCAGTTGTTTCTCTATCTTTGAGGAGTAACCCAATTACATTTAATTTTAAATTAAGTTTACATTGTTTTCTTATTCTTCACACCATTGTTAATCGTTAATTAGACAATTAATGTTTGTAAATTTAATTGTATCTTGTGAAATTGATTGGTTTTCCTTTTATTTAATGATGTTTTGTAATTGTTGGAGTGGATTAGCTTGATTTATGTTTTCACCCATTTATATTTCTAATTAGGCGCTTAAAATTGTTAGAATAAATTTTACCTTTTGTAATAAGATTCATATTAAAGGAAACCAACTTTGTGTTGTTTAATAATATTATATAAATTGTGAAATTTTTCATTTTAACTGTTAAAGTGGTGCATGTTATGTAATGGCATGTTTCATGTGTGAGTTTAATCCTAAAATAGGTTTTTGAATACATGTTGTGTGAGAAAATTCATATGATTCTCATTAAAAATTATTTATAATTTTTAACTAGATTATTAAATACTATAAGTGGTGCCGATTATGTTTTGGATAAATTTTGAAGTGCACATGATTTAAAAATATGGTTTAATGTGTGGTGTAATTTTTTTAGTTGGTGCACACCATTTGTTTGAGAAATTGCCCGGTTGGATTTTGTAATGTTTTAAAAAAAATTTTGGAATTGTTCAGAAAGTGTAAACCGTGTTTTTAAGGTCACTTAAACTGTGATCGGATTTGGAATAGGTTTTTAAAGGAAAGTAAAATACTTTACATATTGAACATGATTTGAGTTCTTTTTTCCCTTATATGAATTGTAGAGTCTTAATTGATGTAAGGTATGATTTGAAATTATTTTGGTTTATGTGAGTCATTGGTACTTCTGGTCATGTGTTGGTCCTCACCGCCTTATTTTTTTGGATATCTTTTGTTGTTATAGTGAATGTATGGTCAACGACCAAGGACGTGCATGCATATACCTAAGGCATGTATATATATATAATATATATATATGTTCTTCAAGTACGTATTCCCTCATGGCATAGAGAATATGTGCATTGGATTATGGGTATATATATATAGGTATGTTCGTGCGAGTGCAGGCTGATTTCAAGTAGTCATCGCCATTTTTGACCAGTCCAAAGTGTTTGACATGAACTAGGTCTTCCTTGAGGTTGGAGAATCCGCATTTTCCCTCTTTAAAATAAGTCCATTTAATGCTTGAATGTTTTTAATAAATTCTTTTACTAGATTAGTATCTTTGAAAAATGATTTTCTAATCTGCTATAGTGTTTTCAAGTTTTCTTTTGGGATGGTTAAAATATAGTTTGTAACATTATCTTCTAGTTTGTGTAATTTATCTGATTTTTTAATATAGTTTTTTTAAAGAACTATTTGAATTGTTTATGAATGACGATTTAATTGTTTATATTGCTTTAAGTGTTTTGGAAATCACGATTTTAATGGGTTCTTTAAGGTTTAACAATTGGGTTAGAAACAAGTTTTGGTGTTTCACGTTGTTTCAAAAATTGTTCGTAAATGTTTATTGTTTTGGCAGGTTTTGGTCCATCTGGCCATGTTTGTAAGAAATGATGTTTATTACTATTTCAGAAACATTCCTAAATGTTGTGGTAAATGGTTGGTGAGGAAAACCTAAAGGACCCTTTTCCCTTTTAGATTGGTTGTTTACAAATGTTTTTATGTGTGTGAATTGTATAAGGTACGTTTGGCATCTTTGAAACTATGTGTTTGGGAAGACCCCACTTTGGTTAGGCCCTTTTCCTCTTCTGTCGATCATGTGATAGGAGGGTCCTATGTATGGGAATCCTTTTGAGAATATTTATTTTTAGGCATGGGGCTGACCTTGAGGTGGTCGGGGTGGTGCCAATTTTTGTCGCGTGCTAGATTATATATATATGGATCGTTATTTGAATGTGTGGTGCAACTCTTTGTGAACATAGCACGGAAACATAACATATGAAGAGGGTTTACTAATAAATATTGTTGCACTAGTTTAGATTACGCAATGGCTGGTGGCCCCTAGTACGGATGACACTCTGTTTGTTTATTGGACCCTCAGTTAGTCTATATAGTGCAACAATGGGTGTTAGGACATTATGATGTGATCAAGAGTAGGTATGACTTTAGGACGAGTAACATTTATACTACTTTTTGGTCCTCCTACGAGTTCCTAGGATTTCCGTGATCCTTTGATACAGGAACTATTAGTACCATTTCCCTTGCTGTGTGTGGAATCAAGCCCTTGAACTTTGTTTCAGTGTTTCATGGAAAGGTTGTGCGTATACGGTTGGTTTTAAAAATGGACATCAAAGTAGATGTTATGGAAAGTTTTATGTGAACCACACTTTTTTTTTTCTTTTCCTTTTTTTTCAATTATAAGGTCAATGGATTTGTGATTGTTAGTTTTCCAAATTCAATGTAGTATGAAAACCTTATTTTTTATATAAATGTAGTTAAAACTAGTATTGTTGGGCTATTTTGGAACTGGAAAATGCTTGGATTCTATGGTTTAGTTTTGGAATTCTTACTGAGCATTTTAAATCTCATGCCTATCTTAACTTTTCAAATACAGGTTTAGCTATTTAGTTCAGGTTCTTGTTTCATCTTCCCATGCGAGGCAGACTGCTAGTTGTTTGAGCTGACCAAGATGTAACGTGGAGGTATGTGTATTATTGGTTTCTTTCCACTGATAGTTTTATTTCTCTTTGTTTAGTCTATTAATTCATTTGACTTCCTTTTATGGGCAAAATCATTCCCACCTGTTTTGTTTTGATGCTCAACACTAGTTTCCAGCCCGTGGGGATCAGTAAAGCCCCTCAAGCCATGTCGCGGGCTGGCTCAGGTTACCGGTTTAGGGTCGACCTGGGTTAGTTTGTGACAAAATGGTATCAGAGGGGCCCTATTATTTGGGGTGTCTAGTAGAAGTAGATTAGGATGGTTGGAGCTTAGGAGGTAGGTTACGGGTCAGTGCCTGATCACCACCGCTCGCAACGAGACCTGTGCTACCAGGGGTAGTTAGGGATTTGAGTCTTTTGTCTTTTGTTGTTTTGGATTGAGGGATGAAAATGGGGGAGAATCAGTTCATGTTGCAGCCTCACATGGGGTGGTGACCGAGGTGGAGTCCAAGTGCCGATTTAAGGTACTCTTAGTGTTATACCTTACTTGGGTAATGGCTCACCACCATGTCACCTGGTTAGGCACAGACACTAGTTCCTATTTCCGATGGTTTATAGTTGGATTTATTTTGTTTTTAACTCGGCTGATGTGAGTGTGTGTTGAAAATTAATGTGACTTCGACATGAAAAAAGGTGTTTCTTCCAAATTGTTTATGAAATTAGTAAAGTGTTTTTAAATAGAAAGTGTATCGGTTATAAAAAACTTGGTATGTGTTTGGATTTGGTAAGGAAAATAAGTGTTTGACCCTTGGAACTTCTTATGGAGGGTCACACGTTCCTGGTTATGTGCGGAGAGTGTGTGGGGGAACCGGTTTGCAGATGATATGAGTGAGATTGAATGAACGCACATGTAACAGTTCATAAGGTGCCATAAGTGGGTTTTAATTATTTTTTTATGAAATAATGGTTTTTGAAAATTGATTTATGCTCGTATCTATATATGTTTGGATTATGGCATGTTTACCTTGTATTGTGTTGTTTCTTTGAATGAGTTTTGGCATGATTTATGTTTCAATGGTGTTTTTCGTGTTGTTATGAGTATGCCGCCCAAAAAGCCTCCAAAACATGTTAATGAGTTACGCCTAGTTCCCATCTCTTTTTGTGTATTACTTTCTTATTGAGGTAATTGAGGTATTTTAGAGGTAGTTCTGTAGTTAGGAAAGATAGTGTGTCTTTGGGTTTTTGGGAACTCCCAGGGTAGTTATGGTTCATGCCATCATATATTTATTTGAGGGTTCAATTCTGGACTAGTAAAGGTGGGATGTCTCATCATGGTTAGAGTCTAGGGTGTAGTTGGTGGGGGGTCGGCTCTGGTGAAGGTTCTCAATCTGGAAAGGATCTTCATCTGTACTGACTCCTAGTTTGTTGGACCATTCTCTCACATGCCACTAGTGTGGTCATTTCAGGAATTCTATGTTGCCTTGTCACATCCCTCCAAATTCTTGCTACCGTGAAGCTATTCGGGCCACTGGTGACTGTTCTAGAAGAAGTGTCATTCGGTAGGAAGGAGTTAGGGATATGAGGATGCAAATACTTAACTGTGAGGCTGGACATGCTTCAGCCATCAGGGCCCCAACCAAAGGTCTCGGGGTGAATCTCGCGCACAGTCAGGAGTTTTTTAGGGCATGTGGATCATCGAATTAGATCATGTTTTCATCATGAGATGGAAATATCCAAGGTTTTTTAGTTTGCTTCTTTTTGTATTTGTAAACTCATCCTCATTTTTGTGGTGTGATGATCTCACTGTATCTCAATCCAAGTGGCCTCATCCGCTATAAATTTTGGAATTTAAATTATTTGTTTTCCTTAAAGGGAGTTGGTTCCATGAATGGCAGGACCGTTCTGATTCTGATTTGGTCTCAATTTATTTCTTCAGGGGAATGTTTGGTTTCATATATTAAGGGGTAGTGTTTCTTGGCCCCTTATTAGTTCGAGCACCTCTCCATGTGTTTTCCTTTAGTGTGTTTCGATTTTGTAGGGGTTTCTTCCATCTTAGTGCCCCAGGGTGTTCGTTTTCTGCGTAATGGTTTTAAATGCTTATGGTGGATTTGTTATGTTAGCGTTGAGAAGGTGGGATGAGTTTGGTTTGGGAATTCCCATGATTCCCCCTGGGGGGTGGTTTGATTGGGTTTTAAGGGTTTCTGTGATTAGTTAATTCTTGTGGTAGGGATAACCCTCTAATGTTCTTCCCTCAATCTCAGGCCTTACATCTTTAATTGGTCGGGTGTGACGTTTGTTTGGAATGGTCACCTTGAGGCTATTGGTTCTATATGATTTTGTCTGTTCATGAACTCAAGTTGTGACAACTATTGGCTCGGTGACTTTCTGGGGGTAGAAAGTGTCTGTGGTGGGTAGAATTGTCACAACCCGACCACGAATTCCTTTTGTTTTTTTATTCTTTTCTCAATCCCAAGCCTTTCGGTAGAGTTGGATTTGAGTCCGGGTTTAAAATTTTTGAATCTTTGACGTTTTTGATGGGTCTTGGAACAGTGCACAGTCATCGCACTACTAGCGGTCACCCCGCATTTGGTCCGGGTGGGTGCATGGTCACCGCACCACTAGTATCGATCATGGGTTCGGACCTGGTGATTTCACAGTCACCCCCCTTTCCCCCCTTGCTAGTCGCGGGCCGCACCCCCCGTCCCCGTTGCTCTCTCCTACAGCGCCTTCCCACAACGATGCTCCCCTCTCCTCCTAGCCACTGCCTCCCACTCGCCCCTCTCCTACGCCACCTGCCCACAATGTCGCTCCGCCTCATGCTCTCCCCTCTTTATCGCCGGTGGAAGGCCACCAGCAAAGCCCCCTGATGGCAACCCCATCTTCCTCCTCACTATTTCAGGACCCGGCGGTCTTTGACCATCCTTCCCCCCACTAGCACAGCTCCCTTCGGCCGGTGTGCCTCCCTCGTGTGGCCTCACCCGATGCGCAACATGCTCCAAGACGAGATCCCTATGGAAACTTCCCTCTTCTTTGAATAACCCTCTAACCACTCTCATATCCCTCCAGAAGTCTTCTAGCTATGTGACCTTCCCCCCTCTAATGGTCGTTTCATCAATTTATGGGGTTTTAATTTCTCCCCAAAACCTAGATTTTAAGACTTTAATTTTAGGGTTAGATCCTTAATTTTTTTGTTCGATCTTGATGTTTTAGGTCGGTTTTTCTCTTCTTTGGGTGTGGTGATGGTGTGAAGTTGGGTTTTCTCTGAGTTTTCATATATTTATCCAACTTTGAGATAGTAACCCTATTGTATTTACTTTTAAATTTAGTTTACTTAGTTTTCCGGTTCTTCGCACCATTGTAAATAATTAATTAGACAATTAATGTTTGTAAATTTAATTGTATCTTGTAAAATTTATTGGTTTTACATTAATTTTTTGTTGTTTTGGAATTGTTGGAGATGTTTAGCTTGATCAATGTTTTAACCCCTTTCTATTTCTAATTAGACACTTAAAATCGTTAGAATAAATTTTACCTTGTGTATTAAGATGAGTTTTGAAGGAAACCAACTTTGTGTTGTTTTATAATTTTATGTAAATTGTGAAATTTTTCATTTTAACTGTGCAAGAGGTTAATGTTATGTTATGTCATGTTTCATGTGTGCGTTTAATCATAAAATAGTTTCATGAACACGTGTTATGTGAGAAATTTCATATTATACTCATTAAAAAGTATTTATAAATTGTTTCAACTGGTT
Organism: Viscum album; assembly: GCA_963277665.1. Lineage (NCBI taxonomy): Eukaryota > Viridiplantae > Streptophyta > Magnoliopsida > Santalales > Viscaceae > Viscum > Viscum album. The sequence continues at coordinate 117,405,712 of OY728159.1, read as the reverse complement.
TGTTAAATATTATAAGCTGTGCAGATTATGTTTTAGAGAAATTTTTAAGTGCGCTTAATTTAAAAAGTGGGTTTAATGTGTGGTGCATTTTTTTTAATTGGTGTCTATCATTTGTTTTAGAAATATCCCAGTTGGATTTTGTAATGTATTAAAAAATTGTTTATTTAGGAATTGTTCAGAAAGTGAAAACCTTGTTTTTATGGTCACATAAAGTGTGAACGGATTTGGAATAGGGTTTTAAAGGAATGTAAAATAACTTACATATTGAACATGATGTGAGTTGTTTTTTTCCTTATATTAATTGTTGATTCTTAACTAATGAAAGTCATGATCTGAAATAATTTTGGTTTATGTGAGTCCTTGGAACTTCTGGTCATGCGTCAGTCCTCATCGCCTTATTTTTTTGGATATCATTTGTTGTTATAGTGAATGAATGGTCAATTACCAAGGATGGACACACATACACCTAAGGTATGTATATATATATTATATATATTTCCTTCACGTATGAATTCCCTCATAGCGCGGGGAATACATGCATTGGATTATGGATATATATATATATGTATGTATGTATGTATGTATGTGTGTGCAAGTGTGGGCTGATTTCAAGTGGTCGCCGCCCATTTTTTCATGTAAAAAGTGTTCGATATGAACCAGTTCAACCTTGAGGTAGGAAAATCTAGATTTTCCCTTTTTAAAATAAGTCCATCTAATGCTTTCATGTTTTTAATAAATTATTTTACTAGTTTAGTATCATTAAAAAATTATTGGCCATCATGATATAGGGTTTTCAAGTTTTCATTTGGTCTTGTTAAAAAGTAGTTTGTTACATTGTATTCTAGTTTGTTTAATTAGGCTTATTTGTTAATATAGTTTTTCTTAACAAAATGTTTGAATTGTTTATGAATGATTAGGGAACTGTTTTTGTTGCTTTAAGTGTTTTAGAAAACATGGTTTTAATGGGTTCTTTATGGTTTAACCATTGGGTTCGAAACATTTTTTAGTGTTTAGAGTTGTTTCAAAAATGGCTTGTAAATTTATATTGTTTTGGCATGATTTGGTCTGTATGGCCATGTTTGGAAGAAATGATTTTCATTATTGTTTTGGAAGCATTCCTAACTGTTTTGGTAAATGGATGGTGAGGGAAACCTAGAGGCCTGTTTTGCCTTTTAGATTGGTTGTTTACAAAAGTTTTGATGTGTGTGAATTGTATGAGTCCTGTTTGGCATCTTCGAAATTGTGTGTTTGGGAAAACCCCTCTTTGGTTAAGACTTTTCCTCATCTATAGATCATGTGACAGGTGGGTCCTCAGTATGGGCCTCCTTTTGAGAATATTTTATTTTGGTGTCGGACTAACCATGAGGTGGTCGGGGTGGTGTCGGTTTGTGTCGCGTGATGGATTATATATATATTTCCTATTATTTGAATACGTGTAACACCTCTTTGTGAACGTAGAACAAAAACATAGCATTGAAAGGGGGTTTACTGAGAATGATTACTGCACAAGTTTAGATTACACACTACTAGTGGCCCCTAGTAAGGATGACACTCTTCTAGGAGATTGGGCCCCGCAGTTAGGCCATGTAGGGAAACACCGGGCGTTAGGGAGTTATGACGTCATCAAGAGTAGGCATGCCTTCAAAATGAGTCACATGTATAGTACGTTCTGGTCTTCCTATGAGTTCTTAGGTTTTCTGTGATCCTTTGATACGAGCACTATTAGTACCATTTCCTTTTCTATCTATGGAATCATACCCTTGAACTTCGTTTTGATGTTTCATGGAAAAGTTTTGTTTATATGGTTTGTTTTAAAAATGAACTTCAAAGTAGCTGTTTTGGAATGTTTTGTGTGAAACCCTCTTTTGTTTTCTTTTCCTTGTTTTTGAATTATATCAGTAATGAATTTGTGATTGTTATTTTTCAAAATGATGTGTAATATGAAAAGCTTATTCTTTTTATAACTGTATTTCAAACTAGTATTATTGGGATGTTATAGAATTGGAAAATGATTGGATACTGTGGTTCATTTTTGGCATTCCTACTGAGAATTTTAATTCTCATGCCTATCTTACCTTTTGAGATGGAGGTTCAACTATTCAGTCCAGGTTGTTGTTTCATTTGACCGTGCGTGGAAGACTACTAGTTGCTAGAGGTGACCAAGAGGTCACATGGAGGTATGTGAAGTCTTGTTTTCTTGCTGCTGCTAGTTTTATTTCTATTTTTTTAGTCTATTAATTTATTGGATTCCGTTTATGGGAAAAATAGTTCCCACCTATTTATTTTTGATGCCTGACAGTAGTTGCCAGCCCACGGGGATCGGGAACACCACTCGGGCCATTCCATGGGCTGGCTCGGTTGACCGGTTCAGGGTCGACCTGGGTTGGTTTGTGACAATTAATATTCAATTTTGATTTTAAAATGGCTAGTTAGATAGGTTTCAGTTCACTTGAACTTGATGTTTCATGAACCAAACACAATTGTTTTATTCACAGAGAAACTTACTGTATAAGATTGGGGTGTTACAAGCACCATTTTGAGGCTTCCTGTGATATGGGTACCAAATTGGCCACTAGTGCTAGTAGTGCAATTTTCTATCTTCAGTGTGGTAGATAGGGATACTTGAGAAATTAGTGTGATCGTGACCCAATCCAGTACCATGTTTGTAGAATGATGGGCCCCAAGAAACATCATTGCAGGAACATACCTCTAACAATCAGTTGTAAGGGGACATCTCTTACACCTGGTTTATGATCATGTTTCTCCACTCCATGTTATGTAGGGAGAAGGATCGTTACCATTCAGTCAAGCAGAGGTTGTGGTTGTTGTGACCGAGGTATCCATGCACCAGTTTCACTGAGACAGTAGTGGGGTGCTACTCAAGTATGTGAGGTTGTGGCATATGTCCACAATATAGGAAAAGTCTATTTTGATGGACTAGGACTAATAACCAAGGATAAAGACAAGCTACAGTGATAGGAATGATCTTATTACCTTATATTCTACAATATTATATTGATGATATAGGTTCATCAAAAAGTTTCATATCATTACCTATGGTGGAAATCCATAGGTTTATTGTTAAGTCTTATTAGGGGATAATGATGATTGAAACTCCATTGGGCATTATAATAGAGGATGCACCTCAAATCAAGGAGTTATCCGTTGATTTTGGTGGGTTTCAATTTAACTAGAATCTTTTCATTCTTGAGATAGATGGGTTTGACATCATACTCAGGATGAAATTTATAGTGTATTCTTGATCCTATACACACTAATATGGACCGAGGGTGAAATTCACATCACTAGAGGGAATAGTTTAAACTTACATTTATGAATGTGATGTCCAAAAAATTCAATATAGACTATATAATCATGTCCAGGGTCGTATGAAATCCCTGATTACTTGTTTCAATATGTTTTATCACCATGCATGTGAAGCAGACTTTCCTCCAGTGGTTGTTTACCAAAATTAATTTTCCAATCTACCTCCAGAGAGAGAGGTTGAATTCATCATCAAGCTAGTTCTAGGAGATGAACTAGTATCCATTCCTACTTATAAGAAAAATACAATGGGGTTGAAGGAGTTCCTGAGGGAGCTAGTGGATTTGGAGGCAAAGGGGTTTATATGAACCTGTACTTCTTTGTTGGGACCACTTTTCATTTTTGATATAAAAGATAATACAAACATTAGACTATATGTGGATTATCCGAAATTTATCCAATTGATGGATAAAAAATATAATCCTTTACCCTAAACAGATGAATTTTTTTACCAGATCTGAGGAGATCAATTATTTTCAGAAATATATTTGATATCCAGATATCATCATGTGCATGTTCAAATTATAGACAATCCTCATACAACTTTTCATAGCATATAAAATTTATATGATTATATGGCTATGTTGTCGGTATCAAGAATGTGCCAGTGGTTTTCATGGAATTGATGAACCATGTTTTACATATTTATATGGATTCATTTGTGGTGGTTTTCATGGATGTTATCTTGGTGTATTCTCACAGTTGACACAAACAATGAAAAAATGTTGATATTGTTTTTGATACACTGAGAGAGAATTAGATATATGATAATATCACAAATTTCCAATTATGGATGGATAAAATTCACTTCCAAGGTTGTATTATCTTACAGATAGGACTATAAGTTATCCTATAGAAGGTGATATATGTAGTTTCCTGGGAGTATCCCAAGAAATTATTTTATATAAGGAGTTTCTTAGGGAGAGATAGATATTATTTGAGTTTCATATAGAGCTTCTCACACCAATAAGTTCCACTATGGGGATTTAATAAAAAGGATGTGAAGTATTCATGGAAGAAAACGTGTGAGTGATCCTTCTGGGAGCTAAAAGGGATATTTACTTCATCACTGGACATGATTCTGCTAGAGCATTTCCGGAGATACACTGTGTATTACGACGCATTCAGTATCGGGATTGGGGAAGTACTGATGTAGATGGATTGAGTAGTGGTGTATGATTCTTGGTAGCTGATGCCACATGTGAGGAACTTCTTGACATATGATATTGAGTTAGCTGAAGTTGTCATGCATTATTCTACTGGAGACATTATTTACTAAGAGAGAGTTTTGTGGTGTGTACAGACCAAAAAATTCTCAAGTACATATTTACTCAAAATGATCCAAATTTTAAGTGGGGAAGTTTGGATGAGTACCTATTTTCTTTAAACATCAAGATTTTATACATACATATGAAGTTAAATATAGTTGTTGATGCAGTGATTAGGAGGAATCAAATATAGGCAGATCAGTATGATGGTAGGGAGTGGAAGCTTATGGATTTGTTCTCTGATATTCACATGTAGGTGAAGGATATTTAGGGGAAGACATATCACTCGTCATTATTTTTGAACAATAAAATATATGATAGAGTGCGGAATAGACATCATTCATATTTGGAGGATCTAGTCCTACAAGAGAGTGTGGCAGGTGAGAAACCACCTCCTTGTTGGACTGTAAGAGAGGATGGAATCTTGTATATCCATGGAGGTGTTTGGGTTCTAGTGGAAATATGTGAGGATCTAATGTAGTTGTTTCATGCCTTAGTTTTGATAGTGCATCAAGGAATTACCAAGATGTATCATGAATTATGCCATCAATACAAGTAGATAGGTTTGAAAAGAGAGAAAGTTGGTTTTGTTATGAGTTGCTCTTCCTATCAGTAGGTGTAGGTGGAGAATCAATGATAAGATGTACTTTTAAAAAATTACATATTAATGAGTGGAAATGGGATGGCGTGGTGATGGATTTCATGAATGTTTTTTTGAGGACTCTTTGAGGTAGAAATGTTGTGTGGGTTGTTATTGAGAGGCTAACGATGGATGCACATTTCTTACCGATCAAGGAGACCTTTAGAGTGGATGATCTTGTAATGTTATATATTTTTTAGATAGTATGACTTCATATGGTCCCACATAGTATTTTTTTAGATATCAATTATTGTTTTATGTCTCATTTATGTCAGAGCTTGCAGATGGAATTGGGAATATAGGTTCTTCTGAGTACAACATACCAACGTCAGAGTAATAGAAAATTAGAGAATATAATACATGTTCTTAAGGACATACAAGGAGCATTTGTCTTCGAGTTTGTGGGCCATTTAGAGAGGCATCTACCCCTAGTTGATTTAACTTAAAATAATAGTTACTGGAGAAGATACATAAGGAACCTTATGAAGATTTTTGTAGCAGTCCACACTGATCTCTCCTATGTTTGTTATTGGCAGGTGAGGAAGCTTTACTGGGACCATGTCACATGCATGAGACATCTAAATATAAAGTGTTGATCAGAAATTGGATGGATGTTTCATAGTATTGATAAAAAAGTTATTCCAATAACCACATTAAAACTATAGAGTTATAGGTTGGGGATTAGTTCTTTTTACGCACATCACAGGGGATGGGACATCGATAGATCATGAGAGAGGGTAAGGTTTCATAGTGATATATATAGCCATTTGAGATTTTTGTGAGAGTCAGGTCAATTGCCTATCATTTTCAGTTACCTCATAGGAACTAGGTTATTCCTAACATATTCTATGTATCTCAGAGGCACCATTATCATTCATACCCATCTCACATTTTGTATCATGAGGTGGTGGATCTATTAGTTGATGCATCCTTATAAAAGAATCTTATTCATATCATTGATTAGAGTATGATGGATCTCTGAGACTGGTTAGTTACTATAGTATTGGTGCTATGGTATTATGACTATTTATTGGATTAGACATGGGGGTGGGAGGATGATAGACATGCTTAGTGGCTGAGTTATTCTCATATAAATCATGACCACCCTTGAGTGGGAAATTTGGGGATGAATTATTTTAAGGGGGAATATTGTAAGATCCTAGGTTTTTATATTAGGTATGAATCTTTTTTTGGATTATTTTTTAAATTATGGCCTAATGTTATTACGTCTTTGAGGTCGTGGGGGATACCGATGGTGTTTAAGGCTTGTTTGGTTCCTAAAACCTGATTTTATGAAAAATAAAGATAGTCAATATGGTTAAGAGAAGCCATGAAGGGTAGGTCACATGTTTACTACTAACCATTTGAGGCTGGACAATGTGATGATATAGGCCACATGATTTTAGGAAACCATGCAAAAGCGGGACTAGCTCATGTAGTGCACCTGTAGTTTTTTAGCAATGTCTAATTGCTTGGTTTGCGAACAACAAGTCAGATCATGCATAATAACCCTATAGGCCCCCCTTTAGCCTAGAATTTTGTTCACAGTTGTTCAACGGTTTAGAAAACCCTGTATAAAAACCATGTTATCGAGTAATTTGGGTAAAATTACCAATTTTACCTTAAATTTCTTAAAAAAATAGACCTATTTTTTCTATCCTTAATTGGATATCATCACATTGGGAGAACCTCCTTGAGACAAATTACAGTGTTTGGAACCTATCCTCTACCAAATAATGGAATCTGGACCTATTCATCTCATTGGATTTTCATTGTAGAGTACTCAATTACTTTTGTGGCATTAATCATTTATCTTAGTATCAACAGAGCTATTTAGGTGTAAGATAATATTCGTAATATCTATTTTATTCATACCTTATTCATTTCTTCCTCGATCTAAGTTGAATTAAGATATGATACTAGATGTTCAATTTACTAAAGACCTTTTTTATATAGTTTATACTTTTTTCCTAATTTTTTGGAGCTTTATAGACCTTTTTTCCATTGTGTTGGTCGTGGAACCTTCCAGTGCGACGTCGAAAAAGAATTAAAAATTTTAATTAAATTAAATGGAACATATTTGGGATTCCATTTAGTTATATTGAGACTCGTTGGAGGTTGTTTCCTCAAAAAAGGTCACCCATGGGGTGTGACATTGATATTTACTTTTCCAAACCACCCATGGGGTGTGACATTGAGATTTGTTTTGTCAAACCACCCATGGGGAGAGTGTTTGTTCTTTCCACATTATAGGAAGCCTATTAATAAATGAAATCAATAGAACTACTTGATTAGAATATGTTATACCACTTTTCCCATGTTATTAATGTTTTTAAAACATTTACTTATTGAATTTTGATTTTTTATATGAGTTGGTAAAAAAAATAGATGGTATTATAAATGAAATTTTTTATAAGAGTGCATTAAATCCTGGATTTGAATGCTTGTGAAATGATATATGCAACTAATGATGAATGATTCCATTAGATTCCTTGGATTCTATTCCTTGGATATTGATAGTGGTAGTGGATGCATTAGATGTTGTTTCTCCTTGGGTCATGATTATTTGGGATTCCTTGGGCCTTACTACCCCTTAGATTCGGTTTTTATGAGATCATAGTGGATATAGTGTGTTGACATCCTCCTTGGACCCAATTGAGCCAAACCGAGTATCTATTATGATGCTCCTGGAACTTGACAAGGATTCCTTGGTCCCTATACCATTTGATCCATACCCATGGGGTTTGAAACATTTGATTATATGGCATGGAAATGGTTAATGTGAAATAATTATTTATATGAAATGATTGTGGTACATGTGACACTTTCATTATATGGTGTGTTTGTGGTTGATATTAAATTTATTGTTATACAGAAAGGCTACGAGTGATATGATATACTTTGAATACAACATAGTCATCATGTTTACATCTATTTATTTTATTATTCCTTGTTATAATAGCATGAACCAGGTTTTATAGGGAGCCTTGTTGGTCTATGTAGTATTACTTGTTTTGTAATATATATGACATGGGCACATTACGTTTATTTATTAATTAACTATGATATAGTTTTCACTATGATTTAGCTTGTTATATTGCACAACAAAAAATATTTATAGACACTTTAGGTGGTGACCTACTTGGATTGCATCTCAAACCCTATTCAGGCTACCATTGTGTACATAGATAGACTATTTGGATGCAGGTAGAGATCAATACAAGAACCCACAGTTCGTTGATTGACTTTGTGCCATGATTCAGAGAAGGGGAGCATAAGAATGAGATGAGGTGCATTTTGAAATCATGTGATAGTACTTTTTCATCATTTTGGTATTTTGATACATGTATTATATTGATTCCACGTATACCTATTTGGGATGATTTGTAGACACATGATATGATCATCATTGTATATGAGATTCCTTTTGGCATTGTTATCTATTCCCAAATTTATCTATTATCTTAATATTATATTTCTTTATCTATTTGATCTATAATATTTCTACTAATGAATTAAACTATGATAAGAGGGAACAGCCTCTTCACATATTCACCCTAGGACCTCACTGTTAGTATGCGACCTCTAGAAATTGGGGGAGTTGTGCTTCAGTCTAGGTGAAAAACTAAGCTCAGGTCATCATTAAGTGACATATGTGCACTAGATGTTACAACATATATTCCATATAAGTCACAATAGATGAGACTCTATAGGGTCTCACACAAATGCAGACCATTTTTAAAACCATTAATAGTGCCAAAAATGACTTTAAGGAATCTACTCATTATGTTTTGCATTTTTATAAGCATTTAAAACCATTTAAAAATATTAAAATATTTCATTTGAAATAAAGTTTTATGTCAATTAAGGAAATCAATCAAACTTTTTTAAAAACTCCTTAAGTATTAGAAAAAAAAATTCCTTAATTTCCATCGTAACCCAAATGGGGTCTAATTGTTTCTAAAACACTCTTTTTAGTTCATACACTTATTCATACATTTTATCAACAATTTTTATTTCTTGCATCACATGAAATTACAAGTAAAAATTTATGAACAAAGAAAATTCACCTCAAAAATAGTTTTTAAATTTTATTCAAAATCTCAAAACTCCTTAATATATCACAATAAAATTGTATAGATCCATTCAATCAATATATAAAACAATTGTGTTGTGTGGTGTAACAAAATCATTTAAAAACTAATATTTAAAATAAGAAAATATGTATAATTATATATAAACTAAATATAAATGAAATTTTATCGTTTAAAATTAAATTAAAACAACTTAATACTATTATTTAATAATTATGAGATGAATTTAAACATTATGTAGTTATCAATTTTAATATTAAAGGTTCAGACGTAGCAAAACATACACAGAATTGTTGTCAAATAGTTTGAAACATAAATAATTTAGTAATGGATCTTGAAGAAGAAATTAGATTCCCTAGTATCAAGAACTAATACCAATTTTATAAATGAAACTCTACATAGGGTTAGAAAAATACGAGGCATGATAATAGGGAAAGGATGAAAAAATAGGAGATGCTGAAGGGATAAAAGGGGATGTTATACCTTGGAAATAGAATCCTATTAAACAAAGATTCCACTTGAAATATCTATGTAGAAAATAGAAAAATAGGGTAGAGGACATGCGAATAGAGGTTTTGTCAAGGGGTGTCACATGAGAGGGGGGAGGGGGATAAGTTATTTTAGATTTTTTATTAGGGGAGGGATTTTTTAAATTTGAAAAATTAAAAATTCATCAGGAAGCATAGATAACCCACACCATTAAAAAAACAATGTGGTATCCTTGATGTCCACAATGGAATCCCTAAAAAATTCACATGGTTTCTTCTATGAGAAAGAAAAGTTTAAATAATGTTTCTCTTCACATTCTGAATAGAAATTTCCTATCACATACCCAAATTCAGGGTTTCTATATGGTTTACCGAAATATTCTAAAAAATTTTGTGGCCCATAAAAACATTTAAAATACCAAAAATTTAATCCTATATTTTACCAAAAACCATAAATAAAAAATAATATAAAATAAACTCAACAGTAGGCTCAGCTTAATTAACCATATTTTATGGTTGAAGAAGTAGTTTGTATTGAATCTTCGATTATCAAATCCCCAGACACTTAAGAAGGAACCTACAAAACATACATTATATGGAGGATATTTGGATTTGAAGTGGACAACATTGGGGCTGATTTTAGTTGGATAACCCGAGAAATAAAATAACAAAGATAATTAATTTTATGAAAATAGGTTGATCCTAAATTACTATTAAGGGTTGATTGGATGTTTTTTTAATTTTTTTTGATTTCATTAACTATAGAGGAAATAATTCAATGAAATAAAACTAACCCCATCACTTACAGATTTAATAGCTTCACATAAACATGAATATCACCTATACCCTAGTAGGTTAATTTTCATGATCAGACCATGGTAAATGATTGTATTAACATTTGAGAAGTGCAGTGATAAAATAAATAAGGAAGAGGAAGAAAGAAAATCATCTCATGAAAATCTAAAATAAAATAAATGATTGATCATTTATAAATTAAAAATTGAATCCAATCCATCCCATAGATACTCCCTTGAATTATAACATAATAGGTTTATCCTTCTAATGATGTAATTATTTCAAAGGATGACAAAAGTTTACTCATTTGAGTGGAATTGAAGAAGTTAAAATAAACAAATAATGATAATTCAATTGTTGTGTGAAAAATATCAAAATATATGATGTTAATATCTTTACTCATTGAGGAAACAACATCTATATGATTTGAAGAGGAACATGATAATAGAATATAATGAACTTTTATTAATAAACATGGGTGATTCAATCAACATACATGTGAAAAACAATCAAGTGAATACAAAATGGAGGCATAATATTCAATTGAAATAAACACAACTTCCTACCAAGTCCTTAAACACCACTACATTAAATAGAAATTATGGATGTCTTTTGTCATGCCTCTAATAGTCCATGTCACCCCAATTAATCAGTGTTGGAATATGTGGGTGGAATATTGATGGAGAGTCAAATTTTCAACCCCTGAAAAAATCTAATCCAACATTCATCCACATACCATAGGAACTAAAATGGGAATTATGATATAAAAATTGGAGTGGGAAATGGCCGAATAATTTAAATCCAAGAATTTCAATTAAAATACTATAAAAATTCATCCCAATTGGATTTTTATTTTAAAATATATGATCTAAATGGTGGGATTTCATTTTAGGCCACTGAATTTAGACCATAATTTCGTGTTCATGATGTTCCATAAAAAACTCCATTCAAAACCCCAAATTAGATCTGAACTCTATTTAATGAAATATTACCCCCGATTTAATCTATATCAAATTCAAATTTGAGCTTCATTGGGATTTTATCATGTATTCTTGAGTAATTTTTATGTGATTTGATCTAGTTAACTTCACCACGAATGTTCTATGTTCAAGGAAACTGTGGTCATCTTCCGAATAGATAATGCAATATCTCTAGAAGGATAAAATTTTACTCATATCATGGGAGACCATAAAATTTAATATAAAAATACAATCATGGCCATGGGGTGTTTTATGAGGTGTTCAATAATTTACCAGGTAATAGTGAAATTTAAGCAAGAATTACAATCAAAATGCAAATTGTAATAAGATAAGTTTTTTGGAGTAATGAAGATTATGAATATTACATATTATAATAATTATTATTATCCTATTTAAATGGATAATCACACCACCCAACAAGATATTTTCTATTCCATGAGAAAAAATTATCTCAAAAAAATGAATATTGAATTCCCTTTTCCCAAAAACACTTTCACATACAATTCTCACAAAGACACCCCATATAAAATAATTACAAAACCCATAAAAATAATTTAAAATAGTAGTTTCATTAGAATATCCCATGACCACGCCAATTATTTTTTATAAATTCATCATCAAATTTCATCGAATTTAAATTATGTAGGATGATGTGTTGTGCATCACAATAGACAAGGGTGTTCATTCTTCTTCAAAGGGAAAGAAGGAATCCCTAGGAGGAACAAAATTTTAACATTAAGATGATTATTCATGTTTTTTCAATATTCCAATTGAATTTTAATTTACACTCAATCAATTAAACCCCTATATCAAGACTTTTTTGATGATTTCTAGGCTCAAAAAGCTTATGGATCCCCGTGAATCTCAAATAATCAGGAAATATCTTGAGTTAACTCAATAAAAAAAATCAAATTACCTTAAATATAGATAAAATTATTAATTATATCCTAGAAAACTATGGAGTCACGATCTCCAATTACCAAAATCCTCACATTTGGTAAATCCAATTCAATATGTTCAAATTTATGGGTTTTTCTAGTTTTTTAGGTTTTTATGAATACTAATGTTAAAAATAAAATGTTTAATAATCCTAATATATTTATTATGGATACACATGAACTCAAACTTATATCCCACATTAAAAAAATATGTGCATGGTTAAAGTTTTTATCAAATTGATGAAAATATAAATAGTGAAATATCACATTAGACAACCATACACTCAAAAATATACTAAAATGAACATAAAAATGGATTAAAATTAGAAACAAGGCATGAAAAGGTATTTGATATTCAGTTTCAATGTTTTCAATGTGTATTATAAGTTTTATGGATAAATAAGTTTTCTCTCTATCAAAATTTTTCATGTCATTTTTTATTTTTATGTTTTTATGCCCATAAGTTTTTAAATTTATTTCATCCCCTTATTGGATACAATTATAGAGTCCACATTGTAAAAGAAAAAATATATTTAAAAGGTAGTATAGGTAGAGTAGGGGTTAAAAAATAAAATTTGAAAATATGAATAATGGAATGAAGTCACCTGGAAGTTGATGCTGAATTTCAAATTCTCCCATTAAATATCATGACCTCTAGGTTACTTAGACAATCAACATTAATGATGACTAATTATGTTTATAAACCAATATGAAATTAGAATTTACTAAAAAATTAATCTTATAATTCCCAGAATGTTACACACAAATAAAATTAGAGCACAAATGAGACCACTAGAGGACCCCTTAATAAAAAACAAAAAATTATAGAATGAAAGGATAAAAAATATACCTGTTCATTTTGAAACTGCAAAAATTGAGTCAATATACATGTACAATTTGGGTTTCCTCCTAGAAATTAGTTTACTTAATGTCATTAGCTTTACATGGACCCAAAATCTATCAACTTTTTTTTGGTTCATAAGTTGGCTATGCTTACTCCCCCCTATTTTATTTTTATTGATTGATTAAATAAATAGTCTTAATCTATGACCATTAACATTTATTAAATGACAATTAGTGGGATCATAAGTCTCTAAATCCCTATGGGGGTACACATTATGTACCATGTATAGACCTTACCATCTAAACCTTAACATTCCTGGGTATAATTTTTTTTGAAACTATATAAGAGAAAAAAATTCCCTTGTTCGAAGAGTTTGACCCTAATATTTCTATATTGGTAGGATTGAACTCTATCTTTATTGATACTTGAGTTTTCAAAAGCCTCCATCCTATGTTCCACATGTTCATTAATGTTCAATTTTCTTTTTTTTATCAGCAAAAGAAATGTAAAATTTATTTATTTTTTATTTTCCAAAATGTATTAGGTTTCATTTAAATAAGTGAATATAAATATTTTCCACAAAAAAACTATTTGGTAAGGAATTAAAATATTACCAAAATGATTCCATGATTTTATCAGACCGATATTTCGGAGAGGGATTGATAGTATTTTCTTGAATTTTATTAATTTAATAGTTTTCTATCTCATATTGATCATTTTGTTATGATGGAAGACAATGGAATGATTATCACAAATCAGTTTGTTATACATGAGTGCTGATAATGTGAAATTTTAGAAATTATCTCTATGATAATTGATGATAGACACAAGAATTCCAAACCATTAAAATATGTGTTCTTTCATAAATTGGATCACAACATGATATTAATTTAACATGGTGGGAATGAAATCTTCCCATTTGAGGAATAATAAATTGCTAAGATTATATAGAGATATCCCCAAGAGTTTGGTAAGGGTCCCATGAAATCAATTCCCCAACAATGAATTATTTTTAAGGCCATAATTAATGTAATGAGCATTTGATTACATTTTGTTATGGGTCTTAATTATTGATACTGAGGACAATTTTATAAGAATTTGTAGGAATCCTTAGTGAGGTTTGGAAAAAACTACTGTGGATGACATTTTTTGTTATTTTCATTATAGAAAATTTTCCTCTACATGCCTCTCAATGAAACAAATTTAAGAGTGGACTCTTGCAATGAATTAAGAATACATATCCAAATGACTCGATTAGGTTATAACCTATAGAGGTATGGATTATAAAAATCATAGGGATTGAAATTAGAAAATAATTTAATCTTATTTTGGATCCTGAGGAATTTTGTAATGAAACCCATAACCAAGTGTTTTTCTTTGTGATCATACCATGGGAAATCAATCATAGAATATAGATTCTCATCTTGGAGTAAATCAGATAGATAAAAGTGATGTGGATTGTATTAGAATTTCATCCAAGAGAGGTGATCAACTACAAAACTATCAACAGTTGTTTTTATCATTAATGGTTATATCAAACTCTTAAATAAGAAGGAAACACATAATAAATCTATCCTTATAATATTTTTTTTTTGAAAAACTATTTTATAGTTGAGTTATCTATGAAGACAATTATGAGGGATCCATAGAGATATGAACTGTTTTTCTCTATGGTAAATAAAATAACAAGAAACTCATTCTTAGATGTGGTATATTTTATTCGTGCATAATTATATTATTTACTTTTATAATTAGTGAGACATTAAGTTTTTTGAAAATGTTGTGACATGAACTATCCTATAGAGAATCACTCACATTGCACATGATTTTGAATGGAAGTTTCCATTTTGGAGAATTCATGATAGGTAGAGATATAATTTATTTCTTGATTGTTTTGAATGATTCCTCACAGTTTTATGTCCTTATAAAAGGAGAATATTTTATGAGTAGAGAACAAAGTTGTAAGGAAATTGATTTGACGTTTTTAATGAACATTCAATATTATACCACATGTCTAAACAATAACTTAACTTCATGGATATTGTTTTTTGAGAGGGAAGGTGATGAATGATATTGAAATTATATTTATGTACTTAAATCCCTATAATATAGAAGAGATAGACCATATCACGTCCTTCCTTTTCTCTGAAATGTTATTTTTCCCATTTTTGGATAAGATTATTATCCTAAAATCTTGACAAAAGACCTTCAAAAATTACTAGGAATCCATCAAATGTATCTTTGATGATGAAGAAGTCATATATAAAGACCTCTAAACAACCCCCACTATGTCATAAAATATTCTCATCATGCTCTTTTGGAATAAACCCAGGGAGTTATATAACCAAAAGGGAACACACTTGAAGTAAAAAGTTAAAAATTGGATAGGTGAAGGTTCTTTTGTTCTTTATCTTATAGGGAGAATTTAATTTTTTTTACACCTAGTGAATCCATATAAGAAGAAGCTGAACTCATGACACTCCATTCATTCAAGGACTTTATTAATGAATGGCATGGGGAAATTTCCCTTCTTGGTGGATGAGTTTAAATTAATATATTCAATTCACACTCTCCATACACAAGTCACCCTTTGGGGGGAATATCACTATCCTCATTAGTAATAAATGTGATTCTAGCCATTTTATGAACAACATGAATTTTTCTAACCCACTAACTCTTAGAAATGTAGTAGATGATACCTACATTCAACAGATTAAGATGTTATTTCATTAACACATCCATGATATTAGTATTGAATCTTTTTTTAGGTTTTAGATATGGTTTGGAGTCAGATTCTAGAGAAATCCTATAGGTTCCAATGATAGTGCTATTACCAATAATATAAAAAATGGTCTATCAAATTTCTTTATTATTCCTTCTCAAGACAACCAGAAGTATTATCTCTTGACTAGATTTGAGATAGGAAGATTTTAAAATGAGAACTGTTTGATTGTATTCTAGTAATGCATAATTTCATGACAATGTCTAGACATTGAATAAAAGCTCAGGGTGGATAACACATTGAAAATAATAATGAGAATTTTCATCACGATCAGTTTCTTTTTCCAAATTTATCAAAATGTTTGTTCCTTCTGAAGATAATTTTCAGGGAAAAATTAGACATAACGTTGTTTGGAATGTGTGGGGACATGAGGTTTTTTATTTCACGATTAGTTTCATTGAATGGAGTTCCTGGAAAATCTCAAAATGATATTTCTAAAAGAGATTCAATCTAACGAGGAAAATTTATTCAAGTGAACAAAGGAAATCATTCTCAACTTGACATAAACAGGATTCAAAAATTCATCAATTGTAGTATAGCTTGGGTTGTAAAATCCATAGAGACCACAAAATAAACCTAAATAAACATACATTCAATGAGTGATATATGTCTATGATGTGTCCAATATTGGGTTATTTTGATAGGGTTTAAATGAACAACATGAGACCTAATTGAATTAAATTTATGAGAAAGTGTAGGTCCTAGGTTATTATAAGGGATTGATGGAATGATTTTTTTAATTTATATAAATTTTATTAACTCAATTAGGATTAATTCAATGAAATTAATCTTAAACCATCACTTCCTAGTTTAATACCTTCACATACTCAATTTTATATCCTATACACTTGGAGGATAATTTTCATGAGAGCTTCCAGGTAAAAGATCTTATTAGAATGTGAAAAGTGTGTAGATATAATTACATAAAGAACAAGAATAAAGAAAATCATTAAATGAAAAAAAAAACAAATGAATGAAATGATTGAAAATTTAATGAGTGAGAAATAACATCCAATAAAACTTTTTTATACTCTGTTAGATCAACCCATGATATTTTTTGACTTCCATTGATGATAATATTTTTATGGAAGATGTGGTTATACTCATGAGGGTTGAATTAATTAAGTAAAAACAATGAAATAATTAGAACTCCACTGTTATGTAAATAATTTCACTAGTGTTAGTGAGAATAAGTTCACACCTTAAATAAATGATATCAACATGATATAAAGAAGAACAAAATTAGAGGGTATAAAGAATTTTTATTAATAAAAAAGTTAATTAAAAAAATCTCATGTGAAAAAAACACACGTATACAGAATTATAGTATAACATTATAATTGAAATATATAATATCATCCTTTAAGACCCCCTAACAAACTCGAAAAATACGATTAGATTGTTGAATAACAATAGATGTGGGATGAAGTTCTTCAATCCCTAGCTAACAATACATGGAATTTAGAATGAAAATAACATTATATCCAATATCAGAAAGGTCTTTTACAATTTTTTTTTACATTGAGTTAGACACTGATGTATGGAAAACACATGTCTTTCAACTTAGGAGGAATGGTTCCATAAATGATGGTACTAGAATTACCATCAAGGAGGACTTTATTTATGTGAAAACTTCCTTTTGAATGTATAGAGGTCATTCAGGTGCATGGAGTTTGAAGATGTGGTATGGTTTCCATCAAGAAGGGGTATATTCAACAAAAATAGGGATAACATTTCCCTCAATGTTTCATTCAATTTAGGTTGGTATTTTTCTCTCATGCATTGAGATAATGATGTAGGTTGTTTGATTTTTTGGTGTGGTTGTGGTACCATCACATTCTAATTATGTTTTTAACATTTTAAGGGTGTTTATAGAACATTTTCAAGTGATATTGAATCCTTTTAATTTCTATGTAATGTTTTGTTTAGGTTAATAAATTGAGTTAATAATTATTGATACTTTTACTAGATTTGGTTTTTCAAGTGATTATTTAGTTCATCTTGATTCTGCCCTCAGGATTGGGGAATTCTGAGTTAGATTGGGTGGTTTTCTAGTTTTAATAGTTTCAGTTCATCTATAAGTGATGAACCTTTAGAATTAAATATTTTCATTTTTTTACATACCTGTCTAATTATTGAGATATGGTTAGATTTTTTAGGGGCTTATGTTTGTTGGATTACCCCAGGAGGATACTTTGGTTATTGAAGTGGATATTTAATTGGATATTTAATTGGTTTTTAGATGGCTTATTATTATTGGATTGGAAGATGTTGTTATTGGACTGATTGTGGTATGAACCTATTATGGGTTTTAAAATTTGATGGAGGTAAGGGGTTTGGTCCTTAAAGATTACTAGGTTATTAGATGGTTTTTTGTTTATCATTCCAATGGAATACATGATGATAATTGTACCTTGGAATGAATATGTTTTGGTACTCTTGATTTTGAATGTTAAATAGTTGGCCTCCGCTGGTTGTACTCCTAATATAACATCCTTTATAGAAGATAAGGTTTGACATTTTTTGGTATTGTGGTTGTGTTTGTAAAAAATTGTGAAAATAGAGTCAATAGTATGAATTCCTTAGACCATCGTAAGATCGATCTCCTGAACCTTTCTATTGAGTGAAGTATGTTTCTCCCTAAGACATTTTTCTCCCATAAGAGTGTGTATCCCACCAAATTTGGGTGGTTTTTCATTATAAGGTGATGATCCCCATCTAGGTTTTTGTTTAGCTAGACCTTACAAGTTTTAATAAGCATCATTTGGGGCTTTGTTTTTAATGGTTCGATTATGAATCATGTTAATGAATTGTTTATTTTCTATTCCCAACCTTTCATAAAAGATACACTTGTGTTTATTGATTGAAAATCTATGGAAAGGTACTATGTTGATTGTGTCTTTGAAACTTTCCCATGTTTCATTAAGTTACTCCCCTTCTTTTTAAATTCTTTCTGACACTCTTTCTATGTGATTTTTTTTATGATGGGGAATTATGTATTTTGTATAATTATCTTTATAATTTTAACCATGAATGGATTAATGTAGATATAAGATTTTTTACTAATTCTT
Source organism: Viscum album (assembly GCA_963277665.1). Taxonomy (NCBI): domain Eukaryota; kingdom Viridiplantae; phylum Streptophyta; class Magnoliopsida; order Santalales; family Viscaceae; genus Viscum; species Viscum album. The sequence continues at coordinate 117,386,488 of OY728159.1, read as the reverse complement.
GGATCTATCCTTTAGTGAGAAAGGGATGATTCACATCTTAGACGAAACTGGTCAATGTGATGGGGAACACGGTTTCAACAATGTCATTAAATTCATTCACATGAAGGTACAACATTTTTTACTCCATCTAATGAAATTTTTGAAGGTGGTTTATGATATTATGTTTGAAGATATATTAGGATTATCCTAGCGCATCATTTCTAATATGATAGAATGAATTTTCCAAGTAGTTTTAAGGAACTCTTCATGGTTCGATCGAAAATATTCCACAATTTTAGGGATATCTGGTTTGGGTTTAAATTGATTTCCCTTCCTGGGGTTATGAGTTGGGTTTTCCGAAGATCCTCTATTTCAATAGTCTCATTTTTTAATTTAGAGACTTAGGAATACTTGTATTAATTGGATGGAGAGTCCTAGGTGTTCTTGACTACAAAAATGAATGACTATCCATACTAACTAGATGATTTGATTTGGAATGTGTATATGTGGACACACACCTAGAAAATAAAAAAAAATAAAGGGGAAAAGATAAGATAAATTTAGGTGAGAAAAGAGAAATGGGGGAGAATAGAATGAGAGTCAAGATGACACACCTGGTTCCCAAGAAATGAATCTAAAAAAGGGTATCTTAATATTTTAACCAAGTATTGTGTTGATGTAGTCTCTGGTAGTGTATATTGGGTAATTAAATCCTCATAAACCAATGAAGGAACCGAAATAAACATAAATTCTATGGAATAGATTCAGTTATGAAGAGCCAAACATTTGGGTTTATTTTAGTTAGATTCCAATATAACTAAATACCTACGTGAATTAAATTTATGAGAATTGTTTGATCCAAAATTATTTATAAGGGTGGATTGGATAAATATTTTTTTAGATTATTTTGATTTCTTTTAATTGAGTGGAATTCATTTAATGAAATCAAACTACCATCATCATTTTCTAGTTTAACACATTGTCATTCACATGATAATCACCTATTGTAATTAACCATATTATAAAAGAAGGTATGCATTGTTTTATTTTATTTTATATTACTTTATGTGGTCCATGTAATGATAATTAATTATTTAAGGAGGTCATAGGTATATCCGAGGATCGTTCAGAGTCCAGAACCACAAAATGGGAAGAAAATACTAGGTCATAAAATTATAGAAATCTATGCAACACATCCCACATGGTTTTTCTAAAAATATACCATTGTAAATAATGATCACATGTAGGCAATATAGTTTTAATGAAACAATGTGGGATGGGGAGCATGGTCATGCAATGCTACTAGTTTTTAGGTAAAGGCATTTTTTCATGGTTTTTCCTCGTCTAGTTAAACTATGTGCCTAATCATGTGATTTCCCCACTTATAGTTTTGACTTGTATAGGGGTTATATACAGTTTTAAAACCATGATCCTAAACCATGTGGCCCATTTTTTAGGTTGAAAAGTCCAAAATGCCCCTCTTTTAACATTGAAATATATTTCTTTTTCCCTTCTTCCTCCTCTAGTAGATGTTTTGGGTTTCCTTCACCTGTGAGATTCCAAGAACCCTAATATTGGATCCTTGATTTATCCTTTGTTCAACATAATCAAAGATCCATCAAAGGTGTTGTATTCATTAAGTTTAGATATATAATTCCCTCCCTTTCTTATCAAGTTTATCTTTAAATCCATCATACTATTTTTAGTCAAGCTCATTTACCCTATTTTCATGGTGTTGGACCATTTCTCATATTTATCCCAAAATACTATGAATATAAGGACAACATCGAGTGAGGTGTCATCTAGAACCTTATGCTAGGTGGTCACATCATTTTCTCTTTTAGGTTTGATTATTCATATCTATTCCATTATGTCGATGCCATATTTTTCTATGAAACCCGTTTAAATCGAGATCTTCTTGTAAAATTGAAACTTACACATTAATACATAACTATTAAACCATGTTTGGTATTTTAGAGGATGGTTTCCCCATTTATGGACACCCCTTTGGTGTGCCAAATGGAATTAGTCTATAAGGTTAATTTTTTCAAGTGGCCATAACACATAATTGACCATTAGATTTTATTTTAAATTGAAATTCTTCTATTATGTGGATTGTATTGGAACATAAGACAACTTTTAGGTGTTTTGATCGACATATATTATGATTTTACAAAGTATTAAATTTCCTTAATAATAATGGAACCTATCTAAATATCCCATTGAGCTTAGTAATTTTAAATTCCAATTTGAATGGAATTGAATGGAATGTGTTATACGTTAAAGGTTGTTTATGATGGATAACCCTTCCTTAAATTAAATAACTGATTAATATGGAATGGATTATGCATATTTGTCTGCATTTAAATTGATTAAATTAATGATTTAAATGGAATTATTAGATGGTTTAAAAGAAAAACCCCTTATTTATTTCCTTATCAAAAACTTATATGTATAAAGATGATTATTACTTGATTATAAATAAAGGCTTGGTAAAAACAACCTAAGAGGTTTTACATCATTCTAAATGTTATAAATATGTGTATGCCTATATAGAGGCTATTTGTAATGGTACGAGATCTATTGAGCGTGATAGTATAACAATCTCATACATCAGGTGTTGAGAATGATGTATCAGACCATTTACACTATATGGGCATTGGTTTTGACGTTCCACATCCTAATTCAAGTAATGACATGATAGATCACTCACCATCCCAAGTGTCATGCATGATTTCTTACACTGTTTTTGGAATGTAGGTTATTTACCCTTTGTCTTGAGGCTATAGGATCCTTATATTGGCCATGGATGTCTGTGTTACGCCCTTGTCCACCCACCACCAGTATTCCAGGTATCTGGGCACTTACATCTGCACACACTTGGTTCAGATAGGTGGACAAAATATTTATAATTATACTATATATATACTATTACTCTCTCTCTCTATATATATATTTGTTTGTGTGTGTGTGTGTGTTATGTGATCTGACACACATCCCGACCATGAGATGATGTTGGTAGAGCCTCTAGGTGTCCTTTAGGAACCCAAGTGGACATGTTATTTTTTGTCATAATTGTTATTATTTATTTATTCATGTACTCTATTTAGTTATAAGAAATTATTAGATTATACATAGTCACCATTGTTGGTTGCCTACAAATATTTGTGTCTCACATCATACTCGGTATTCTTTTGTCACCCAAGAAGATTATATATTTTCTTATATCGATAAGTGAAAACACACTTATAGAGGTTGTTGATATGATTTTTCTTATAGATGGAGAATATTAGAAGATGACCGATCATAGTCTAGATATGGTTGTGGAGAATATTTTGTTCATTTTATAATTTTGTGTAGTTATTACATCTTTCTATTCCCCATATCCCATCTTATATCAGCATTCCATTAATACATGTATCAAACACTACCTAGTGGGATTTGTAGTAATATTCAATTTTCCCAATTATTTATTCTTCTGCTTCATAGTTGTTATGTCTATTTACATTATCCTTCCTTTGTTTATTTTTTTCTATTATATCCACTTCATAACTCTGATAGGAGGGTATAGTTTCTCCACGATACAACCTTTACACACTCACTGCTAGTCGGTTGCCTCTAGCGTACGAGTAGGCACTCTTGAGGCCATGTGACCCACCAGCTCAGGTCATAAGTTATGTTAATCTTATGTTGGGATATTACAAAGTGGTATCATAGATTTTTTTGTCCTACTATATTCATATTCGAATGAAGAATATGAGTAAAAGTAATTTTGAACTTCCCATGTTCCTGTACATTTCTAGCCCATGTATAGGGAAAAAAATTACTTGGGATGGGAAACAATTGTAATTAATTATATAATTTATGGATGATAGAAAATTACTATTGGGTAAAACACTAGTGTTTTGGTGTCAGTATTATTTATATGATTGATATGAGATCACTTTCTCCTAGGACTGATGAAATTAGGGATTTTCATTTGATCATGCATCATTACTAGGCACACTAGGTAAAATATACCATTCATGTTTCTATGTCATATATATTATCTGTGTGCATTTTCCTATTGCATATTGATAATTCCTTAAATATTTATTGGACTATGAAGACACGTCTTTCTAGGATTTGAAAACATAATTGATACTTAAAGTGTCTTACATAACATAACAGTGTTGTCCATAATAGGTTAATGTTGAGAACTTATGTAGTCAATTATGGAATGCTGATCCATGGAAAATTGGTTGTAGGGGTTGGAACATGTTATGGTGCCATTTGGATTATATATTTTGGATGATAAGAAGAATGGTCCCTTATGGATCAAAAATGGAGATCCATTTAATTTAACCATTTTTATGTGAATTAATTAATCGAACAAGTACAAATATAATATGATTATGATTTCCGAATTGAATGTATCTATCCCTTATGAGTGAAGTAGAGAATTAGACATTAATCCATCCTTATTAATGGGTTGTGTGGAATCTGTTATGTTCATATGGACTCTGTGGTCTCTTTCTATAATCCAAACCTAGATATTGAAGTAGGAAGAGAGATGTTATTATTACTATAGGATGGATTTTTTACTATCTTACTTTTTATGTGTAAACATAATGATTTGATAAATCTATTCCAAGGAATACATTTTTAATTTTAGTATCATCCCACCATGACTTCCTCTAGTTGCAAAACCTTAAAGTGGTGTTGACCATGCTCCTGAGGTATTGGGACCCGAGCCGCCAGTGATTCCTACTACAATTCCACCTATGGAACCTAATTATATACTTGAGAAGGGAACCGATTCCTAGATCTAAGAAGGGATTTTTCATATGATATAGTATATATAAGGATCTGTTCAAACTACACCGAGCATGGATGAGTTGAATCATGAAATCCAACAGTGTCTTCCTCCAAACGTTTTAGGGGATGGAAAAACTCATGATGTGGAGTATTGGATCGAGGAAATGCATTCTGTATTTGAGCATCTTGAGATGTCTTTTTTACTGTAGGGTCAAGCTAGTTGGGTATATGGTAAGAGATTCATCCATGATGTGGTGGTACATAATCTCACTGTAATATTAGTACAATGATATGGTCTATGAAGATTTCTAAATGTTCTCTTATTTACTTCATTCTCTACACTCTGAGGGTTGACCGAGCTTGGGAATTTATGATGTTGCAGCAAAGAAGTATGTCTATTATAATATACCATACTCACTTCACTGATCTATACTAGTTAAATCTTACTCTAGAAGGTGATGAAATTAAAATCTCTAGGTGATTTGAGGATGGGATAGTATACTCCACCCCACCCCATATTATTTTTTTATGTTTAAAACTAGTTCTAAATTTATCAACTAGACCCTTATTATAGAGAGAATGTTTAGTGAAGCTAATGTTGTGAGTCAGGGTAGTTCAGCCTATAAATATTTCAGGGTTATTCTTCTGGGTGAAAGGTTCACTTTTAGGTTTCTCTCGGCAGTAGTAGTAGTCAGGTTCATCATGTTGATTGTTTTTAGATCTTTCATTAGTGTTAGAAGCTCAGACATACTAAACATCAATTCATGTGGGATCTAGTGGAGTGAAAATTATATTGTCATACGTGATATATTTATCAATTATTTAGAACCTTTACGATAGTTCCTAGAGAGTGGAGATCTACACCTACTTGACAATTAGGAACTAGGCCATCATTATCACGATAGGCAGGTAACTAGAGTACCACCAACTAATCCGACCGATGTGGCGATCATGGTAGAGGCAATCATACATATAATTATTAGATCTAGTATAGTGGGATTTCTTAGGGATGTTAGGTAGGGACTCAGTGACTTGGTATAATTTCATTACATGCAGTTCAGCCTATGTTAGATGAGAAGAGTCCTAAACTATATACAGTATGAGGTATTATTCTAGTAGCCTTCAAATTAGTGTCCAATTTATTTCACATAATTTTTTATAAATAATTTATATGAAAAGGAATCACTGATTGTTTGGGCCTTGAGATCAACTAATTGTGTGGAATTATGTACCTAGATACCCCCTTGGGTATGTATTCTAAGGGAATTCCCCATTGTAATAATTTTTCCCTTCATATAGTTGGTTAAATTTTAACTTGGAATCTTTACCTCCTCAACATGATAGGCTTTGACCTAATCATCCAGATAGAATATCTAGTTTTTTATTGATCCCATATTAATTATTATCATCAGATGGTGACATTTACATCACTATATGTAATTAGGTATGCACATAAGGTAGAATGGGATTTTAGTCAGACATAAGCAGGAGACAAGTAATAGAGTCTTGGAAGTGTTACAACATAGATTATCGGAATTTTCCTAGATGACCAAGGGTTATATCCTTATGTTTTTCCTCCACTAATAGATAATTTAATATATTTTTTTCCTGACAAATTATCATATCCACCTCTATTATGATATGTAGATTCTATAGTTTATATTTTTACCGGAGAAGTTGTAGTGACCATTCCTCCCTTTAGGATGGAACCTAAGGGGATTTTGGAGCTCAAGATGAATTTAGAGGATCAAGATGATAAATGATTTATAAGCTCCATAACATCTTTTTAGGGTCACCGATGCATTTTTACAAGAAGGCGAATGATCCCCTCATGCTATTTGTGGATTACCATCATTTTGATTCACCTTAAAATAAATAATTGTAATTGACCACATCAAATAGATGACCAAATTGATCATAAATGAGGTGAAAACTTTTTCTCAATGATAGATATAAGTTTAGGATATCATCATATGCATGTCAGGACATTATACATACCTCATAAAGCATTGAAGAGAAATAATGGTCTCTATGAGTAACTGGTGATACCATTTGGACTCACAAATCCACCTACAGTTTTCATAGATCTAATTAATCATGTTTTTTATTTGTAACTGGATTAATTTTTTGTATTATTTGTTGAATATATCTTAGTGTTTTAATGTCATATGCATGACCATTGAACCCAACTTGATATTGTACTAAATAAACTAAGATATAAGAAGATCTTTGCTTGGATTAATAAAATATACTTCAAGATCGACAAGGTCCACTTCTCGGGTCACATTATCATAGAGTTTGGTGTTTTAGTAGTCCCAAATAAAGTTAGATATGTAGTTTCCTGGGAGAATCCAAAGAACATATTTGACATTTGGTGTTTCTTTGGGATAGAAGAATATTAAAAATGCTTCATATTAGATTTACCATTACTTATTGGGAACCTTATGGTATTGAAAAAGAAGTGTATGAAATTTATATGGTAAGAAGATTATGAAGTATACTTTTAGGAGTTGAATGTACTTCTGAATTCGTCATAATTATAGATTATTACAAAGCTACGTAAAAGCTATAATTTGTATTGTGATGCATCAGGTATCCAGATTGGATATGTTTTGATAAAATATGAGTGATTCTTCTTGTATGAGTCTCATCAGTTGAGGCCTTATGAGTAGAATAACCTAATGGATGAACATGATCTCACCTTTATGGTTCATTACTTGCTCTGTTGGAGACACTATCTATTGCTGAGTGTTTTGTGGTATTCACATATCACAAAAGAATTTAGTACATCTTCCCATAGTGGGATCCTAATATCAGATAGAACATGTGGGTTGAGTAACTATAGTTGTTTTATTTTGAGGTTTCTTATATGCCTAGTATGGATAATACTGTAGCAAAAAGTTTGATCCAAAAGACTCATATATAGGGAATTTAGGAATCTGGAAGACATTGGAAACTCATGGACTTATTATCATATATGCATGTGGAAGTTTATGATGACCATGGTCAGACAATACTGTCTCTCATATCGGTGACATCTACACTCCTTGAATGAACATGAATAAGGCATTTATATGATTCTAAATGCCTTATTATAAGGGAAATAATTTTAGATAATGATACATATATAGGTTGATGGTGGATGGAGATGATATTTTATTTTTTCATGGGTCTATATGGGTACCAAAAAACATCAGAGAGGAGATGATGCCAGATCTACATGCATCAGAATGGATATTTTACCCTGATGTCACCAAAAATGTATCATGATCTATAGTTCCAGTATTGGAGGTTTGGTATGAAATGAGACACTTCCGGATTCATCACCATGTGTTCCACCTATCAGTAGCTAAAGGCGGAGTATTAGCAACCGATAGGGATTTTACAACCATTGTCCATTGTTGATTAGATATGGGATGTGGTTTCGAAGGATTTTATGATTTCTCTATCCATTTCACCTATAATTAATTATATTTTTTGGGGTTTCATTGATCATATTATGAAGGCCACACAATTATTTCAGGTGAAATATACCTTCAGGGTTTTTGAGCATGGAACGTTATACATTTTTGAGGTTTTACATTTTCATCATGTTGCATGATCAATCATTTATGATATAGAATCTCATTACATTTCATAGTTTTGGTAGGGGTTGCATCAGGACTTAGGTACATAGGTACATCTAAGAATAGCTTATGACCCTTAGAATGATGGATAAACCGAGTGTTTGATTCATGTTTTTGATAACATGCATTTTTTTTGTTTCATTGACTTTGGAGGAATCGGGGAGAAAAACATTATCATAATTGAGTTCTCTTATATTAATGATTTTAGGATACAATTGAGATTTCTCCTTTTTAAGCCTTATGCGGTAGGCCCTTTGGATTACCTCTACGCTTTCTAGAGGAAGTAGATCTAGCTATTCGTGGAACCTGTCTCATTCAGGAGACTACAAATCATGTCCATCTGATCAGAATGTGAATGTTGATAGCTCATTCTAAACAATAGTCGTATGCTAATAGACACCGAAGGCCACTTGAGTTTGAGGTCAGAGATTGGGTTTTCTTGCGAGCATCTCCCTTCTTGGTTCATAGAAAAATACGAATACATGGTAAGCTATCATCGGGGTTCTGAAATGGATCATAATAGTATATTACTTATTGTAAATTAATTAGATATATCGGTCAATGATTGATGTATTTCATGTATCTCATATTTTCCAATACTATACAGACCCATAAAATGTCCTTCAGCATGATGAGTTTGAGTTGGACATTGATGCTTCCTTTAAGGAGTATCATGTTCTTATTGGTGATTAGAGGGTGAATAAACTAATATGCAAGTCAGTTCCTTTTGTATGGGTTCTATGGAAGTACGGTTAAGTACAAGATGAGACCATGGAATGATAAGATGAAAGCCAAGTTTAGTAGATGGAAATCCTTGTAGGAAATACCCCATTACCCTAAGAAGTTCAACTCATGGATGAGTTTCTTTAGAGATTCGATGTTTTAAGGACACATCTTCTCAAAATGGTATATATAGATTTTTAAGTTTAAATTACATTAAGCGGACCAATTAATGATTCTTAATTAAGTTAAAGTGGTCAAGGTTGTGTTTGGGGCACTTTTAGAGTATTGATACCCAAAATGTGTAGAAAAGAGTGGGATATATGATTAGAGAAAATTGTGCCTCCCATACCTCATGATTTGGGAGAAACAATGAAATTGCAGATATCAGGAACCTATAGGCCACAGAGTTTGTCTGCAACCATTCACTATTCGGTGCTTCAATCTTTTTTGGGATAAAGCCTTTTTTCATGCTTTGGGCATGGTTAGGTAATCCATTAGGATAACCAAGAAATTTACCCCTTGTTGTATCAAATTTCACCCAGTTTGAATATTGTGTTCCTTAATCATGTTTCCCCTTGGTTGTGAGTGAAATGTCCAAAATTACCTTCTTTTAATCTTATAAACCTTTTCTTTTTCCCTTATTCCTCCTCTAGTGACTTTTATGGTTTATCTTCACCTGTTAGCTTCCATGCACCTTGATATAGGATCCTTCATTTATTTTTCTTTCATTTTCTGATCAATGACCTATTAAAGCTGTTGTATTCTATAAAGTTATCTCTAGATTCAACATTATTCTTATTAAAATCTTTCTTCAAATCCATATTTCTATTTTGGTGAAATCTTGATTTCTCGATTTTCAGGGCATTGGACCATTTCTATTATTTTCCCAAACTACCTTTAATTTGAGGACAATATCAAGAGAGGCATCATCTGCCACCTTAAGGTAGGTGGTCACATAAATTTTCCATTGATAATTTATTCTCAGTAGTTATCCCATTGTTTTTCAGACTAAAATTTTCCGAGCGACCCCATTAAATTGATTTCATAATTTCCCCATTTATGGACCCCATTGGGTCTCCCAAAAGAAATTGTTTTCCAAGGTTATTTGGTTAAAGTTAACAAAACCCCTAATTGACCTTTATATATTTTTTGAATATAATTTCCGTTATTATGTGAATTTAATTATAACTTGAGATACCTTTGGTGTTTGAATGAATATATAGTTAGAGTTTCCAAACTAGCAAATTGACTTAATAACCATGGAACCTATCTATATGACCCATTCATCTTAGTAAATTGAAATTCCATGTTGTATTGAAGTATAATGGCATGTATTAAGTAGTAATTTCTGTTCAGGATGGAATAAGTGTCTGTAAATTAATCAATTGATTAAAATGGAGTGGCTTATACATGTTGGTTTTTTTCATTGAAGAAAATAATTATTTAAATGGAATGATTAGAGGATGGAAGGGAAACAACCATTATTTATTTCCTTATTAAATTATTATATGTGTAAATAGGATTAGGATATGATTATATATAAGGGCTTGGTAAACATAACATGGGAGGTTTTACCTCATGATAAATTTTATAGATATGTGTAAACCTATATATAGGCCATGGAGGAAGGTAATGGGTCTATTAAGCATGACTGTATCACTCTCGCATTCATCGTATGAGAACACGATGTCTCACACTATTTACACTTATTGGGCATTGGGTTTTATGTGTCACGCCCCTATTGATGTGATAACATGATCGCTCACTCATGATGCCAAGTGTCGTGCATGATTTCTCACACTCTTTATGCGATATTTGGAATTTACCATTTAGCTTGATCATATAGGTTTATTAGGCTGGTCATGGATGTCTATGTTATGGCCCTATCAAGCTGACACTAGTATTCCATGAATATGGACACTTACGTGCACACATACATGGTTCATATAGGTGGATAAAATATATATAATTATACTATATATATAATATAACTATATATATATGGTATATGATCAGACACACATCCCATCCTTGCGAAAACATAGGTAGAGCCTTCAGGTGTCATTTAGAATCCCGGGTGGCCTGATTATTTATCTGATCAGTATTATTAATTCAATATTTATGCCTAAAAATTTTTTTTCCATGAGAAATTACTAGATTAAACATATACAACATTGGTGGGGTCCAACTATGATTTATATCTCACACAAAACTCGGGATGCCTTTAGCAACGGGGATTATTATTTATCTGCATGCGTCAATAAGGGGAAGCACTCTTCTTGTGGGTGTTGATATTATTTTTCATATTGATGAAGCATTGGAGAAAGGACTGAGAATAAGTTTGAGATGATTGTGGAGAATATTTTTTTATTCTTGTACTTTTGTGTAGTTTCTATATCTTCTTATCCATTTAGTCCATTATTATATCAGCATTCCATGCATACATGTATCAAACACTACCAAGTAGCATTTTTAGTATTATTCCCATTTTTTGTTATTTAATATTAAAATGAAAATTCATTTTGTCGGTTTATATTATGTTTTCACAATTTTATTATCTCTATTAAATTTATTTTGATACTCTCATAAGAGTATATACACTCCGCACAATTCATCATTTACACCGTAACTACTTGTCGACAACCTTTGGTGTACAACAAGTGCGCTTTTGGAAATGTGACCCACCAGCTCCGGGAACAGGATATGTGGAACTTGGGTTGAGATGTTACACCAATACACGTAGAGGATAATTTTCATGATCAATACAAAGTAATGGATCATATCAACACATTAAAAAGATGGTGAAAAAGTTTAATAAATAATGGGAAGAAAGAAAATAATCTCATGGAAATATTGAGTAAAGAAATTATTAAACCATTATAAATCAAGAAGTCAATTGGAATATATCCCCATGAAACTCATTCAGATAAAACCATTAGTGGGTTATCCTTCCATTGATGAAATAATTTCTAATTAATATAGAAGTTGTCTTATTGCAGAGGAATTGAAGAAGTGAAAAAAATGAAATAGTGATCACTTCACCACATTATGAAGAATTTTTCAAATTAGGATGTGTCCTATTTCACTCCGTGAAGTAATCGTAGCTACACGATATGAATAAAAAAATATAATATAAAGAACATTTATTAATAAAAATGGGTGATTCTAAAAACTAACACGTGAAAAAATAATTGTCAATTACAAAATAGTAGCATACCATTACAATTGATATAAACACCACTTCATACCAAATACTTCAACAAATCTATATTAAAATGAATTTTGGAAGCCTTGTTTCAGGATCTCAACATTCAAATTCACCCTAATTAATCATGTAGAGAATTCATGGGTTTAAATTTAATGGGCCGTGAGATTTTTCACCCTTGAAAAAAATATGAGCCCACTTGGATCCACAAAAAAGAGGTACTAAAATGAGAATTTAGATGAAACAATTAATGTGGGTTATATAATAATTAACTAAATCATATGATGTCCCATAATAGCATTAAATTTTTATATCCTAGTTGGTATTTTATTTTTTGGGATATGGCCAAAAAGGAGGGCCATCATTCTCGACAATAGAATATATCCCAGAATTTTATCTTCAAATTGGGTGTCCTAAAACTCCTTTAAACCCTTATAATTAACAATGAATAATGTTAAATAAATTTCACCAATGATTCACTATATCACCAACTTAAATTTTAATTTTGTTGGGAATTTATCATGTCCCCTACAATCATTTTAATGGTCTGTTATCTAGTTCACTTCACCTATAATGTTCTAGTTTAAAGTCCCACTTTGGCCATCATCCTAATTGAATATCTAATATAACTAGGAGGAATTAATGTTTTCAAAATAATATGAGGCTACAAAATTAAATATGAAAATAAAATCAATCTCATTGGGATTTTTAGTAGGTTCCAAAAAATTTAGGATGTAATAGTGAAGATTAATTGGAAATTACATTACTAATATAAAATAATTTTCATATTTGTGAATGCACTAAAAATGAGGATTATTAATAATAAAGAACATGAATATTATATATTATAATAATGAATATTATTCAATTTTAGTGGATAAGAAATGTGATTGAGAATGTATACTGATTCACTCCACCTTGCCAATTTTTCCCACCATAATGTATTAGGTCAATGTTGTATGTAATAGATTTCAACACTTAAAAACTCTTTGAGGGAGGTGGGTATGATCAGGAAAGATTCTATACAAACTAAGAAAATGGGAACATAAAAAACCAATCCTTGATGTTTCTCATATCAAATAATTGAAAATATGAATCCAACCATCAAAAAAATTCCTGACATCTCTAAGTATAACTAAAGGACCACCCCATGAACCAAGATTCTAGAAAAGATAAGGGAGGCCTATCAGGGTATATCAACCATTTAGAATTTACCTAATATTGTGGAACCAAAGGATAACACTGGGAGACATATCCATAGAACATCAAACAACCACAAAATTTAACTCAACCTAAAACCATCATTGATTCCAAATCAAAGGATTTGAAAAAAAAACCATAATCATCCTAATGAATGAAATCTGTTCTATCCTCTGGTCTGGTCACAATAAGAAAACATAGAATTAGAAATTGTATCACCACCAAATGGTGGATCCACTAATTTACAAGCTGAACACCATATAGGGCATAATCTCAATTGGGGATCCACCCGCCCCATTTACCTAAACAAGAACCAATGTCCTTTCCACTATCGAAACCAGTAAAAACATCAAAACTAAACACAACCAACCATAAAAAACACATAAAAATGATAAACTAAAAGAATATCTTACACAAAAAAACCACCATTATGCATAAAATAACCATATAAAGGATTCCCAAATACACAATAGTAAAATCCCTAAAGATCAAGTAGTTCTATATCAAAAAATTGAAAGACCTAAAATATGATAGTACCCAAAATACCAAATAGAATAGATCTCGTTAACCCAAATGGATATCATTATCTAACCCAAATAACCAGTAAGGAATCACATAGCCTATTCCCGAAAAAATTTATTGTTAAACTACCTCCACACCACTATAATGGATACAACACATTCCACTCCACATGGATCATTGGAAAGAGACACAAATAAAAAAAGAAATACACCTAGACAAAAACACACCTCTATTACCCATTAAAATTTTTAGAGGAATAATTTATAAAAAAACATGAACTAAACCTAGTCATTTTTCCAAAAACAAATCACCCCAAGTTGACCCAATAACAAACATGGTAAAATACACAAAAAGATCCGTTTAAAAGACAAGTTGTGGATATGACATCCTAAAAACCCACTTTAAAAAAATGATTCAATTTAAAATGATTTTAAATTTTGACACCCTTAATCAGAAAAAATCATATAAATTCACTACCATTTCAAATTATTTTCTATTTTTAAATCATTTCAAAATTATTCACTGCTTTTATTTATAAAATGAAAACATTTTTTTGAATAAACACCCAAAAGAGTAAAAAACCCAAGTCACATAAATCATTGATAAATTATAAAAATAAAATTTTCAAATTTAAACACAAAATCAATAATTTTAAAAAAATAATGAAAGATAATTTGGTTTACCAATTAAGACCTAAGGATCATTTAAAACAACAATCATTTTTTATAAAATCCACCCATTTTCACAAATGACAAAAATTTACAATATCAACTCAAAACTAAGAAATAACACAAAATTCTAAAATAATTCACTATAATTGATATTATAATATTTCACAAACCCCTATGTAAATAACCCTCACGATGTTCTATTAATTAAATTCAACATAAATATCATCCTAAAATGAGATGTGGCACCATGAGTGACTTTAAAATGGTTTTATGGACTGTGATCCATTGATGAAACAATTCATATAATTTTTTTAAGACTCAGTGTTTGGTCACTAACTCATTTATCAGTATGTGACATTAAACATCATGCTATCATCCCATTTTTTATTTTTATTACATAATCCAATAGAATTAGTCTGGAAACACATTAAATTATAGTTAGTTTCAAAAATACCAATATCAACAATCAAAATGAAATCATGAAATCAAAATTTAAATCCCACTTTCCATGGAAACATGAACCTCTAGGATGGAAGAATCATTCTAGACTCCCCACAAACCATCCATTCATGTTTCTAACCCTATCACCATAGAACCATTACTGGAAAAATAAGAAAGGATGATTTGAAACATTCGACATCTTAAGAAGCACACATATTAAGAACATTTTAATTGACTAAACTGGTGTACAACCCGAACTGGCACCTGACACGACTCTCAATTTCCCCAAGGGGTGTTCATGATCCCTATGGCTTAGTGAAAAGAACTAAGGAATCAAAAAAAATTAATGAGAATAACTTTCCCTTTAAATTAGAGTTAAATAACTTTGAGAATGTAATTAAGAAATCATGCCTGAGCATCCCCTAATTCAAACCTCACTGAAAAAATAATCATTTTAAAAATAATCATAAAATTTTAAACATAGAACAAATATAACAAATACAAAATAAATCCCTCATATAACCCTATAATTCCACCTCCCCCAATTAAAAAACCCCTTACTAAACTACAATCCCCTTAGATATATTGTATCCTCTAATAACCATAACTTAATAATGTAAAGGATAATTGTCCCAATGCATCAAAATAAACTAAATAACAAAAATTAAATAGATAACCTCCCTATAACCATCAATCAATATCCTATCAAAAAAACTGACACACCATAAATAGTCAAGAGCTGAATAGAAACTAAAACTAAAATGTATAAAATTCATGAACATAAAATTTCTCTATAGTTTACCACATTTTTTTTCCTATGACAACATTTAATTATAAAATTATTTTTAATATTGTTTTAAATATGATAATAAAATAGGTTCTTCATGTTTAATTTCATGAAAAACAAATAACAATCCCAAAGTTATTTCATAAAATCCCCTATTTATTTTTACTAAAGGACAAAAATATATTTAATTTATTTCCTCGTAATAATCCATTTTATAAAAAACATAAATTTTGAAACATATTTTTAGAACCCAATTTTTAGTATTTTAATAATGAATAATTTTCAATATATCTTTGAAAACAATTTAAAAGGGAGAAATCCAACCAAAGGAATTGGACCTGACACAAAATGGGAACTATAGGTTAATTGGCTAATAATGAACTAAAACAAGATTAAGGGTTACACAAACAAAATAAGAAAAGGTGGAATATAATCAATCATATATTATAATTAACTATATTAAAAAATTAACGTATAATAATCATGTCTACTAACATAGGAAATCAATTAATACAATCGAAAATGTAGGAAATTCAACTCAGTATTAAGTCAAATAACATGTCAGTATTGAGAACCTCATTGAACTACTCGGGTCCAATAACATCCTAATAGGGTGAAGTCACCATGGGGAACCCTTCAGGTAAAATTTGTAACCTAGACCCACTTAATCTAGACATAAGATAAAAGGGATATTTCACTCATCCAGGTCTCTACTTAGTGACCTAGAACCTCCATGACCAAACAAGATGAGGTTGAGAAAAGAAGTAATAATCATAGCCAATAAAATTACAATCCATAATACAACCCATGCCTCACAATACCAATAGGTAATATTTTATGATCACATTACTACCATATAAATAAAAAACGAGAATGAAGTCGGTCACACACACACACCATTTATAAAACCATTCAAACATTAAAACATTAATTTAATTAATTCGCTTAATATAATGAGAATTTTCTATAATTATTCAAAAATATTAGACAAAAAATTATTAAAACATATTGTTTATATCACAATTAAAATCAGTTAGGAAATCAATGTCACTTTTACAAAACTCCATAAGGTTAACATAATAATTATCTAATTCACCCATGACCCAAACATGGCCTAAATGGGTGTAAACCAGACATTTTACTTTAAAAAATCATAAAATAATTTAAATACACTTGGAATTTTAAGTATCAGTTGAAAATTTAGGAAAAAATAGAATTTTGAATAAAACTACTTCATAAATTTGATTAAAAAATTAAATTCATCTTAATAAATCTTAATATAATATTTAAGATCCATTTGAGAAATAAATCAATCAATTGGGGTATGAAATTTAATAAAATTAGAATATCATCATTCCTTAAAATAAGAAAAAACATCTCTTTCTAAGGAAACAAAATGGAAATATAATTTCATTTTAAAAATTATACAAAATTATTTTAATAAAATAATTTAATAATAAGACCTTTAATTTAAAACTTAATCTATTAACAATTCTAAAACTAAAGGTTTTTATATAATCAAACATAGCTATAATTGCTGATGAATGGTTTAAAACAAAAATATATGAGGGATGAAGCCCAAATAACTCATCATGCAACTAAACATCATGAACTAAGAATAATTTTAAGAAAACAACACTATCTATAATTTGGTAATTAGGGGTTATAGTGATAGGAAATGAAAAAAATAAGGTTATAGGGATAAGGGAATGAAGAGGATTTCATGACTTGGAAATGTGACAAAAAATCATGATTCCACTTGAAATAACCAAGGAAAAGGGAGGAATGGAGAGGCGAGGTCACGATTACGGGGGGGGGGGGGGGGTTGAATAAGGGTGTAAATAAAGTTAGGGAATGGGGAATAAGGTGTTCTTATGTTTCTAATTTGTATATGGAATTTATATAAATGGGTGAAATTGTAAAACTGAGCACAGAGCAAGGTTAAACTGTACAATTTACCAAACTATGTGCTAACTGTTCTGACCAAACAAGACACCTCAAACACACTCCACATGGTTTAATATAGGATCCCAAATATACTAAATAACCATTCACAAACATTTAATGTGTTATTATATAATTATATATGCAACCACATATATTTTGCACTATTTACTAAAGTATGATATCTAACCCTCCAACCCTTAATTTTTTTTTAATATTTTAACATTTCAATCCTAAAATTTTTCAAAACCCATGAAACTAAAAATAATATAGAAATATAAAATATAATCAACACTGAAATGAAGAGTTTAACAAAAAACCTATTGATTGTATCATATAGACATATTCCAAAATTACCCTATAAATAAATCTATTTTTGAAATCCATCTACCAAATCTCATAGTCATGGATAAATAGTATAATAATTATAATTTAAGGGTATTTAAAGATGGATACTAGAGAAAAGGTTTTATATTATTTTATGAATTTATGTTTTGTCAACCCATTAACCACTTATCATGGTTTATAGGCACTCATTTTACCTTATATGTCTAGTTTCTCTTGAATAACAATTTTCACCCTACAGGATTTGCATCAACCAATGGATAGACCAAAACCTAAACTTTTTTCTAATACATGTTATTCATTTCAAAATTCACTTCATATTTACTTTAAAATTTTCTTATCTCTCCACAACCTCATTATAGAAAAAATGATCATCATTGTCAACCCAAAACGAGTCACAATCCTTAATGACTAAAAAACCATATCATTCTAGTACTCTAACCTCTCTGGTGAAAACACATGATACTTGTGTTTTAGGAAGATCATATTCCATTCGAACTATATAATATTTTCTTATACCTACTCTTGTGGATCATGGGAATAAAATTCATTGAAGTTAATGTTTCTCCCACTATCCTTTTTGAGGATGTGACCCCTCTTAATAAAAATTCCTTGTCCTGTGATGATAACCTTCTTATATGAAGGGTTTTATATATAATATCCCATTTTTCATTAGGATAATATATAAATATATACTTAATGTCATGGTGTGATAGTTTTGTTACCTACAATTCCATTAAAAAATGAATCATAACCTCATACACAAGTTTGTGACAAAAGAAGCATCCTTACACTCCATTCCTTGAAGTGAAATACACCTAACACTTTAGTTAGTATATAATTTAATATTTATAATGTTCTATATAATGTACTATATAAAAATTTTACAATATGGTGTATAATGTGTATTGAGTTGAGATAGAATACAAAACTCATATAGAATGTTGATTAATTACTGGTTAAGATATTCAACACCTTAATAGTATCAAATATTATTTATCTTCTCACTATGTTGATTATCTGACTAATTCCTGAACTGGTTTAATTTCTAAAAATCTGGGACTTATACCATATCATGTATAAAAAATCACATCTAATCAATTAATCAGTAAAGGGTTTGAATTGAGAATATCCACCTCTATCTCATTTTATAAATGGTTTTCCCACATCAATTTGTATGAATTCAAGAAGACCTATTGTTATTTCACCCAATTCACCAAATAGTGGGTTGGTCATATTTAATTTAAAAAAATTATGAAATATTTCATGTTTTTTTATCTAAAAATATTACATATAATGATCTTGAAAGAGTTTTTTATGCTTTCATTTACATGACAATGTTTGTGATGCTACAACAACTTGTTATTTACGTCTTGTGAATTTTATTTTTTATCTATTTTCAATATGTCTTTATTTATAATCTAATACATAATGTCGATTATTTAAATAAAACATTATGTAACAGTTATTATCTTCATAAAATAAAAAACTTTTATTAACAAACCTTAAAATATTACCATCTATATCAAAGAGAGATTCTAAATTAATGTTTTTGGTAAAAAATAAAACATAATAAAAATAATTTGAAACCAATATCATCCATATTAGAAATGTATGATGGTATTCTCTTATAGTCGATGCATCATGTTGTACTCCATTGGATATTCCAAGATCCAACTCTCCTTAAGATATATTCCAGAGTTTATATGGTTCTTGATTTTGGATATATATGTGTGAAAAAAACCTCTCTGTAATTAAAAATTTGTAGCTATATGATGATTGGTCTCAATAAAGAAAACACCTTGATCTTCCACTTACTTATTTATCTTGGTGTAGTTCTTATTATAATAGTCTACATTTCCTTGAGAAAAAAGTTCCATGTTTAATTCATTTTCTTATTTTTGGATCATCTACTTCTTGGAAGGATGGTGTTCAGTAACCATAAACATCAAGTGAGTCTTGGGTCCTTTTCCATGTTCTTTATTTCCATATTCACTATAAGGATCATATGTTTTTCATGGACCATGTATTTATTAGATTGGAAAATAATAGCAAGAAATTATTCTTAATTATTCTTTACTATTTCTTATAATATAGTTCCAAATGAAACAAGATAAGTCTTTTGGTAGTGATAATAAAATAAGATCAATTCACAACTCATCATGGATCATAAATTCCAAGATGTATTAGATCAATATTTAATAAATCTTATTTTCTAAATGATGCCCAACTGACACTGATTCTCTACGCTTGTACATGGAATTTGAAACCAAGATCTCATATCTCTCTTATCTCACCTTCCCTTGATAAAGATCAAGAAGGTGAGACATCATGATATATGAATCCATTTATTTATGTTTCTATATGTTCTCACTAGACATGTATGAAAGCATTAAACATTGGATTTAGTTATTTAATCCTTATGATTATGGTTGATAGATACTTCTTCCTCACTATCCTCTTTATCAAGTGACTTGGGAACTAGGGTTGACATCTCATATAATTTTCATTAGTGGAGTAATATATTGTGAATATTCTGATAAATTTAATTGAAATGTGAGTCAGTGAGAATTTTATCTATATATGTAATGGATCACAGTTAAATCTTCATTGTTTTGTGTATTTTAATTTATGAAATAAAAAATATTAAAATTTTTGTAAATTTCTAAGATTAAAAAATATTATAATAAATATTTAAAAAAAATTATCTTCCATTACTTTTCAAAAGCCAAATAATAATCACCACTAGTATCATAATATCTTTTTGTGTTAATATTATAGTGAAAATGTTCCATATTTCCCTTCTCATAATCCTATCTCATCCCTAAAATATAATTTTATGGGTTTTATGTTGGTGAAACTTTCCAGCATCATTAACTCAAAACTCCTTATTCTATTAGTAAGACTATTAATCATAAAATATTGGATTAGGATTCCATAAAAAATTTCATCGCAGTTACCACAAGTATTTTGTAGGCATTCAACACATGACGTGAACTAATTATGGTCAAGCCAAAGCTCAAGCTATAAATTTTCAATAATTAAAATAATCCTAAACTATGTTGGTCATGCATCTTGAACTAGGGTTTGATTTTTTATGTATTGGAATACTATATCTAATTAATATTTATTTTATGGATTTTAAATTTTTGAATAAATTTCCAATATTTTATATTTTTAAAATTCTGGTTATTATTATGGATATTTACTTAGGTGATTAACTTTTTCTTGATAAAATTACCCATAATCTGATTCATTTCAATTCCCTGTTGCATGCTTGTTAAGTAATTAATTTATTTGATCATGAAAAAGTTTCTATAAATAAATTTACCAAGAAACAATATAGATATAAAATAATAATAATTTTATGATCACGAACTTGTCTAATGACTTGGTTATCAAGTGGGTGATAATGTAACCCTTAACCTAGGATAAAACATCTTGAACTATAACCCGGTTCCTAGTGAATCATTTCACCCATCCTAAAATGTATTTCACATATTGTTTCACATCATCTTAAAACATAATTTGGATCCA
This sequence comes from Viscum album, assembly GCA_963277665.1. Classification (NCBI taxonomy): domain Eukaryota; kingdom Viridiplantae; phylum Streptophyta; class Magnoliopsida; order Santalales; family Viscaceae; genus Viscum; species Viscum album. Next base: position 117,364,711 of record OY728159.1, on the reverse strand, counting down.
ATCACCTAAGATCTACATTTATTACATAATATTTACTCATACATAGGTTAGGGGAACCAAAGGATAATTTTAGGGGCTTACATAAATGAATCCATTGGCACACAAGTCGTGACATAGTGAGAGGATGGAATGAAACCCATGGCATTATTTAATTTAATAATAATGAATTATATAAATGAATCACAAAAATAGGTGTGGGTAATCTCATTATCACCCACATACATAAAGAAGATATTAATTTTTCAACCTATATATAATTCTCTTCTATTTGTTCAGTAATGAAGATCAAACATCTTTAAAAAATTAATTATCTCATTAATAAATTAATTTAATTTATCTTAATTACATTGAATCTATCCTTGAAAATTTCAATAATCTATGTCATTAAAAAATTTAATTATTTATATTTATTTTAAATTAATAATGTACACATGTGGTCTAGAAGGAAATGACATGTACCCATCCAAACTATCCAATAGTGTCAATATCAATAAATGAAACAAAAACATATGTAAATTACACCACAGGTAATATTATTATCACACAAGAAGTACATTATAATTATAAACTATACACAATACGCAATCTAGAATTTAACAAGGACATGAATTAATTATATATGTAATAATCCTATAACAAGGAATTTATTTTCAATAAATGATTCAAAGACACAAGTTGATTAAGATTGATTATAAAATTAATTTTATTTCTATATAAAAGTAAGAACATGAGGAATAATAGGTTACATGACTTGTACTCAGGCTACCCATCATGTAGTATACTCTTTACATGTTCTTAATACATTCTTAGGTACTTTTTATTTTATTATTCACTAAAATTTATGAGGTATAGGATGTGTATTATAGCCAATAATTATAGGACATAAACGTTCTAAGGTTTTTCAGAACTATTTTCATATAATTAAAACATGATACAACTTTAACCCCTTGTTTTCTTCTATGAAAACACATGGAATTAAAATCATGTAGTCAAGTTACATGAGGTATTATGTACAAAATTAAGTCCAATGATAGATCAGTTGACACATGTTTTTTATTTAATTATATTCAAGAATAATTAATGTATAACACTGAAAATAAAATCAAGATTCATCCTAAAGAATTTGAAATTTTCATAAAGTGTGTTCCAATGTAGTTTATACCAGGTAATATTTTGTAAATCTTTATCTCTCTTAGTGTTTTAACGATCACCGAAACTCTCCTTTACATAGAAGAATTTTTTTGAGTATATGATAAAAACTTTGTAAATGTCCCATTCAATATAATAATGAATCATATGTAGGAATATTTTTTGTTCTTTGTTCTTTTTGAAAAAATTTAATTTTCATTAATGATCTTATTAAAGTCTAAGTGGATGTGTGGAATATATGAACGGATTGTTTAATGATTAATCAATGTATTAATGGATGTGAAAGAGTCCCTAGGTGTGTTTGGATAGAATCATGTTGTATTGGATCTTCAGTGTATGCCATTGAACAAACTAATCCATTTGGAAAAAAACTTAAGTGTGAAAAAGTCCAATCTTCCAATTAGTGGATGTTCACCAGCTCACCAGTGACAATTCCAGAAGCCTGATGACCTAACTGGCATCCATCGAGTAGCCAATGAAGGAGAATTGACATGACGATGGGGGGATTCTATTAGTAATGTGTTCCAGATGGTCTATCGGATACTTAGTAGATGCTATAAGGTATTTAGTGTCGTCAAGATAGTAACTTTGAGACGATATTAAATGTTTTTCAATTTAAATTTAATTATCATAAATAACCATTGATTAATTTCATAATATATTTAGGCTTTTTAGCCCACAAATTGAGTATTTTGGAGGCTTAGAACATCAAATTGGTTACCAAAAATAAACCATACACTACCAGATTCAAAACTGAATATCTAGTGGATTCTCTATGTTTTTTCAAAAGAGGCAACTCAAATTATCCATCATTCTCAAAGGATATTCTCCAACATTATATTTGAATATATCATCCCACTTATATTCATCCTATTGATAATTTAGAGAGAATAATTGTAATAAGTTTTCTAATGAAAACATCCAAATTCTCATCACTTTATTCAATGAGTTTTCACTACCACAAAAGTGAGGGACATGTTCCTTAGATGTCAAAAAAATATTTGGATGGTTCTCAAAAAACCATATTTATGAGGGACTAGATTCATGATCACTATCACGATCAAGGTAGTAATAAAAAAAATCCTTTTAGTCATTAGGGAGGAGATATAGGGGATCACACTAAGCTATTATCAAACCACTTTACCAAAATGTGATTTCTCTATTTTTTAATTTTTTAATTACATCAATCAATTTTTCATATTAATAATCTCTTAAATAAATTTTTTGTATTTTTTATTTTGATTTCGTGCATAGATATTATAATTATATTTAAAAACAGGGATAAAATTTTTCAATTTACCACTTTGTTGAAATTTTAACATTATCATTTCAAAATCATTTAAATGTGAATTTACCATTTCAATTTTATATGATATTAAAATTGGAAATTCACCCCACTTTGAAATTCATTTCCAACCAACAAATAGTTTCAATGTCTTCTTTTTATTTTTATAAAAATTATTTTTTGGAGACATTTTTTAAATTTAAACTATTTTACAATTATGATGATTTTATAATGAAATAATATTCTTATTTTTTTCATACAATATTGATGGAATGGATTATTCCTATTGTAAAAATCATGTCCAACATTCATCGTAGCAGTTTCTAACCCATTTTGAATATTATTATGAATGAATATATTCTATCTATATAACTAAAAGATAATTTGAATCATGATTACATTAACAGCCTTGATCTTAATGGAAAATCAATAAATTCATTACATTGTGGTCTTGGTTGAAAATAATTAAACTATGTTTCTACATGTAAAATAACTCATAAAATATAGAAATTTCTAGAAGTCACAAATCAAGGAATCAACATAGTTGAAGATAAAAGATTGAACATGTAAAGGTAATATTTTAGTTGTTTTTATATGTATCCAAATGAATCTATTACAAGTATGTTTATGTGCCTATCTAAAATGTAAATTGGCTAAAACTATCTTTGTGGAGATTTCTATATTGAAACCCTAGTCAAATATATACTTTGTGTCCTACCATAAAATTGAGAACATGATGTCATAACTATACCAATGTATAAGATTTTATGAAAATAGAATTCAATTAAGTTATATGATCCTCATTGATGTATTAATTTACAATGATGTGAAGCATCGAGAAGGAGGCTAATAAAGACAAATATGTAAGAAGAAAAACTACCATCATAGATACCAACTATTATTCATCCAAAGGTGATTTTCATAATTTATCTCAACACTCCAATAATAAGATATAATTATTCAAGAGAAACAAATAATACAGGAATGTTAATCATAACATGGAACCATAAGCTACATTTTATGAATACTAGACAAATGTCACCCTTAGCCAGCGTGAACCACTTACAAAAATATGGTCAATGAAATGAAACAAGTAGCTAAAGCTCTTGAAGTGAAAAATAATGTTTTAGATAAGGCCTTATGTACTCAACTTCACCAACAAAATCAATTGAATCAAATTCATATGTTCCTTAGGGAACATGATGATGAAGACAGCTGAGGTTTGTAACCCTCTTCCAATTTCCTTATCTTTCCCTTCTTCTCAAAATTCATACTTTTATTCTCCTCATGTTTCCATAATGTTAAAGACATAAAATAAAAAAATGATCAACTAATTTTCTTTTCAAAAACTTATTTTATTATTTAATGAACTTTATAAAAAATACAAGAAAGTGATTATAGAAAAATAATAACTTCTTAATAAAAAAGATATTTTCTTCAAGGAAAAATAACATCTATCCATGAATGTTATGAATCGACTAGATTTTAATAAAATTGAATCCCTAATAAAAGTCCTTAAAATCCCTATCTAGAAATTCTCTCTATGTGAAAAGAATATAAATAATTTTTTGGGCTTTCAAATACATGGAATATTATTCTTTGTTATTGGTTTCTAAAATAATGAATTCTTCTCAAAAAATCCCTCAAACCCAATTTTATTAAAGGTTTCCTACAAAATAATTTTTTAATTATTATAAAATATGTTTTCATTCAATTTATGAATCTGATTACATGAATGCACAATATCAGACACTAAATAAAATTCATCTTTGGCCCAAGATATACAAAATAAAATCTAATACAAAAAAAATTTGGATACACAAATGATTACTGGCTAACATTAGCCGAAGAACATTAATTTGGGGACCAAAACACTTAATCTTTTGATTTTATAAGAAAATAAAATTTCATGGTTAGGAAGCATGAAAAAGAAGAAAGCAACACAAATCTTATTTCTAATAAAAAAGGAATATATTCTTATAAAAATATTGAATTAAATCATCTTGATATTTTCATACCTACTAAAATTAAAACAATAATTAATAATTCTTATTAATTTTTTATTAATGATGAAATTACTGTATTTATTTCGGATTACTTTTTATCTCGTAAAATATAATGATGAAAATAATTCATCATGTTTCATAAATAACAAGAAAATGAAAATATTTTAAAATTATTTCAATTGAAATTGACCATGTAAAATAATTCAATAATATATAATTTGGTGATTTTCTCTCTTATCAATTTTATTGTAATTATTTCTTAACTCCTAGAAACCCTAAAAAAAATGTTGTATTTGTGTGGAGAAATCAAAATATCTGATAAATCCGTTGAAATATTTTAAATAAATTTAATTTACTGATTTTTTGGATGATACCATGAATACAATATTATTTATTATCAATCACATTCTCATAAGGCGTTTTATAAAAAATTCCCAATAAAATTTGAGAAAAATAAAAAACCTATTCTGGTTTTTTTAATGTTTTTGGTTGAAAATGTTTTATTTATAACATTAACTACAATTTTTTAAAATTTGAAAAAAATTAAGGCATGTTTTTTGGGTACTACAACGCAATTAAAGCATCCTAAATCCATAAAAATGGACTAAAATTTTGGGAGAATAAATCCATGATCTTTTGAAAATTTTTCTATATAACCTTCAAATAATTTTTATGAAAATGATATTTTTAATGAAACTTTTAAATCTAAATAAGTTGAAATTGAACAAAAAAATAACCTTCAAATTTGTTGCATAAACCATTTAAAAAATCTACTGATCATCTGATTAAAAATTTCATTAGATATTTTAAAGAGTGAAATCAAACAAGAAGATAGAAACTAAATGGGAATCAAAATACTGTATTATTATCTCACATAGCCCGAAAATATTAATAATTCCCTTGATGATGAAAATTGGGTTCTTGATATGAAAGAGTGACTTTGTTAGAACCTTTTCACTCATAATTAATTTAGGTTTTATTAGAATCTTTTTGGTATTCACCTCACACATAATGTTCAAACTCATTTAAATTGATTTTAAAACAATATTTTTAATTATTTTGTTGATAATATTTTTATATAACAATAACTAGGTTTTTGAAAATATTGTTTCTTCAAATAATGTTTTCAAATTTACAAAATATCTTTATGTTTTAAAACCGAATCCTTTGGCTTTATATTATCATTTATCAAATTTATTTTTATCATATGTTTTCAAAATTGAAAAATATGATTTAACTCGAATTCTAATATATAAAACAAATGGATTGTTCCTTATTCAAAATTATATTGATTATTTTGTTTTGGGATCAACCAAATATTTTTTTTACGTATTATAAAAATAATTTTAAAAAAGATTTCCTGAAAATCTAATTTTTTTTCTCTATTTTCAAAATTCTCTATGAAATACTATTATTTTTATAAACCATGGAAAATACACTAAGGAACTCTTAAAATGATTTGATATGGATCACAGTAAAGAAATTAATATACCCATGTGTAAAAATTGTAAGCTAATAGTGGATAATGTTCATTAGTTAGTTGATAGTAAGATTTATAGAACTATAAATATAATTCTACTTTATATTTCAATGACTAAGACAGATATCATGTTGATTACTTTATATTTTTCTCATTTTCAATCAATTCAAAAGGAATCTCATCTCAAATATATTAAAATTATTTTCTTTTATTTAAAAGTAACTAAAAATATAGGTTTATTTTATCCGAAAGGGACTTATTTTGAAGTAACTTGATTTTTTTGATGCTAATTTTTTAGTATAACAACTATATATGAATATTCTGAGTGAAACATTAATCCTACTTGGTAAATATCACATCTCATGGAGCTGAAAAAAGAAATAATTTGTTTTGATTTCTACATTTGAAGAAAAATACATAGTAGCTGGGAGTTTTTTCTCATAAATTATATTGATGAAACATACTATCTTAGTCTTTGAACATATATATAACCATATCCGAATTAGGTGTGATAATAAAAATGAAATTATTATATCTAATAAATATATTCAACACTCTATAACAAAGAAAATTTCCCTTAAGAAACCTTTTTTAAGATATCACTTGTAAAAAGAAGATATATTATTGTATTTTATTAGGATAAAATTTATATTTGGTTGATATTTTCACTAAAACCAATTGATTTTCTAATTTTGTTAATGATGAATTAGGAATGGTCAGCTAGTGATAATTTACATTGAAACTTGGGTGAATGGATAATTCTAGTAAAAAAAATTTAATCATGACCTAATTTTTTATTTCCATGCCTATGATCCTTTTATATAAATTGGGTTTTAATTTGAGGGGAAGCCTTATTTATTTTATTTGGAAGTTTAACATAAATATAATTCGTTCCAAATTACTTTATATATTCAAACATATTTAATTTTATTTGTAAAATTTAATGTTATATTTTCAATAATAAGTTATTTTTATAATATTAATTCTATTTTTAATAAGTAAATTTATTTTTATAGCATATATTTGTAATTTTATATATTATAATCTATTTAAAAAAAATATATTTTATCTCTCCTAAAGTATGATTATGATAAGTAAAAATAATATTTATTTGTATATCTTATAAAAACAATAAGTTTTATTTTAAAAAATGAAAATTGAATGATGATTTTGAAGTATATTTTAACTTTTAAAGGAAGTCCTTAAATAATTTTCAAATGAATCATTCAATAGAGGTAAAACCATTTTTTAGGAAATGGGAATTTTGGAAAATGTATATAATAATTTTATCTTCCTTTTTTCTATTTATTTTTCCTATTTTAATTCCTATCTCTATATGAATTGCACACATTATGGGGGATTTTAGAAGATAAGAAGTCTGTTTAAAAGTTTTGGAAAACTTGTTTATTTTAATTCAATTTTTAAAATTTTTCTAATTCCATATTGAACTATATTTGATTTTCCTTCTCTCTTTTTCCCTATTTTAACTATATATTTTCAATATTTATTTTGGATTTTTAAAATCACTTCTAAAATATCTCTTTAGGTTTACATAAAATTTTCCCTTTTATGTTTCTTATTCCACCTAGTGTATTTATATTTTAAAATAAAAACGTGGAAGAAGTTTTCTTAAAATTTGAGAAAAATTGAGTATTTCACAATGAACAAGGGTGTTTTTAATTCTAAAGTGGATATGTATTAATATTTTTTATCTATTATTTTATAATTATTTTATATAGGGTGAGTTATTAGTTTTTTTGTTAAATTTTTTAATCATGATATATGGAATGATTTTAATTTATCTCTTAATAATGTTGATTATATTGGTCTCTAAAATATTGAATTTCATTGGTATATCTTTCACACAAAATTTACTCTTGATATAACTTTTTATATGTTATGTTTTTGATCATCAAAATTGGGAGAATATAGTTCTTATATATCTCTCTCTTAGTGTGTTAAAGATCATATGTGCTCTTATTTTTATATAGAAATTTCTGTTTTAAGAGATGATAGATACATTAATAATGTCTTATGGGAAAATATTAATGAATATTCTGAAGGAATCGCTTTTAATTTTGTTGTTGTTTCTAAAGAATTTGATGTTTCATTGATGATATTATTGAAGTATAATTGGATGATTTGACCAATTGAATGATTTTTCAATTTTTAATCGATGTGCTAAATATAGTAGGGGAGTCCCATTGTGAGTTTGGATAATAGTAGTATTCGCCAATGATCGAGTTCCATATTGATAAAAAATAAGGTATCCGAAAGCTCCACTAGAAAGTTGGTGGAAGTTCATTGGCTCACCAATGCTCTATCTAAAAACCCATAAATCTAGAGGGATTACATTATCTAATTGATGGCGGATCACTAACTTGATGATTGAGGAATTCAAATATAAGTGTGTTCCAGGTGGTCCACCAGCTACATGGGGGAAGATAATATGTATTTGTTGGAAAAAATAAAAGAGGTATGAGGCTACATTTAATATTTTTGAAAGTGTATTTATTCTAATATTCTTGGGATTTAATTAATATAAGGCCCGAACTTAATCATTACTTAATCTTTAGTTATTTCAAGAATACATGTTGAGTATCTTTTCTGGTTTTGAGTTTTAGAGAATTAGATCACAAATCATACATTACACTCCACATTTAAACAATGTGGTCACATAAAAGATAGTACTCATTTTTCCCATCATCAGAAACATATTTAAAATAAAACATATATTCTTTCTTGACACTTCCTTGACACTATCATCACATCATGTACCTTTCTCTTGACTTGTGAAAAACATTTCAAAAACATGGGATGAGCATAAAAATCTCAGCAAGGGATATAAAAGTATGAAATGAAAACATTAGTCCATGTATGAAATCATACTTTACTTGTAAAACATAATCATTTTAACATACCACATAACATCATTAATATATCATAGAAATCATAATACATAAAGGTAACTTGAGGCATTCATAACATTCTTACATAGGGAGTAACCCTCATGGGTACGTTTTGAATACCCATCATAGTATATTCCCAAAATCTCTTTAGAGAAACCTTAACATTTAACCCCTTCGCATTACCCAATGCATTGGAGAGAAATATCGGGCTCACCCATCTTCATAAACAATGCCCAAGAACCATAACATAATCATATCACATAAAACATGCATAAAGGAAACTTAAAATTTCCACATTTCAATCACAAGATATCAATACAACACATTTATATAATAATAAAAAAATATCAAAACCATTTTCAATACCAAAATAAAAGAGAATTAAAACATGGTATTTATTTTTCATTTAAAAAAAGGTTATGGCTTGTATAGGAAGCCGACACTCAAATAATGGTCACAGCGGCACATAAGTCGTTGTCGCCGCATATGTATGACAAAAAACATTCTCTTTTGTTGTTTAGTAAACACTTCATATAAAAATTATTCCTTTTGAATAAACATAAAAGTAAAAGGGGCGTATACACCGTATAAAAGAAACTTGTGTATAAAACAATATATGCCACAATGAAAGGAGATTGAGACGAAGTCCCTTACCTCAGGTCCGACTTGACTTGATCATTCTTTAACCTCCTGAATAATAAACATGAGTTAATTTCTACTTTATTAAGATCCTTTTTCAAGTTAATTATACTTTTTTTATATCACTTATTACCATGTTATGAACTCTATACAATTATTTAAGTTAATAATGGTCATTTTTTCGATCAATGGTACTTGAGTCAAAAATAATCTCTTTATAATTACAAGTTTTTCATGTATCCATTACATCCAGAGTTATATTGATGAGGTAGATATCATATATATCTTATATATCCAGTATATACATTAATTTATAATATTAAATAACATTTAGAGGTAAGAAATGAAATGCACCATTCATGGAGACGGTAAGCCGTATGTACACATGAACGTTACATTCATTTCTATTTCGTATTTTCTGGAATGGAATCACAATGATATTAAGGTATATTATAAATCCAGTATAATATCATATATAATATCATTAACTCCATCATTTATGTGTCCCACATATAGCATTAACGGATCAAATCACTTTGAGGGGACAGTAGTCCTCACTTCCTAAAGTGAAGATATTGCATTTACCCATAATGGAAACCATAAAGGTATGCCATAGATGAAAAATATATAAGCTTAAGGAAAACATAAACATATTATATATCATATATAAATATAGTGACATCTTAATGGACACCTTTGAAGGTTTTAGAAGAATAATGAGCAATCATCGTTTTGTGAGGCAGAAATTCGCCATCCACAGAAACAGTATGATCTTTAACCATTATATGTAGGTGTGTGTAAGTGTAGCTAGAATACTTCATATAAAAAAATCCTAATATATTGAAGATACTGGTGTTGTTACAAAAGAAATGAATAAAAATATTTTAGGGGGTTGGAGAAGAAAAATAAAACAAAAGAACGTTAGAGAAGAGTTTACCTTTAAATTAGATAACTCCTCTTGGTTTGAACCAAAAGGGTTTCTTAAAGAGTATTATGCCTATGGTAAGGCTTCTAGGATGAATAGAGGGATGTGTAGAGATAAAATGAGCAGATTGTGGCCGAGCCAAAGTCTTGTGAAGTGTGGGTATGGAGGTAGACGTGGGAACCTTTTATAAGAGGATAAGAGGGGAACTCTTGGAAAGTTATAAAATGTTACTTTATATTAAAATGTGTTTAAGATTTTAAAGGAACCAAATTGATATATTTTGATGATAAGGTGATAAGGGTTAGAAATATACTCATCCAATATGTATTTTACAAGTGTAAGTCTTACATTTTACATTATCTTTTCAATTTATTCAAATCGTTCATTAATGAGGTAATCACTGCATCGTCATGATGTCATAAATAATTTAATTTATTCAATGTTTAAAAATTAAAAAAAAAATACTATGATGTATTAAATCTTTTTAGATTTCCAATGACTATTTATAGTCCAAGAGAACATTTATATAGACAAAATTAAAAAAAAATACTCATGTGATACATTCTTTAGTGATATTCTCCAATCATTAAAAATAAAAAGATAAAGTGTCACTTTCACCCAAAAGGGATTCCATGGGGTCCCTAAGGTTAGAACATTGCATCCCATGGTTGGACATGACACAAAAAGTAGCATTATTACACATTTTAGTGTCATTTTTTATTATTATGATATTATTTTATTATCCTTAACTACCCGATTACTAATTAATCATGATAAATAAAGATAATTACCATCATAACTATTCATAATGTCCAAAAAAAGAGTCTTAATTACATAATTTGGACCTTATGATTACAAATATGGAATACATGTTACCAAATTCCAAAGATATAAATTTCAATAAGGAATTTGAAAATAATTTCTGTTGTCAAAACAAATAGCGGGTTTTTTGAAACAATATCTATGAAAAGGTTGGCACTTGTTTATGCCCAATTCCAAAGTGAAATTAATTCTAATGAACACCATTGGATTAAATGGTAAAAATATATACGAATTAAACTTTAAAACCAATTAAAAATATAATCTAACCAAATAATTAAATTAGATGAAAGAGTAGTTTTGATGTAAAATGCAGTATTTTTCACTATTCATTAAAAAATGAACATAGTCATAAAAATACCAAAAATTTATCCAAAGTAAGTTTAAATGTCCCAATAAAAAGAGTATGTTTATTTTGAAAAATAGAGCTTATAAAATTGTCAAAATATAGATTTAAAAATGGTTCGCCATTAAAAGGTGGTAAACCAATCTTTTAAAAATATTAGAGAATCCTATGCTTAAGATTGAATTTATTCTAATTTTAAGCCTATAAAACACTATCTAATTCATAAATAGACATAGATAAGAATATATATTATTCGTTACTTACTTGGGATTTTACATCCTTCCCCCCTTTAGAAAATTGTGTCCCCGTAATTTATTTACTTATCGAATAAGTGGGGGTATTTATCCCTCATTGCATTTTCAAATTCCCATGTTGCCTCTTCAATCATGTGGTTTTTCCCCAAAACCTTTACTTGATGAATCACCTTATTCCGCAACACTTTCTCCCTATGGTCAAGAATCTGGACTAGTTGTTCCTCGTAAGTTAGATTCCCTTCCATCTGAACTACCTCTGGACTCTAAACATGAGATGGATCCGGTATGTACTTCTTTAACATTGAAATATGAAAAACATTGTGTACCTGAGATAAAATCGGAGGTAAATCCACTTGGTATGCAACTAATCCAACTCTCCCTAGAATTTCATATGGTCCAATGAACCTTGGACTCATCTTTCCTTTCTTACCAAATAGGATCACACTTTTCCATGGTGATACTTTGAGAAAAACATGATCACCTACCTCAAAAGAGAGATCCTTCCTCCCATTGTCTACATAACTCTTCTGCCTACTCTGATATGTTCTCATGTGTCTCTGTATCAGCTGAACTTTTTCTGCCAACTCTTCTACCAATTCCTGTCCCATCAACTTCCATTCACCCACTTCATCCGAGAAAGCTGGAGTTCGACACCACTTCCCATATAATGCCTCAAATGGTGCCATCTGTACACTGGAATGAAAACTGTTATTATAAGAAAACTCAACCAAAGAAAGATGTTGGTCCCAACATCCCTGATAATCCATCGAACAAGCACGTAGAATCTCCTACAAAGTTTGAATCATTCATTATGACTACCCATCTGATTGCGGATGAAAATCTATACAAAAATTTAATTCAGTACCCAATGACTTTTGAAGGCCTTTGCAAAAGTTAGTTGTGAACCTGGGATCATGGTCAGATACAATGGCCTGAGGAACTCCATATAACCTGACTGTATCTTTAAGATACAAACGGGAAAGTGGATCTAGGAAAACATTATCTCGTATAACAAGGAAATGAGCAGATTTGGTCAAGCAATCAGCAATAACCCATATTGAATTATTACCTCGAGGTGTCTTCGGCAATCCCAAAACGAAGTCCATGGATATATTCTCCCATTTCCACTCTGGCACTAGTAATGGCTGAAGCATCCCTTTCAGTAACTGTCGCTCTACTTTAACATGTTGACAAGTCAAACACTTTACAGTAAAATTAGAAATATCTCTTTTTATTCCATCCTGCCAGTAATACTCCTAAAGATCTCTATACATCTTAGTACCGCCTGGATGAACTGAAAACAGAGAACTATGAGCTTTACATAACAACTCTCTCTTCAACTGTGAATCAAAAGGCACACACAATATCTTCCCAAATCTCAAAACACAATCATTATCAATGTTGAATTCAGGAAACATAATCTTCTGAACCAGCTCTACCTTTTTCTACAACTCACTATCTTGCTTCTGTGCTTGCTTAATTTTGTCTGATATAGAATATTTCACTGATTCTTGAAACAAAACAGAAGGACATCCTGCACCAACAACTTCTCTGCCAAAGGTCATCAAATCCTTAACCGAAGGATTACTTTCCAAACACAAAATTGTTAATGAAGAATTATTTTTTCGAATCAAAGAATCAGCCACTTTATTTGCTTTTCCCAGATGGTAATTAATTGTACAATCATAATCCTTGATTAATCCTAGCCATCTCCACTGTCTCATGTTCAATTCATTCTGAGTGAATATATAATTTAAACTATTGTGATCAGTATATATTTTAAACTTTACACCATACAAATGATTCCTCCAAATTTTTAAAGTGAAAACAACAACAGATAATTCCATATCATGTGTAGGGTAATTTACCTCATTAGTTTCCAACGGACATGATGCATAAGAAATTACATGATCATTTTTCATTAAGACGCAACCAAGTAATTTCAATGAAGCATCAGTGTAGATAACAAACTCCCCATTCCTGGAAGGTAGTTCCAAAAATTGAAGCATTCACCAATCTTCTTTTCAGTTCTTGAAAACTATCATCAAATTATTTTGTCCAGATAAAATTAACACCATTCCGAGTTAGCTTAGTTATTGGACTAGATAACCGAGAAAAATTTATAACAAACCATGGGTAATAGCCTGCCAAACCAAGGAAGCTACAAATCTCATGTATATTTGTGGGTCTTGGCCATTCTTCAACAACCTTTGTGTTTGTAGGATCATTAGTTATTACATATTTAGAAAGAATATGACCAGGGAAAGAAATTTGTTGCAACAAAAAATCACACTTTCAAAATTTCCAATACAATTTATTTTTTTTAAGCTTTGCATGATAACCCTTAAATAACTATTATGTTCCTCATTACTTTTATAAAAAACCAAAATATCATCAATGAATACAACCACAAACTTATCCAAGAACTCATGGAAAATTCTATTCATAAGGTCCATGAATACAGTAGGTGTGTTGGTTATCCCAAAAGGCATAACTACAAATTCATAATGGCCATATCTTGTATGAAAAGTGGTCTTCAGAATATCTGTTTCTTTACCTTCAACTGATGGTACCTAGATCTCAGGTCAATATTTGAAAAATACTGAGCTCCCCGGAGCTGATCAAACAAATCATCGATATGAGGCAAAGGATATTTGTTCTCAACAGAGATGTTATTCAAGGCTCTATAATGAATTAAAAGTCTCATTGAACCATCTTTCTTTTTAATAAATAAAACATGAGCACCCCATGGTGATGTTCTAGGTCGAATGAAACCATAATCTAATAAATCTTTCAATTTCTCCTTCAAATCAAAAAGTTTAATTTGAGCCATTCGATAAGGGGGTTTTGAAATTGGCATAGCATCAGAAACTAAGTCAACAGTAAATTCAACTTCCTAATCTGGTATTATTCCAGGCAACTCATCAGGAAAGACATTAGGATACTCATTTACCACTAGAAAATCATTAATCTGAAGAGTTCCATTGTTTTCAAAAATATGTGAAAGTTAGTATTCATTTCCATCTTTTACAAGTTTCTTAGTATCTTGATATGATATCAATAGTAAGGGTTAATTCTTGTACACAAACTGAAAGCCTTTCTGAAAAGAAAATTCTTTAGATCTACAATCAATCTTAGCATGATAAAAAGAGAGCCAATCCATACCTAGGATAACATCAAACTCTACTAGAGGAAAACCAATATGGTTTGCAAGTAGGTTCATTCCACGGATACGGATAGGAAAATTCTTATAAATTCTTTTTTCCTCAACATTTCCCCCAGGTGATTTTACAAAAAGTTATGGAGTCATTTCTTGAGATGGTATTCCCATTTTACTAGAAAATTTTTCATAGATGAAAGAATGTGTAGACCCTAATTCAAACAACACACTGGCATAATCTATAAAAACAAAAAAAGTACCTGATACCACTTCATTATGTGGACTAACCTCTTCTTAAGTAGTTGCAAAGGATTTCACCACCACTTTCTGCTTGTAGTCTAACTGCTTCCCATCACTCGAGCTCTTTTTCGTACACTCTTTTGCATAGTGACCCTTCTCATTGCACTTAAAACATTTCACTAGATGTAAATAAAAATTGGTCTTACCATCACCCTGATCCTTTTCAGTGAAATCATGAGCCTTATGTCCCATCTTACCACATCATTAGAACTTTCCAGAATTCAGAAGACATTCACCAACATGCCTTTTACCATATTTATCACAAACTGGAAACTTAGTTTTCTTACCATCAGACCTTTTTGAAGAATTCATCCCTTTCTATAGCCACCTCGGTCTGTTTTTCTGTTGGTTGTTATAGGACAGTTGATCAATGGAAAACTCTATTTCAACCTTCTCAGTAAATCGAAAAAGCTTTCCATAAATTTTAAACTCATGATAAGATAATGCCCTTCGATATTTTTGATTTAATCCTGAGTAAAAACAATTGATTTTACTATCAAGGTCTTGAATAAAATATGTAGCATACCTTGCCAATCGAGTGAACCCATCTTCAAAAGCATCCATTGAGTCATCATCTTTACTCAATTCCAAGAATTGTTTTTCCATCCTATGTCGAACAGACTTAGATAATACTTACCAAGAAACATACCTTTGAATTCATCCTAGTCGAGAGCATCAATCTCATCAGCATCCCTAATATTTTTAACCATCGACCACCACTGATCTGCTTCACCCTCCAAACGGTAAATAGCAACACTAACCTTTTGATTTTCTTACATCGAAAATATTCTCTATTGCATTAATCCACCCTTGAGATAGCACAAGTTCAGATGATCCTCCATATTATGGGGGATGTTGCCTCATGAAATGTTCCACCACTGACATGTTCCTCTACGGTTGATAAGGGTGATCTTGTGCATGGATACCACCACCATTTATCGCTTGAGTCAACTACTCCATTACTGCAACAAACTATTCAGTTCCAATTCCGACCATCTTAGGATGCTGATTCGGATGGTCATTTCCTTCTGTATTCCTTCATAGAACTGCTTCCCTATTTCCTCTGCAGAAAACCAATCTGAAGAAACATTTCTTAGATGAAGCAACATGGTAATATTCAAATGCTATATCATTTCAATTTGACCATAAAAAAAATATTTTTGGATAATAATTTAATAGAATTCTAACTCATAAAGTTATCTAAACCGACCTTTGATACCAACTATAAGGCCCCGACCTTAAACATTACATAATCTTGAGTTATTTCAAGAATACACGTTGATGATCTTTTCAAGTTTAGAGTTTTAGAGAATTAGATCATAAATCATGGATTACACTCCACATTTAAACAAAGTGGTTACATAAAAGATTGTACTCATTTTTCCCATCATCAAAAACATATTTAAAATAAAACATTGATTCTTTCTTGACACTTCTTTAACACTATCTTCACATCATGTACCATTCCCTTGACCAGTGAAAGACATTTCAAAGATATGGGATGAGCATAAAAAGCCCAGCAAGGGATATAAAAGTACGAAATGAAATCATTAGTCCATGTATGAAATCATACTTTACTCGTAAAACATAAGCATTTTAACATACCTCATCAAATCATGAATAAATCATAGAAATCATATTACATAAAGGTAACTTGAGGGATTCATATCATTCTTACGTAGGGAGTAACCCTCATGGTTACGTTTGGAATACCCATCACAGTATATTCCCTAAATATCTTCAGAGAAACCTTAACGTTTAACCCCTTCATGTTACCCAATGCATTATAGATCTATATTGTGCTCACCCGCCCTTAGTTTATCACGAAATCACCCGTCTTCATAAACAATTCCAAATAACCATAACATAATCATATCACATAAAACATGCATAAGGGAAACATCACATTTCCACATTTCAATCACAAGATATCAATACAACACATTGATATAATAAAAATCAAAACCATTTTCAATATGAAAATAAAAGAGAAGTAAAACATGGTATTTATTTTTCATTTAAAAAAAGGTTACAGCTTGTAGAGGATGCTGAAACTCAAATATTGGTCATGGCGGCGGAGAAGTCGTTGTTTCCACTTACATACGACAAAAAAAACATTCTCTTTTGTCATTTATTAAACACTTGGTATAAAAAAGATTCCTTTTGAATAAATGAAAAAGTCAAAGGGGTTTATTCACCATATAAAAGAAAGTTGTGTATAAAACAAAATATTCCTCAATGAAAGGAGATTGAGATGAAGTCCCTTACCTCAGGTCCGACTTGACTCGATCGTTATTTAAATTCCTAAATAATAAACTTGAGTTAATTTATACTTTCTTAAGAAGAATTTTCATGTTAATTATTCACTTTTATATCACTTATTACCATGTTATGAACACTATGTAATTATTTATGTTAATAATGGTCGTTTTTTTCGATCATTGGTACTTGAGTAAAAAATAAACTGATTATAATTACATGTTGTTCATGTATACATTATATCCAGAGATATATTCATGATGTAGATATCATATATATCATATATATTCAGTATAAACATTTATTTATAATATTAAATAACATTTAGAGGTAAGAAATGAAATGAACCGTTCATGGAGACGGTAAGCCGTACGTACGCATGAACACTACTTTCATTTCTATTTCAAATTTTATGGAATTGAATCATAATGATATAAAGGTATATTATAATTCCAGTATAATATCATATATAATATCATTAACTCTATCCTTTATACATCCCGCATATGGCATTAACCAATCAAATAACTTTGAGGGGGCGGTAGTCCACACTTCCTAAAATGAAGATATCACATTAACCCATAATGGAAACCATAAAGGTATTCCATAAATGAAAAATAAAGAAGCATAAGGAAAAGAAAAACATATTATATATCATATATAAATATAGTGACATATTAATGGCCACCTATGAAGGTGTTAGATGATTATTGAGCAATCATCGTTTCGTGAGGCAGAAATTCGCCATCAACGGAAACAATATGCTCTTTAACCATTAGATGTAGGTGTGTGTAAGTGTAGATTGAATCATTATTATAACAAAATACTAGTATATTGAAGATACTTGTGTTTTTACAAAATAAATGAATAAAAAGAGTTTAGGGGGTTGGAGAAGAAAAATAAAACAAAAGAACATTAGAGGAGACTTCACCTTTAAATCAGGTAACTCCTCTTGGTTTGAACCAAAAGCGTTTCTTAAAGAACTTTATGCCTAAGGTATGGTCTCTAGGATGAAGAGAGGGATGTGGAGAGATAAAATGAGAATATCTTGGCCGATCCAAAGCTTGGGAAGTGTGGGAAAGGAGGTAGAGGTGGGGGCCTTTTATAAGAAGAGAGGAGGGGCACTCTTGGAATGTTATAAAATGTAACATTATATTAAAATGATTTTCGGACATTAAAGGTCCCACATTGACATATTTCTAGGATAAGGTGATAAGGGTTCTAAATATACTCATCCAATAGGTCTTTTACAAGTGTAAGTATTTGATTTTACATTATCGTCTCATTTTATTTAAATCGTTCATTAATGAGGTAATCACTGCATCATCATGATG
The DNA here is from genome assembly GCA_963277665.1 of Viscum album. Classification (NCBI taxonomy): domain Eukaryota; kingdom Viridiplantae; phylum Streptophyta; class Magnoliopsida; order Santalales; family Viscaceae; genus Viscum; species Viscum album. The sequence goes on along the minus strand of OY728159.1, from coordinate 117,345,846 downwards.
TCATAAATAATTTAATTTATTTAATGTATAAAAATTATAATAAAACTACTATGATGTAGGAAATATTTTTAGATTTCCAATGACTATTTATATTCCTAGAGATAATTTATTTGGACAAAATTAAAAATGTTATACTCAGGTGATACATTCTTTATTGATATTCTCCTTTCTTTAAAAATAAAAAGATAAAGTCTCACTTTCACCCAAAAGTGATTCCATGGGGTCCCTAAGTGTGAAAAAAGGCATCCCATGGCCTCCCATGAAACATAAAGTAGAATTAGTACACATGTTGGGGTCATTTTTTATTATTGTGATATTATTTTATTATCCTTAACTACCATATTACTAATTAATCAAGATAATTAATGATAATTACCGTCGTTACTATTCATAATGTCAGAAAAACAAAAGAGTCTTAATTAAATAATTTGGACCTTATGATTCCAAATAGGGATTCCATTTTACCAAATTAAAAACATCGAAATTTCAATAATGAATTTAAAAATAATTCCCCTTGTCAAAACAAATAGCGGGTTTTTTTGAAACAATATCCATGAAAAGTATGGCACTTGTTTATGCCCAATTCCAAAGTGAAATTAATTATAATGAAGACCATTGGATTAAATGGTAAAAATATATTCTTATTAAACCTTAAAACAAATTAAAAAGATAATCTAACCATATAATTAAATTAGATGAAAAACCAGTTTTGATGTAAAATGCAGTATTTTCATTATTCATTAAAAAATGAACATGCTCAGAAAAATAAAAAAAATGTATCCAAAGTAAATTTAAATGTCCCAATCATAAATAATAAGTTTATTTTGACAAATATAGCTTATAAAAGTGTCAAAATATAGATTTAAAAATGGTTCTTCATCAAAAGGTGGTAAAACAATCTTTTAAAAATATTAGAGAATTCTATGCTTAATATTGGATTTATTCTCATTTTAAGCCTCTAAAACACTATATAATTCATAAATACACATATATAATAATATATATTATTCATTACTTACTTGGGATGTTACAATGAACCCATGATTAATTTAATTAGATTCGAATCCTTTTGAATCCTATAAATAGAGTCATATGTAGTCTCTTAAGATAAACATGGTTACAAATAATGCCTCAATAAACCTTTTTTCAAAAGAAAATATCAATAAAAATCCTCTCAAGTTCTATAAAAATAGGTACCTCAAGTTCTCTAACATTCTTCAGGGCTCTTTTTCAATATCATCTCCTAATATCCCATGTCCATTGTACACATACTTTTCAGGGACTAGGGAGTGAATTTTAAATAATTTTTCCAATGAAAACCTATCTATTTTCTTCAGTTTATTTAGTGGGTTCTCAGTACCCCAAAAACCCGGTATGGGTCCTTGGATACTAGTTAGTTACAAAAGGGTGGTAATAAACCCTAATTGCAAGGGGAAAGTTTTTGGATAACCACCAAGATGAAGGTTGTAATAACATAAACCTCACAACCTAATGTGAGGATATATAGGGTCTTACACTAAGTTGTTATCATTCTCCTTTATCAAGATGTGTTTTTATCTCATTTGTTTTAAACATTTCATTAATTAATGTTTGATATGTATAATTGTATGAACTTTATTCGACAAAAAATTATAGTTCTTACTCACTTAATTATCTTTATTAGTATTATAATAATAATTGAATTGATCAATCAATTTATTTAAAATTTTATCACTTTATAATTTCAAATTTTTTTAGATTTAAATTTACCATTTATTTATTTTATTTTTAAAAGGGAAATTCACACCATTTTTTCCATTCTCTTATACCAGTGTACTCTGGTATTATCTGGACAAAACCCTTAGTACCTCATAATAGATTCATCAAATCTTATTCATGTTAATTTATCCTTATATTAATAATAAGAGTGATAATGAAAAAATAGAAGAGAATATTATGGCATTATGAAATAATAACAAATAGTCCAAACAGTAAAACAATTAGAAAACAAATATAATCGACCAATGATTAAAAAATATATAAAATAATTATGTGACAACTCTAATTCTGATGGAATGATCTGGATGTATTAGTTGTGTCAATTTTAGGTAAAATTAATGTTACTAAGTGGGAATACATAAAATTAAGTATTTTTAATTTGGTTTATTATTCACTATATATTCAATTATGTGAATGAAATGACCAACGGAATATTTAGATAGAATATTTACATATAGACATCCAAAGTCTCATTTCAAATTAAATTTAAAATTATTTTATTTTTTATTGAGAAAAAATATTACCTCATTAAAGAAATTTATTTGATGTTGATTTTTATCATCCCAAAAAAATATTTTTAGATTACCTTCACTTTTATTGATGCTGAAAAATGGGCAGCTAGTTCAGGGAAAATATGAGTCAAAATGGTTTAAAAACCACACATAGGGGCTGGATTCATGAAGGTAATAACATTCATGAACAAAAAAAAAATCATGTGAAGGTCCTTTGGGCATGATGAATAAAACTAATTAGAATGACACAAACCTTAATGAAATTTATTTCAATTCATGAAGATTACTGCCCCATGAAAAACCTTCTTGAAACACACACCCTAGACCAAAACTTTATCAAAAAAGGCTTTATCGATGCCAAAATTCCAATAAAAACATACCATACACCTTCATTAATTGAAAAAACCCTTTGGAATTCCTCTATAATCACAACATTTTTTGAACCCCAACCATCTTGAGAAAAAGAAGAAATGGATTTCTACATGAATCCATCTTTTACTAATTTCCATATAGGCTATATTGAAGACAAATGACATGGTATAGATTAGTTTGGTGAATGTTTATGGACTTCGTAAAAGAGGAAATAGTTTTTTGAATCTTTGGGTTTTACATCATAATTATCCATTGTGATACTAACCCCATAGGAACTAAGAATTTACCCTAAGGTAGGTCTGCGTTGTTTTGTTAAGCCTCATCCTTTAGAATGTCCCTAATTTTTATGAAATACATACCTTTAGGAAAACCAATTCAAGGGTCAATATATATCACCTCCTTTCATTGTATATAACTTCAAAAAAAGTTTATTGCTCAACATACCTGGACCCACTCAAACACAGGTAACTCAAGACTTGATCTTCTACCCATTTAGTTTCATCGACCCTTGAATTTGGCCTCATTGTGTCAAGTATGGCCTTAAAAGTTACATCGCGTCATTATCCTAAGCATAGGAACCCATACCCCAATGATTATTTTTCTATAGCATAAGAACCCTATCATCAGGATCCCCATTTTCCACTTCACTATCGATATATTAACTTCATAATTTACCAAGATGTATCCATGTAGAAGACACGTCAGTCTAGAAGGTGGCATCATAAATGGAGACATCTGTCATTTCAATTTGAGGAGGCCTAGTTTTGGATCATTATTTCCTACCCAAAAATAGTCTCCCTAGGTGTAAGCTACAACAACATCTGATTTTCTTGATGTAAAATTGTATAGCCCCATGACATAGTCATATGATGTTAAACCATGTGATAAAATCCTTAGAACAAGATGTTAAACTATAGTCATACCCGTTGTGGTGTACATAGGACAACATGTGTATGAATAGCATGGTTTGAAAACTCTATATCCCTCATGGGAAGAAACACCAACACTGGGTGTTAAAACAAAACCTCAGGGTACCCATATACATAATCCATAATCCTTGATGGGATGAAAACCCAAATACCATTGTAAAACATATTCATAATACCCACACATTCCCTCATTATCACACCTTCCATTCCATGAGCAACCTTATCGTATTATGGTAAACTCCATGGACCGGTCCCGTTATATGAACTTAAACAAGGCATTGAACTATGTGGATTTTGATCCATGTCTCTTAAATCAGTATGTAGGAAACCTCCATGAGGATTAATCCTAGAATACAAACAATCCTAGTATATCTCCCTATTATTTATTTCTAATTCTCCAAAAAGCAACATTATATCAACTGGTCTTCCCCATAGAATATTAAAACATTAAAGTGTGATCATATTACTATATAGAAGCCCAAAAACCCCAAAAAAATTCCCTACAATATTTTAATTCTATAACCAACCTATACCTGAAATATGTTAAACCTATGAAAAACCTTTCCCCATAAGATATTAAACATCTGACCAATCTGTCCCCACAAGACGTTAAACCTATGAACAACCTATCCTCAGGAGGAGTAAAACTTATGGCCAACATATTCCCACAAGACATTAAAACTATTACTGACCTATACCTACAGGATCTTAAACTAATGACCAACCTATCCCACACAAGATATTAAACATATGAACAAACTATCCCTATAAGTCATTAAACCTGTGACCAACCTACCCCTACAAGATGGTAAATTGGTGACCAACGAGTCCCTACAAGATGTTAAACATGTGATCAGATTTTAGCCTCAAGACATTTAACATGTGACTTACCTATCCTCATAAGATAATAATCATATGATCAACCCCACTAAATACATAATAACCCCAACATCATGTAGTGTGCATGGGATACTGGAGGCATTCATCCTTGGATTCCTTTCATTCATAACATAATTTTCACTATAGTAGATTTGGTATGACCATGGTTCTCCTCCCGAGATGCCTCATAAATTAGATTACCACAAATTTGGATGAGGAAAAGTTTTAATGTTTTCCAACATGTCCAAGATTAAAAACCATAATCAGTTCAAAAAAAATGTAGTAGTCTTGTTGCAACAAAAATCAACACAATTAACATATGTGCGCCTCAACATGGAACATGGAATGAAATTTACATACATTTATTAATTATATAAAGGAGAATAAAACATTGTGACATGTTCCAAGGAGTAATGCATGGATGTGATATCATGAATCCCATCCTCTCATTTTAACCAAGGAGATTACATCATTAACAAAGGTGGTTGAGGCCACCTGTGATTGGAAATTGGGAATGTAGGGAAAGAATAAAATGCCACCTCCCCAATGCAAGACCTTAATAGAAAGAGTCGAAAAACAAAATACTGTACCCGATATGAATCTAGTGTACCAAAATTGGCATTAAATGATTAATATTGGGAATCACTACTTTTAATACATCATAACGAGGAATTCCCTCTCCTTCTTACGGAGGTGATGAGAAATGTTGGGCATGTTAGGAATCACCATCATCAAACTTATACTAAATATTATACTCATAAATTCCTAATGGACACATACTATAATAAATTCCAAATGATATACCACCACCAAAAGGAATGGTGGTAGAGTAACCTATTTTTCAACAATCACTTATGACTAGACTTCTTCAACAATGACCAACACTCCCATGTATCTTTGGAACCCATGCCCCATATCTCTCTCTGATCTCATTTAGTGGAGGATTATCAATGATCTCATTCATCGATAAGAAAATTAAAGGGGCATCTAATTAAAGGATATATACCTCTATTATTGTAAATTTTCGGTTATACACCATCACCACAACCCCCAAGGGCATTGTAGGAAGAAACCTTTTAACATTGTTATGGGAAAAAATTTTGGGAGTTTTTTCTAGAATCACTCTAACTAATCCCCTCCCCGTCAAGGAAGTATGATACACATTGGACAAACCTATAGTGACCCCAACCTAGGTGGATGCCCAGGTGGGCCCCCACCTCTCAATTCTATTGGTAGTGATGTGATACCCCACATGCTGATGAGTAGGTTGATCACACCCATACTTCAGAGTCCCAATATAGAATAAAATGCACAAGTACGGAGGGAATTTCATTAAACCATTCTTCCAAGAGGCCTATATGATATATCCTGTTGTCCCTACCAATATAGATGTACTTAATACCCTCACAAATAGTGTGTGGTGGAATGTTCTTAATAGGTTTGGATCACGAACCCAACCACCTATCTTGCAAGATGGGTCTACTTTCCCCACATTGGGAGGGGGAAGCACCCATCACATGGAAACCCATAGTAAATAATTTCACAATAGTAGACCTTCCTATAATACAACTAGTTGATAGGGAGATAATCCCCTTGATTAATATTTAACCTTCCCTGAAGATCTGTACCATGGAAGGGGAATACGACCACCAGAGAGGATGTGATGACAGTGATGACATGGACATTTGTGGAAGAAAATAATATGGCCTTCATGGGAACAATCGTTGGGATCCCACAAATGTCTAGAAATATAATTGAGGGAAACTACACATAAGAATTGATGTCTCGGAGTCTGATATGGCAAAAAAATCAATAGAAATCCCCCCTCTCATTCCAGAAAACTAGGGATAAGATCCTTCCGGTTGAGACTAATAATCTTTGAGACATAGATATCAAAGAACCCCAGGTACCCACATAAGTACATATTGGTGTAGGATGTCATGGATTACTTTTGGTAACTCTTTGTGCATCCATCCTTTCCCTCATCGACGTCTCTTCTCTCCACTTCATCCTTTGACATTAGGGAGACGATTGGGTTTGGTATAACACCATCACATGAAGGGGATTACTCTTCTTTGCAATAGGGTGACACCCAAGATGACCATCCAGAATAGATGGGGGCCACATACACCTAGTGTTATATGGAGATGGTCTCGAAGATATCCATTCATTTAAAAGGAATTAATTCATTCCAAGGAAAATTGGATTGTGTGATGTCGCCTCTATATGAGTGTCTTCAATATTATAGTTCCTTGTCGATGCCACCTCCAATTTTGCAAAAATCACCAATTGGGACATGGGTTTCTCAAGAATGGGATGACCCTCTGAATGACAGATTGGAGGCATAAATCTTGTTGGAGATTTTGGATAATGACAAGATACGAGTCATATATAGGATTTCCATCGGAAATTTTCTAGATTTCATTATTGAGGACCATGTGGCATGTCTCCACTAGAATATCATGGCTATATCCAACCGCCTCTAGAATCACTAGCTCACTTATCTTGAGTATGAGGATCACCTCAAGGACATTTATAATTAATTATAGATGTTTTAAATTGTGCAATTCTCAATGTGTCAATACGATAAACAATATAGATACTACCAAACCATATGGTGGACCTGTATTAAGATACATACCATGCTCTAAAAATTCATATATGAAGCATCTACCCATGTGAATATCAGAGGCTTGAGAAAATATGATCCCCTTGAATTCTACCCCCTTCATGAAACTAATGGCATAATTAAAATAACCACTATATCAATTTAATATCCTTGTAAACCATCACAACCAAGAATATCATGCAAATAAAACCTTTGGGTGATAATATGAATCGATTTGGATACATTGGTTAGAAAGATTATGCTCCCCAACGCGAAATAAAACACTAGGAAGACCTTTTGATGGGTTCCTGCACCCATCAATAGTGATGGCCATTGGCCCTCATAAATCCCCTTGAAGACCCATTTCCACTACCCCCATTGATTTATTTATATAGGTAAGGGAGTGGTTGGACATATTATTTCATCTAAAACTATTCTAGAGGTATAGAATGATTCCATAGTTACTACTTTTATTCAAGATATTGTGTGAAATAAGTGGCTTACCAATGAACTAATAACTGAAAAATTCCCACAGTGAGGCAATGATTTAGGGGACTATTTCCCCAATCTATCTGACCATCTATTACACCTCATATAGGAACCCAGATTCAAGGTGAAAATATTTGAAAATCTAATCACGGTATAATATATTTTCTATGATAAAATTCCCTTCTATGGCTCACCCATCCTACCTAGACATCATAATCTCCATCTTTTGTATAATGATCACTTCACCTCTTGATCCAACAACCAGATCAAAGAATTAGTGACTAAAAAATCTTACTAGGATGACATAATTTCCTATCTCATTACCCATTTAGAGGCCTTGGAGACCAAAAAGGTTGTGATATCGCTAAAATAGAATTCATATCTGGAAAATTTTAAGAATGTGTGGATTTTTGGGTGTCACCCCAAACATATATTGGTATAAGAAATTAATAGGGGGATAAATATAATAAAATGGAAAATTTTAAGAATGACTAGGTTATCTAGAAAAAAACATATTTGGATGTCAGTGTTTGTGTAAAACGTTATGGGAAGGAATTAGAGAAAGAAAAAAACATAACAAAAATCGTTATGTGAATACCCCCCACCTCCCACCATCTTTGAGGCAATCCATTCCCCTCAAAATTATAAATTATAATAGGTAATAAATACTGTAATGATTTTTTTGGGAAAGGTGAATTAGGTAGACAATGATACATTTCCTATACAATTATTCTATAGGGTGAAAATAATAGTGAATTATATCTATCAACACCCACTCATCTCCTTGTTTTGAGGGGTACCACATAAAATATCCAATGATATATTCTACGTAATAAAAAACTTCATATAGTGCATGTGATAGTGGGGATTCATGTATCTCATGATATTAGTGTTTTGTTACCTATTTAAATTGATGATGATGAAATTTATATGGTAGATCATGTAATTGGTACATTCATATAATGGCCATTAGATATTGCAGAAGAGCATGTTGACATGAAGTTATTCATTTTCAATTTTTTTTATGCAAGGAATTTAGAAATTAATGAAAAAAGGTGTAAATTGATGAATGTTATTATAGAAAAACAAAGTTAAGGGGTAAAATCTGTGGTCAAATTAAAATAATCTAAAGGATAAACCATAAAATTGAAAATATCTTCATAATATAAATTTACCACACCCATTAAACTTCTATATTTAATAAAATTAAAGGTTTCTATGAATTCAACTTTAGTAAGTAGTGATAAAACCATAATTGATTTCCATGAATTGATATATGGAGAGTGTAGAGACCCAAAAGTGACGTATATAGTCATTACATTAATTTTGTAGAATACTTAATACATAAAAAAATAGACACCAAAGGACCGTAATAATTTAGTGTCTTTGGAAACATGGAACATACTGTTCTAATCTTGGTGAAAGATCTTCAACATATCCCATAAAGATCTTCCCCTTTTTTTACCAAAAAACTTTCTTTATATCCTAGGGAAAAGAAAACATATAATGGGTGAGATCAAATTCTCATTAAGGGTAGGAATGGAGAAAATAAAAAAACCATATACATTTGAACTTCAAAACATGAACATAAAGTTTAAACATAAAAATTATGGAGTTGTGAAATAAATCTTGGAAGTACATAAGGCATAGATCATAAAGGAACATGAATCATGGTAAAATTGAATGGGAATAAAACATTTATTTACAGAAAACCATTAAGCACAAGATATGATTTCCATTGTATCCAAGGAATTGTTTCCAATGCCATCATAGTGGACAAAGTCCCTTTCTGAATCGAGTTCACTCCTCGTTCCAGTCCTGTATCACTGAACTCGATTAACTTGCCGTTAAAGACATGTCAATATCATGAGATATAAATCTTTACCCAATGAATTGGAGAGATATATAGGTCCCACCCATCTCATAATGAAATCATTCTTATGTGTGCCACAAAATAAACATAAATCTTACATCATAACCCAAAGAATAAAATGGGGTTCATAAACATCATCCCATCATAACATAATACATATATAAAAAATGGATATCATTTCATCATAAACAAAATAAAACAATTTAAATATTAGGGACATTATAATTGATACATGACCATATTAAATAATTCCATATTAGTTGGAAAATAGTCTTGATAAAACTCTTGAAATGAATTCTCGAGAAAAATATCATTTCTTCTTCAAAATCATTTTCTTTTCTCAAAATGCCATGAAATTTTAAATGAAATGGATTTTGATTAAAATAATCATGATATATTTTATAGGATTATTAATGAAAATAAGGAGTTATGAAACCATAAAAATCCATTCGTTCCATACAAGTTAAAAAACATTTTTCTTGTTCTGTTTTCAGAAAAGTCAAAAAGTACCTCGTATGGTAAACAAAAGAAAAATTCCTTCCATACGATGCGGTAAAAGTCAAAAAATGGTAAAAATGACATTAAACATACATGGAAGAAATGTAAAAAATTTTATAAAAACATTTTGAGAATATATGGATATTGATGATAAACATAACCCCAGTAAATACTTACGTATAAGCAATCTCAGATAAAAATGAGATTGAAAAATTATCCCTTACCTTAAGTCCGATATGCTTTGTACATATCAAAAACTCCTGTATAATGATTTAAATAATATCATTGATTTATTAAATAATCATAATCATTGTTATTATATCATATATGGTTCACTTATGACTTTATATTACCCATTCTTTTGTAAATTCCATGTTAATGCAGCGTTTTGGGTAAAATTGTTTTATTTATCGTACGTGTTTGGAATTGTTGTTCTTGATATTATTATTACTTATATCATGATTTAAATACTTCCAGAATGTAAATAATTATTTATATATCATATATATTCAGTATATATATATATATAATAGATATATAAAATAAATGAAATACACCGTTCATGGAGACTGTAGGCCGTACGTACGCATGAACGCTGTTTTCCATTCCATATTGACTTGAATGGAATTAAGTAGATGAAATATATATATAAAAATAAATAAAGTATCTTTATCATGGCATATATTTCATTATTATTCATTATATATAATTTATAATCATTCTTTATTGGTTAACAAGGAGAATGAATCTCATCGCGTCGTTGACACGATAATCCGTACGTACGCACGAGTGACGATATCATTACCATAATTATTGAATTGAATTAGAGTGGATGATATAATATCTCAGAATAAGTATGATCTTATAATAACTATATATAGTCATTACTTACACCATTATACCCATCCAAGTAAGTTGGTGGTGGAAAAACAGATTACACCACGGCGTGGAGACGATATTCCATACGTACGCACGCGCGTTGATTTCATTTTCCGTATGATGGTTAGAAGCTGAAATGGGGTTTTTTCATATTTATAATAAAATATCAGTATATAATTGATACTGGTGTTTTTAATTTATAATGAAAAAACTAATGAATAAGAAGTTGAAGAAGAAAGATACTTGAATGAATCAGTAGAAGAGATTACCTCTTTTTCGACGCACCTCTTTTAAGCTTCCTATTAAGGCACTAGAGTTGGTCTTTTGAGGAGGAAAGAACCTCTATAATGTTTCTATGGATGTTTAGAAGGGAAATATTCAGGGTTTTTCTGAGCATGAAATCTCAAAATTGTGTAAAGAGAAGAGGGAGGAGGTTCCCTTTTATAAGGGAGGAGAGGGGCACCTTAGAAAAAACATATAATATTACTTTATAATAAATTCAAATTCTATTTATAATAGCTCCAATATGATTTATTTATAAGATAAAGAGGTGATGGGTCGATATCCTCTCATCAAATAGGTTTTAGACAAGTTTAGGTTACTATTTTAACCTTATCATTTAGATTTAACTCTATGATAAATAATTTAACTTTTACCGTGTCTTCTAGTTTTCTTACACTATATGGTTAATAAATTTACTATAAAAAGCCAAAAAACCCCATGTGGTTCTTTATTAATATATATAACTTTATCTAAGTCATTTTTCCGAACCTTAGATTTTTTGGAATATAATAACAATTAATAATATAATATTTGTTTTAAAAACTATTTTCTGTCAATTTTGAAACTATTTGGTAATTGATTTTTGTGAAAATCATAACAGCATGATTAGTAAGAAAAAAATTAATTAAATCAATAATAACATGTCATATGAACCTAAAAAATTAGTTTAATTTATAAAAAGTTTCAAATTTCATTTATTTGAATATTTATAACATCAATTATGTTAATATTTCATTAATTAGGTAATTATTGTATCATCATTGTGTCATAAATAAATAAAATCATTTAATGTCTAAAAATTATAAATAAAATACCATTATTTCGGAACTATTTTTATATTTCTAATGAATATTTATAGTCTAATTTATCTTATGTATAACCGTATATTAAAAATGTTTTAGTTATTAAACATTGATTTTAACTCTTTTAACTCTTGTTTAAATAAAATAATAATAAGTGTCCTAATTTAATTTATGTGGACCTAAACGGTAGTATTTTATTCCTAAGGTTGTTTTTGGTTTAATTACACTTATCCAATAGAATTAGGATATGTGTTATGGTAATAATAATATCATTTTTACCCATAATTAACCTATTTACTTACAACTGTGGTAAATAAAATTAAAAAGTTATTATTAAACAAAAATTATTTTTATCTTATTAAACCTAGTTTTACTCCTTGATATTAACCGTGTCTCCCGGATTTTTGAAATTCCACTCACAGAAGCAGATAAATTATGTTTTATGTAAATTTTCAAATTCTCCTAGCAGGTGGGAAAAAGATGGCGATAAGTTCAATAAAATTTGTATATATATATAATTATTATAAAATGACTCCAATGAATTACACTGAACTTATATAAGTATTATGTATCAATTTTTACCTAAAATAAATATAAATAAAATAAATAATTATTTAAATAAAAATTCATTTTTTAAATAGTACCCAATGTTTTCACTATTCATCAAATATTAATAGTTTTTAGAAGGATAACAAAAATTCACTCTAGGATAATTTTGATATTCTGAATCCAAAAATGAAGTCCATTTTGATAGATAAAATTTATAAAATTTAAAAAATTGGGTATTAATATACATAACGACTAGTTTATATAATTTTTCAATAACATATTTTTGTTTAGTGAAACTCAGTATTGCTTAAAACACACGCTATCGTGGAAGGTCGTGATTGCCTATAAAGCAAGCCAAGTCAAGGTTGTGTGTAGTGCAAGATTGGTTTGTTGTTGTTTATAATAGAATCCAACCATATTTCATTTATACATTGAATATATATATATATATACACACACACTCAATGTTGCAAAGAATAACTTCTATAATATAAACTTGAAATTTTGTGTAACACAATCCAAGAATAGTGTTGTGTATACTTCAAGCTAATACTGTGTTGCATATAGTGAAAGATTATCTTGGTGTAGCATACAACACAAGTCATAAATTAAATTAAAAATAATAATTTTCATAAAATCTCAGGGTGTTACATTCTACCCCCCTTAAAATGAATTTTGCCCTTGAAATTTTTCGGGGTTATAAATCGTTTACTACTTGAAAGTTTCTTTCATAGAAACCTACATCGTAAAAAGGAATACTAAAACTTAATTTTAAATACTAATTTATGAAACATAACAGTTACGCAAGTTAACTCATCACTGGGTTTCCACAGAGAAGAACATAGGTGAAAATATGAATATGGAAGTGAAATATAACCATCAACTTCTGTTGAAGAGTGGTAGAGGACATGGCAATGAAAAATACAACAATCACAAATCCATAAATTTGTGATGATCTAAGGTACCATCTGATTCATCAGATATGGGGGAACTAGGATTTTTTTTGTTTTCAAGGTCATTTCCCAAATGTTAAAGAATTTTTGAATTAAAATAAATTCTTATTTGATTATGGTAAAATCATACTGTTTTTCATTCCATGAACAATTTCCACATCACCTCTTAAATAAATGACGTTGAATTTTTCTTTTGCAAAGTTTTAGAGAATCATGCGATAGAATGATAGGTCATTTCATCTGTCTCAAACATAAGGTCAGCAAAAACTATATACAAAATTCTATCAATGGTGAGATTAATCGTATATGGTTCCCAAAATGGACTTATAATTCATATATCATACCGCTTTAAAAAATAAAACTAGTTTATACTAACTAGGGACTTCTTGTAGGCCAGAGGTGGACAATAAAGTCTTGTCACACTTCGGTTGTGGGTTCGATTCTCGTGACCTTGTCCGATGGGACGGGTTGTCTCCCGTCCTGTAGGTTGTCCCTTTTTCTAAAACTATACTATTATAACATTCTAGAAATAATATCAAAAAGTTCTAGCATTGATACATACTATCTAATGTCTAACTTAATCTATTCTAATCATTAGGATTACCCAAACACACATTATAAGGACAAATATTGATAGATAGGTCATCTACAAGTCATGAAAATACCGTCATTTATCCCCATATATCATAAGATATGTCTTTTTGGTCACATTCCAAACATTCAAATGCCTTAATCATGTATTCTCTTGAAAAATGAATACCCATTAAACCTTAGTGAAAACATGAATTCAGTTTAAACATAACTCTATCCACATACCAAAATCCCAAAATTCTGTATACCGAAACCATGATATCACTTTGTCCTCAAACCAGTCATGAGCTCATTAATACTATCAAACATCTCTTTATCTCTTTATCCTTTCATTATTCACATATCATCTACGTTCCAAAAATATTTGAATAACCTTTCATGGTTACAGGTACCATTCATCATATACTTTCAAAAACTCAAGGAAAGACAATAGTGCAACAATCCTTAGATTTTTCATTATTCCATAGTACAATACATTATTCTTGATAAACATACAATCATTCCATTACCTTATTAAATCACTGAGTAAGTTTCATCATTTCTTTCATCTCATATATCATTTTTAGTCTCTTCATCATTATCCACATAAATAATTCCCATATGACCACGTCGATTCTCTTCAGGAGATTTTCCCTTAGGGAATTGGTTTGCATAATGCTCATACATTCCACATTTAAAACATTCAACCGTTATTGATGTCTTAGCAATACCATTATAATTGTCCATGGTGTTAATTGAACCTTTTCCTTTACAATTATTGGATTTGTGTCTTTCTTTTCCACCGCCAAACCATCTTCCAGTTCATTTGAAACATTATCCCTGATGCCTCTCCCCACATGATTTACATGAGGGAAATTGAACATTATTTCCTCTATAATCAACATGAAACTCCATCTTTCTCTTATTAGATTAGTCATAAAACTTACCAAAGTTGAGATTATTTATCATATTATGTGATTGATGATTAGGTATAATAACAATATGTTGAATTCCAGATCCAATTTAATTTCGTTTCTTAGGAAGAATATCATTCCATTGTCCATCATGTCCTCCATTATTGTGAATCTTCCTGTTTCCAGCCATTTTCTAAAACCCAAAAAGAATACTGTGAGAGTCAAAAATAATAATCAAGGGGATTAACTTCAATATCTAACCACTTAGGTTTAATTATAATATCGTTACCGTAATTTTAGGACTATAACATATACTTATACTTAACCTTAAGGACATCCCTAGACATACATTAGAAATATCTCTAGGGATCTCACTAAAGTTATCGCATCCTTGTTTCCAAAAGTTGACCAATCCTTTCCTCTGATACCAAGTGTAGAGACCCAAACATGACGTACATATAAATTACATTAATTTTACTGAATAGATAATACATAACAGAAACAAACACCAAAGGACCATAATAATTTAGTGTCTTTGGAAACATGGAACATAATCTTCTAATCTTGGTGAAAGATCTTCAACATCTCTCATAATGATCTTCCCCTTTTTTTCTTACCTAAAACCTTTCTATATATCCTAGGGAAAATAAAACATATAAAGGGGGAGCTAAAATGCTCAGTAAGGGTAAGCATAGAGAAAATAAAACAAACCATAAACATTTGAACTTTAAAACATGAACGTAAAGTTTAAACATTATAATCATGAGTTGTGAAATAAATCATGGTAGTACATAAGGCATTAATCATAAAGGAACATAAATGATGATAAAATATCATGGGAATAAAACATTTATTTGTGCCAACCATTATGCAAAAGATATGATTTTCATAGTGGTGAAGGCATTGCTTCCAAGGCCATCATAGTTGACAATGTCCCTTTTTGAATCGAGTTCACTCCTCTTTCTAGTCCTGTATCACCGAACCAGATTAACTTACCGTTCCAGCCATGTGTATCTAATGAGATATAAATATTTAACCAGTTCAATGGAGGGAGATATAGGTACCACCCATCTCATAATGAAATAATTCTTCTGTGTTCCTAAAAATAAACATAAATCTTACATCATAACCCAAAAAATAAAATGGGTTTCATAAACATCATCCCATCATAAAATAATCCATATATAAAAAATGGATATCATTTCATCATAAAAAAATCAAACCATGTAAATAATAGTGACATTATACTTGATACCTGAGCATATTAAATAATTCCATCTTATATGGAAAATAGTCTTTATAAAACACTAGAAATTAATTCTTGAGGAAAATATCATTTCTTCTTAAAAATAATTTTCTTTTCTCAAAATACCATGAAATTTTAAATGAAATTGATTTTTATTAAAATAATAATGAAATCATGTACATGAAGATTAATGAAAATAAAAAGGTATGAAACCATAAAAATTCATTCATGCTGTATAAGTTAAAAAACATTCTTCTCATACTTTTGTTGGAAAAGTCAAAAAGTACCTCGTATGGTTAACAAAAGAAAGATTCATTCTATATGATGTGGTAAAAGTCAAAAAAGAGTGAAATTGACTTTGATCATACATGGAAGAAAAGTTAAAATTTTATGAAAACATTTTGAGAACATATGTACATGGATGATTAATATAACCCTAGAAAATACTTATGTATAACCAATCTCGGAAAAAAATGAGATTGAAAAATTATCCCTTACTTTAGGTCCGATATGATTCGTACGTATCTGAACCTCTTGTATAATAATTTAAATGCTTTCATTTAAATATTACATAATCATATTCAATGTTATTATATCATATATGGTTCACTTATGACTTTACATTACCCGTTCTTTTGTAAATTCCATGTTAAAGCAGCATTTTGGTTAAATCGTTTTATTTATCGTACGTGTTTGGACTTGTTGTTATTGACATTATTATTACTTATTTCATGATTTCCATACTTCTAGAATTTAAATAATGATTTATATATCATATAAATTCAGTATATATATATATATAATAGATAGATAAATGAAATGAAATACACCGTTCATGGAGACGGTAGGCTGTACGTACGAATGAACGTTGTTTTCCATTCCTTATTGATGTGAATAGAAGTAAGTAGATGAAATATATATATACATAAATAATGTAGCTTTATAATGTCATATATTTCATTATTATTCATTATATATACTTTATAATCATTCTTGAATGGTGAACATGGAGAATGAATCCCATCGCGTCATGGAGACGATAATCTGTACGTATGCACGAGCGATGATATCAATCCCATAATTATTAAATTGAATTGGAGTGGATGATATAATATATTAGAATCAGTAAGACTTTATAATAACTATATATAGTTATACTTTACACCATTATACCCATCCAGGTAATGTGGTGGTGGAAAAAACATATTACCCCACGGTGTGGAGACGGTATTCCATACGTACGCACACGCAGTGATTTCGTTTTCTGTAGGATGGATATATGGGGAAATGAGGTTTTTTCATATTTATAATAACATATCAGTATATTAGTGATACTTATGTTATTACGTTATTGTGAAAGAACTAAAGAAGAAGAAGTTGAAGAAGAAAGAAACTTGAAAGAATCGGTAGAAGAGATTACCTCTTCTTCGACGCACCTCTTTTAAAATTTTTATTAGGGCACTAGAGTTGGTCTTTTCAGGATACGAGAACCACTATAATGATTCTAGGGAAGTTGAGAAAGGAAATTTTTAGGGGTTGGCCGATCCTGAAATCTCAAAATTGTGTAAAGATGAGAGGGAGGAGGTGCCCTTTTATAAGGGAGGAGAGGTCCACCTTAGGAAAAAATTATAATATTATTTTATAATAAAGTAATATTCTATATATAATATCTAAAAATTGATTAATTTCTTGATAAAAAGGGTAAGGGTCCCAATCCTTTCAACCAATAGCTTTTAGAGTTGTTTAGGTTACTATTTTAACCTTATCATTTAGATTTAACTCTAAGTTAAATAATTTAACTTTTGCCGTGTCTTCTTGTTTTCTTACACTATATGGTTAATAAGCATATTATAACATTTCAAACGAACCCCAAGTGGTTCATTATTAATTTATATAACCTTATAAAAGATTTTTTCTCACACATTATATTTTTAGGAATAGACTGACAATTAATAATATAATATTTGTTTTAAAACTATTTCATGTCAATTTTGAAACTTTTTGGTAAATGATTTTTTAAAAAATCATAACAACATTATTAGTTCGAAAAAAGTTTATTAAATCAATAATAACATGTCATATTAACCTAAAAATTAGTGGAATTTATAAAATCTCTCAAATTACATTTATTTGGGTATTTATAGCATCAATTATGTTAATATTTCATTAATAAGGTAACTACTGCATCATCATTGTGTCATAAATAAATTAAATCATTTAATGTATAAAAATTATAAATAAAATACCATTATTTAGGAAATATGTTTATCTTTATAATGAATTTTTATAGTATAATTTATCTTATGTATTACACTATATTAAAAAAAATTTTGTTATTAAACTTTGATTTTAACTCTTCTAACTCTTCTTTAAATAAAATAATAATACGTGTCCTAATCTAATCCATGTGGACGTAAAGGGTAATATTTTATTCTTGAGGTTGTTCTTGGTCGAATTACACTTATCAAATAGAAGTAAGACATGTGTTAGGGTAAAAATAATATCATTTTTACCCTTTATTACTCTATTTACTTTTAACCATGGTAAATAAAAGCTAAAAGTTAATATTCACCAAAAATTACCTTCATCATATTGAACCACATTTTACTCCTTGATATTAACCAATTCTCTCTGATTTTTGAAATTCCAATCCCTGAAGTGGTAAAATTATGTTTTATGTAAATTTTCAAATTCTCCTAGGAGGTGGGTAAAAGACGGTGAAAAGTTCAATAAAATTTTTATATATCTAAAATTATTATAAAATGACACCAATGAATTACATTGAACTTATATAGGTATTATGTATCAATTTTGACCTAAAATAAATTTTAATAAAATAAATAATTATTTAAATAAAAAGTCAGTTTTAAATAGTAAGCCAGTGTTTTCACTATTCCTCAAAAATTGACATTGTTTAGAAAAATAGCAAAAATTCACCCTAAGCTAATTTTGATATTCTGAATCAAAAAATGACATCCATTTTGAATGATAAAATTTATAAGATTTCAAAAAGTGGGTATTACTATTCATAATGGCTAGTTTATATAATATTTTAATAACATTTTGTTGTTTAGTGAAACTCGGTATTGCGTACAACACACACTATTGTGGAAGGTTGCGATTGGTGTAAATCAATAATGTCAGGGTTGTGTGTAGTGAAAGATTCTTTTGTTTTTGTGTATAATATAATCCTACCATATTTCATTTATAAATTGAATATATATATATATATAAACTCAATGTTGCATAGAATAAATTCTGTCAAACGAACTTGAAATTTTGTATAACATGATCAAAGAATAGTGTTGGGTATATTGCACGCTAATATGGTCTTTCGTATAGCGTAAGATAATCTTGGTGTATCATACAACACAAGAATTCCAATTAATTAAAAATAATACTTCTCATAAAATATAGGGGTGTTACAGAGAGCCCATTAAAAACTATATTATTATTGATAATGTAAATAAAATACTCAATAATTAATGGCTAGGATTCTCAGTTTTAAATTTATACATGAGGCATTTTTTTAGGATTTGTTTGTAAAATTTATGGTTTAATATGTCAATTATGACCAAATATTTTTCATGAATTTTATAGGTATATATATCAATACAATTTCAAGGGAAAACAATGTGGATTTAAATTTGTACTCATTAGACTTCACATTACTTCTACACAACTATTATCAGTTGTAAATAAATCAATATGAAGTAATGATGAAAACCATTCCACAATGTTTAAATGAAAACATACAAATGGAATAAAAATATTAATACCAATGAATTTGGGGGTCAAACTCTAAAATTTAATCATATAAAATATATAGTCATTCATTTCAATACATATTCCATTTTATGTATATTTTGATACTAATTGATGTCAATTTAGATAATAAAAAGTTATATTTTCTAGATTTACTGCATGGATACTGAAGAAACCAACTACACAAGATGACCTATATTAATTTTTAATACTCTTGATGAAAAATTTATTGAATAAACTTAAATTTATACTTTTTATATTATTTTTTATTGAAAAATCAGTTATGATATTGTGATGATTAAATATCATCAATATCATGCCATAATTATAGTCCATGGGAAAAAAATCCCTTTGAATTGTACAAATTTATATGTATTAGG
The DNA here is from genome assembly GCA_963277665.1 of Viscum album. Classification (NCBI taxonomy): domain Eukaryota; kingdom Viridiplantae; phylum Streptophyta; class Magnoliopsida; order Santalales; family Viscaceae; genus Viscum; species Viscum album. The sequence continues at coordinate 117,325,587 of OY728159.1, read as the reverse complement.
TTATTTATTATGACATTCCTTTAAAGAATCATACATAAAAAAATTACATATTTTTCTCAATGGTTCAGTAGTCCCCAAAAAAAACTAATCGATAAAATTTTGGCTATTATGTCTACAAATTTATGAAAGTTATCAAATTACGTTGACCAAATAACATCCCTGAAGGGTTATTTTTGTATAAATACATCTTAATTTAAAATAATTATTAATAATACGTGAATTTATATTTTTATTTTACTATTTGGATTATCGATAGTCTTGTTGTTCACAAAAAATAAATAGATTAATTTAGAAATGAATGAGACGAATACATAGTGTTAGATTGTATATATACATCATGAAGCGGTTACTTAATATGAAAAATCTAGTGAATTTTATCATTATTTCATATATATATATATATATTAATTTACTTATCATATTTGTCAAATAATTATTTAGTTAATTTTTATAGAGATAATAAAGAAGGATGATACACTCATGATACACTCATGTACCATGATTTTTCACTCCATAATGATGATGAATTTAGGATGATGTAATTTTATTTTTATTCAATAAAAATTAAGAAAGTTTATTTATAAAAAATTAATATTGTTATATAACCATAAATTTTGAATGAATTGAAGAATAAAAAGAAAATGTGTGATATATAGGAATCAAACACACTCAATCTGATACATGGTATGCCCCATATAGCCCAAAGGTTATGTTATTAGTTTAAAATTTATATTTTAGTTCATATCTTCTGTTATATAATAAAAATCAAGGAAACACATTCATATTATTTTTATATATTATGAAAATGTTTCATGTTACTTTTTTGACATGTAGGAATTAGTTTCACCCCAATCCAATAAACGGTATACTCGGTATGACAGATTTACTAAAATGTTCAAAGAAGATCATGATAATGAGATGTTTGTCTTCCAAGATGAAATTGATATAATGGAAATAAAGAAATGGGTCTTGGATATATACCTATATCATGTAAGGGTGAATTCTTACTACTTCTTCAATTATGTTTTTCATCAATTATCTATTATTTTTTAGTGAATTTCCTTATCATTTTGATCTGATACTTAGTTATTTTTTCATAGAGATTTTGAGAAAACATAATACGCTTTCAACTATTTAAAAAATCAAGAAAAGTGAGAGCATGATTATTTTAGATAAATGTGAAAACTGCATGCATCCAGAAACATGAAGGGGATAACTCTACCAATGGATTTTGTAATAGTTTAATTGAAAAGTATAACTTCAAATAATATATAACATGTATGTTTTCTTGAACAATGTCTCAATTTGACACACATCAATCAGTTATACCTCAACCTAATACATAGTGTTCTTGGTATGACTTTACATGTATGTTTTCTAGTTTATATTTTATATGTCAGTTAGAAACGTATATCACACACATAAAAATGAAAAAATACATATATATTGTTATGATACTTTAGGTAAAAAAATCTATATTCCATTTTTAATAGGTAGGAATCAACCACACCTCAATATGATTCATGATGTGTTCGATGTGACTCAAGGTGAGTGTTTTCAGTTTAAAATTGTTATTTTAGTTCATTACACAAGTCACATAATCAAAAACATCAAGATGCATTTTGATCATGTTGATAAATTAAGAAAAAAATCCATAAATCATTTTTGACGTGTAGGAATCAGTCATACCTCAATCCAACACACATTGTTCTCGGTATTACTCCAAGTGTATTTTTTTTGTTTTGAAATAAAAATTGAATATTAAATGTTTTTTTTTCTCATTAAGAAATAATTAAACATGATCATATTTCCTTGATACATGAGTTAAATGATTTATACTTCATTTGTGATGTGTAAGAATCAATAAAATTTCATATTGAAACATGATGTGACCGTTATGGACCGAAGTTCAATTTTTTAGTTTAAATTGAAATTTTAGTAAAAAGACTTATAGAATAATCAAAACCAATGAAAACTAATTGATATTTTTTATACATTATGATAATGATCCATAATTAATTTCTAACATATAGCGACAATTCATACATTAATCTGACACACGATGTGACCGATATACCTCAATGTGTGTTTTTTTAGTTTCAATTGACATTTTAGTAAAAAAGGTAATTCACATACTCTAAACCACGAAATCACTATCATACATTTTTATACTTTAAAAAAATGACCCATATGTTATTTTTGACATGTAGAAATCAGCCACTACTTAATCCAATTCATGACATGACAAGTATGACTGAAATTACATATTTCCAATTTAAATTAAAATATTTGTAAAAAAGAGATATCAAATACTCAAAATTGATTATATACATTCATATTATTTTGATACTTTAGGAAATTTTCTATATGCAATTTTTAATGCATAGGAATCATTTTTAACTCAATCCGATATAAGGTGTGATAGGTATGACTCCATTTTTATCTCTTTATTTAAAATTGGCATTTTATTTCAAAACACATGTCACATACTCAAAAATGAGAAAAATCATCAGTATTGTTTTTATACTTTAAAAAACATATCCATAGGTCATTTTTGACAGGTATGAATTAAAATAATTTAAAATTGACACACAAAGTGAGCAACATGACTCAATGTTTGTGTTTTTATTTTAAATTCAAATTTTAGTAAAAAAGTCTTTCGACATACTAAAAACAAAGTATATGTATTAATATAGTCTTGATACAATAGGAAAAAAATCCATATATCATTTCTTATATGTTTTATTCGTCTGCACATCAATTCTACACATAATGTGACCATTATGTCTCTATGTGTATATTTTTATTTAAAATATACATTTTAGTTCAAAACACACATCACATACTAAAAACTAAAAAAACAAATTAGGATTGTATTGATATTTATGATAATTATATGTAATTCATTTTTTGATTTTAGGAATCACTATCACCTATATTTGATTTAAAGGGTTCCTAGTATGACTCCAAGTGTCTTTTGCAAGTTGAATATTGAAATTTTATTTCAAAACATGCATCGCCCACTAAAAACTGATGAAAAATTCCTTTATTATCATTATAATTTTTAAAAATGATTCATAAGTCATTTTTTATGTGTAGGAGTCTACATCACATCAAAATAACACATGATGTGACCAGTATGACACAAGGATTGCGTTTTTAGTTTAATTTTAAATTTTAGTGAAAAATACATGTGGCATAATAAAAACAATAAAACCAATTCAAATTTTATTGATACATTAGGAAAATGATATTTAAGTATTTTTTATGTGCAGGAATCAGAAACAGCTCAATCTGATGCTTGGTGTGACCGATGTGGCTCTGTGTGTTCCTTTTGATTTAAATGTGACATTTTCGTTCAAAACACATGTCACTTACTCAAAGATAAAAAAATGCATTCATATTGTGTTGATAATTTAGTAATTCAACCCATAAGTCATTTTTGACATGTAGGAATTAGCTATACATCAATCATATATATGGTGTACCATGTAGGACTCAAAGTGTTGATTATAAATTTATAATTTATAATCTAGTGTAAAACATTTATCATTCACTAAAAACTATGAAAAATAACTCATATTGTATTAATAATTTTAGAAATTATTGATAATTAATTTTTGATGAGTAGGAACTAGAATCATTTCAAACTAACACATGATTTGAGTGGAATGACTCAATTTGAATGTTTTTCAATTTAAATAGACAATTTAATAAAAAAGACACATGACATACGGAAAACTATGAAAACACATTCAAAATAGATTTATAATTTAGGAAAACGATCATTAAATTATTTATGATTTGTAATAATTAGTCTCACATCAGTCCAATGCATGGTCTGGACAGTATGACACAAAGTATGTATTTAATTCAATATTTACATTTTTGTTCAAAACACATGTCATATACTCAAAATTGATCAAACACATTTAGATTTTTTGATACTTCAGGACATGGTTCCATAATTATTTTTTGATGATTAGGACCTATCCTCACCTCTATCAGATACAAAGTGTACCCAGTATGGTTCAAATTGTCTGTTATAAAATTAAAATGGACAATTTAGTTCAAAATAAGGGTCACTGACTAAATAACGAGAAAACATGTTCAGATATCCATGATAATTTAGGAAAACGATTCATAAGACATTTTGGATGATTAGGAATCAGTCTAACCTCGCAAAGATACATGATGTGGTTGATATGGGTTAAATTTTTTTATTACAGTTTAAATTGAATATTTAGTAAAAAAGACACGTCACATACTAAAATCTGAGAAAACACATTCAGATTTTCTTCATACATTGTAAAAATAATCCATATGTCATTTTCGAATTGTCAAAATTATCTTCACAGGAATCCAATGCATGTTGTGACTATTATGACTCCATGTGTTCCCTTTTATTTAAAACGTTCATTTTATTAATGTTATGTTTTTTATTTATGTTTAATTTTGATCTTAATTTTATTAGAAATTAAATAATTGATGTCCTTTATAGGTGGATTCTTTTTCTCATGTCGGGTTTTTTTAGTAAATGATAGCATGATCATGATCATTTTAGGTTGGGTTGGGTTCCAAATATAATGAATCCATTATTGTCTTTTAATGTTTGTGATAGTACATGCTAATGTAATTGTACAAAAATTGTTTTAAATGTCTATAATGTTTTGTTTTTTCTTGTATTTGTCATGTAATTTTAATTCAATTAAATTATCTATTCTCCATTTTTTGATTTATTTTCTTATTTAATGTGATCATATTTTAATATAACACCGGTGCAGTATGAAATTTATCATCACTTCTTTAGTGATCATAAAGGGCCCCCTTTATCAACAAATTTTTTCATACATAAATGTCCCCCTTTATCAATGATTTTTAGCAGTGATAAAAGCGGATAACTTTTAATGTTTCCTATATCAACTGTGCTTTCTTATCACTGATAGGATTCTTCTAGATATTTTAAAAGACACTTATATAGTAGTGTGACTTTTGAATTAACCAGAGGAGGAACATCTTCCTTGAATTGGTTACCTACCACTATATATTGAAGAACTATATAAGGTTTAATTCCAATTTAATTTGATGTGATATGTAGAGATGACTGGATCAAACATCCAAGGCCCAAACTAGTCACTAATCGACTTTATCTCCTCAATACATAATAAAAAGATCAACACACACTTGCTAATGTGCCACCCCCTTGATGTTGTCAAACCTGTGGAAATATAAAACCAAGGGTGATGAACTTCTACTCAAAAATTTCACATACTTTTCATCAAACATAAATCCTCGCTCAATTTAGACCCTCAAAAACCTCCTGATCCCAATTGGATACACTAATTACAATAGTGTCTTGTTAGTTTGGCTCACCTACTATCTTGGGGTCCACACACTAAAGGAATGGTTATGAAAAACATTGGATACCATGTTTTGTACCTAGTAAATGATCAATGAAAACTTTTTTCCCTATTTATGACTGATGTGGTGGTGATACCTATGTTTTAAACATGATTGATGGTATTCCAAAACCATTGGTAAACCCCATATCATGATTAAAATCCTAGGAAGACATGATTTATCTAATTTATTCCTTCTTTTAGTTTAGTGAACTTTTCACACCCTAGTTCTTCCCCCAGGTGTCTACACATAAGAATTAAGAAAGTAACCATTTGAAAGACTCTAAATTTTCCTCTATCCTCACTCTTGTTGATCACTCATGTATGGCTAGGAAATCTTATTCCATCCATTGTTTCCCACACTAATCAGGGATCGAGTGGAATTATAAATCTTGGTAGTAATTACCATTCATGGTCTGAGAAAAATCAATATGATCCACACACAATAACCTTAAATTATGTAAAAATGGCCTCTAGTACATTCTAATTATGAAGGGACCCCATAATCCCCTTCTCACATTGGGTTTTCAATATCGTTCTAACCATACAAATTGACTCTATATGGTTTACTCTAGTAAAATATCTACAATCTCAACTAGGAGACTTGTTCCTATATTAATGACGATAAAGACATGCCCCTAGATCAAAGTGATATGACCATAAGTTAAGAGACATGATAAACCATTAGTTTTCTCTATGTACCCACTCCCTATTTATAGTCTAAGGGATTGAGCACAGTTTCATGAATAAGGCACCCAGATCAATGATTTTCATTACATTCATAATAGAATCATACCCTCGAATCGTCTCCAATTCATTGTGGTGGCATTTATTGATGAAAAAAAGATCTTATTATTGGAAATATCAAATAATTAACCAGTTTTTCATGGTGAATTTGAGACAAAATGGGTTAAAAATCAACTGAACAGTCTTGAATCATGAAGGACATGACCTTTGTGGAAAAATAGTGATATACGAATGTCCTCAAGGAATCATTAAACAAAGATCAAAACAATGATTCTAAATTTCATAAAACATATATATAGTAATGAATTTCATCATCCCCATCCAAATTTTATTGAAATACACCTCACCTGCCATAAATTATCAAAATATGGCCTTCTGAAGGCCAAAATTCCTATAACATTCTCCCTTCAACATTCACCTGAGGGGAAACAACGATGGGACTTCTTACAAAATCATTGAATTCATGAAACCTCAACCTTCAAGAGAAAAATGAGAAATGGATTCCTATAGGTATCCATATTTTTCAAAAATACTCCCATGAGCCCTGGAAACTCAAAGGAAAATGTAGAGATGATATTTTAAAAGTTTTACGTCTATCGTGGTAGATAGATTCCACTTGAGGCTCTTGGGTTTTTGTGAGATAATTATCCTTCAAGAAATTGACCTTATAGGAACCAAGAAATTACCCAGAGTAAAGTCTACCCTTTTTCACAAATTTTCACAATTCATGAAGCCCCTAGCAATTGAAAAACACATAACTTTATGAAACCTACTACAGGGGTCACTCCATGTCGCCTACTTTAGTGTACATACCTTAGTGAATGTTGATTTCCCATTGACCCTAGACCAACTGACACCTAGTTCAACATGCCCTATTCTTCTGCCCAACACATATCATTAAACATCACATACAATCTCTTTTATTCATGTATGTCATATATGGTTTCATCACCTCTTGGTCCAAATCATTATAACCAGAATTCATCTTTCTCCTAATCAAAGGCACCATAACATCAGGATCCCAATTTTCTGCTTTACCCTGGAAGTGTTTACATCAAGTTCCACCTATAGGTGCCTATGTAGTGGAAACATAACCCATAAAGGTGTAATCATCAATGGAAATAAATATCCATTCCCCTTGATGATTCCTAGTGTTGTATCCCTATCACCTACCTAGAAATGGTCTCCCTTGGTGTATCCCCTGGAAACATTTGAGATTCATGATGTAAAAATGGATTTCCCCACATCATAGTACTATGATGTTAAACTGTGAAATAATATCCTCACCACATAGTGTTGGACTATATACCTATTTTGTGCAGTGAACACAATCTTCCCTTTTAATGAATGGAATGCGATAATGTGACAATTGGGTCCCGATGATTGCACAAACACGCCACCTTAACAAGGTTGTCGGGTCCTCACCCACCAGGTACCACTAGTTGCCCCACATTAATGTGGTCGCCACTCTAGGGCCCTCCCACATTCCCAAAAGGGTCATCTGACAGATGACATTCCCCACCGGCCAACAAATGTCCTTTCCAATGTGTTTTGTCTTCACTCAAACTCACCCTTGGAAACATCCTAGAAGGTCACCCATCATGATCACAACAAATGACAGTCCCCATAGGCAAACACATTTCCTTCCCACTGTGTTGTTTCCTCACTCACACACACCATTTTAAACTTCCCGTAAGGTCACCCATATTGATCACTACTCTTGGCTAAGCATGCTTAACTGTGGAGTTTTAATCAGACTGGATCATGAAAAACAAGGTGAAACTTGTTGACATGAGTCATATCATATAATCATTTAACCCTTTATTAATTGGGGTGTTACAATCACCCCCTTTAGAGCACAATGTCCTCGTTGTGGGCCCTACATCTCAACCTAGTAATTTCACCACACTTAAGGCTGGGTACCACCTCTGATACCAAATGTTACAACTGGTTACTGGTGACAGCATAAACACCCCTCCTTAACATGGTCGTCGGGTCCTGGCCCACCAGGTATCACCAGTTTCCCTACAGACACATGGTCGCCTCCCTAGGGCCCACCCACTTGCCTAAAAGGCTCATCTGACTAATGACAACCCCCACATGCCAACACACTTCCTTTCTAGTGTGTTTCTCCCTCACTCACACGCACCCTGGGAAACATCCCAAAAGTTCACCAATCATGATCACTACTCTAGTACAAGCACATTTAACTATGGTGTTCTAATAAAACAGGCTCCAAAAAGAAAGTTTCACCTTATTGACATGTGTCACATCATATAGTCATTTAACCCTTTATCATTTGGGGTTTTACAGATAACACCTCCACCAACACCATGGTATGAAACCCAAACACAATAGATGAAACCCAAACACTAAGGTACACCATATGAATAATCCCAACACCTTATTGAGAAAAAATCCCAAACATAAGGGAATCCCATATGTGTAATACCCAAACCATCCCTCATTGTGAAAAATTTTGTGATATAATCATCCTTACCAGAAGATGTTAAACTTCATAGATTCGTCTTGTCGTATAACATTAAATTATAGAATATTAGTACTTTTATTTTTGTCTATGTCTCCTAAAATGGTGCATAGTATTCATATACGTTCTCTAATACCAACAAAACGATACTCCTAGGACATATTCTTCATATTCAATCTTAATTCTCCCAACACCACAAAAAAACCTACATCTATTTCCCTTGGAAGAAGACAACTTTGAAGTGTGACCATTATATCCCCAGTAATTAATGGAAACCCTATAACTACCAGAGTTTTTATGAAAAATTTTATAATTAATTTAAATTTATTCAACGCTTATTTTACCTGCGAAACAAATTTTTAATGAACCATATAATTTTATAAATATTATTATGTAAAAATAAACATTATAACCTAGCCATTAATTGTTTTGGTATAAATAGTAATATTAAAATTTTAAGAATATATTAGTTGTTTTATATAAATATAACATATTAATAAAAAAATTAATTTTTTAGTGAAGACTTTATATGTTTCGAAAATACCATTTTATAAAAAAAATATTTATTTTTGTGAACATATAATACACATATATTTTGTCAATATTATAAAATTCATTTGTAAAAATAGTCTTAATTATTGAAATCTAAACTTCCAAATTATCTTTGAGTAATTTTTTTTATAATATTATGAAAATATTAATTTCTTTTGATATATAGTAAAATAATGTTACTTTTTATTAAAAAAAATCCTTTTTGTTTAATTAATTTTTAATCTCTATTTTATTTTTAAGACGTTTTATAAAGTATAATAAATTAAATTATATATTTATAAGTCCAATTTAGATTATTTTACATTGAATTTTGATATTAAAACATTCTATAATGAGAAGTTTCTCTTTGGAAAACCGCCTTTTGTCACCTCTTAGTGTTAAATTTGAAATTAAATTTTACGAATTAAATTTATATAATTTGGAAAAATATAATTCATTCTTTTATTTATAATAATTAAAATTATATAATAATATTAGTTTAATTTTTGGTCAAAATAAATAGTAAAAACAATAAAAATAAATTATCATAGATAAGGATAAAACAGGTTTTCTTGGGATTATACTAAAAATACAGGAGTTAAAATTACTTATAAACATGTTAAAATACGATATTATGGAAATATTTAGAAATTATATCATCTATAAATAGATAATCAGTCATTTGTGATCCTTTTTTAATTTTTAATATGTTGGTAAGCCATTTTCTTTTCAGAAAATAAAAGTGTACAATCTCCCCAACATATAAAAGGGAACCCATCTTATCTACTCACAACACTACCAAATCCATATGGTTAGGAAAATTCCTATCATAATAAATTAAATAATTCTTTACCAACCTCCTTGATTAATTATATTTATAAGAAAACCCTCCTATGAATGCATTAGTTGAAAACCTAAAGGAGTTCTATAAAGAATATGTAAAGTACTTAACCATATGTTTTCATTTATTTAATCCCATAAAACCATAAATATTCATAGAATATGAAAATTTAATAAAATCAATATATACAATATAAAAAAAATTTAAAGGAATTACCAATATATATAACCTCTTCCATAGAGTGGGAAATAAAACTGTCGATCGTGTGTATGGTGGACTACCACCTCGCGAACCGATAAAATCCATTTTCCATCACCACCTCTCAATTATTATTATGATGATGGATTTATTATTTATATATTAAATTCATTAAATTACTATAATTATTTATGTATAATATTAAATTGATCATCTTACTTTCTATTATATGAGAATATGATAACATCACTTCTGTGTATGGTAAATTTTTTCCTCACGATGTGATGTTATTAAATTTTCAGTTACAGGTTAAATAAGAAGGTAATAAAGATAATTTGAATAAAAAAAATACTTTTTATATTATATAGTAATAATTTCATAATGGTGATTCATTATTTACCTTTCTTTCATTCCATCCATCCGGAAAATGGAAAAAATGTTCATGCACATGTACCGTATCCATGAATGGTGTAATTAATTTTCAATCTATAAATATAATGGATATATATATTATGGATATACATATATATATATATTATATTTATCCTTATGGAGATGTTGTAACCACAACAAATGTAGATGGACCGAAAATATAAAACTAAGAAATTTAATAAAAATGAAGCACTTATTACCAGAAACATGATTTTAACAAATAATTTTTAATAAATAGGTAATAAAGGGTCATAGGTAAGTAATATATGGTATGATATATATGATTATGGTTCTATAATATATTCATATAAACCAATATTTATTATATATGAGGTTCAATTGAATGTAATGAATGTTGAAACTTAAATAATGGAATTTTGTCTCAAATTGTCTTCTTTGGGACACTTATTGGGCTATACAGAAATATTATTTTATGAGTTTTATATACACCACCTTTGACATGTTATATATTCAATAAAATATATTTAATTATTTTTAAGAACTTATTATATGTTATAATTTTATGGGGATAAAGATTCAATAGTTACAAAAATTCATAAATTTTAATATTAAAATCTTATTGTTTATCTGGATTGTTTATTATAAGTTTATGATGATGAAATCTTATGATATAACTCTAATTAAACTAAAATAATTACTTATACTATGTTTATTTCTTGAGAATACATTTTTTCCTTTCATTCTATTCTATTTATAGGATTTTGGTTCTAGAATATATTTTATGGAAAAAACAGAATTTATTTCTCTATATAGTCAAAAACCATTATTTATCAATATCAATAACAGAAAAAAATGTTTTAAAGAAATTTTTCACTATATTCCAATTATTTTTTAAGAAGCATTTATCAATTTTTTGTTATTTATAAAATAGTTTAAAATCAATTTTATACTTTTTTGAACAAGGCTCTTTTGACTGTTAAAAAAATATAAAATGAATCATTGTTTTATGGTGTACGACATGATTTTTTTTCCAAAAACCTTACAATTCAATTTTTTGAAGATAAATTTATATTTTTTCAATTTTATTTTAAAATTATTTTTTTCCTTCATATTTAGAAAAAATTTATAATTTAAATAATTTATTTCAAATGGAAATGGTATTTTACCTCTATAATGTGGTAATAATATTTTCATATAATTTAAATTAATCATCTAAATCCAATTTGTATGATGATTATGATACACCAGGGATATGATCATATTTTACAAACATTATTCTTAATATGGATGATTTATGATTATGATGAGGATATGTTTTTGAAACCCATTCCTTTTTAATGGGTTATTCTATGATGAATTAATAAGATTATTTTGAAACCCATTTCCTTACAATTTGTAATACTAAAATTAAATATTTATGAAACCCATTTTCATTACATGGGTTATGATTTGATGAATGGTTTGTGATTTCATTTCAGAAAAAAATAACTGATGACGTGATATGTAGATCATATTTTACACTACAATGCAATGGGTAGCGACTAATGATCTATGAGCTCAAAGGGTACATGGAACATTATCCCAAGCCCAAAACAAGAGGGTGTATGGGAGTTTATACCAATACTGAAATAAGAGGGTAAATTAGAGGATATCCCTATCCCAAAAAAATAGTTTACATAGTTTGTTATCCCAATCCCAAAATATTTTACACAAGAGGTTATCCCAATCCCAAAAGAGGTTACAAGATAAGTTATACAAAGACTAATTTCGGTATGTGGTTGGTTATCCTAGGAAAAAATAAGTTATGAATGTCTTTGTGGGTATACTTGACATAATTTTTTCTATGATTATGTGTACACCACAATATATGTCTTAATCCAATGTTATGTTATCATGTCTCATGTTCTTAGATTATTTTAGGATTCATGTCTTTTCAACTACCATGATTTATTCTATGACTCAAGTTTAAATTATAAGATATGAAGTGTATGATTTTCAAATGTTATTCACATGTTTTCAAACACCTTTTCTCATTTTATATTGATATCTCTCTTGTATACTAATATTAATAATATGATATCACCATTTACTTATGTTTCTTTTCCAGGGGTTATGAAGAAAGGTATTTTGTATGATACTTATAATAAGGGTGCTATTTTGTAATAACATAGAGGGGGGTTATATAGTTCTCTTATGAACCAGTTAGTTATGTATCCCAATTTCCAAATACATTAAAATTTTATGGTCCTTAGGAATGTTTTTTGTATAATTATATAAATATTAAAGATTTAATATGTAATTTATATGTATGTAAATCATAGGTGGTTATAGTTGGCATCATAGGGAAGTTTTAGTTTTAATTTTAAACATGGATGAGAAAAATCAGAATCATAAGGATATGGCTAATGATAAGTCATGGTATTGTAAAATATCCTAGATTTTTGGTGAAATATAAATAGAGTGGTTTCCAAGAAATTATATCTATATATAGACACTACAAGAGGATGTGGATTTGACACATCTATAATTAGGGGTAATAAATATGAAAGTAGTGTATTTAACTGGAATCAATCATCACCTAGGGAATGATAATAGGCATTGCACCACAACTGGTTTTACACTTATAGGACGTATGTTATAAAAATTATTGAAATATTTAAGAACCATTATTGTGGAATTGAATAGATCATGACCCTGAATGACCTATGTTAAATCTATAATGTCATATATTGAAAATAAGGTCCCATTATTTAGACATATTTTAAATTGTGTTTTGTGGTTATGTAGTTTGTCATTATGATTATTGTTTTTAACACTAAACTTTTCTATTTTATTCAAAAACTGGAGCCTAGAGGAATATTTTTCACATTGAATGTGATAAAAAATTTATTGATTATGAGAATCCAAATTGGATGATGTCGAGAGAGATTAATATTTCGATTTTTTATAATAATCTATCATAATATAAGATTAATAATGTGAACTTTAGTGAGATTCCTAATGCGTCAAATAATAATAAAATGAAATTTTTTGAAATTTTTTGTGGAAATGAAATTAAAGGAAATAATATTTAGATTCCAACATGAAAAGAAGGTGGGAATAAGCATCTATAATAATGTCTATAATACAATGGAATATGTTTTCTATATGGAAATAATGGCCCAGATTAATTAATTTTCAATGAATTTGATGTCTTATACATGTGGAATGGATGAATTATCACATTTAATGTGATAAAATAAGGGTTGGGAAATTGAACAAGGAATGACCTATGTTATTATAACTAAGGAGGTGAAATTATTAATTTTGGTGTGTACTGGGATTCTAGAATCAGGTCCAATAATTATATTTTCTAATAGTATTTTTGTAATAATAATCGTGAAACATTAAATGAAGGTGTTAGTTTTGGAATAATATATGTTTTTAGGTAATATTATCTTATTAATTATGAAAACATTCATGGATTTATGAGTTTTAGGTTGATCATAAGATCAATTTATTAGACACCCCATTTTAGGTTATATGGGATTAGATTTTAATGTGATTAATACAAATTTAGGGGATCTTTTCTTGGAATAAGGTATATGTAACTCTTAGGTTCAATAGTAAGAATTATATAAGGTACAATTATCTTTTAATATGTATAAATGTATTGATAACCTTCATGGTTTATTTGAAATCTAAAGGTTAATTTTATTTTTAACTATTTTCATCACATTTCTGTTGATTTTATAATAATAATTTTAAAATTATTTTGTAAAAGGGGAAACCTATCACATTTGGAGAAGACATGGGGATTGAAACCAAACCTGAAGGGAGATAAGGGTGAAATTACATGCACTAGAATATGTGATGTACTAGTTAGTATAAAGATGTGAAATATAATGATTATGTTTATTTTAGGAACATATGTTTTATTATTGAGATGAACATGAAATTTAAAAAAGATATGGTTATAGATTATGCCTCATGAAAATTTGAGGTTTAAGGGAAAAATTACCCAACCCATTATTTGGAGTGGGTGGTTATAGTTTTTCATTATAGATATAGAAAAATTGTCTTTATGGATAAAGGTTTGACATATATACTGATCATAAAACTTTAATGTATATATTCACATATTAGGAGTTGAATATGTTCCATAGGGGATTTTTGGAACTGATAAAATATTATGAATACTCAATACATTACCACCCCAGTAAGTGAACATGGTGGTTTATTCTTGTAGTTAAATGTTATATTCTATATTATCTCTGAATAGGATCAAAAAAGATCCAATATTCCGTGATTTCTAAAGGATGGATCTTGAAATCATGAAGGAAGGGGATAAATGTTATCATTCACAAATGAGTGTTCCTCCATCTATTCAAGTGAAGATTAAAGTGGAAAAAAATGTAATATTTGAAGCTAAATATGGAAGCAATAAA
This sequence comes from Viscum album, assembly GCA_963277665.1. Lineage (NCBI taxonomy): Eukaryota > Viridiplantae > Streptophyta > Magnoliopsida > Santalales > Viscaceae > Viscum > Viscum album. The sequence goes on along the minus strand of OY728159.1, from coordinate 117,310,563 downwards.
TGTTCTTGTGTTTATCTTTGATCATTATGGAATGATAAGGTTCACGAACCATATATGTGTTCCATCCATACTTTTTTTAGAAAGAAGACATATTAGTGGAATCTCACATTTCTTTTTTATCTATTCATCATGGAAGTACAAAGATGTATAGAGTTCTGAAATATTATTCCTAGTGGTATGGAATGAAGATGGATATTAAAGATTATTTATCCTAGTGATGGAATGTCACCTGGATAAAGGTGAGTGTAAAAAGTATTTGGGGGATGTTACAGCCATTACCCATACTATAATGTAATTGGGAAAATAACACCATGGAATTTTTATAAGAATACACAAAAAATCTAAAGAAAATAATTATATCATCCTTTCTTTTTTACATGCCTATTAAATCATTTTAAATATATAAAACATAATAGTGTTACATATCCCTGATCAAATGGTTTAGTTTATTGTGAAAATTAGTCTTATACATGAATTTAACATAATAAAATATTGAAATTATTTAATTCATTCTTCTCAAGATTATTAGTGTCCCTCACAATCTCCTTAGTAATATTAATCTCCAGAGGGTATACATTAAAGAATTTATCAAGATAAAATCCCATGTATGAGGATAAATAAGGGATACGAATCAATATAAAATCATAACTGTGAACAAAGATATTATCATGTTCATGCATAAAATATATTCATAATCATAACACCATAATTGTGAAAAAAAATATAATCACGTCTACATATATTGTACATTATCCCATGAGAAACACCACATTACCCAATGAAATTGAGGGATATATAATTCTGGTCACATCCATTGCAACAAAACATTTACAAAATCATGCATGCCATGTAGAAAGTATATCAATCATAGAAATGAAATATCATAGGAAAAGGATTGTTTTACATAGGAATAAATTCATAAATAAAAACTCAGATTCCCAAAATAAAAATTTAATAAAATTCTTTGTATAAGAATCATCAATCTTGAGTAAAGAAGAAACATTATCAAGAGGAGACAATATGTGTTTTTGAAAGAAGTGTGCTTTTTTAAAAGTATTTGTATTTATTGTAAAAACAAGTTGGGAACCTGTGTATCCCAAAAAATAAGAGTTTAGGAAAATGAAATTTGATTTTATAAACATTAAACTAATATCCACATTGAAATTTTTCATGAAATATGTATATCCCAAAGAAAGGGGGTTGGGTTTGAGAATCTCATTACCTTAATTCCCAATTAATTTTTTCACTGTGGTGCCTCCAAAATAATAAATTTATTTTTATTAAAATAATGATAAAGAAATTAATTATAGTAATTTATAAAACATATTTATCAATTATAATAATTGGATAATATATATTGTTTTTTACTATCAAAATTGAAGCGTCTTGATATGACGTTTCACTTAAAAATTAACTATTTTGATACCATTTCACAATTTTTCTAAATTTAATGTATACTTTAGTATAATTAACTCATGTAGAATATAATTTATGAAATTAAAAATAATTATATAATATAAAAAATTAATAATTTCCATCCATAAAGGTGGTTCTATTAATTTTCATGGAAATTCATCTTTAGGTAGTTCACCGATCTTTAATGGGACCTTGTCAAAAGGGTGGGACTGGGAAGTATGAAATTTATATTTTTCATAAATATGATAATTAAAAAAGATTAAAATCATTAATATAATGTTAAATTTATATATATTAATCTTTCAGTATATGGATTTGAAAGTAATAGGGTAAAAATGAGAAAGAGAAGAATAGAGGAGGGAAGAGTTAATAAAGACTTACCCTCTCCTCGGCGTAGCTTCTCTTTTATGACACTATAAATCCTTGGTGATTGGATTTGGACTCCTCTAAAAGGTTCTTCATTTCTATAATGGGATTTATGTAGCATATTTGGGTATAGATTAGAATTTATAATGGCTGGGAGGATTGGCTTCCAAAGGGGAGGGAGATGTGTTATTTATACCTCAAGGGAGGGGTATTTTTGGATAAAGTATTGAATAAAATAATATATCAAAGGTAAGACATGTAATAGTGAATTTTTGATATTATAAATCATATATTAATATAATATAATGAGTTTAAAACCTTAATTCTCCTTAATAATTAATATTCATTAATTTATTAAAATGGAAAGTGGAAAGAAAAAATTGATATTTTAAGGAATCACCTATGACTTTAGGTTTTTGAAATTTATTTTTAGGATTAGAAATTGAGATTGTTGTGTTTTAATTAATAATTTAAAAATTAAATATAACATGGTCTATCTTAAATTTCAATAGAGTATTATTTCATTTTTACATCTTCAATGATGTAATTTCTGTAACACCGGTTATCTTAAAAATTGTATTTTTATTATTCACATGAAAATTAAAGTATTTAGAATATTAACAAAAAATACTTAGAAAATTTCAACTTGATAATTTAAAAAATTATATACATTTTCTAAAAATAAATTTCTAAAATAGTTAATTTGAATATTTAATATTAAAATAATGCTTTTTACAAAATACATTAAAATACAGTATATTAAAAATGTTCTGAAAATTAGATTGTGTTTCTTAATCATGATAATAATTTTTTTGGAATTATATAGTTTATATTATATTAAATTAATGATGGTGAATATTATTTATATCAACATTTATTATTTTGAGGTAAAATTTCCCATCCAATGATTAGGTCTATATCCCCAACGGTCATGATACAATTTATAATTGTAGAGTTACTATACCAATGGTCACAATTGTATTCCAATGGCCACATTACCTCATATAAGCATCTCGAAATTTATTCATTAATTAATTAAATCAATTACACTCAAGGTTATATATTTCAATTTTCAATAATGTATCATAATTAACTAATATTTTTTGCAGTGTTTGTAGTTTGGGAGATGATTCTAGTAGATTGGAGCGATCCATATTTTTCCATTATTGGTTTTTTATTTTATTTTTTGTCTAGTTGTAATGTTTGTAATTATAATTAGTTTCATTGATGATCAATGAAATAGTATTTAGTAATGAAACAAATCCTTTGTTTGTTTCTCAATATTGTTTGTTTAAATATTATTATATAACACAAATTTATTCAGGAGTTTGTTTACTAAAAACAATAGGTTTTAAGAACCTTAAACCATTTAGAAAGTTCATTCTAGAAATTTCAATTCATATTTTCAGTTGGGAATAGTTCAGGGTACTTTAATTTCCTTATTTCCTCTAGTTCCCAAGTCCCCTATTCATACTTATGATCACCGAAAACCCTTTGATAAGGTGAGCTATATTATTGTGTAGAAATGCTTCCCTTTGATCAAATATTTTCAAATGATAATATTCATCTAAGAGGTCATTATCAAGTTATACCACCTCTAGATTTATTACAAGTGTGGTATCAGTTATGTACTTCTTCATGATTTAATAGTGGAACAGTTCATGAGCTTGAGACATATTTGGTGAAAGTGCAAGTCGATATTCCACTACTCATATGTGATCAAAGATCTCCAAGGGGCCAATATACCTTGGGATAAGATTCCATTTCATTACAAACTACATTAATTTATTTCATAGGGATATTCAAAGGAATAATTTTTCTCCGACATCAAAATCCAAGTCCCTTCGGAGGTTGTCAACTTAGCACTTTTTTCGACTCTGATAAGCTCTTATATGATGTTAGATGGCATTAAAATTCTCTATCATATTTTGTGAAAGGTCCTGTTCAAGTAGATTTTGTTCACCACCATCATCCAAAAAATTTAGAGTTATGTATCGCTTCTCATACATTGATTTATATAGAGAAATTTGAATACTTGAGGGGAAGCTATTTTTATATGAGAACTCAACCAATGGGAGAGGATGATCACATCTTCCTTTAAATTCCATTGAGTCGGATATTAGAATGAATTTGAGCATATAAAAAATCCTTTCAAATGTTCTATAATGTTTTTGCTGATAGGCCATGCTAAAATTCAATTCCATACTCAAGGTATGATGAAGAATTCTGAAGAATAAAGATGTGAAACTTGGACCATGATCAGAGATGATCGAAATTGCAACCCCATGTAGCATCACTACATCCTTTACATATATCTTAGTATGTTTTCCAAGAGAGATATCTTCCAGAATATAAATAATGTTAATAGTCTTGGTGAGTCGATCCACCATAACCCATATTGAATTATTTTCTATAGATGGTTTTGAGAGAACATTGACAAAGTCCATGGTGACATTCTCCCATTTTTAAATTGGTTATAAGAAATGGTTGCATCATCCATTTTTACTTCTACTAATCTTGTTTAATTTTATGACATACCATACACCTGGAAATTTACTAAGCAATCTCTTTATTCATTATGGGCAACTGGAATTTTTCTCGATGATCATGATACATCTTGGTACTTTTAGGATTGATGGAAATATATGGGCATTGTGTTTGAAACAATAGCGCATTCTTTATCTCAGGTGACGAAGGAATGAAAATCATTCTTCAAAACCAAATCACAATGTTATCATCATTATAATACTTTTGTATTTTCCCTTCTTATAAGGTATTCACCTTCTTCTGTAACTCTAGATCATCTCTTTGTGCCTTCATGGTCTTCGCTTGGGTAGGTGGTTTGGAAATATTTTAGGAATGGTGTGATGCTTTCCTTTTTGATATTATTTCAAGATCCATTCTTGGAATATATTTGAAGATATGGTCTATATCAATCCACATTATTGATAGAGTAGAAGATTATTTTCTAATATGATCATTAGCTACCTTGTTTTTCTTTCCCAGATGGTAGTGAATAGTAAAATCATTGTCCATGATTTTCTCTAACCATCTCATTTGACACATGTTGAGATCATTTAGTGTCAATATATACTTTAGACTTTTATGATCGATATATATATATCACACTTCTCACCATATAGATAGTGTCACAAAATCATTAGTGTTAATATTATAGCCAATAACTCAAGATCATTTTTTAGGTTGTTCTACTAGTGGATCTCCAACTATTGTGGGTCATAGGTTGTCACATTATCATTATATATGAGTACACAACTGAAGCTTTTCTTAGAAGAATGACTATATATCTTAAAATATTCTCAACTTATTTGTACTATGAGTATATGTGAAATGAACAGTCTATTCCTAAGCTCTTTATGTATTTTCTGGAATTCTTCCATCTAGATATACTTTACCCCTTTCTATGATAACTTAGTGGTATAGATAATCATGAAAAGTTTTTCACAAAATGTTGATAGTAACCAGCCAATAAAAGAAAAATATGTATATATGGGAAACTAGTGGGTTTGGTCCATTCCAAAATTGCCTTTTTCTTTAAAGGGTCTTCAAATAATCCATCACTTGTGATCATGTGACCTAATAATGTGGCTTGCTGCATCAAGAAGTCACACTTTTCTAAAGTTATCACACATTATACTTCATTTATGTTTCCATAACATTCCGTAGATTCTCTTTATGTTTTTCATTTATCATGGATTAAATCAGAATATATAGGATAAATACATCCCTAAATTTATCAAGGTAATATTTAAAGATTATATTCATCAACTACATGAAGATAGAAGAGGCATTAGTATGTCTGAAGGTCATCACTATAATCAAAAAGTGCCAATACCTTGTTTAGAATGTAGTCTTCCGAATTTGTTGCTTATTCACATTCAATTAATTATATCCAGAATAGAGATCCACCATTGATAAATACTAAGATACATATATTTGATCCAGTTAGTCATCAATCATTGGAAGAGGATACTTTTTCTTTACGGTGAACTTTTGTTGATATATTATTATTTAATACACATCCACATTGATCAATCCTTCTTCTTCAAAAATAGCAGTAGTGCACCAAAAAGTGATGGACTAGAGCATATGAATCATTTTTCCAAACGACCTATAAGTTTCTTATTCAACTCCTACAGTTTGATCAGGGTTATTCTATTGGTGAATGTTCATATAGGAGTGCATCTCTATATGAGCTCTACTGAGAACACAACCTTACGATCTAGGGGAAGTATAGAAACTCTTTGGGAAATAAATATATATATTCCCTCATAATGTTAATTTCCATATTTATAATAATTTCCCTTTATATAAACATTTTAGAGATGTGTATTTATTTATAGGGTATTAACACCCATATCATTGAGTGATTTTCCAAAGAAGATTCAGGATATTCATTATATTTTTAATGGAACATTGGATGGTTTATAATATTAAAGGATATTTCCTTTTCCAATAGTTGGTGTGGTCTTTATATAATCTGATCCAATGCATCCGCAATATGGCATTGAATTCAACTAATTTAACTATTATGGATTTCACTGGTGGAATCTTCCCTTATATTCCAACATGGGAAGACTCCATCACTTGTGTTGAAATGATTGTACCACTATATGTTTCTATAAATATCTATACATAAATGTATACAGGAATCAATCCAATAGTTCTAGAAATATTTCAATAAAAAAATTCAAAGAACCAGAATCAGATAAGATTTCTCTATTATTTATCAAATATGAACTTTAGCATTTATAAAATCATTTTCTTTCTCCACTTCAGTAGAAGTGATGACATAATATTTCCATTTCCCAGTTGTCTTTGATGGATGTAGATGATTATTACCAAAAAGCCTCAAGGATTAGTACACTAGCTTGGGCAGTGCCCTTTCTCCCTATAATTGAACCATTGAACCCCAGTTGGTGCTTTAGGAGGTTCCCTCCTTTTCCACCCTCATTTTTCTAAGATTCATTAGGTATATTCATCATTTATGTTATTGACGGCCTTATCTACCTCACTTATATAATTTCCCTATCTATTTGAGGTATTTCCCATGATTCAACTTCCCACATTTATTACATGAGGGTAGTTGGATCCTCATTCCACCTTTTTCATTTGACCCACTAACTAGAAATTCAATTCCTCTCATCTATTCTATGTGAACGTGGTACCATTTTACGAACTAGATCTCTAATTTTAGAGCATATAAAAACAATTCTTCACATATCCCAAAGTCTTGGATTGATAGAGCTTTTTAATGACGAGGTTTTAAACAAATAAATAATATATCAATTTTTATATAATTTTTTATAAAACATCCTAATGAGTATCTTTGAAGACTTGCGGTGTATTCCTTAAAACACTAAAACATATTTTAATTTTTCCTATGGGGAAATATCTGTTCGTAAAAGTTTATTTTATGTTTTTAAAATTTCTTACAACCATATATGTCTCTATCATCAAATTTTTGGTAAAATATATGTCATTAAATATCTTTGTGACAGTTAAAATAGTACTATTACAATTATAATAATACAAACATATAATACATGTGTTGGTAAAAATGTTTAGAAACATATTCTAATGACAATTTTTTCTTTCGGTAAAAACATTATCAACATAAAATATCTATTTATAAACTGAATTTGAATAAAATATATAATTTTTATTTTTAGTACAATTTCATATTATATTTATTAATTTATCATATTATTAAACAAAAGATGATTTTTCCACATGTTTAAAAATTAAATATAATAAAAATGAAATTTAATAAAATGAACACAGACCCCAAAAAAGATCCACACCCCCCGACAGAATCCACACACACAATCCATGTCATGCCAGCGAGTCAGCTCCAACACCTAGTACCAGCAAATGAGTCAGCTCTAGCACTCCAGGACAGTGATTCAGCTCTAGCACGAGGGACTAATGAGCACCAATGACTCATCCATACACCATGAACCATGAGTCAGCACTAGCTCCAATGATAAACCTCAACTCACTACTATACCACAACCTTCAGATCTAAGATCTCCTCCACACACAACCAAAGAACATGCCAAAAAACAATCAAGCTCTAACTACATAAGAAACAAATCGAGTCTGATCCTGTACTAGTGACAAAACCCATGTCGCTATAATTCCACACCCTTCATATCCGATATCTATATAAAAAAACCGAAGTGCATTCCCAAAAATCTGGGAATAATATTTTCATGAATTTAAACCATGAAAAATACATGGACTTATTAAAAAATGATTTGTATAGTGAGCATTTTTCATCATTCTAGTTGACATCTCAATGGGTGTGAACTGTGAAATGGGTAATAGACATACCTATGCGATGGGTGTAAAATGGGAAATGGGAAATGGGAAATGGGAAATGGAAAATGGAAAATGGAAAATGCGCGTGAACTAACAAATGTTCAATGGGAAATGGGAAATGGGAATCCTAGGGAAGTGGGTACAAACTGGGAAATGAGCATACCTAGGAAGTGGAAAATAGAATGAACTGGGCAATGGACATAGCTACTCTTACCAGAAACTTGATCCTTAAGGAGTGAATCAATGCTAGAAATAGGGTTAATGTCACAAAATCCATGAATATGTTGTGAATGGTTGACACATATCAGTATCAATTTTCTAAAAAAAACATCATTAATGGCTAGACTGAGAATAACAGAGTCAATTAATCTTGAACAGACTAAAAATAAACTGGTAACATAAAATGTATTTTTGTTCAAAAACCAATAAGACGTAAAATTAGTGAAAGATTTTACTAGACATGGAAGACGTTGATAAGTATGTGGTCAAAAATACCACCCATTCACCACAATAATGTGATTTCCTAACCAATGGAAATAATCACCATAAGATAAATAAAATGAACAAACTTATGATGCACACATTAATACATTGAGTAAAACAAATATTTATTGAATCAAATATATATATATATAACAAATAATATTATATAAAATTCAAATATTTAAACATCAATACATTGGTTGAATGAAAGAGATGATGAAGATTCCATAGCTATGGTGACAAGAGAACCTTGGCTAGAGAGCCACATATGCTGAGCATGGTCTTCTATGCTCCAATCCAATTTCAGAACCCTAAACAATAAGGAAAAGGAAATGTTATGGGTGATAGACAAAGATGGTATGCATAAAAGTATTCAATTTGTAAATATGATGGTATGTAAAAATTTTTGATGCATACATTAGAAATGTATAATGTATAAAAGTATGGACATTGTACTAAACAAATCTACTGGATTTGAACTGAGAAATTTGGGTCTTCATTCTTGATTTAGTCAATACAACCAAATTTACTGTAATACGAATGTCAAAACCCACTCTCTATCTCATTTTAGGATAACAATACATTACTAGAACATCTGTTCTTAGCTAATTGGTGTGATAAGGATCTTGGAAATCCATATTACCAAATATAATAAATCAATAAAGCTAGGTCCTAGTGAATCCAAAATGAAAAATATATATTTTTTCTTCTAATTTTACTTGTTCATTCTAATTTATTTATTGGTGATTTAGAATTTCGTTTGTATATACTTCTAGGAAATATTTTAATGGGATGGTTATCACCAGATTACATTGGTGTAGAGGGAGTGTTTTCATGAAAAACATTTAAATAATACATATTATATAGCATGATGAATTCATGTTGATAGTGCCATAGAAAATTCCAAATTAATTTACAGGACATGAAATAAGAGAGTTAATAGAAGTAAGAGTAAATGAAATAATTAAAAAATAAACTCAACTTTTTTCATCGTACACTGATAGAATTTAAAATTCTATGGAGATTGTACTTACCTCTAAATATTCATTTATATCTAGAAGAGTTTTTCTTGATCTATTTTTCTTTCCAACTTGAATTCACCTATAACATTATTTTTTACCTTTCATACAATGATAAATGTTTTGAAGAATATAATATCACATTAATTCACTAATCTTTGCATTTCTTCAATATTCATCTCCTTTAGAAGAAGTTGTTGTTATCCATGATATTATCTAGATTCAATCCTCTAGATGTGAGTTGTTGCCTGATCTTTCCTCTGTCTTTTCCTATATAATGTCCATAGAACATATTTTATTTCTTAGCTAGCTCATATACTCTAAAAACTGCCACTATTGTGTAACAAATAGATAAAAGAACTAATTCATGTTTTTTAATTCATGTTCCTATCTACTGAAAAACTCTTATCAAAACCTTCACATGGACATAATCGTTAATTTCTAATAATCCTAAACTCATGTTCCTCTATTTAATCATTATGGATAATTAATCAAATCAAACCTCAATCTTAGGGTATACATATTGAACTCACCTCTATCAAACATAACTCAAGAACATTTAGAATAAAATTACCTCACCATCTCTACCTCTAAGAAATTTCTCATTCCTCTATGCTAAATACTTACATACATGCACTCTGAATTCACAAAACATTGATAACTTTGACCCTGAACAAGGAAGTTCTCGTGATTATTCATCTCCTCAAAAATCCATCTGAAACTCATTTAAGCAATAAAAAATTTCAATGACTTGGGTAATCTATTCAATAAAGAAAACTGATCCAATAATTCACAACTTGGTTAACTTCAAAATCCTCTTCATGCATGTATCCTTGATTTCAGTAATTTTGGTTTTTCCCAAATTCTTCAGTCAGAGCTCATGAATTTAAATATTGTCGTGATCGCATGGGGAACATTTGAAACCCCAAATCTAGTTTCGAATTTTGAATGGAATCATATTTTCGTCCAACTACAAGTCACGATTTGGTAACGGTTGAGAAATCATACCTCACTAAAGCTCTCTCTCAATTACAATCCTTGGCTATGCTACTATTAGATTCAATCAGAACAACCTTGGATCGATGTTGTTTACTCAGAAAGATGCCATGATGAATATATCTGGTTCCCTCTAGTTCAGTCAGTGCCACTTGAATATATATGAACTAAGTTCATCTTCTTTATTTTATATCGATCACAACTATATATAGAATTTTTTCAATTTTCCTTTTCCCAATTCTCACTCAGCATCACTTCTGTCTTTGGTGTGATGAGATATTTTTTTTATGAGATCAGGATGACCCTGATCTATGAGATTGCTTTATCCTTTCAAAATTCCCCACCCCATTCTCGATCATGGTAGAGGGGAGGGGATTAAACCGAATAAATATTTGGGCATACCACGCTGTTAATCAATTATACCATAGGATTATGTCAAAAACAATGATGGAAAGGTCATGTGGGGAAGGCCAGGGATGGTTGGGATTGAACAAGGAAGGTTGATGATGGCGTGGGTCAAGTGATGAACGTCAGTGATGATAGGGGTCGAACGAGGAAGGAGGGGGTCTTCTATTGAGGGTGATAATGATGGTGTGAAAGTCTCTAAAAGAAGGTGAAGGGTTGTGGTTGAGGGGGCAATGGTGTTGGCGGAGGGTCGTGGAGGAGGTGGGGATGGTCACCGAGGGCAGCGGTAGTTGCAGAGGAATCATGGGGATGCATAATTAGGGGTCAAGATGGGTGGTGTTTTTTAAAAATCAAATCAAATTAAAAAAAATATCATTCATTATTTAAAAACAATAATATATTATATATATGTATGTATGAATGGTAAAAAATATATATGAAATAATAATTTTTTATAATATAAATTTAAAATTCCATAGGTTGATATCAATTATTAATAAAATAATATTACTCTTTTGATTGAAACATTTCTTATTTATTAAATTTAAATAATTAATTTTTTTAAATTATTTTGGTTATATTTTATTATATTAATGAAATTTAAATATAAAAATTAATCTATCATGTATATAGAGATTATCAAACATTTTTGTAAATATATCAAATATAGTAATTATTTTAATTGTATTTTTTCAAACAGTATTTAAATGTTTCTAAAATTAAAAACATTAAAAAATATATACTATATTTATATTTATGGAAAATAAAAAATTAAAATTAATGCATGATATATTTTTAGTAAGACCTCAACAAATGGATATTGACTTTCATCGTAAAAAATTTAATATATAAATAGTTGGTTTCTATTAATTGGTTATTGATAAAATATTTGTTGTTATTGTTGTGACATTTTTTATCGATAGTAAATGATTTTTTGGTCAATATTATTATTACTAAAAAATTAACATGTTGGTAAAAATAATGATGGTATTGGTATGATAAAGCAATAGATTTATTAGTTTCTAAAAGATGTGTTCATATTAAATGATCAATATCAAATGATTTATATGTTGGTAAGAATAATTGTTGGTACGTAAAATTTATACTAATAAGAGTTAATATCTAATTGAATTGCCCATTTTTACCAACAAATGTATTATATTTCAATAAGTTTCTCTTGGTATAAATAATCTTTCTTATAGTGTAAACCATGATATATTCACTTTCCTTTTTCTTCATCTCAATGAATTCTATTTCTATCTTTCTTCGAAGAGTTTGAGGGAAATACTATGTGAGAAATAATTTCTTAATGTATTCTAATCCATGTATTCTATTTTAATATTTTTATTGGTTTCTTTACCAATTACACCATTGACCATATCCTACATCTAAATGATAAACCAAAAGTGTCACATTCTCTTTCTCAAAATAGTGAATCATAGAAAATATCTTCCCCATTGAGATAAACCATAATCTTGAGAAAAGTGGATTATATGTTCTACTAAACATCAGTGGCCATTTCCACATAAAGCACTCACTAGATAGTTGATCATTCTGGGGTGAAGGAGAATATCCCACATGATTCTCTATATTATTCAAAGAATGAGATAAATGGGTAAGCATTGCCATAAATTTTTGAACTCTACCTCTAAAGGAATTGGGGATTTAGACAATCATAGTGTTGTCCCTCACAACTGTTTGTTGTCCTGGTTTCACTTAGTTACGATAAATAGAATTTTATTGAACAAAACATAAGTAAAAAAATCATGAATAAATACTTTTCTCTTTTTTCCCAAATTAATATAATGGAATATCATATAATATAAATATGTTAATAATATTTCAAAAAAAATTATTTTTGGATGTTTATTTGTACGTTTTTTAATCCTAAGGGTTTTCACTAATTTCTCAAATATTAATTCCCAAATAACCTAAATCGTGCTCCGATAAAATCTATAAATATGATACCTTTTCTTAAATGACTATTACATCATTTTAAAGATAAATAATATAATTGTGTTATATATCTAGGATCAAATGGTTTAGTGTTGTGGTAAAATTAGGAATACACATAAATTTTACATAATAAAACATAAAAATTAATTAATTCCTTTATATCTCACTTCTTAGTGGACCTCCCATTCTCCTTGGTACAGGTAGTCACTTGAGCTAATATATCAATGAAAGGGGTGAGATAAAAGCCTATTAAGTGGATAAATAAGGGACATGAATCAATACAACACAGTTGAGAATATACATCATCATCATATAAAATGTATAATATCATCATCATAATCATGACAGGAAGCATTAGAAAAAGGCATTTAATGTGGAAATATATAAAAATGAAATATCATGTCTTAATGGTAAAATTCCACGCATAGTTTTGAACCAAGATAACATATTGTTCCCATATATCATTGTGGATAATCATAACATAATCATTGTGAAACAATATATCATAATGTTCACACATATTTCACATTACCATAAGAGATACATTACATTACATAATGCATTGGAACACTATATAATTCTGGGTGCACCCATCAAATCATAACATTTATATAATCATGCATTCCCCATTGAACATATGGCAAAATTAGATATAAAATAACCCTTGAAAAAGAATGGGTTTCATAAGAAAATGTTCATGAATAAACATTAGGGTTGACAAAATAGAAGGAGAATAACATACTGGGTATAAGAATCATCAATGTTGAGTAAAGAGGAAGATTTCTGTAGTGGTATCAAGATATGTTTTGGAAAGACGAGTTATTTTGAAAAAATCATTATATTTTTCAAAATAAGATGTTTGGAACATGTATATCCTAAAAAAGAAGAGTGATGAACAATGAAATTATATTTATGGAAAATTAAAGGATTACCATCACTAAAATTTGGCTTGAAATTTGTATAACCCAATGAAAGGGTGTTTGGTTCCAGAATCTACTTACAATAATTTTAGCTTTATTTCATTTCTTTTACACCTTCGTAATAATAAAAATATATTTATTAAAACACTGGTACATAATTGAGTAACAATAATTTATAAAAAATATTTATAAATTTTAATCATTGGATTATATTTATTATTTTTTGTTGATGAAATTGAATCATTTTGATACCATGTTTTACTTAAAAATTTCCCATTTTCAATTTTTTATATATTTTATTTAATTTAATTTATAAATTAGTATAAAAAATTATAGAACCATAGAATATATGAAATTACATATATTTATATATTATATAAAATTAATATTATCCATAAATGATGGAGGTTATAATAATTTTCATAGCAATTTCTTCGACGGTGGTTAACTAACATTTTAGAGGACGTTGTTGAAAGTGAGGGAAAGGGAAGTATACCAATTATATTTTTCAGATATATGATTATTAAATTAGGTTAAAATCATTAATATAATTTTAAATTATAATAAAATTATTTCTTTTAGTTTATGGTTTTGAAAGGAAGAGGGTATAAAATAAAGGGAATAAAAGAAGAGGGAAGAGTTAATAGAGACAGACTCTTTCCTCGAAGTAGGTTATCTTGTACAACTCTTTAACTCCTTGGTGATTGGATATGAATTGATCCAAAACATACTAATAAAATTAGCGGATTAATATGGGGGATTTTTTTAGAGATTATGCATTTCAATGGGTGTGAGGAATGGTATTCCAATGGGAGGGAGAGGGGTTATCTATACATGAGAAAAGGGGTATTTTTAGTATAAAATAATAAATAAAATAATATATTAACAGTAAACCATTTAATAGTGAATTTATGACATTATAAATAATATATTAATATAATAAAATCAGTTTTATTATTTTTACCCCCTTTATAATTATATTTAATTTATTTATTAAAAATAAATTTAGAATGAAAGAAGAATTGATATGTTAAGGAATCACTTTGGAAAATAGGTTTTGGAATGTTTATTATAGATTTTCCAATTGAGTTTATTGTATTTAAATGACCCATTTTTTAAATTAAATATTCCATTGTCAAACATAATGTTATGTGAAAGATTATATAATTATTATAACCTGAATGATGTAATTTGAGTTATACTGATTATGTGAAAAATGATATTTTTACTATTCACAATAATATTGAAGTATTTTAGAAAATTACCAAAAGATATCCCTTAGAGAATTTTGATATGATGATTTAAAAATTAATATTCGTTTTTGAAAATTAAAATGTTAAATTATGTATTTTTTATTTTCAATTTAAAAATAATTATTTATGCAAAATATTTTAAAAAATAGTTTATTATAAATGTGCATATATTTTCATCAAGTATCGTAATCATGATACTTATTTTTTTGAATTATAAATTTTATATTTAAATATATTAATCATGATAATAATTATTTATATCATCTTTTGTTATTTTTAGGTAAAATTTCCATTTCAATGGTCATGTTACTATTCCCAACTATTTGGAGACTATTCCCAATGATCAGGTTACTATTCCAATTGTCACATTACTATTCAAATTGTCACATTACCACCTATAAATACCTTTATATTCCTTCATTAATTATTAAAATAAATTACTATTAATGTTCTATGTTTTCATCTTCTATAATTTTTTATGGTTTGCTAATATTTTGTTTCTTTTTTATTGTGCTTGTAGTGGGGGCAATGGTTCTAGTAGATTAGAGTAATCACAATTCTCACATTGGTGTTTTCTACATTATATTTTTTTATAGTTGAATTATTAAGAATTTTATTTGGTTTCATATATGATTAATGTAATTGTATTTAGTATGGAAACAATTTCTTTGATGGTTTCATTATTTTTTTAATTTGTATAATATTATATAACACACATTTATTCAAAAAACAAACATCACTAAAAATAATGGGATATTACATTAATACACTATGTTTTGTAGTTTATCACCTTAATAAGTTAAAGCACTTCACCAATATCAGATAATATTTTTCTCAGGATCATCTTTTAGTGATATACATTAAGTAAGGGATAATGTTCTATAAAGTACCAATCCTATTATATATGTTTTCGATCTGAGGATTACCTTAATGTTTTGGATAAGTCTTTAGCAAAATCTTGATATAGTATTGATTTTTAACACCTCATTTCATCCTCATACAGATGTTATGTATTATAGAATAATAAAAAACCTAGAGGATATGTTTAGATATTTTTCTATTTATTTTAATGGTTTTCGGGATCAACACCTCCCATCGATTGAGTATTTATATAAAAATAGATTTACTTCTTGAATTTAGATGGCCCCTTACGAATTACTCTATAGAATGATGTTTAAAACTCCATCATATAAGAATTAAGCGGGAGAAAGAAAAATATTGGTTCCGGATCTAGATAATGAAATGAAATTGAAGGTTAGATCAATTATGTAATATATATTTGGAGCATAAAGTCACCAGAAATGTTATATTTCCAGTCGATGATGTGATATAGAATATGATTTTGGTGACAAGGTGATTCAAAAAAATTCTCATTGGAAAGAAGGTAATGAGATTTGGAAATAAGTGAAAACCGAACCCTATGGATATCAGTCCCTTTAACATTCTTGATTGTATCAATTGGCTAGAATATCGATTGGAACTTCCATTGAACCTCTCAGAAGTCCACAGTGTGTTCCATGTATTTATCTGGAGGAAGCACATACCCGATCCTTCACATATACTAAACCAAGATGTTATATTTTTGGATCCAAATCTTTCCTATAAATAAAATATAGTGTAAATTTTTGAATATAGAGATATTTTTAAGTGAAATAAGAGCACTTATATGATCATTGTTTTATGGTGAAACCACAAATTTGAAGAAGCTATGTGGGAACATGAGGATATGATGAGGTATTGGTATCATTATTTTTTTGTATGTGTGTGATAATTTTTATGGGTTAAATTCATTTTAATTGGGGTAAATTGTAACCTCCAAATTTGTTTATGAAATATAATTTTTTTTAAATAATTTAATTTCATTGAAATCTTGTATTAAATGAAACACTATGTTTTCTCAAACAATAACATACTATTGATATTATTAGTTAAAAATGACCATTATAATCTTGTTTTCAAAATGGTAGTATGAATATGAATAATCATATTTTAAAAAATAAGTATAATTTTTCTATATAAATAAAACATATTGATTAAAATTTACTAAATATTTTAGTAAAGTGTTTATTTTTAGAAAATAACAATTTTTTTAAAATGTTTTATACATTCTTTGAAAAAATAAAAGAATTTTTTCCCAATTATAGAAAATTTATTTGAAAAAATAATCTTAATTTATGAAATCTACATTTAAATATTTTCTTGGAGTGATATTTCATGTTTTTTCTACAATGTTTAATTTTATAGTGAATGGTTAAAAACGGATTTTTATTAAATAATACCTTTTATTCTAAAACATTTATGGGATCCATTTTATTTAAATTTGTTATTTCAAGTATAATTAGTTCAATTATATTTTTATTAATCCAATTTAATCCAATTTAATCAATTTAATTATTTATTTTTATTTTAATTGTTTCTACACATAAGAAAAGGTTATTATGGAAAAATGTTGTTTCATCACATCCACGAGACAAATTTTCCATTAAATTTTCCAATTTTGTTAATGGAATTTCGAAAATAGATTAAGTATTCAGAATAGAAATAATTAATATTATATAATATGGTTAAATTCATTTTTTTCAATATGAACTTTGAAAATAGTAAAATTTATTATCACAATTAAGGGGAAAACAAGTTTACTAGGGGTTAATGTATAATAATACGCGGTAAGATGAACTATAAACAACTAATAATCCCATTTACAGACCGATTTATACCTTATCTCGTATAATGTTCTATAATTGACTATTTTTATCCTTCTGGAATGTTTAAAACATGGGTAGTCCTTTTTCCTTTAAAAAAATACAAGTGTCTCCTCTCCCCACCTTAGAATGGGGAACCCCACTCATCTCCACTACACACATCCAAAACAACTTGTTTAATCTATTATATAATAAAGTACATTAATTATTCCCTTAAAACATCATAGTGGATTTATTTTTTTAGGATACCCTCCAAACATGGCCTTGGGATTAAACCTATAGGAGTTCTCTAAAGAAGAGTTATTGTCCTTAACAGTGCATTTTCATTTTATTTCTGCTTCTACATAATTTCTTATTCTTTAACCCTGAGAATATAATAACATTTTTATTTATAATATACTGATATGTTATTATGTTAATGTAATTACCAACATCTATCTCCTCTTCCACCAATTGGGAAACAAAACAGTCCATCATGTGTGTGACAGACTACCACCCTACGAAACAATGTAATTTTTTATTCATCACCACCTGTCACAGATAGTGATAAATATTGATTTAATACTTATATATTATATTCATGACATTATTATACTTTTATATGTTTAATATCAAATCTGAATTCTTACTTTCAATTCCATTGGAATATGATAATGTCGCTCCTGGGTATAGTAGACTGCCGCTTACCAAAGTGATGTGATTCATTTTTAACATACACATTACATGTATGATAATAAGAATATTTTTAATGAAAATATGTGATATATATAATTATTATTATTATAGAACATCTATTTTTTGTTTAAATTTATTTCATTACATCATTTGACTAAATAGAACCAGTGTTAATCTGTATATACAATATACCATTTCCATAAATGGTGTAGTTCATTTCCTATCTATAACATTTATAGATTACTCAAAATAGATATATAAGGCATATAAACTATATATATATAATGGTAAATATTATATATAATATTGGACCACGATCAATGTAAATAGACCAAAGATACTAAAGCAAAAAATTCATGAAAAACGAAGCTAATATTACCAAAAAATTATTTTAACAGAGAATTATTAATATATGGATAATGAAAGTTCATAAGTAAATAATATATGTTATGATATAAAAAATTATGTTTCTTCAAAGTATTAATATCAAAACTATATTTAATATAATTTTTTATGAACATGTTTGAAAAAATTCAAGACTTGAGTTATTTCTTCTAAAATAGTCTTCTTTGGGGAATATGTCATGTTATGCACATATATTATTATAGGAGGTGTATATAGAGTTCATTAGACATGTTATATCCTGAACCTTATTAACATAATTGTATTTAAGGTAACATCCCTGACCCCAGTATCTCAGATTCGGTGCCTCCATTTTTTTAAATTGGCATAGATATAACATTTGAATCCATAAGGACCAATTATTTTAGAAGTTTTGGAAAGTAGATTATATACAAGAACCTTACATTATATTTTAAAACAAAAAGTAAAACATTTAAAATCCTTTTATAATACCAATATTATCCTAGCTTAACCCTAAAAATAATTTATAATAACCTTCTTAGAATCCTAAGAAAAATAAAATGTATGCTAGGTGAGATCTCAGATACTCAATAAGGGTAAACATACAACTGAATCTATTATGAATAATAAGTAAAAACATTAAGGTATTTTTAATAATTGAAATAGAATTTATTTCAATACAGTCTTGAGAATAATATTTCAAGAAAAAATTAAAATCATATAATTCCATGTAAATAATCACATAGATATTTTACTAAACAAATAATCACAATGAATAACAATAATTAATATCCTAATTAAGATGTACATAATTTTAATCATCAAAAACATAATGTTGAGGCATCATCTAAGAAACCATACATAAACAGGTAATTCATCAGTTAATACCAAAAAATAGTTTGTCTCATGAGACTTGCCGATGAATCAAGGGGAAATAGAGGGTCCCACATGTTACATATTATTCTAAATGAATTCTTCACATAAAAATGTGAAACATAAACAATATAAAAATTCATATTGAAAAACTAGAATATGAAATGTGAATAATTTTTCCCTAAGACATGGATGGTATCTATATTGAATATGCATAGTTAATCTGAATTTTAAACCATTAAATTAAATATGTAAAATGATTTCATAAAAGATCAACCTCAATTAAGAAAAATATTCAACAGATTATTTTGACATAGATGAAAATAATCTAACAAATTCGTTAAAAAAATTCTAGAGGGAAATACCAATTGTTTACATTGATAAAATTTAATTAAAACAATTCACAATTAAAAAAGAAAAAAATTTCATTGAAAATAATTTTTTAAACTGGTAATGGAAGCTTTAAAACATTAAAGCTCAATGATAGCATAAAAATATGCTCATGTTGTATAAGATAAAAAAAATATTCCCCCCATATTTTTTGTCAAAAAATCCTCAATGGACCATGTTTATAAAATGAAAAATATATATTTGAAATTTTTTTAAAAATTTAAAAAAGGGGTAAAAACCTCTTGAAAAAATCATTGGAGAATACTATAAAAAGTTTTGAAAACATTTTTAGAAACCATGGACATGGAGAAAAATATGTTATAATTTAAACATTAATCATTAAAGTTGTCCCATAACACATTGAATAACTAAATCATAAGTCGAATGAAAGAATGAAAATTAAAAAACATTAAATATCATGATAATAAAATAATTAATGACATGATAACTCAAAATTTTTATATATAAACCTCATAAAATATGTTGGGTGTATAACATCAAAATATTCCTAATGAAATGAGATTAAGAGAGAGTCCCTTAAATTACGCTTCCTTTAGTAAAATGTGTTTTAGACTCATGTATAATTTTTTAAATCATGTTAATAAATTATACCAAAACCATATCAATATAAATGATATCATATATGATCTTATTATATCTTTTGGTTAATAATATTTTGCTATTACATTTGTTTGGGGTGTTAACTGCTTTATTTCTTATGCATGTTTTTTATAAATGTATTGATTATCCTAAATAAGATATGGATTATAAATATAATTTATTATATTAATGTTTTAAATATAATATTTATACTTTGAATAAATTTAATTATCATTATGGAATTGTTATGATGAGAAATAAATCACATCGCATCGTGGAGATGGTAGGCCATACGTACGCACGAGTGACAATATCATTCCCTTACTGGTGAAAGAGTAAGTAAGTGGATGGTATAAATTTTTTTTGGAGAATATATATCATGTAATAAATATCATATATATAAACTTTTTCAATCATTAGACCAATCCATGTAAAGTGGTTATGAAAAAAATATTTCAGAACGACCAGGAGATGGTAAGTCGTACGTATGCACACACGATGTTTCCATTTTTCATGGGATGGATAAATAATTGAATATGGATGTAAAATAATAATAAAAAAATATAATAAAATATATTATTGTTTATTTATTATATTAAAATATAAAAAACTCATGAAGAGGAAATTTAAGTCGAAATGAACTTGGATGAGTTGTTAAAAACAATTACCTCTACTTCAAATAAATCCCTTCATATCTCTTCTCAAGGGATTTAGGGTTTGTATTTTTGGAATAAAAAGACCTCAAGAACATGTATAAGGATGTATGGAGGAGAAAAGAGAAGATATATTTTCATATATAAGGATCAATTTTGTTTGAGGAACTGAGGGATGATGTTTCCTTTTATAACTGAGGTGATGGTCACTTTTGGAAACATTCAAAATATTAAATTCAGATAAATTAATTTCAACTTAAAATAGATCCAAAGTGATTTATTCCAAATGTAAGATGATTATTCGCTGAAATAATATCATCCAATAATTTGTAGACAATTTTATTTCACATTATTACCCTTATTGTACAGCTTTTACCATTAGTTAAACCCTTTAACTATTAGAGGGATAACATGGACTTTCACTCTGTTAGACATAATATGATTACAATAAATTTACATACAAACCATAAATGAATCATGATTAAATTTTTTAACAATATATAAATTCATTTTATAATTTTAATATTTTTATGGATTTTATATGATTTAATAAAATATTATTTATTCTAAGATATCATCATTGTTAATTTTGACACTATTCATCAATTAAAATTTTAAAAATATAAATACATAATTTAAATTCTAAAATATCATTAAATACATACTTAATTCATCTATGTTATTTATAAATTTATTTATGATATTAATTATATGAAAACTATTTTATTTTAATATTTTTAATATCATTTATATGTTATTTCTATTAATTAAAAAATTACTACATTACCAGTATTCAAGCATTTAATTTAATTATTTCTTCTCTAAATATTAAAAATAAATTATAAATATATCCATAAGAATATAATATTTCATAACACTATTTATATTCTAATATATCCCCTATGTAACCACATTTTAAAAACATTTCACTTGTTTAAAACCAAAGTGTGTTCAAAATTGATTTTTCTTTGAATATAATTTTTTAAAGATCATACTCTCATACAAGTGGATTACAAAGGTTATAATTTCAGACCAAGTATTATATTATTATTAAAATATTCATAAAATGAATTTAGTATTAGTGTTAGTGTAATTTTATAGTCTTAATAATATTATTTTTACTTATAATTTCCTTATTTCCACTAAATCATAGTAATTAAATCATTACTAAATTTACTATTTACCTGCCCAAAGATAAAAGAAAAATATTTACATAATTTGGACCCAATAATTAAAAATATTGAATATATTTTTAAAAATTTAAAGCAATTATTTTCCAGTAATTAATATAAATTAATCTTATTACAAAATGAGAAAATGGGTTGTTAAAGTGAATATAGTCAAAAGATTATAAGGTTTTTATATTCATATCAAATTTAAAATTGATTATTGTGACCTAAATTTTAATAAAATATATAAAATTAATCTAATTACTCTTTAAAACCTATTAAATGTATAATTTAATTTTGTAAATCATTTATATTATAATGTTGTTTTCAATTAAAATGCAATATTTTATCACTATTCACCAAAACAAGAATCTTGTCAAAAAAACCAAAAATATACAATAAAATAAAACTTAATATTCTTCTTTAAAATAATAATTTTATTTTTTAATATATAATAAATATATGTGGAAAAAATTCTATTTAAAATAGGTTCTCACTTAAAATTCAAAAAGACTTACTTTTTAAAAAATAATCTTTAATGCTTAAAATTGGTTTTATTCTTATCTTATATCAGTCAAAATTACTAGAAAAGTATAAAAAATTATTTTAATATAGAAAATATTTATTTAATTAATATCATTCACTAATAGTAATTAATTTAATTTATTATGTTAAAATTACATTAAAGGCATAGAAATATATATTTTAATAAAAATATATAATTTCTATTCAATTTGATTTTATATTAATTTTTAATTAATTAGTAATAAATTAATTCATTTTATAAAAATGTGTAAACTATATTTTCATAATTTATATAATCTTATTCAAAACTACTAACTTAGCTACGAGTGTTATATTATTAATATTTAATAGTATATTTCTCTCCATTTTAGCCTGATATTGTGTGCAATATAAGCTATCAAAGAGATTAAATTGAAGAAGATACATACTATAAAATCATTGTGTGTTAAATTCTCTTCTCCTTAAATAAACCTCATTACCGAAATACGAAACTTCACTTCAGAAATCAATGGTTGAAAAATGAAAATTATTTTGTGGGACACCAACATTAAAAATAAGAATAATAAAACATACAGTTAAAAAGAGTGAAAGGAAAATTCCAATGTCAATCCAAAATTAGCCTTTAGAATAGGATAACATTAAAGGAAATTAAAAACCATGATAATAAAGAGAAATCAAACCATCATGTTTTAATGGATTGTGTTAGAGAGCATGTTCATCAAAAAATCTACCATCAAAAAATTAAAAATATCTGATGGGCTAAAGAGACTATTTATTCCTCTGTAATAAATTTCAATGAATATAATTTTCTTTACAAATTAATTTTAAATAGTTGGGGGGTTATTTTACTATCATGATACGAAATTGAGAAAATAATATTAATTAATTTCATTCCATGCTTTCAATAATTTTTTTGTTCTTTGTAAAATTTTCACATCATATCTTATACCTGAAAATGAATACTCAAGTTGAAATTTTCATACCTTATTCACTTTAAGGAATCATATGATCCACCGGTCAATCCTTCAGATATTATATTTTTAATGTAACAAAAATGGTTCCCAATGGTTATCCAATATGATTAATTATAATTTAATATCAAACAATAATATATAATTTTCAACATAATCCATTCCAACCTTATGATTCATCTAAAATACTTTATCCCATATTAACAGTCCAAAAAGAAACATAAATTGCTAAAATCAATATTAACATAAAATTCTCTAAAACATGTAATGGAGCTCATATTCTCACATACCATGTATTTTATCATCTTAAATTACTTAATAAAAATGGTCTTTCATCCAAATCTTTAATGAAAAAGTACTAGAATAAACTCTTTATTTATTGACATAATTCATATAACCCTTATACCATTGATAAAGTACTTAAATGAAATATTTATTTAATCAAAGCATAATGATATTTATCACTCTTAAACATCTATTGTAATATCATAAGAATTTCCATGTTTCATTATCTTTATTTTTTATATATTCCCTTGATGCATGGGGAATTAATATTTATAGTGTCCCCCTTTACTATTGTTAAAACACTGAATATTAGTATTTTATTTCTTCCCTCTTCATTTTTTTCCTTGTGATTCTTTTCTATTAATTTATTAAAATCTCCCAATCCTTCTTAGCTTCTCATAGGCTGATTCTTTCTATAGTTATCACATATTGAAAAATCTTTCTTTTATGTCATTCTTTTATCTATATTTTTATGATTTATACTCCTTATATAATGCTTCCTTACAAAACAATAATACATTGAAATGTTTTTTACTCTATCTCATAATCAGATGTTAATATTTTCTCATATAATGAAGAGGTTTGGAAGACTAGTTCCCTTCTAATAATAGGCTTAAGACTGTAAAATATATTTTCCTACCTATTAATTGGATCACATAGACTATTGAGGATTATATTCCTTCTATTAAGACCATTTATGAATTAATGAATACATTATATTATGTTATCAATCCTAAGGAATAATTTCCAACTAGTAAAACAAATAAAAAAAATTGGAAAATTTATTCATAACTATTCTAATTATCATACAAATATTTTTTGGGGACATATTTACTTTTATATACTTCATAATTGTTTATAAATAAAACTTGAATTATCCAAAGTATATCCCACAGGAGTGGAAAACCAGGTTCTCATTACAGTATGTTTTCATATAACATATTACACTAAGTTAGGGTCGATAGACCTTTTCAATGATGCTACCCCTAGGTACATCGGTTGTAGATCCGTTCCCAATTGTAGTATACAAAATTTGATGTACTAGTAATTAGACCTACATAATCTCTACCTTAACAAAATTTTAGGATGTTCTTCTATAATTATCCTTAAATTCCACATTACATGTTTTTTTCACAAATATTTGTTTTCAAAATCTTTTTTAAGGTTTCTATTGAATATCAACTAATACCAACTATAATGACCCTGAATCCAATAGTGCAGAGTCTATGCCTCACTTGATTACATTAAAACAGTTACAAGGTTTGAATCCCAAAGTAGTTATCAGTTTAGTAGTTTTGAAGACCAGATTTTATATATGAACCTTACATTACATTTTAAAAAATAAATAACAATAGAGAAAACTGTAACACCCCGAGATTTTATGAAAAATATTTTTTTTAATTTCACTAATGTCTTGTGTTGTACGCTACACCAAAAGGAGCTTGCACAACACGCATCCTTGACTTGCCTTTCATTACACGCAATCATGACCTTCCTCGATAGCGTGTGTAGTACGCAATAACGAGTTTCACTAAACAACAATATGCTATTAAAATATTATTAAAACTAGCCATTATGAATAGTAATAACCACTTTTTGAAATTTTGTAAATTTTATTTTTCAAAATGGAATTCATTTTTGGATTCGTAATATCGAAATTAGCTTAGGGTGAAATTTTGGTGATTTTCAGATAACTTTCATATTTTGATGAATAGTGAAAATTACTAAATTTTTATTAAAAACAACTTTTTCAATCGAAATAATTAATAGTGATAAAATATTAATTTGAGTGGTTTTAAAGTATATTTAGAATATAAATTAAAATTTAATACAATTTCGGTCATTGGATGTAATTTCACATTTAAACCAGACATAAACAAGTGTCGATCTTTTGATAGTTATTATTTCTTAAGAATACGCTATTTGTTTTGATGACGGGAATTAATTTTTAAATTAATTAATGCAACTGATATGTTTTGAATTTGGTAAAATAGAAATAATTTTTGAGTTCATAATATCAAATATAGCTTAGGCTTAATTTTGGGTATTTTCCTGAAAACATTGAATTTTTTATGAATAGTGAAACCACTAAGTGATAGTAAAAAAAACTGAATTGTTCATAAAACATAATTTTATCGCTTCTCTGAGTAGAATTTCAAAAATCCGAGAGACACGGTTGATTTCAGTAAGTAAAATGTGGTTCAATGAGATGAAAATAAATTTCTGGTGAATAGTAACTTTTTACTTTTTTTTACCACAGTTAAAAGTAATTAGGGTAATTCAGGGTAGAAATGATATTATTATTACCCTAACACATGTCCTAATTCTATTGGACAAGTGTAATTCGACCAAAAACAAACATAAGAATAAAATATGACCATTTAGGCCCACTTCGATTAGATTAAGACATTTATTATTAATTTATTTAAAGAGGGGTTAAAAGAGTTAAAATCAACGTTTATTTACTAAAACATTTTTAATATGGGGTTATACAAAAGATAAATTAGACTATAAATATTCCTTAGAAGTCTAAACAGATTTCCTACATAATTGTATTTTATTTTTAATTTTTAGACATCAAATAAGTTAATTTATTTATGACACAAAGATGATGCAGTAATTATCTTATTAATGAAATATTGACATAATTGATGTTATAAATACCAAAATAAATGTAATTTAAGAATTTTTATGAATTCCACTAATTTTCTTTGTTAATATGACATGTTATTATTGATTTAATAAACTTGGTTCGAACGTATCATTCTGTTATGAATTTCATAAAAATCATGTACCAAATAGTGTCAAAATTGACATAAAAAAGTTTTTAAAACAAATATTATATTATTAATTGTTATTTTATTCTCAAAAATCTAAGGTTCGGCCAAATGACTTAGATAAGGTTATATATTTTAATAATAAACAACTTGTGATTCGTTTTACTTGATATAGTAAGTTTATTAACCATATAGTGTAAGAAAACAAAAAGACACGGTAAAAGTTAAATTATTTAACTTAGAGTTAAATCTAATTGATAAGGTTACAATAATAACCTAAACATGTCTAAATCCAATTAGATGAGAGTATTTCGACCCATACCCACTTAATCTTCGAAATAAGACCATTTGGAACTATTATAAACCGAATTTGACCATTAATATAAAATAATATTTTGAGATTTTCCTAAGATGCCCCTCTCCTCCCTTATAAAAGGGCACCTCCTCCCTCTCCTCCTCACACCAATTTGAGCATTCATGCTCGGCCAAAACCTGCCAAAATTTCTTCTCCACTTCCCTAGTATCATCCTAGAGGTCCTGGTATTCTTCAAAGACCATCCTTTGTTATTTAAGTGGATGTTAAGTGAAGGCGCGTCAAAAAGAGGTAATATCCATTACCGATCTTTTTCAATTTATTTATTCTTCAACTTCTTATTCTTTAGTTGTTTCATGATAAAGTAATAACATAAGTATTTATAATATACTGATATGTCATTATAAATATTAAACAACTCTAATTAACCTTCTATCCATCCTACGGAAAAACGAAATCACCGCGCGTGCGTACGTACGGAATACCGTCTCCACGCCGTGGTGTAATCTATTTTCCGCCACCACCTTAATTGGATGGGTATAATGGTGTAATGAGTAACTATATATGATTATTATAATGTGATATTGATACTGAAATAGTATACATACACTTCAACACAATTCCACGACCATGGGAATGATATCATCGCTCGTGCATACGTACGGACTATCGTCTCCACGACGCGATGAGATTCATTCTCAATGATTAACCATTCATGAATGATTATAAAGTATGTATAATAAGTACTAATGAAATATATGAAATAATAATGATACTGGATTTATGTATATTTATATGTATGTCATCTACTTAATTCCATTCAATTCAATAAGGAAACGAAAACAGCGTTCATGCGTACGTACGGACTACCGTCTCCATGAACGGTGTATTTCTTTCCATTTACTGATTTATTATATATATGTATATTCTGAATATATATATATATAAATCATGTTTTATATTCTAGAATTAATTAATCATGATCTAATTAATCATATGAATAATTACAAGTCAAAACACGGACGACAAATGAAACAATTTTACCCAAAACACTATTTAACATGGAATTTACAAAGGAACAGGTAATATAAAGTCATAAGTGAACCATATATGATATAATAACAATGAATATGATTCTTTAATAAGTCAATAACATGATTTAAATCATTATATAGGAGGTTCAGACACTTAAAAAGAAAGTCGGACCTAAGGTAAGAGAAATATCACAATATCATTTTTATCCGAGATTGTTTATTCTTTGATATTTACTGGGGTGTATTTTATCATCCACATCCGTGTTTCCTGAATATGTAATATTATTTCCATCCACCTACAATTTTTTAAATCCATGTTTACCCTTCAGTGAGTTTTTAGTAAAAGATATGAAAGGAATCTTTCGTCGTTTTTCATACGAGGTACTTTTTTGACTTTTTCGACAAAAGTACGAGAAGAATGTTTTTTTAACTTATATGGAATGAATGGATTATTAAAACATTATTTCCAAGAATCTTCCTTTACAAGTTTTCAAGTTTATTTTTAATCAACTTATTTTAGTTTAAAATTGTATGACATGTTAAAGAAAGGAAAATGTTTTTGAAGTAGAAAGGATATTTTCCTCAAGAATGGAGTTCAAGTGCTTTATCAAAATTATTTTCCATATAAGATAATATAGGGTTCTGTTTCTATCGCTATTATTAAATTGATTTGATTATGTTGTGATGGAATTATTTTTATGAGTTCCTTTATGTTATATGAATTGTTTTATGATGTCACGATGTTTAAGATTCCCATTTTTATTACATGGGTTATGCTATGATGTATGGTTTTCTGATTTTGTGGCACACATAAGAATGGTATCATTATGAGATGGGTGAGACCTATATCTCCCTCCAATGCATTGGGTAATGATTTTATATCTCATGAGATAGACATGGCTGGAATGGTAGGTTATACCGGTTCAGTGAAACAGGACTGGAATGAGGGTGACTCGGTTCAGAAAGGGACTTTGTCCACTAAGATAGTCTTGGCAATGAGTCTTGACTAACAAGAAATGATTCTCTATTATTATGTGTGTATGCCACAATGTTTCATGTTTTATGTTATGATTATTGTGATTACATTTCATTGCCATGATCTGTCCCATGTTATGAAATTATGATCTCTTTTGCAGGTTAAGATTTCCAAAAGTTATGTGCTTGATGTGATTTATATTTCTTTTGTTTACCCTTACTGAGCGTTTGAGCTCACCCTTTTATGTTTTCTTTTCCCCAGGATATAAAGAATTGTTTTAGGTATAAAAAAAGAATATCTTTATGGGAGATGTTGAAGATCTTTCACCAGGATTAGAAGATTATATTCCGAGTTTCCAAAGACACTAAACTATTACGATCCTTGTGTGTGTGTTTTTGTTATATACTAAGTATTCCGCAAATGTAATGTAATGTTCATGTATGTTAAGCTTCGTGTCTCTACAGTTGGTATCAGAGGAAAGGTTTAGTCAACCTTTGGAAACAAGGATGCGAAAGCGTTAGTGAGATCCCTAGAGATATTTCTAAGGTATGTCTAGGGATGTCCCTAAGGATAAGTATACGTATAAGATACAGTCCTAGAACTACGGTAACGATCATAGAAATTAACCTAAGATGTTAGATATTTAGGATACTCCCCCTTTATTATGTTGTTTTTCCTAGCATGATTTTTGACTCTCACACTATTCTTTTTGGGTTTTAGACGATGGATGGAACCCGATGGAACCGTGTTGATCAATGCAATGGACAGTGCAATGATTGTCCTCCTGAACAAAAAAATGTTATGGGAGATGGAGTGAAAAATCTTATTGCTATACTTACACAAGCTATGAATCATTCTGGACTTCCAAATGAGCAGAGAAGGGAACAATATTCTATTGAGTCCTTCATGAGGCAAAGTCCACCTTCTTTCAGTGGGTCTTCTGATCCACTTGTTGCTGAACAATGGATCAGTACCACTGAAAAGATATTTTTAGTTCGACAATGTTCTGAACATGATAAAGTCATCTTAGCAGTGTATCGTTTGGAAGGTGATGCTGATCAATGGTGGAATCTTATTAAGAATACAAGGCAAAGGGATGAAATTGATTCCATGGAATGGGACGAGTTCAAGAACTTATTTTTCAATAAGTACTTCCCTCGTATTCTTTGAACTAAGATGGAGAAGGAGTTTCTTGAACTAATGCAAAAGGATGATGAATCTGTTGGTATATACGAAGCTAATTTTACAAGACTTGCAAGGTATGCATCTGGCATTATCATCCTACCTGAAATTAAAGTTGATCGATTTTTCAGTGGCTTAAAACCAAGTTTTCGAAGGGCATTAGCTATAAGAGACTTCAGTAGCTATGAAGAAATTGGGCATTGTGCTATCAAGGTAAAAATGGAAGTTGGTGTTATATATTTATCTCATGGTTTTGACAAGAAAAGAAAGATGGAGTTCAAGGAGAAATCTCAGAATAATGGGGAAAAGAAGATGAATGTTTCATTATGCACAAAGTGTGGAAATAAGCATGGTGGAGATTGTCTTAAAGGGACTAGAAAATGTTTTAAGTGTGGAAAAGAAGGTCATCGAGCAGCTGAGTGTCGAAGTAATGGAAAAAGGGTTTCTAATGATGTGAATAAAGAAAACACTGTAGAGAACACACCACCAACACTTCAATGCTTCAAGTGCAAGGAAATGGGGCATTATGCTAATAAATTCCCTAATCCAAGGGTTAGTGATGATCAACATGAGCAACCAATTAAGGCAAAGGACAAAGGGAAGTCACATGCGATCACTATTGGCGATGTTGAATATGACAATGATGTGGTGGAATGATTATGTGTTTATGTAATGGGATTCCAAATTAATGTTGTATCATAAAGTATTGGAATATTTTTGTGTTGGTCTAATGTGGTATTCAATGTGATTGAGATATTTTTGGAAATAAGATGATATGCGCATAATGAAGGGAAAACAAGAAAATGAAATGTTTAACAGTATTCATGAGCTCATGATTGATATAAGGACTATGTGATATCATGGTTTGAGTATATAGAATTTTGAGGATTTTGGTATGTGGAAAGTGTTAACTTTTAACTGCATTCATGTTTTCACTAAGGTTCAATGGGTATTCATTATTCAAGAAAATACATGATTAAGGTATTTACATGTTTTTAATTTGACCAACAAGATATATCTTATGATATATGGGGGATAAATGATGGCATTCACATGATTGTTCTGTGACATTTCAAGTAATCATTTTCTTTATACTATGAGCTTGGACCGAAGTATTTTAGATAAGCCTAAATATTAGAATGGATTATGTTGGACATAAGTTAGGATAAAAGGTTTTTTGATATTATTGATGGGATGTTATAGTAATGTAGTTTTACAAAAAGGACAACCTGCAGGACGGGCGACAGCCCATCGTGTCGGACAAGGCTGTGGGAATCGAACACACAACCGAAGTGCGATTGGCCTTTATCGCCTACCACTGGCCTACAGGAAGTCCCTGGTTAGTAGAAACTAGTTTTATTTTATTAAGCGGTATGATATATGAAGTATAAGTTCATTTTAGGAACCATATATGATTAATCTCACTATAGAATGACTTATGTATATTTAATAACTTTTGATAACCTTTTGTTTGAGACAGATGGAATGACCCATCATTCTATCACATGATCTGCTAACACTTCACAAA
Organism: Viscum album; assembly: GCA_963277665.1. NCBI lineage: Eukaryota > Viridiplantae > Streptophyta > Magnoliopsida > Santalales > Viscaceae > Viscum > Viscum album. The sequence continues at coordinate 117,278,388 of OY728159.1, read as the reverse complement.
TAAAAAATTCAACTTCATTTACTCAAGAGATGAAGTGGAAATTGTTCAAGGCACGAACAACAGTGAGATTGTACCAAAATAGAGTAAGTATTTATTCTAATTCAAATTCTTCAACTTTATGGAAACGATCTTGAAAACCAAAAATGTTGTCCTAGTGGTCTTATATCTGATTAATCAGATGGTACCTTAGATCGTCACAAATTTATGGATTTGTGATTGTTGGTTTTTCCATAGCCATGTTCTCTACCACTCTCCATTAGAACATGATGGTTAGATTTCTCTTCCATATATATATTTTCACCTATGTGGAAACCCAGTGATTAGTTCATTTGGATAACCCTTACGATTCATACTTTTGTTTTTAAAGATTGGTTTTGGTATTCCATTTTACGATGTGGGTTTCTATTAAAGAAACATTCGAGTCGAAAACCATTTATAACCCCGACTAATTTCAAGGGAGAAACTCATTTTAAGGGGGGTAGAATGTAACACCCCGAGATTTTATGAAAAATATTCTTTTTAATTTCACTAATGTCTTGTGTTGTATGCTACACCAAAAGGAGCTTTCACTACATGCATCCTTGACTTGCCATGCATTACACTCAATCGATACCTTCCTCGATAGCGTGTGTAGTACGCAATAACGAGTTTCACTAAACAGCAATATGCTATTAAAATATTATTAATACTAGCCGTTATGAATAGTAATAACCAATTTTTGAAATTTTTTAAATTTTATTTTTCAAAATGGAATTTATTTTTGGATTCGTAATATCGAAATTTGCTTAGGGTAAAATTTTGGTGATTTTCGGATAACTTTCATATTTTGATGAATAGTGAAAATTACTAAATTTTAATTAAAAACAAATTTTTCAATCGAAATAATTAATAGTGATAAATAATTAATTTGAGTGGTTTTAAAGTATATTTCGAATATATTTTACAATTTAATACAATGTTGGTCATTGGATGTAATTTCACATTTAAACCAGACATAAACAAGTGTCAATCTTTTGATAGTTATTATTTCTTAAGAACACGCTATTTGTTTTGACAACGGGAATTAATTTTTAAATTAATTAATGCAATGATATGTTTTAAATTTGGTAAAATAGAAATCATTTTTGATTTCATAATATAAAATATAGCTTAGGCCTAATTTTTGGTATTTTTCTGAAAACTTTCAATTTTTGATGAATAGTGAAACCACTAAGTGGTAGTTAATTTTTTTTTTCATAAAACGTAATTTCACCGCTTCTGTGAGTGGAATTTCAAAAATCCTAGAGACACGGTTGATGTCAGGATGTAAAATGTGGTTCAATGAGATGAAAATAAATTTTTGGTGAATAATAACTTTTTACTTTTTTTTACCATGGTTAAAAGTAAATAGGGTAATTAAGGGTAGAAATGATATTATTATTACCCTAACAAATGTCCTAATTCTATTGGACAAGTGTAATTCGACCAAAAACAAACTTAGGAATAAAATAGGACCATTTAGTCCCACTTGGATTAGATTAGGACATTTATTATTAATTTATTTAATGAAGGGTTAAAAGAGTTAAAATCAAAGTTTATTAACTAAAACAATTTTAATATGGGGTTATACATAAGATAAATTCGACTATAAATATTCATTAGAAATCTAAAAAGTTTTCCTACATAATGGTATTTTATTTGTAATTTTTAGATATCAAATGCGTTAATTTATTTATGACACAAAGATGATGCAGTAATTATCTTATTAATGAAATATTGACATAATTGATGTTATAAATACCAAAATAAATGTAATTTAAGACTTTTAATGAATTAAACTAATTTTCTAGGTTAATATGACATGTTATTATTTATTTAATTAACGTTTTTCTAACTTATCATTCTGTTATGAATTTCATAAAAATCATGTACCAAATAGTGTCCAAATTGACATAAAATAGTTTTTAAAAAATATTATATTATTAATTGTTATTTTATTCCAAAAAATATAAGATTCGGCCAAATGACTTATATAGGATTATATATATTAATAATAAATAACTTGGGGTTCGTTTTTCTTGATATAGTAAGTTTATTAACCATATAGTGTAAGAAAACAAAAAGACACGGTAAAAGTTAAATTATTTAACTTAGAGTTAAATCTAATTGATAAGGTTAAATTAATAACCTAAACTTGTCTAAATCCTATTGGATGAGAGGATTTCGACCCATCCCCACTTTAGCTTAGAAATAAGACCATTTGGAACCATTATTAACCGAATTTGACCATTAATATAAAATAATATTTTGAGATTTTTCTAAGATGCCCCTCTCCTCCCTTATAAAAGGGCACCTCCTCCCTCTCCTCACACCAATTTGAGCATTCCTGCTCGGCCACAACCTGCCAAAATCTCTTCTCCACTTCCCTGGTATCATCCTAGAGGTCCTGGTCTTCTTCAAACACCATCCTTAGTTCTTTAAGTGGAGGTTAAGTGAAGGCGCGTCAAAAAGAGGTAATATCCATTACCGATCTTTTTTAATTTCTTTCTTCTTCAACTTCTTCTTCTTTAGTTGTTTCATGATAAAGTAATAACATCAGTATTTATTATATACTGATATTTTATTATAAAAATGAAACAACTCTAATTAACCTTCTATCCATCCTACGGAAAAAGGAAATCACCGTGCGTGCGTACGTACGGAATACCGTCTCCACGCCATGGTGTAATCTATTTTCCGCCACCACCTTAATTGGATGGGTATAATGGTGTAATGAGTAACTATATATGATTATTATAAAGTGATATTGATACTGAAATAGTACACATACACTTCAACAAAATTCCACGACCATGGGAACGATATCATCGCTCGTGCGTACGTACGGACTACCGTCTCCACAACGCGATGAGATTCATTCTCAATGATTAACCATTCATGAATGATTATAAAGTATATATAATAAGTACTAATGAAATATATGACATAATAATGATACTGGATTTATGTATATTTATATGTATGTCATCTACTTAATTCCATTCAATTCAATAAGGAAACGAAAGCAGCGTTCATGCGTACGTACGGACTACCGTCTCCATGAACGGTGTATTTCTTTCCATTTAATAATTTATTATATATATTTATATTCTGAACATATATATATAAATCATGTTTTATATTCTGTAATTAAGTAATCATGATCTAAGTAATCATATGAATAATTACAAGTCAAAACACGGACGACAAATGAAACAATTTTACCCAAAACGCTATTTAACATGGAATTTACAAAAGAACGAGTAATATAAAGTCATAAGTGAACCATATATGATATCATAAAAATGAATATGATTCTGTAATAAGTCAATAACATGATTTAAATCATTATACATGAGGTTCGGACACTTACAAAGCAAGTCAGACCTAAGGTAAGGGAAATATCACAATCTCATTTTTATCCGAGATTTTTTATTCTTTGATATTTACTGGGGTGTATTTTATCATCCACATCCATGTTTCCTCAATATGTAATATTATTTCCATCCACCTAAAATTTTTTAAATCCAATTTTACCCTTCGGTGAGTTTTTAGTAAATGATATGAAAGGAATCTTTCGCCATTTTTCATACGAGGTACATTTTTGACTTTTTCGACAAAAGTACGAGAAGAATGTTTTTTTTAACTTATATGGCATGAATGGATTTTTAAAACATTATTTACAAGAAGCTTCCTTTACAAGTTTTCAAGTTTATTTTTAATCAACTTCTTTTAGTTTAAAATTGTATGACATGTTAAAGAAAGGAAAATGTTTTTGAAGTAGAAAGGATATTTTCCCCAAGAATGGAGTTCAAGTGCTTTATCAAAATTATCTTCCATCTAAGATAATATAGGCTTCTGTTTCTATCCCTATTATTAAATTGATTTGATTATGTTGTGATGGAATTATTTTTATGAGTTCCTTTATTTTATATGAATTGTTTTATGATGTCACGATGATTAAGATTCCCACTTTTATTACATGGGTTATGCTATGATGTATGGTTTTCTGATTTTGTGGAAAACATAAGAATGGTATCATTATGAGATGGGTGGGACCTATATCTCCCTCTAATGCATTGGGTAAATATTTTATATCTCATGAGATAGACATGGATGAAATGGTAGGTTATACCGGTTCAGTGAAACAGGACTAGAACGAGGGTGACTCGGTTCAAAAAGGGACTTTGTCCACTAAGATAGTCTTGGCAATGAGTCTTGACTAACAAGAAATGATTCTCTATGATTATGTGTGTATGCCACAATGTTTCATGTTTTAAGTTGTGATTATTGTGATTACATTTCACTACCATTATTTAACCCATGTTATGAAATTATGATCTCTTTTGCGGGTTAAGATTTCCAAAAGTTATGTGCTTGATGTGATTAATATTTATTTTGTTTACCCTTACTGAGCGTTTGAGCTCACCCTTTTATGTTTTCTTTTCCCCAGGATATAAAGAATGTTTTTAGGTATTAAAAAAAGAAGATCTTTATGGGATATGTTGACGATCTTTCACCAGGATTAGAAGATTATATTCCGAGTTTCCAAAGACACTAAACTATTATGATCCTTGTGTGTGTGTTTTTGTTATGTACTAAGTATTCCACAAAAGTAATGTAATGTTCATGTACGTTAAGCTTCGGGTCTCTAAAAAAATCCTTTGATAATACCAATATTCTCCAAGATTAAACCATCATGTCAATCACAATTAACTTTTAAGAATCCTAGGAAAAATAAAACAAAAAAATGGGTGATCTCAGACGCTCAGTAATGGTAATCATACATCAGAAGCTATTATGAATAATAACAATATTGATTATGTCAGGGTGTGTAACTGAAAATCATCCGAGTTTAAAATAATCATGAGAATAATATAAAATGAATAAAGGAAAATAATATAATTCAGTATAAATAAGTAAATAGATATTATAATAATGGAAAAATATTATGAAATATCAATAGATAATTTTTTAACAAGGGAATAAATAATATTGAATATCATAAACATACCATAAATGATTTGGCCAAGACACCATACATAAATGGGTAAGACATAATCCAATACCCCAACATGTTTGTCTCCTGATACTTTTCTATATATCAGGAGAATATAGCAGGCCTTGACAATCACATTCTAAGGACATTTCATTCATCATATGAATAGGGTGAAACATAAACTTCTATATTAAAACAATAGAATATTAAATGGTAATACTTTAGAAATAAACAATTAATTGTATAAACATAGCTCATCTAAGGTAAAAAATATATCATTAACCATTAAATGAAATATGGTAAATGATATTATAAGAGATCAACTCCAATTAATAATATGATTAAAGAGAGGATGTTGAAATTGATGAAAATACTATAATATAATCATTAAAAATTAATTGAGATAAGTACACAATTTTTCCAATGAAAAAATTTATTTAAAAATGAAAACTATTTTATAATAAAAAACTATCATTGAAAATATTTTTTGGAAATTTAAATGGAAGCATCAAAACATTAATGCTTCATGATGGTGGAAAAAGTTATTCATTCTGTATAAGTTAAAAAAACACCCCTTCAGTATATTGTGTTGGAAAATACTCAAAGGACCATAATGAAAATATTAAAAAATATAAATTTAAGAGAAATTATAAAATTTAAAAAATGTTCAAAATCACTCTTAACAATCATTATAGAATAGTAAAAACATTTTTGAAAACATTTTTAGAAGGAATGTGAATATAGGAAAAGATGTGATAATTAAATCTTTAATCATTAAATGTGTCATTAAATATCTAAATAATAGTTTCAATTAAAGAATAATATTTAAATAACATTAAATATCATGATAATAAATAAATTAAATAATTGATAAGTGAAACAAGGTGTATATAAACTTATTAAAGTATGGTTGTTGTATAACCTCAAACTATGCATCAATAAAAGGATATTGCGATGATGACCTTTACCCTATGGATATGTTAGTTGAATGTGTTTTAACTACTATTATAATGGTTTATGGAATTGATATTAAATTTTACCTAAACCATATACACATGTATTATATCATATATGATCTTCTTATATCAATTTGTTAATAATATTTCATTATTACCCTTATTTCGGTTGTTGATTGCTTCATTTTACTATGCATGTTTTGTCATAAATGTTTTGATTATTCTTCATAATATATATCGATAAAACATATAAAAATGATATTATTGTTATAAATATCATATTTAATCATTAAGTACATTTTAATTATCATTCTTGAATTTTTAACAAGGGAATTGAATCACATTATGTCGTAGAGATAGTGTACCATATGTAGACTTGAGGGACAATATCATTCCCTTAATGGTTAAAGTGTAAGGAAGTGGATAGTATATTAATTTTTAAAGAATAAATATCCTCTCATAATTATCATATTTATACATTACATCCATCATTAAACTCATCAATGTAAAGTGGTGATGAAAATTGTTTCCTCCATGACATGAAGACTGTATGTCATACGTATGAACACACAATATTTTTATTTTACATAGGATGGTTAAATCATAGAATATGGTTTTCCCATAATAATAATAACATCTAATAATAAATTTGACAAATTATTGATTACATTATCATTGAAAAACTCATGAATAGTTTGTAGAAGAATAAATTAAATGGATAAGATGGTAAAAAGATTACATCTTCAATGGTAGAATCCATCAATATATCTTCTCAATGTATATTGGTTTGGAATGTTAGGAAGAAAAGCATAGCCAGAACATGGATAAAAAATTTATTAGGATAAATTGGCAGGGTTTTGTTGAGGCAAAAGTCTCAATAGTGTGTGAATATGTGATGGGGGATGTACCCTTTTATAATTGAGGAGAGAGTTACATTGGGAAACTCACAAAATATTGAATTAATATAAACTAATTTCAAATTAAAAATGGATCCCATGTGAGTTATTTCTAATATAAAATTCTTATGTGTTGAAATAACAGAAACCGATAATTTTTATAAAAGATAATTTCACATTATTAACCTTATATTTTGGCTTTAACCCTTAGTTAAACCTTTTAACACACAGCGTGATAACTTGAATTTTGACTCTTTAGCATAAATCTAGTTATAATAATATTATGAATGCACCATAAATGAGTCATTTAGGCTCTTTTAACATCAAATAAATCATTTCGATGATTTTTTATTTTTTATGAATTCATTACAATTTAATAAAATACTACTTATTTTAATATATCATTATTGTTAATTTTGAATCTTTTCAGTTCTTGACTATTAAATAATATCAATACATAGTATAACATCAAAAAACGCCTCAAAAAATGCCTAATATGTTTTTTTGTCTATAAAATTATTCAATGAAATTAATTATATCAAAGTATATATATTTTAATATATTTATTATCATTTATATGAAATTTCCATTAATTAAACTATTTCTACATCATTATTTTACAAGACTTTAATTTAATTATTTTTCTAAATATGAAAAATTTACTATCATGATAAATATAATAATTTTATATTTAAAAATACTATTTATAGTAGAATATACCACCCATATAACCACATATTAAAAATAGCTATCTTGTTAAAAATAAAAGTGTGAAAAATTTTACTTTTCCTTTAATATAATATTGTATATGTCATACTGTCACCCAAGTGGGTTAAAAGGTGTAAAATTTGTAAAAAAAATTATTTTTGTTGAAGCATACTCATCCAATGAATTTAGGACCAATGTTATGGTAATTTTATAGTTTTTATAATAATATTTTTTTCCCATAATTTTATGTCATTCCCTTAACTATTGTAGTGAAAATATGACTATATTTAATATTCATATTCCCAAAAATAAAAGAATGCTATTTATTTAATTTTCGGAAAATTATTTTAAATAATTAATATATATTTCAAAATCCAAAACATAGAAGTTTCATTAATTAACTCAATATTAATCTTGTTGACGGAATGAGAAAACGAGTTATTAATTTGGAAACATACAAAATATTATAATGTTTTTATATTCATATTCAATGTAAAATTGATAAAGATGACCTAAATTGTATTAGATCATATAATCTTAATATAATTATACTTCATATTTAATTAAAAATATAATTTAACACTATTAATTATTTAGAGGAAAATGTTTCTTTCAATTAAAATGTAATATTTTATCACCATTAATCAAAACCTGAAACTTATCATTAATATTCAAAAAAATCAACCAATTTAATTTTGTACATTTCTATTTCAAATAAGTAGTTTATTTTTTTTCAATTATAATATTAAAAATTTTCAGAAATGAATTTAAAATAGGTTCTCCATTAAAATGAGGTAAAACTACTTTTTAAAATATATTTTTTATATTTACAACTGGTTTTATTTATTTCTTAACCCTATAAAACATATTATATGAATTTAGGTAAATTTTAAATATATAAAATATATATTTCATCAACATATTTAAATAATTGTGATTAATTTATTTTATTATTAAAAAATTCAATTATGGGCATAAAAATAATTTTTCTAATAAAAAGGCTTCATTTATTTTCATTTGGATTAAATTTTAATTTAAAATAAATTCATAATAATTTAATTAATTTTATAAATACATGTAAACTATATTTTCATAATATATTTAATCCTATTCACAACTGCGAACTTAATGGAAAGTGTTAAAATAATAATATTTAATAGTATATTGTGGTTGTCTTATGTCTGGTGTTGTGTGCAATGTAATATATTAAATAGATTAAAATTAAAATTATATATACAATAAAATCCTTGGGTGTATCATTTAATGTTTAATTTAATATTATTATTTCATGGTTCTTAGGATTTGAATGTTGTGAAAGTGATAAAATTTATATATTACAACATATTTGTTTGTCAGGATTGTTTATGGTTATGTTTTTTAGGATGAAATTTTATTATCTACCTCTAAAGAAAATAATTTATTTTATTCATAACTGGTTTTTATATATAATAGTTGTTTTCCTACAATTTTTATCTCATTATGTACTCAATATTCCAAAAAAAATTTAATGAAAAATCCAGATTTACTTCCCTCTTCAGTAGAAAACTCATTTTCTTCATTTTCTATGTTTTCTAAAAAATCGAAAGAATGTTTTCTATATTTTTCAATTATTTTTAAAGAATTTTTTCCCACATCTAGAACATTTTTAAATTTTTTAAAAGGAATATTCCAATTATTTTTTGAACACTGGCCTGTTCACTTTTTTCTAAAAATGTGAAAGGAATAATTTTTCATTCTATACCCCATGGTTGGAATTTTTTATAGTCATAACCTATCAATTATTTTAATCATCCTTTACATGTATCTAAATTATTTTTCAATGATAATTACTTCCTTAAAATTCGTGAAATTTTTATATTATAAAGAATTTTTTTCAAATAGATATAGTATTTGACTGAAGATTTATTTAATGATATTTTTATAGAATGTTTATTCATAAATGAAAAAAACCTATGAAATTATTTATTTATTACTAGGGATATGTTCCAACTGTACTAATTCTTTTTATCTATATATTTTATGATTATAATAAAGATGTTATTTTGAAACACATTCATTTTCTATGGGTTATGCTATGATGAATTTATGATATGACTATGAAACATTTTTCCTTTTTTGGGTTATGCTATAATGATGTGTTTTTAAAACCCTTTTAATTTTTATGGGTGATAATATGATGAATGTTTTATGACCACATTGCATAAGAATGTATGAGTTAAGTGATGGGTGAGAACAATTTCACCATCCAATACATTGGTTAAATTATAATGATCTATGGCATTAAAGGGTACATGAGAGGTCATCCTAAGGCCAAAATAAGAGTGTAAATCAGAGGTTATCCCATGATCTAAAAAAAGGGTACACATGAGGTTATCTAAATTCCAAAATAAGAGGTTACATGGTAGGTTATCTAAAGACCAAAATATGGTACACAAGTTATTATACGATTTTTAAAGAAGGTACATGAGTGGTTGTCCAAAGATTATTTTGTTACGAATGCCTTGGTGGGTGTTATTTAAATATTATTTTCTAATGTTATATGTATTCTCTATATCTATGTCTTATTCCAAAGTGATGTTCTCATGTATTGTGTTTTTTTATTCCATTTTTATTAATATCTTATAGACTACCATGATTTTTGGAATGAATCAAGTTTCAAGTCTATAAAATTAATGTTTTGGTTTTCAAATGATATTCTCATGTCCTCATACCCTTATACTCAAGTTATGTTTATGTCTCCCTTGTTTACCATTACCTAGCACTTGATCTCACCCATTTATTATGTTTCCATTAACCATGTTATGAAGATTTTTTTTGTGTATGACATGTCCAAGAATGGTTCTACTTATGAATAAAATAATTTGAGATGATGTAGATAACTTATAAGCTTGTTGTTTATGATTTTTCGTTTCTAAACACACAAAACCATTATTTTCCTCAGGAATTTATTATTTAATAATATGAATTTTGTATCTTTTAAGATGTAATATATATCTGTGTAAATATTGTGTAATTATAAATCCCACCAACCAGTCCCCATAATGCATTAACCCTATGATAGAATTGTCCCTAAAAGTTATTTTTCATATGTCCACCATGACCCCACACCACATTAATCATATGACCAAAAAATCCTCACAAGATGTTAAAACTATGACCAACTTATCCCAAAAATACATCAAACCTCTGGCTATCCATTCCCCACAAGATGTTAAACCTATGACCAACCTATCCTCATAATATATTAAACATGTGACAATAATATCCCACAAGATGATAATCATATGACCAAATTATCCCTATATGATGATACACTTATCACTAACTTTTACCGACAATACGGTAAACCTATTACTAACCTATACCCACAATACGTTAAAAATGGGACCAAATTTTTCCTAAAAGACATTAAATATGTATCCTATCTATAACCATTATACTTTAAAACAATGATCAACCCCGCCAAACACACAAGTAACCCTACCCAATTCAGTGTTCATCAGATGGATAATGCATAAATATTTATATTCCTTACATTCAAAAACATATGTTTCCCTATAACATATACACGATGACATGGTTTCTCAACCCAATAATCCTCACCTACAATATGCCTACAAATTTAAACAAGGAAGACTTTTAATGATGTCTAACATGCCCTAGATTCCATGACTACATCAGCTCTAAACAAAATGTAGCTACCCAATTTTGACAGCAAGCATCCTAATTTACTAATGTCCTCCATGACATAGCACTAGGAATGACATTCAAGGGAATGTATTAAATAAGTGATGGAAATCATGAAAATTAAATGAACTCCAAGGTGGAATCCATAGAAGGAAGAGCCAATATCCCCTCATCATGTTTCAAACTAGGATAAAAAATAACCAACCTTTTTTTAAAGAGGTATCTGACCTTTATAAAGTGTGAATGTATGGAAATAACAACTATCTCAACCTAAATTCTCATCCCTAGAAAAAAACATCAGATAATAATTATTCGTGTATGAACTAAGTGTAAAATCTTTATAGTTGGGATCCACATGCGATCATTTGATCTTCGTGTGATTCCAAATGATATCTATTAACTATCATTAAAAATAAATGATCTCGCATTTCCTATTTTGATCACTCCAAGGAAATTCAATATTAAATGATTTATTCTCATTCTTGTTTTGAGAGAGGAGGAATTTTTTGAGAGAAGTATGTTTGGTACATGGGTTCTCAATTATCGATTAAACATGTAAAATAGAAATATTAATCTATATATAAACCTGGGGCTTCAGTTAAAATATTATTTAATAGTATAAAAACACATAAAGAATATTACAATCTTTATTAAACCCAATTATACCGAAATATAATAATATTAATAATAATATAAATATTATTTTATGATACATATACTAACTTGTGAAAAAATTAATATTATTTGATTCACTTGTAAATTAATATTTATCATTGGACATGGTCTTGGTATGGTCGAACAACTCAACATTTATAAAATACCCAAATAGATTTTTAATTAAAATTTTCATTCATTAAAAAATATTTAATATTGATAAAACATGAAAAAAAATATTCCATAGCCTTGAGAAAAATATTTATTGCATTAATTAAATTCAAATATTATTTATCGAGATATATGGAATCACATAATGTTTGAACCTCAAGAACTATTTCTCAATGGAATTAGGTGAGATCACCTAAATTACACGATTTATTTAACGCAATGGGTCAAGGTACCAAAGAGAAATAATGTCATTTCTCAATGTCGTAAACCATATATGAATACATGTTGTTTGATATAATCCCTTCATCACAATGTATCATCAAGTAGGTTTCACATATGTGTCATCAAACAATATTCCTGATACATCATTATTTTTATATCTAAAATAAACATGACATTACTCAATATAAAAATAAGTTTATGTGGTGATTATATTCTAATCAATGGGTTGAGATATTAATAACAAAAAATATGGAAGGTAAAAATCATTCCTCAATATATCCATTAATAACATTTCACTCATGACTCAGCCAACAAGTCCAACTTCACCATGAACTTTATCATCATGGGATGAACAATTTATCTATGTGAATGAGTTTTATCATGAATTAATAATGATCATAAATAATAAGGACCATTTCACATGCTCATAGATAAAAATATCTGATGACGCCAAAACATGAAGAATTCATACTGGATGTTCTGTTCTCATAATATCATGTATTGTAGGTTACCAACCCTGAACTTCATAATAAGATGTCTCCTACTTTTATGAGTACTCACAAATGATAGTCACATTCTATATATCCCATCATAGAATTTCACCTAACCATGGAACTGTATTTAAGAATATTTTCCTAGAATTTCACGATTCTTATCATTGAAGGGAACTACTATAAATTTATCAATATGACATGTATTGGGTACATTATTACATTAAATTCATGTAGAATAATGAAAAACATATAATAAGAAATTTTATTAATATTTAAATCTTTGAATATACATGTAAAAAAAGTACAATCACTTGGTTATAAAACATCAACTCTTATAGGGAATAACAATTAGGCATAGCCAGCTCATCATGATTCCATAATCGATGATAAATGATATATACAAGATGAATACTTTCATGAAATATATAATTAAATTGATGATTTATTTAGTATTAAATCATAACTAAGAATGTATGTTTACCACGTATAATTTATAGTTAATTTATTTTCCTAAAGAAATACATTACCTTGATGTTATTTCTCTTTTGATGAATCTAACGATATCTTCACATCTACCCTCATTGAATCATAGTAATGAAGTGTAGTTTACCTTTTCCATTGACCCACATGTTCACTATAAATCTATGATTATTACTATAGAAATAATTGATTGATTGTGTGTATGATACTTATGAATCCATTATTTATTGCAGATATCCATGAGAATCAATTGTGTTAGAAGGATTCCCCTTATTATTTTTAGAATATAAATGCTGTGATAGGTTGTGTTGCCATTATTGAGAGAATTATTGAAGAGGATATTTATAGGTATTGATAAATATTCCCTAGAATTGATTGTGCACAATGATTGGAATGGCTAGGAATTTAGAGAAGGTCATAGCTAGGTATTAATGGAGCTTGGATTAAAGAAAAATAATTACACATAGGCCCTTATGATTATTTTACTTCCCAATGAACCCCATGTCAAAATAATAGTGCTTTTATTATTATTTATTGATATATTCGAAACTCACAAATAAAATCAATATTATTTCCTTGAATAAATAAATTATTACTTAGGCATGTGATATTTAATATGTCATTTCCCACCAAATTATTAATAATGGTATACCTATCCACCCCAATATTTATCCAGCCTTGAAAAATAAAAATATATAAATAAATACTAGTAAACTATTCATCAATAAATAAGTATATATTTTATTATATAAAATATAAAATAAATATTAATTAAGTATTTTTATTGGTAAATATTATGTCGAATATCGAGTGACTGGACATACATGTGATCAAATAAAAATGAATAATTTTTAAACAACATATTGGAAAAATAATTATATAATATGTTAAATTAATATATAATTTAACTAAGATTCTAGTTACACTATGTTTTTTTTCTCTTGGGGAATCATTATAAATGGAATTAGGTAAAACTAGCAAAATATGAAGGTTACCATCTAGATACATGTCTAGACACCCATATAAGATGATCTTAATGTTATAATGAAATTTAACCACCTATAAATTCGTAATGTGTAATATGATATCTTTATTCTGATATCTCTAATCAAGATATATGCATGCTTTAATTATTAACCAATGTGCTCGATATCTCTTTCTAGGAATTTTTTAGAACAAACATTCCCACAAAACACCATGAACATATATTTAATTATTCTATACACTCTAATTAAAGGTATTTTTATATCAAATTATTTTATAGAATAGTATACATATATCCTTTCTCGTATTATCATTAATTTAGTATCACTCATGGTGAACCTTACGTTTCCTTCTTCCTCACATGTATAAGTTGTCAGGGTTTTCATCAACGCATAAAAGTACATGATTCATCAAGTGTTTTAATAAAAATATTAAATATTAATGATCATTAAAAACTTATATACAAAGGAAGATAAAATTAAAAATATAAATTTATATTTCTTATTAGTTTTCCATGTTCTCATAATCACATACTCAGAAAATAACTAAGGGCATAGACCGTGAGAAAGTGTCCTTTTATCTTTTAAGCCTCCACCCCAAATTGCTTGTATCAGTTACATCCCATAAAATGTTATGATTTGGATATGGAACATATTTCAAGAATATGGTCACAAAACATCTAGGTTTTCATCATAGTGAGGATCTACAATAAATTTTTAGTATAAAAGTTATTCTAATGATATTTTCACATTCTATGTCACATAGAAGAAAAATAATAATGTGATAACAAAATTATTAACATTAAAAACAATAAATACAAGAAATAATAACTTATATGTATGTTGGTTATAGGGAACCATCTCCAAAAAGGGGAATATCAAGGATGATGTTATGAAGAATACTAATGAATAACATTACTCAATCTTAATTAGAGACTTTTATATAGTTGTGAGTTCTTTAAAGGATAAAGGTGGAATTACCTGGGACTATGTTATGTCAAGTAAATATATATTTTCTATATAGTAAAGTAAAAAGGGGTAAATTTAATGTATTTTTTATGTTTGTATAGAGTGATAATGTTATAGTAATGTTACATTTCAAATAAATAGGGGATAAAAATGGATACCTTACACAACGATTATGTGGGGTTTTATATGTAATGTTATGGAACAATATAAGTTCTATTATTTGACTGGGAAATTGTTTAATTTACTTGTTGAATGTGACTAATTAATATTTATTAAAATTCTAATTTGTGTTATTCAATTTCATGATTAAACTATGAACACATTAGTCCATGATTGTTATTTGGGGTGTTTATTATTACCCTACTAAGATAAACGCACACCGTGTACATACAATCCTTGTGTACATGATGAAATTATTAAAAATGGTGTAGGTAAGTGAAATATACCTCTGTTTAATGTCTGTGTTTTTAGTACACAGATTTTTTAAGTTCAAATCATGTAGACTATGGTTGGAATAAATTTTAATGATTAATTTGAGAAAGTTTGTGTTTCTTATTTATCTGTTATTTTTTTTGTTTTGAATTTTTTATCAATTAAAAACATAAGATTTTTATTATATTTTCATGGGAAAAAGAACAAATATTTTTAGAATCGATATTTTCCTTCATTATGACTATTTTCTTTAATTATATTGTATTGATTCATTATTATTATTATTTATTTATTATCAACATATGTATATTTAAATCATTCCATATCAACTTAGTATACCCTTAGTTCAAGTCACTATCCTTTGATGATTATGGGATATTCTTGAGATCTTGTGTTAGTTTACCTTGGAGTAATGATCATGTTGAGGTGGGACACTAAAAAATGGATTTATAACTCTTTTTATTTTTTTTTATTTTTTAATATTTTATGATGAATATAAAGTTTTCAAGACTTTATAAATCAAATTATATAATTCGTTATTGGGGGGTGTTTGATTTGGATTTGGATTTTGTTCACCTATACCCTAGGTGGGTGATGACATGTAGAGTTCATGGATCATAATTTGGGTTGTATAGGATCATAATATTGAAATTCATGTGTATTAAATGATGAATATAATTATATAGGAAATTAAAAATTAATTATATAATGTGTGATGTGTAATGATATATGATATGATATTTTATGATGATTTATATTATTAAAATTTATTTTATGAGTGATTTTATGTTACTTGGAATTTTTTGAAATATATTAGGAAATAAAATTTTCAAACACACATAAAATTTATTAAAAGGAGGTATAAATTATTTTAGAAATTTTTTTTGAGTTGGAAAATGAACATATTTTAAAAAATATAAATTGGAAATTCATAATGTAAAATTTTATATGTTGTGAAGATATATTTAGAGTATGATGGGAGATAGTATATTGTTAAAATGTTTGAATGATCATGTTTTTATGGTATTTAATATTATATGGAATTTTGATATATATTTTGAATATATATTAAGGTGTATTTAAAGAGTTTTGGATGTGGTGACACATTTCTAACGTCGACAGAAAAAAAGAACCAAAAAGGTTTATTCCTTAGGATATTTCCATTAATTGGAAATAAATAAAATTAACTAAAACTTCATTCCCTTTATCTAATGATATGAACCACTAAATAATATCCACGTGATCATAATAAGGATCATTATGAAGAAACATATGGGAAACTTCCTCCTAGGGTTTCCACAGGATTAGTAAATCTTCCAATTATCCAGAAGGACCCCATTATTTCAAATATATTCTAGAACCTTTGTATAAAATGAATAATATAAATGAGAGGCATTTGATAATGGAGTTTTTCTATGATAAGAAAAATATACCGCTATCTCATGAACATGTCTTCTTTATATTAGATTCAAGATTATCTCTTCAATATACAACATTCAAGATATTATTACTAATAAACCATTCCAAATATTATATGTATTAATCATATTACCAACCATTTGTAATAATGAAAAAAATATTATGAATTTTTTAGCACAATAAACATTTCATGTTCCATCATATTGTTTTTAAATTTATCATCAGATGATGACCAACCAGTGATGATATACAATTTTAGGAGAAAGAGGCCACCAATATTATCACATAACTTATACACTATATGATTGAAACATGATGTATTTTCCCTCACTAAATTATGGTATATAGTTTAATAAATCAAAACATATTATATACAAGTACTTGGATGTTTTGGATGTACTGCTTATTTCCAAAAATATTGCACTTTCACTAAGCCTGAATGACTTTACACACTTTCACCTTATGGGACATAATATGTAAAAATATAAACTATATATTATATCCCTTTTAAATATAAAATAAAACCAATTTTAGATAATACATTATTTATTTTCACTAATTGATATATCATAATTAATGATTTGAAAAAAAAAATCCAAAAAATATTTTATATGTCCTTTAAATTGTTTTGAAGAAACATGAAAAGTATAAATCAATTAAAGGATGAAAAAACATAATTCTTATTTAAAAAACAAAAAAATTACAAAACCCACAAGGATTTATTGTAAGTAAAAAGAATGAATTCCTTAATCGATAATTGTAATCATTATAATTACATGTGTTTTTACATGTTGGGAAATTTATAGAGAGTATATATTTTTTATACTAGATTAGGGTGAAATCCTTTAATTTGGTCTTAAATAAATAATTTTAGTATTTTATCATATTATAGAGATGTTTTAATAAATTTTTATAGACCTGGTGAGCGTCTCTCATGTTTTGGTGGATGACTGGGTAGGTTTATTGTGACCTAGATGTAGAAAAAGTATAGTAGCAGGTCGTAACACCACGAGAATGTGGGATGCGCCATCATATTTTTAATCAATAAGAAAGGAATATATACCAATGTTTAGTCACACTTGAACACGTTTTTAATGTTGTGACCCATTTTCATAGCTTTTTATGGGTATGGTGGTACTCTTTTGTGTTTATATTTTAAAACCCCATTAGGATTTATTTTTCATATATGCATGAGGTAAGAGGATGTCAAACCCCCTTCCCATTATTTTAACTTTTCCCCATTTCCTATGAATCTTTTTAGAATCATTTATCATAAATAATAAAGGTAAAACAACTCTTTCACTTCCCCATTTTCCTTTTATCTATATCAGTCAATATTTGGGTTTTCGGTAAGGATTTTGGGTAGATGATTTGACCATATCGTAGTGAAATCACCCCTATTGATATGGATTTTAACTATGGATTTTTGAAGTTGTCATGGGGGAAGAATTCAAGAAATTGTTTTTCATTCGTCTTAATGTATATTTCCCTATTAATTTCATTATACTTATGGGAGATTTCAGTGATATTGGTCACAAATTCTTGATATTAATATAGTGATTTTTTGTGTCCATGATTTTGGAGTTTTTTGGTTGTGGACTTCGCCTCATTGATCATTGTTGAATCACTAAATGATTTCCTAGTTAGATTATAAGTAGTTATTAAATTTTTTATTTTTTGGTTTTAATTGTTTTAATTATTAATTTGATTATGTTTAATGATGATATAGGGGCATGAAGATTAATAGGATGTCGATATGAGTAGAAAATGGATTTATGGATTGTCAGTTGAAGTGTCTGGATTTGAATTTCCAAAATATAATTTTTATTGGTAATTTTATATTCATGTGCTGTTATTATTATTATTTCCTACATTTTTTATGAGATGTTAAATTCTTCTATATAATGGTACACGACCTCTTCCACCTAATAGTCAATATGGAATACAAATCTTGTTAAATGGTATGATGGTAGTTTCATAGTCAAATTGGTTATTGTGTCCCACTTTATTGATTATGTGGAAGCATCAGTGATTATAAAAGAATATTATATTCCTTTTTGAAAATTGGTTTTGAAAGGGTTTTGAATGAAATGGTAATTTTAATCTAATATGGGAATGAGATTTTATAACAAATGATTTGATGATATTTACCCATGGTCCTTCTGTGAGTAGGATGAAAAGTTAATACCTTTGATAATGTTTTTAAATGGGGTATTGACTTGGTTTTAAATGAAATACTGAAGGGTTTTATTTTTATATTTTGATTGGCATTTGACATTGTGAGGGTGGAACCATGTTTTCTAAATGTTGTTTTCATTAAGTACTTACTGGTTCTGGTTTATTAGTGATCATGTTATTTCATGGTGATGCATAATATGTGTATTAGGTGGTTAGTTTTTTATTTAGTATCAAAGTGAAGAGATAATAATTATGGATGTGAAATATCCAAAGAGGGTTGATATGGGAATTATGATTTATTGAGATATGGGTTTGGGTCCTGTTGGACTAGCACCCTGGTTTTGAGTTATTTGAGATTGTGAGAATGGTTGTGTTCCCTTATTTATTGTGTGTTCCTGATGAGTTTCATTTAATAGGAAATATATATTTGTGTGCGGAGATGATCTTGAGGCCTAGCCTCGTCTTAGGTGATATAGTGCATGTAAGAAAACTGTGATTGATATGGGGTCCTAGTTGTTTGTGAATGCATTTAAGAACTATGTGTGATATGGTGTGGGTGGATATGGGTTATGAAACCTCGCTTAAGAAATACGGGGT
This sequence comes from Viscum album, assembly GCA_963277665.1. Taxonomy (NCBI): domain Eukaryota; kingdom Viridiplantae; phylum Streptophyta; class Magnoliopsida; order Santalales; family Viscaceae; genus Viscum; species Viscum album. The sequence goes on along the minus strand of OY728159.1, from coordinate 117,258,525 downwards.
AGGAATGGTGCTTTGGTCATAATCCCATGAGAGAGAATGGATAAAATTGGTGATTTTCATATAACCACCCTCAATTGAGAAGAGTTGGGTCAAGTCTTGGGTACATCCTATCTTGAACCCCCACGTAATGGTAATGACATGTATTGTGACCTCCCTTAGGTGATATGTGATGTTTTGAGACATGAGGACACCCTACCTATAGAGACCCAAAGCTAGACGTACATAGACATTACATTACTCGGGTAGAATATCTAATACATAACAAAAATAGACACCAAAGGATCGTAATTGCTCAGGGTCTTTGGAATCTTGGAATATAAACTTCTAATAATGTTGAAAGATCTTCAACATCTCTTATAATGATCTTCCCCTTTTTGTTTCCTTACCTAAAACATTTCTTTTAATCCTGGGGGAAAATAAAACATAAAAAGGGTAAGATCAAATGCTCATTAAGGGTATGCATGGAAAAAATAAAACAAACCATATACATTTGAACTTCAAAACATGAACATAATATTTAAACATAAAATTCTTGAACAATGACATAAAAAATAGCAGTACATAAGGCATAGATCATAATGGAATATCAATCATGATAAAATGGCATGGGAATGAAACATGTAATTGTGGAAACCATTAATCATATGTTATGATTTCTATATTGGACAAGGCATTGCTACCACGCCCATCTTAGTGGACAAAGTCCCTTATTGAACCGGGTTTACTTGCCATTCCAGCCCTGTATTACAGAACCATATTTACTTGTCATTCTATCCATGTATATCTCATGAGATATAAATATTTACCCAATGCATTGGAGGGATATATATGTCCCACCCATATCATAATGAAATCATTCTTACTTGTGACACAACATAAAAATAAATCATTCATCATAACCCAATGAATAAAAATGGGTTTCATAAACATCGTCCCATCATAAAATAATCAATATACAACAAATGGATATCATTTCATCAGAAGAAAAATGAAACCATGTAAATCTTATAGAAATTATACTTAAAACATAAACATATGAAATAATGTAATCTTTGAAGGAAAATGGTTTTGATAAAACACTTCAAATGAATTCTTGATAAAAATATCCTTTCTTCTTCAAAATCATTTTCTTTTCACAAAATGCCTTGTAATTTTAGAAGAACATTATTTTTTTTTTGAAAATAGTCTTAAAATATTTTAGAGTAAGATTCATGTAATGAGGCCTTATGAAACAGTAAAAATCCATTCACGCCGTATAAGTTAAAAATAACATTCTTCTCGTACTTTTGTCAGAAAAGTCAAAAAGTACCTCACATGGTAAAAAAAAGAAAGATTCCTTACATACCATGTAGTAAAAGTAGAAAATGGGTAAATAGGACTTTAAACATATACAAAAACATTTTTATAAAACTTTTACATGGATGATAAATATAACCCCATTAAATACTTACGTATAAGAAATCTCGGATAGAAAACAATTGAGATTGCATCATTATCCCTTACCTTATGTCCAATATTATTCGTATGTATCCAAAACTCTTGTATAATGATTTAACTACTGTCACTGACTTATTACAGAATCATATTCATTGTTATGATATCACATATGGTTCACTTATGGATTTATATTACCCGTTCTTTTGTAATTTCCATGTCAAAGCACCGTTTTTGGTAAACTTGTTTCATTTATAATCTGTGTTTTGACTTGTAATTATTAATATGATTACCTAGATATTTATTACTTAATTCCAGAATATAAAACAGGATTTATATATAATATATATTCAGAATATACATATATATAATAGATCGATAAATGGAAAGAAATACACCATTCATGGAGACGGTAGGTCGTACGTACGCATGAATGTTGTTTTTGTTTCCTTATTGAATTGAATGGAATTAGGTAGATGACATACATATATATATATATACATAAATCCAGTAGAATTATTATTTAATATATTTCATTATTACTTATTATATATATTTTATAATCATTCTTGAATTGATATCATGGAATATTAATCTCATCGCGTCGTGGGGACGGTAATCCGTACGTACACACGAGCGATGATATCATAACCATATTTATTGAATGGAATTAGAGTGAATGATATAATATCATAGAAACATTATGATTTTATAATAATCATATTTATTTATTCTTTATACCATTATATATATCCAATTAAGGTGGTGGTGGAAAAACAGATTACACCACGGCGTGGAGACGGTATTCCGTACGTATGCACGCGCGGTGATTTCATTTTCCTTATGATAGATAGAAGGTTAAATAGGGTTGTTTCATATTTATAATAACATATCATTATATTAGTGATACATATGTTATTAATTAATAATGAAATAACTAAAGAAGATGAATTATAAGAAGAAATAAATTTGAAAGAATCGGTAACAGATATTTCCTCTTCTTCGACACGCCTCTTTGAAACCTCCTCTTAAGGCACTAAAATTGGTATTTAAAGAAGACCAGGACCTCTAGAATGTTGATAAGGAGGTTTAGAATGTAAATTTTCAGGGGTTGGACAAGCTTGAAGGCTCAAAAAGGTGTGAGGATGAAAGGGAGGAGGTGCCCTTTTATAAAGGAGGAGAGGGGAACCTTTGGAATTACAAGAAATATTAATTTATAATAAATTCCAACCCCCCATAAAACCTCCAAAATTACTCAAATCCAAATATTAGATGATATAGGTTTTCAATCTCATCAAACAATAAAATTTAGACAAGTTTGGAATTTATTTTAAACATTATCAACTTGATTTATTCTTATATAATCTATTTAATTTTATTTATGGTAATAATATTCTAAATTTCAAATCATTATACAAAATTACTTATATTTTCTGAATTGTCCATAATTGTATGTTTAATTACATTTTCTACCATATAAATTTTATTTTATAACTTTTAAATATTTTTTTCATTTTTAAAAAATTTTATAATATGTAATTTTTATAAAATAACAATAGTGTCAATTTTGACACTATTCATTTATTTGGATTTAAATAAAATCCTCACAGAATATATGTTCAATGTAAAAGCTTTAAAAGATTCATAATATGTTAAATTTAACTAAAAAATTAGTGTAAAACATTAAATAGTTCATATAATATTTATTTTGTTATTTTTAAAACCATTTATTTGGTATATCTCTTAATAAAATAATTACTACAACATTTTTGTATAATTATTTAATATACTTATTTGTTGCATAAAAATTAAAACTAAAATTCTATGATGAAGATAAATATAATACCTTTCATAATAATATTCTTAATTTAATTTATCATCTTAAAATCATATAATTTAAATTGTTATATTTATTAAATTATGAAGGTGACATCTTTGATATCATTTAAAATAAAATAATATAAATGTCATAATAGGTTTTATAAGGCTCTAAATGGTCCAAAAATTTACCCTTCTATACCTAGGGAATATATATACTCTACCAATAATGTTTGGTCAAGTTTACGGTCCTTTTGATAGGTAGTTTTATTTTAATAAAAACAATATTATTGATTTTTCACTAAATAAACAATTTCGGCATCACTATTGTGTCACCATTAATTACAATTATTTAATCCTTAAAAATACTAAATAAATTCTAATGATGTAGATAATTTTATTAGAATTATGGAGAATATTAATGTTCTACGTTTCATGAAGTTTATCACTAAATTAAAATTATTATACTTATAATATTTAATAGAGTGACATGTTGTCACTTTCTTTGGTTTTAATAATAATTAAATTATTTTCATAGTCAAAAGTCCATAAAATGAATCTAATATGACACTTAGGTTATATGTGTCTACTTTTAGTCATCCAATATAATTTTTTCATGTTTTAGGGTAATTTTATAATCTTAGGTTTACCCGTAATTACCCGATTTATCTTTAACTGAAGTAAATAAAAATTACCGTAGTTACTATTCATAGTGCCCAAAAATAAAAAGTATCCTATTATCATGATTTGGACCTACTGATTCCTAATATGGAATCAATTTTTCAAATTTCTAATCATAGAAGTTGTAGTAATTAATTTAAAATTAATCCTGCTATTAAGAAAACGAGTTTTAAAAGTTAAAACATTGCAAAAGATTGAAATGATTTTACCAATGAATTCAATGAAAATTAAATTATAATGACATACATTATATTATATGGTAAAAATATATTATATTTATACTTTAAAACCATTCAATATTATAATTTAACCATATAAAATATTACGATGAAAATAGTTGTTTTAAATTAAAATATAGCGTGTTTTTACTATTCATTTAAATATTAAAGTTATCATAATAATATGAAAAATTTATCCAAAGTAAATTTTAATATCCTTATTCCAAATAAGAATTTTATTTTTTCAAATTTAACTTATAAACATATTAAAAACTATACTTAAAGTGGGTGCGCCATTAAAAGGCGGAAAAACTATATTTTTTTAAAAATACTTATTTTACCCGAAAAAATTATTTTGTTCTTATACCATGTTCTATAAAATCTGTAACATGAATAATAATGTCATAAAATTAAAAATATATTTAATACTATTCATAACTAATAGTTCATAATAATATAATAATAATATTTCATTGTTTAGTAAAACCCGGTATTGCGTACAACACACGCTATCGAGGAAGGTCGCGATTGCGTGTAATGCAAGCCAAGTCAGGGTTTCATGTAGTGCACGACTCCTTTGCTGTTTCGTATAACAAATTCCAACCATATTTCAGTAATAAATTGCATATATATATGTACTCAATGTTACGTAGAATAACTACTATCAAACAAACATGAAATTGTGTCTAACACGATCTAAGATTAGTGTTTCATATACTGAAAGCTAATATGGTGTTGCGTCTAGCGCAAGATAATCTTGGGGTATCATACAACACAAGACATAAAATAAATTAAAAAGAATACTTCTCATAAAATTTCGGGGTGTTACATTCTACCCCCCTTAAAATGAATTTCGCCCTCGAAATTCATCGGGGTTATATATGGTTTACTACTTGAAAGTTTCTTTAATAGAAACCCACATCGTAAAAAGGAATACTAAAACTTAATTTTAAAAAGTGATGTATGAAACATAACGGTTACCCAAATTAACTAATCATTGGGTTTCCTCGTGGAAGAACATAGGTGAAAATTTGGATATGTAAGAGAAATATAAACATCAAGTTCTGATGCAGAGTGGTAGATAACATGGCTATGAAAAAGCCAATAATCACAAAGTCATAAATTTGTGATGATATAAGGTATCATCTGATTCAACGGATATGAGGGAACTAGTACAACATTTTTGGTTTTGAAGATCGTTTCCCTAATGTTGATGAATTAAAAGAAATACTTTCCTGATTGTGGTTCAATTTCACTGTTGTTCATGCCTTGAACAGTTTCCACTTCATCTATTAAAGAAATGATGTTCAATTTGTTATTAGTGAAGTGTTTGCAGATCATGTGATAGAATGATGGGTCATTCCATCTGTCTCAAACAAAAGGTTGGAAAAATTTATTAAATATACACAAGTCTATTAATCGTATATTTTTCCTAAAATAGACTTATACTTCATATCTCATACAACTCAATAAATTAAAACTAATTTATACTAACCAGGGACTTCCCGTAGCCCTGTGGTATGCGATAAAGGCATGTCGCACTTCAGTTGTGGGTTCGATTCCCGCAACCTTGTCCGATGCGATGGGTTGTCGCCCGTCCTGCAGGTTGTCATTTTTCTAAAACCACATTATTATAACATCACATAAATCATATAAAAAAGCCTCTATCCTTAAACAATTATGGCTTATGTCAAACATAATCCATTCCAATCTTTAGTCTTATCAAAAATACTTCTATCTAAGATCATAGTATAATGAAAAAAATTACATGAAATTTCATCTGATGAGCATGCGAATACCATCATTTATACCCCATATATCATTTGTTAAAATTTTTTGGTCACATTCCCAACATGTGAATACATTAATCATGTATTCTCTTGAAAAATGAATATCCATTGACCTTTAGTGGAAACATGAATACTGTTAAAATTTAACACTTTCCACATACCAAATTCCCAAAAATTCTATATACTCAAACCATGATACCACTTAGTCATTATATCAATCATGAGCTCATGAATACTATCAAACATATTATTTTCTCCTTATACATTCATTATGTGCATATCATCTGTTTTCCAAAATATTTGAATCACTTTTCATGGTTACTGGTACCATAAAATTATTGAACACCACAATAGACTGTTACAAAAAAATTCCAATATACCATAAAAGTTCCTCAACAACATTATTCTTGAATACCAATACATAAACACTTGAATCCATCCTATTCTATGATTGTCATGGAGTAAGTCCTTTATTTATTTAGAAGTAACATCTTAGGTCAGGGAATTGAGTTGGGTAAGTCCCATGTTCTCCACAAATAAGTCATTGAACTCCAAAACAACCTATCACTATATGACCCTTTCCTCCACAAAGATAACATTCTCTCCTCCATTTGAGGTATTTCTCAAGGTTCTTATTCCCTTCTTTAGAAATCTCAATATTCCTTTCTCTATGATCCTCACCATGAGAACATGCATAAAATTCCATCATCATCTTATTTGATGACATAGGAATACCACCAAAGTTCTCCTTTTTAATCATATATCGTGATGACTAATTCGGCATAAAAATAAAATCATTATCTCGAGGAATTACAAAATTTTTTTGATCACAGTCACCAATTTGTCCATCGAAATCAACATTAACTGAATTCCTTCTCGTTACCTACATTGAATAAAACCAGAAACCATAGTGTAAGAAATATTTAAAATAATAAAGAACCACATAATAATTAAAATGCACTTATGGAATGCCTAACTTATCACACATTCATTAATACACAACACCTTAGGTTCACCCTATGTTATTCATGATCATCAAAATAACTCTAGGACTGTAACCTATAGTTATACTAAACCATAAGGACATCCCTAGTCATACCATAGAAACATCTCTAGTGATTTCACTAATGTTTTTGCATCCTAGTTTCAAAAGGCTAACTAAACCTTTCCACTGATACCAACTATAGAGACCCAATGCATGATGTACATAGACATTACATTAATCTTGCAGAATATCAAATACTTAACAAAAATAGACACCGAGAGAACATAATACTTTAGTGTCTTTGCAAACATGGAATATAAACTTCTAATCATGTTGAAAGATGTTGAACATCTCTCATAATGACTTCCCCTTTTTGTTTCCTTACCTAAAATCACTCTTTTAATCCTGGGGGAAAATAAAAGATAAAAAGGGTGAGCTAAAATGCTTAGTAAGGGTAAGCATGGAAAAAATAAAACAAACCATATACATTTGAACATCAAAACATGAACATAATATTTAAACAAAAAATTATTGAGCAATGACATAAAACATAGCAGTACATAAGGCATAGATCATAAAGGAACATCAATCATGATAAAATGGAATGGGAATAAAACATGTAATTGTTGAAACCATTATGCACATGTTATGATTTCCATAGTATCGAAGGACTTTCTTCCAAGACCATCTTAGTGGACAATGTCCCTTACTGAACTGGGTTTACTTGCCGTTCCAGCCCTATATTACTGAACCAGATTTACTTATCGTTCCAGCCATGTCCATATCATGAGATATAAATCTTTACATAATTCATTGGAGGGAGATATAGGTCCCACCCATCTCATAATTAAATCATTCTTACTTTTTCCACAACATAAACATAAATCATTAATCATAACCCAAAGAATAAAAATGGGTTTCATAAACATCATCCCATAATAACATAATCCATATACAACAAATGGATATCATTTTATCATAATAAAAGTGAAACCATGTAAATCATAGAGAAATTGTACTTGAAACATACACATATGAAATAATGTCATCTTTGAAGGAAAATGGTTTCGATAAAACACTAGAAATGAATTCTTGAGGAAAATATACTTTCATCTTCATAATTATTTTCTTTTCACAAAATTCCATGCAATTTTAAAAGAAATCTATTTTATTGAAAATATTCCTAAAATATTTTAGAGTATGTTTCATGAATATGAGGCATTATGAAACCATAAATATCCGTTCATGCGGTATAAGTTAAAAATAACATTCTTCTCGTACTTTTGTCGGAAAAGTCAAAAAGTACCTTGTATGGTAAACAAAAGAAAGATTCCTTACATACCATGTACTAAATGTCAAGAATGGGTAAAAATGACTTTAAACATACATAAAAACATTTTTATAAAACTTGGACATGGATGATAAATATACCCGCAGTAAATACTTACGTATAAGCAATCTAGGATAGAAAACAATTGAGATTGCAACATTATCCATTACCTTATGTCCAATATGCTTCTTATGTATCCGAAAATCCTATATAATGATTTAAATAATGTCCTTGACTTATTACATAATCATATTAATTTTTATTATATCATATATGGTTCACTTATGGCTTTATATTACCCGTTCCTTTGTAAATTCCATGTTAAAGCAGCGTTTTGGGTAAAATCATTTCATTTATCGTCCGTGATTTGACTTGTAATTATTAATATCATTACATAGATCCTGATTAAATAATTACAGAATATAAAACTTGATTTATATATAATATATATTCAGAAAATACATATATATAATAGATCGATAAATGGAAAGAAATACACCGTTCATGGAGACGGTAGGTCGTACGTACGCATGAACGCTGTTTTCGTTTCCTTATTGAATTGAATGGAATTAAGTAGATGAAATACATATATATATACATAAATCTATTAGAATTATTATGTCATATTTTTCATGATTACTTATTATATATACTTTATAATAATTTTTGAATTGTTAACATGGAAAATGAATCTCATCGCGTTGTGGAGACGGTAATCTGTATGTACGCACGAGCGATGATATCATTCCCATATTTATTGAATGGAATTGGAGTGAATGATATAATATCATAGAATAAGTATGATGTTATAATAATCATATGTAGTTATTCTTTACACCATTAAACCCCTCCATGTAAGGTGGTGGTTGAAAAACATATTACACCACGGCGTGGAGACGGAATTCCATACTTACGCAGGCGCGATGATTTCATTTTCCATAGGACGGATAAAAGGTGAAATATGGTTGTTTCATATTTATAATAACATATCAGTATATTATGGATACTGATGTTATTAATTAATAATGAAACAAATAAATAATAAGTAGTAGAAGAAGAAATAAATTTGAAGGAATCGGTAATGGATATTAACTCTTCTTCGAAACGCCTCTTTGAAACCTCCTCTTAGGGCACTAAACGTGGTCTTTGAAGAAGACCAGGACCTGTAGAATGTTTCTATGAAGGTTGAGAATAGAAATGGGCTGGGTTCTTCCATGAATGAAGGCTCAAAAAAGTGTGAGGAGGAGAGGGAGGAGGTGCCCTTTTATAAGGGAGGAGAGGGGTGCCTTTGGAATTATAAGAAATATTAATTTATAATAAATTCCAACCCCACATAAAAACCACCAAAATTACTCAAATACGAATATTAGATGATATAGGGTAGTAATATCATCATCCAAAAACCTACCGCAGGGGTGATTTGTTGATTCCGTAGTGAAGAACGGGACCCGGGAAGAGCTACGGTGCAGACGAGAGTGGAATCGGACCACTGAAGCAACTCCGGTGGCCCGTGGAAACCACCGGCGGCCAGAGGCGGCGGCGCCTCGGTGCTCCGCCGAACAGAGTCGTCGCGACTAAAGCCTCAGCGGTGGTGACACCAGTGGACCCACGGCCGCGCGGGTCCGGCACACACGGGACGCGGCAATGCCGCGTCCGCTGACTAAGGGCGGCCCCTGCGGGGGGGGGGGGGGGGCACGATGTTCACACGCGGGGGCAGCACGCTCCCGCCCCCAGACTCCGCTAGCTCGGCCGCTCAGCTGAGCCGAGCTAGGGTGAGCTGACCCGCCGGCCGGCTCGTGGCCAACCGGGTCCGACTCGAACCCGGTTCGGGTCGACCCGGTTCGGGCTGACCCAGGGGGGGTCGGGCCGGGTCGGTCCGGGCCCTGACCCCCCGTCTTCGGACTATTTTTGGTCTTTTGCACATATCATTAGCTACGGGTCTCCGAATGATGCACCATCAACGGTGATGTGATCCATGGATCGAGATGGTCGTTTCGGTATATCACACTCAATGTTTCAGAACACTTTGGGTTCAGCTGGGTTGGTTCGTACACGAAACCAACCGGGCCGTTGGAGCGGAAACACTAATATCTTGAGCTTCGGACGTCCGATTGACCTGCCGTCAACTTTTATGCTTTCTTAAAAGTGATACGGATCTTTTGGCTTACTCTACTCGAGGATTGGATGCCGTCGGAGTGAGGTCGGGTTGGTTCGCTCACGAAACCCACCGTTCCCCTGGAACGAAAAGGCCAATAACTCACAGACCGGGTGTCCGATTGACGCACCATCTGTCTCGATGATTTCCTCTTCATTGGATGGAAATTTTGGCATGCTTCGCTCGAGGTTTGGATGTAGTTGGAGTTTGGGCGAGTTTGATTGTACCCGAAACCCAACCGGGCCCCTGGAACGGAAAAACTGATATCTTTCAGACTAGACATCTGTTTGACGAACCGTCTGCGGCATTGGTGATCACATTGAGAAATGGTCCCTTTAATTTTACCCTATGAGAGTTGGGGTATAGTTGAGATACGGCTGGGTTGGTTCGTACACGAGACCAACCGGTCCCATGGGACGAAAAGGCCAATAACTCACAGACCGGGCGTCTGATTGATGCGCCGTCTGTTGTCTTGAGACCCGTATGATGAGGCGGTCCATTGAGACACTTCTTAGTGGGACATTGTGATACTTGGGGTATCGACTAGTAGCTCGTGGAGAGGACCCTCCTGGAGACAGGTGTGCGGAGTACGAAGACCGTGTAGCCGGCTGAGAGCTGACGACTGCTTGACCGATCGACTCAGTGTGTTTCGGATAGCCCAGTGGGGAGCGCTTGGTAGTAGCGGCAGACCCACGGTGGAGGAGCGCTTGGTTGTAGCGGAAGACCCGCGGTACTCAACAGAAGGAGTACCTTTGGAGTCTATGAGGGGGAGCACTTGGATGTAGCGGCAGACCCACAACGGAGGAACGCTTGGTTGTAGCGGCAGACCCGCGGTACTCAACAAAAGGAGTACCTCTCGAGGCTATGAGGGGGAGTGCTTGGTTGTAGCGGCAGACCCATGGTGGGAAGCACTTGGTTGTAGTAGCGGGCCCATAGTACTCGATAGGAGGATTACCTCCGCAGTCATAGGTTAGTGAGCAGTTCCTCGGAGTCGTGACAAGACCACTGTACACTACAGAGACGGGGCTCTTCAGTAGTTACGGTTTCGATAATGAAAATCATGGTTTGAGCTGAGACTTTTGACCTTTGTGTCTACCTCATGATTGAGATGGGTTACTTGATAACTTAGGTATATATATGGGAATATACCTGGGTAGTGGTTATCTGTTGGTTTCATAACCCTTTTGTTTTCTCATGATTAAGATGGGTTACTTAATAACTTAGGTATATGTATGGGCATATTCCTAAGTAGAGGTTATCAGTTGTGATCTTCTTTGTGGTTATCCTTGTTGGTTTTAGTGAGACCTTGAGGGTCTCGGGGTCCCTACTGAGTATCGTTATACTCACCCTGCACGGGCTATGCCCGCACCTCGCTGTGTTGGTTGCAAACGAGGGGAAATGCTGACGGAGGATGAGTGTTCGAGGACTGGATGGTACCCGGAGGTGGACTACATGACGAGCCAGTACCCGGAGGTGGACTACACGACGAGTCAGTATCCGTAGGTGGACTTCACGGCGAGACGACACTCAGAGGAGGTTGACGGGTGAGAGCGTTGTGCGGGCTATCTGTACCTACCCTTCGGGTAGGATCCGTGGTGGAGGATCCAGGAGCTGCGCCATCTGTACCTACCCTTCATGTAGGATCCGAGGAAGACGACCCAGGAGCCGCTTCCGTCCTTCCAGCTGTTGTCTTTTTCTGTTGTACTTTGTTCTGTTGTAGTTGTAATTTTTTGGGTTTGTATTCTGGCCCATTTACCTTTCTGCACTTCTCTTTGTACTTAGTGTTTTACTTCCGCTTGTGCTCTGTGGTGTTTTGTTTACTTTTATAAAGGAAATGCCTTCCCAGTTATCGGGATTTAAGCCTTTGGTGCAAGTCGCCAGCCCCTGTACTATGGAAGGAGGGCTTGGGGTAGTCACGGCACGGGCCCCGAGGACAGGTCATGACAAATTGGTATCAGAGGAGTCGGTTCTACCGCAGAACTTATAACTCTGGTATTTTATTTCTGTGAAGAAATTGTGTTAAGAGTACCGAGTGTGGTTTTCAGTTTAGGGAGTCCAGTGTTGGTGCGGGAGGCCGACGTATCCATACACCAAGACCTTGACAACTGATTTCTGAATTTGTGCATGAAAACACTAATTGTGTGTGTGTTTCCAGAAGTTTTTAAATGTCAGATCAAACCAGGCAAGCTCACCAGGTATAATCATTTGACCATGTCAAGTTGTTTCTTCCAGGATGCCTTTTCTCGGGCGACCAGCTAGATCCTAGAGGGATGTGCGTACTGAAAACCTGTCGAGCGAAGAGGCTTCGGTAGAGGGCCCTCTTGCAGTTGAGGCACCAGCAGAGGCACCAGCGGTACTACCATACGTTGGGCCACAGATTCCACTAGCCCCAGCAGTAGGCGATGCATGCCACTTGAGCACGCTGCACGAGTTCTAGCGCTAGAGACCACCCAGGTTCCGGGGAGAGAAGGACCCGCAGGCGGCTGAGGATTGGCTGGAGGCTGTGGTGAGAGTCTTTAGGCTAGTGGGGACGCCGGCAGACCTCATGGTGATCTTTTCTTCCATCCTTCTTTATGCAGCATCAGGAAGGTGGTGGAGCCACTTATTCCAGTTTTGCGACGGGATGACCTTCACAAGGGAAGACTTCGAGACCTTATTCAGGGTGGAGTTTGTGCCAGTAGCTCTACACCCTGAGCGTGCACAAGAGCTTATGCCTTTGCCGCAGAGTTTTTGATCAGTAGCCGAGTCATCTGTGGGCAGTAGATAGATGATGCATAGGTCCAAGAGGACTTGAGACAGCCGTACGAGGAGTAGGAAGTGTTATGAATTTGGCAGGAAGGGTCACCTAGCACGTGACTGTCCGACTCCTCGTACAGATGATCTGCAGGCTTTGGAGGATCCACCGAGGCAGAAGCAGCGACAGGTGCTTGAGCAACAGCCGAGCAGTGGACAAGGAAGTAGAGCTCAGGGAGCAGGTGGACAGGAGCAGAACTAGTGGATATGTCCCTTGTACTTCTAGTTCCTTTTTTCTATTGTAATCGTGTCTTTGTACTATGAGCTGTAATAATAAAAAGACACTTATCTTTGTGATGTTTTCTTTCCTGTCCTTTTGTTTGGTTGGTACTGAGTGGTCCTGGTTAAGACTGTTGACATGACCCTCACATTCGATATTCCTACTAGAGGAGACCCAATGACCTCACACTGATGCCGACAGTGTGACTCGACCCTTGGAGGTGAGAGTGATAGTTGGATCTCTTATTAGTTACGTCGAGGCCTTACGACGTCATCCATGGAAAGAGTAAACCCTTCATTTCAGGGTTAAATGTATTAGGCAATGGGTGTGGTTCATCCAGGGGATGAGACCGAGTTTCTCTTTTCGGAAAAGGAGAAATTTTAGCAGCACTTCTAGATCATAGGCAATGAATGTGCAGATCATCCAGGAGCGGATGAAGACTGCAAAGTGCAGTAAGAAACATGAAACCGGTGCCAGTCTTGGAGACTCAGGCATGTTAAAAGTTTCCATAAGAGGAATCTTAAATGAGAGATGAGTCTGTGAAGCAGCAGACATAGAGGCAGAGCTAGGAGAGTAGCATGAGGTGGTGTACATCTAACATGATACAACCACCTGCCATAGTTATCCCCGCCAGGCTCAGGGAGCTGGAGGGCGGAGGAAGAGTGCGGCTTCATGCGGTCAAGGAGAGTGACCCGATGGCTCTAAGAATGATTCAAGGGACAGTCTGTGTCCACTACTAGCTATTGTAGTAACGAAATTTGATATGAATCATTCCTTCTTTCCACAAATCATGTCCCAGACCTAGAGTTTTTGGTAAGCTGTAGACTTGACCCTCACGTCTGAAGATACCTTTGGAGAAGACTCGATAATCACACTTACGCCGACGGTGTGGTCAGACCCTCGAGGCGAGAGTTTCGGTTGGAATCTCTTGGTGGCAGCATCGAGGCCTTACGATGTTGGTTTGAGTATGGACTAGGAAATCATAGTTCATACACAAATTGATAGTATTAGGAAAAAATGTTATGGTTTAACTACGACGTCGAGATGGGTTTTCCTTGGTCGGCAAAAAAGAAACCCCAGGCAGCACAGGATAAACTCATGCACCGGAGGGTGCGACTCATCACTCTTGAGTCGGTCAACCTTACCCTCATGGCAGTAGTCGTTTTGAGTTTTAATAGGAATTGGAGACATCTAGAGTTCGAGGATGAAGATAACGTCCTTATATGTGTCTCACCTCCACGAGGTTTACGGAGATGTGGCCAAGGCGGAAAGTTATCTCCGAGGTTCTATAGACCTTTCTAGGTCCTCAGCTGGGTAGGCGGGGTGGTTTACCGCTTGACCCATCCACCTCAGTTTCACCAGGTGCACGACGATTTCCACGTATCTCAACTGAGGAGAAACGTGCTCGACCCTTCGCATATCCTCAACCATGAGGAGCTGGACAATGGCGATGAGGGGACTTCCATGGAGGTTCCAGTTGGGATCGAGGATCGACAGGAGTGGATCCTAGGAGGACGGTCGATTCCTCTTGTGCACTTTCTTTGCCAGCACGGGAACCTCTAGGTGAGAACATGGTAGCGGAAGGCTCAGATGCATGCTCAGTACCGCTTTTGTAACCCTAGTTTGTGTTAAAACTTTATGATGATGTAAATCCCTAAGGTTGGAGTGATGTAAAGACCCATAAATTTCAAGGAAATTTTTTTCTTAATTTTCTTTGGAATTTTACAAGATCCCAGTTTCTGACGGCACCTGATTTTGAGGCCCTGTGTGCCCGGAATCATTTTCCAATGTTTGGCTCGGGTATGTTCAGTGATTGAATGAGCGGGTTTTTCTAACTTTTGAACCGGTTCTCGGAATCAAATTCTGAGGGAACCGATGGAATCACAACACTGGTATTTGCTTAGAAACGCCTTTTCCGCAGTTGCGTTTTCTCGGTTGTGGTTTTTTAATTTTGGGATTCAAGTTAAGAAATAAAATAATGTGGTACGACAAACATTATGTTATTTCACTTAAAGCCGCTTAAAGCCACTTTAAGCTGCTTAAGCTGAGTTGAAGTTGATAGAGTAGAATTCAAAATATCCTACCCTCTTGTAGGATATTTGTGAGGTGGGGCCTGCACGAGCCCCACCATTTCTTTTCCGCTAAGTAACGCACCCGCGAAAACCTCCTCATTAATGAAAGTCAACAGTGCGTTTTTCTGGTTAAAAAACTCCCCAATTAACTGGGCAGTTAAATCGTTACAATTAATTCAACGAATTAATTGTTCATTTCTTATCTTTTGAATTTCAAAAGCTTAGGTCAATAATAAAAGAAGGGTTGAACTTATTTTATTTAGTCGGACTTGTGGAGTGGAGAGAATTTGGGAGGAAAGCGTTCTTCTTCCATGAAGAACGCGAAGAATGCAAAGAATGCTCCATCCTCCGATGAGGAATGCCAAACCCTCAGAGATCGATGACGCGACGTTGTGTACCGTGACGTCAACGATGCTTCATCCGTGATTCTCCCTTTGCGACGCTTCTTCCATGACGATCCAACCCCGTGAAAACCTTCGATCGACAACGACAAGGTAGGGGGTAGCGCTCCTTTTTAATTCTTTTGGTTTATAACATCAACATGGATTTAATTATTATAATTAAATATGTATGTTCTCGATCCTCGTAGTTCGTCGACGCGACGCCGAGTACCGCACGACAGCAACGCCCTTCTGCGACGCGACGACCCTTTCTTCCGCGACGGTCGATCTTGCGTCCGACGACGAAGTTAAGGTAGAGGTTTTGTTTGTGAAATAAATTTATTTTCGTGGTTGTTTCCTCCTAAAAACAAAGAACCTGAATCAAGAGCAATTTTAATTTATTAAAATTGTATATTGTTTTGTTTTCCATGTGGGGATTTTTTTATTACCGATTGTTATCACCTAACGTGGAGGGTGCGAGCCAAAAAAAACACGGCCTGACAACCCTCCGCAGTTCTTAGTTGATGCGCTGATTGGAGGGCGATGACAAAACATGCTTCAGGGGTGATTCGTTGATTCCACAGTGAAGAACGGGACCCGAGAGGAGCTACGGCGCAGAAGGGAGTGGAATCGGACCACCGGAGCAACTCCGGTGGCCCGTGGGAACCACCGGCGGCGGCGGCACCAGCGGACTCGTGGCCGCGCGGGTCCGGCGCACACGGGGATGCGGAAATGCCGCGTCCGCTGACCAAGGGCGGCCCCCGTGGGGGGGGGGGGGTGTTCACATGCGGGGGCTGTGCGCCCCCGCCCCCAGACTCCGCTCGCTCGGCCGCTCGGCCGAGCCAAGCCGGGCCGAGCCGACCCGCCGGAAGGGTCGCGCCCAACTAGGTCCAACCCAGACCCGGGTTGGGTCGACCATGTTCGGGCCGACCCAGTGGGGTCGGGCCGGGTCGGTCCAGGCCCTGACCCCCGTCTTCGGACCGTTTTCGGTCTTTTGTCTGTATCATGAGCTACAGGCCTCCGAACGATGCACCGTCAACGGCGATGTGATCCTTGGATCGAGACGGTCGTTTTGGTATATCACACTAAAGGTTTCGGAACACCTTGGGTTCGGCCGGGTTGGTTCGTACACGAAACCAACCGGCCCCTCGGAGCAGAAACACTCATATCTTGAGCTCCGGACGTCCGATTGACGTGCCGTCGACTTTGATGCTTTCCTTTAAGTGAGACGGATCTTTTGGCTTACTCCACTCGAGGTTTGGATGCCGTCGGAGTGCGGTCAGGTTGGTTCGCTCACGAAACCAACCGGGCCCCTGGAACGAAAACGCCAATAACTCATAGACCGGGCGTCCGATTGACGCACCATCTGTCTCGATGATTTCCTCTTGATTGGACGGAACTTTTGGCATGGTTCGCCCAAGGTTTGGATGCATTTGGAGTTTGGGCAAGTTGGATTGTACTCGAAACCCAACCGGGCCCCTAGAACGGAAAAGCTGATATCTTTCAGACCAGAAGTCTGTTTGACAAACCGTCTGCGGCGTTGGAGATCACATTGAGAAACGGTCCCTTTAAGTTTACCCTATGAGAGTTGGGGTACATTTGAGATACCGTTGGGTTGGTTCGTACATGAGACCAATCGGGCCCCTGGGATGAAAAGGCTAATAACTCACAGACTGGGCGTCCGATTGACACGCCGTCTGTTGTGTTGAGACCCCTATGACGAGGCAGTCCTTTGAGACACTTCTTTGTGGGACTTTGTGATACTTGGGTTATCAAACAATAGATCGTGGAGAAGACCCTCCTGGAGAAGGGCGTGCGGAGTATGGAGACCGTGTAGCCAGTTGAGACCTGACGAATAGTTGACCGATCGACTCGGTGTGTTTCAGACAGGCCAGTGGGGAGCGCTTGGTTGTAGCGGCAGACCCGTGGTACTCAATATAAGGAGTACCTACGGAGGCTATGAGGGGGAGCGATTGGTTGTAGTGGTAGACCCACGATGGAGGAGTGCTTGGTTGTAGCGGCAGACCTGTGGTAGTCAACAGAAGGAGTACCTCTCGAGGCTATGAGGGGTAGCGCTTGGTTGTAGCAGCAGACCAATGGTGGGAAGCATTTGTTTATAGTAGCAGGCCCACAGTACTCGACAGGAGGAGTATGTCAGCAGTCTTCTGTTAGGGAGAAGTACCTTGGAGTCGTGACAGGACCACTGTACACTCCAGAGACAGGGTTCTTCATCAGTTACGGTTTCGATAATGAAAATCCTGGTTTGAGCTTAGACTTTTGACCTTTGTGTTTACCTCATGATTGAGATGGGTTAATTGATAACTTAGTTATATGTATGGGAATATACCTGGGTATTGGTTATCCGTTGGTTTCATAACCCTTGTGTTTCCTCATGATTGGGATGGGCTACTTAATAACTTAGGTATATGTATGGGAATACACCTAAGTAGAGGTTATCTGTTGAGATATTCTTTGTGGTTATCCTTGTTGGTTTTAGTGATACCTTGAGGGTCTCGGGGCCCCTAGGGAGTATCTTTATACTCACCCCTGCACGGGCTATGCCCGCACCTCGTTGTGTTGGTTGCAGATGACAGGCAGTGCTGACAGAGGCCGAGTGTTCGAGGACTGGACGGTACCCGGAGGTGGACTACACGACGAGTCAGTACCCAGAGGAGGACTACACGACGAGTCAGTATCCGGAGGTGGGCTTCACGGCGAGACAACACTCAAAGGGGGTTGACGGGTGAGAGCGTTGTGGAGGCTATCTGTACCTACCCTTCGGGTAGGATCTATGGTGGACGATCTAGGAGCTGCGCCCTCTGTACCTACCCTTCAGGTAGGATCCGAGGAGGACGACCCAGGAGCCACTTCCATCCTTCCAGCTGTTGTATTTTTCTGTTGTACTTTTTTCAGTTGTAGTTGTACTTTCTTTTGGGTTTGTATTCTTGCCCATTTACCTTTCAGTACTTCTCTTTGTACTTAGTGTTTTACTTCTGCTTGTGGTCTGTGGTGTTTTGTTTACTTTTATAAAGGCAATAACTTCCCAGTTCCTCTTGTTCTTGAACATTGGTTTCCCACTTTTCCTTAAATTAGCTTAATAAAAAGTTATAGTTGTATGGATGACATTATCTATAGAAGGAAAAAATAATTTTGGTTTACATAGAAGTACTCACAGTACTTGGCCCATAATTTTGGTAAATTATATCTTTCCTCCATGGTTATTGATGAAGTGGGAATACATTCTGTTGTGCCTTCTTATATAAAGACCAAAGAAACCTGGTGATGATATTTATTTCTATTTGGATCCATTAATAGAAGGTCTAAAATTGATGCGAGATACATGTGATTCAGTGTATGATTCTCTTAAAAGTAAATAATTCACATTTAGGGCCTTATTTTATGGGAAGAAAAATTACTTCACCTATTATTGAAATTTATCAGGTAATAACATTAGATGAATGTTGGGGTGTCCCATTTCTGAAAAACACACATAATCAGTTCTATAGAATCATTCCTTAAAGCCTATGTTTTTAGGACATCACAAATTCGTACATCGATGTCATAAATACTGATCTGGGGAAAAAATTTGATGGGAATATCAAAAAATGAACAACACCATCTATAATAATGGGAGATCAACATTATAATAAAGTAAAATATATTGATTCTATTTTTGGATAAAACATTTTTGAAAACCTTACAAAATAATGTAGTAAGAATATATCAATTTTATTTGAATTATATTATTGGAATGGTTTGTATGTATGAAAATTTCTTGATGTAATATATGTATAAAAATGTATCTGATAGTGTTATTAGAATGTTACTAAATGTTCATAGAGAAAAATGAAAGACGTAATCAAGACTAGGTTAGAATAAATTAAAATATGAATAGTGGAAGATCTCGCACTAGTGAAGGGTAAAAGGTGTAATTTTCTTCCTTCAAGACAATACACTCTACCCAGAGATGAAAAATATCAATTTCCCTTTTTCCTTAATAGTATAAAAGTTCCAAAAGGGTATTCATAATATATAATGATTTTCATTTCAATGACGAATTTAAATTTACAGGAACTAAAATCACATGTCCTTCATGTTTTTATGAAAGATTTGATGCCTTTTACATTCTATTGCATTCTGCCACAAAATGTATGTAATATATTAAACAAATTCTTCTTCTTTCTCAATGACATATTTAGTATAGTTATAGACTCACTAAAGATTCAAATAATGAATAAGAAGGTTGTATTCATATTATGTGAGTCAGAGATGTTCTTTCCACCACTATTCATTAATACATTGGTTCACTAGATGATTAGCATGTTTGGAGTAGTTCAAGAATGTGGTCTTGTCCATTACAGATTTAGGTTCCCCATTGAAAAATATGTTATTATTTTGAAATGGGTTTTCAAGAATCAAAGGAAGCTAAAAAGTTGTATTGCAAAATGATATTTTATTGAAGAATATATTTTAATTTATATAGAGTACCTATCATATGATGACAAGATAGGTCTCCCAATGTCTCAAAACAATTAACACCTTATGGGAGAAGGTATTTTGAGAAGATATATTTTTATAATTACCATTATAGAGAAGAATGAAGTTCAATTTTACATTATAAATAAGAGTGAATATGTTTATTCAAACATTGAATCCTAAAAAGAAATAATTAGTTACTTTAATCCATCAAGGGATGGAGGATGGACATAAAATATACATATTAAATATTTTATAGAAACTTTTTGAGATAAAATTTATACGATTTTATTTGAAAATATGAATTAAATTTTCAAATTACTCCAATGGATTTCCCGGGTACTGAATCAAAATGTTCTATCTTATAATGGTTTTGTAATAAATTTTTATACATTCTTTACAAAATATCATGATGACTGTAGTATGATGGAAAAAAGTGGTGTTACACTTGGGGCTGAAGTGATGCGCGTATCTGGTCTTAAGGATAGAAATCCAATTTAAACATATATTACATATTTTTTTATTATAGAATATATATATATATGATTTATACATAAAGCTTTTCAAGTGCATGTTTTCCATTGAAAATGGGTTAAAAATATCAGTGTAGTGAAAGATGTTGAAACATGCTTCTTAAAAGTGAATTTAAGTGTGGAAAGGGAAAAGATGAGTCATTCATAATAGAATCACAAGAAGTGCATATATTTTATGTCTCTGATCCATCAAAACAATAATTGGTTGATTTTTTTTTATGGTGACTAAAACAAATGTTGGGTCATATGATAGTTCAACTAAATATGACCTTTTCATTGGGTGATCAAAATTTTTTCATTCTATTCCCAATGTAGCTAATTACTTCTACATTAGAGGATACCCCAAAGATGGGATTTATATTCAAAATATATATACCAACTCCCTAAAACCATTAAAAATCTAAGAGAGTTCAATTATAAGGTCAAATGTATTTTTAATATACTATGTTTTTTATCATAATATTATGTGTTGTTTAATAAATTAACATAATTTAAATTAAATATATGAAAACTCATGCAGACAAATTATTTATCAAAATATGATCTTATTGATCCCTTATAAATATAAACTACTATGAAATAAATGATTTGGATATATGTAAAGGTAATGTTACAAATATACTTTCATTATTTTACAAAAGAGATTTTATAATGGAATATTGATTTAATTTTCATTATTTCTTGTAGAGTTAATTTATTTTAGAATATTCTTGTATATCTTTCATGCTTTTTTAGGAATATATATGATACTGTCTTTAATGAATCAAAATGGTAATCAAGATGCTTGCGTGGTATAATCATTGTTCATAGAAGTAATATATTGTATCATTATCATGTTTAATTAATTTCTTTTTATTATTACTCACATAATATTTATTTTCTTATACAGGAGGATTCCTTTGTTTGAGTAGGGATTTTCTATCCATATTTCATACATTTCTGCTCCAAAAACTCTACATACTTCTTCTCCCTCAAAATTGTTTCCCATTTATAGTGTTCAAATTTATCAGTTTCCTTCAATTTACCTACATAGATCAATATCAGAGGTAATATTTATGTTTTTATAGTAAAATCATTATCTATAAAATTAATGTATTGTTTCATTTTGTATTTATTTTTACAATTAATCATATAGTAATTTTTCCTATACATTAAGATTCATTTCTTCGTGTTGTGGTTGTTTGTTCAAATCTACTCTTTATTGTGAGAGATTTTACTTCAATCCTATAACTGAAGCAATAAAAATTGGAAATGAATCCAGATTACATACATCCATCATGAGAATATGACTCCATACTTATTATTTAAATAATGTTTCCATCATTTTATCTTTTATTTTTATGTTAATTTCATTATCTTTTTTTATCTAATTATTATTTTGTTCATTTCAAAAATATTTTGGGAAGCCATATTGACTTCATGTTGTTCATGGAAAAACCATTTTCTTTGAAAAAAAAATATTACATGAAACTCTTGGGGTCATTATGGCGACTTATCGTTACTTAATGGGTATATGAGGTTCTTCTACACTTGTGTATTTCGATAACAAGAAAGGTTTTTCAGGTAGGAACATCGAATCCATATACAGTGTTTACAGATCGAGAAATAAAGGTGATGCAAATACATTTAACATTTATAGTTTGGATTTTTATAGATATGTTGGGACATGTACGAATCATTGACAACTCAATCCGACACACGTTGTGACTAGTATAACTCTAAGTGCTTATTTTTATAAAAACGACATTAATTTGAAAAAAGAGACCACTGAAATACTAAAATCAATTAAATAACATTAAAATTATTTTAATAATTTCGGAAAATGATCCATAAGTAAGCTAAAATATATAAGAATCAGCACCACCACAATCTAATACATGATGTGTCCGATATGACTCAATATGTCGGATATAAGTTTTTAATCGTTATTTTAGTTCAAAATGTGTTACTCACTAAACAATGATCAAATACTATAGGATGTTCTAGATAATTTTGAAAAATAATTCATCGTTAATTTTTGATATGTGTTAATTGGTCTCACATAAAACTAATACAAAATGTTATTAGTATGAGTCAAAGTCTGTGTTTTTAGTTTAAAATGACATTTTAGTAAAAAAGAATAGGTACATATTCCAAACTGAGCCAAAATATTCATATTATTTGTATATATTAGTAAAATTATCCCTATGTCATGGGTGACATGTAAAAATTGCACTCAACTCAATCTGAAACATTTTGTGATCAATATGACACCATGTATATCTTTTTATTTAAATTTGTCATCAAATTTAGTAAAATGGGGAAAAAATCCTACTCAAAACCATTACAAACCATTGATATTATTTTAATACTTTATTAAAATGATCAAAAAGTCATTTGTGACATTTATGAATTATCCTCACCTCAATCTGATACATGATGTGACCAATATGACTGAAAGTGTCTGTTAACATTTTAAAATTGACATTTTATTTCAAAAATTTCGACTCATTGAAAATTGACCAGGCATGATCAGATATTATTGAAAGTTTAGGAAATTTATTTATAATATTTTTATGATGTGTAAGAATCACCCTAATGTTAAACCAATATATGATGTGATTGGTATGAGTAAAATTTCTTTTTTTTTCAATTTAACATAACATTTTAGTAAAAAAGACATGAGACATAGTCAAAACTAAGAAAACCCATTTGGATTGTTTTGACACTTCATTAAAACAATACTTATGTCATTTTAGACATGTAGGAATCATCCTCACCTAGATCTGATGCACGATGTGACCAAATTGATAAAAAGTGCATCTTTTTATTTAAATGGACATGAATTTTAGTAAAAAAGACAACTGGCCTACTCAAAACCGAGAGAACACATTTAGATTGTTATGGTACTTTAATAAAATGATACATAAGACATTTTAGATGTGTAGTAAATAATAACACATATTTTTTACTGTTTTTATACTTTAAGAAAAACAATCCACAAGTAAATTGAGAGGAGTGACAATCGAGCACACCTCAATTCAATTTATTGTGTGACAAGTATGACTCCATGTGCATCTTTTTATTTAAAATTGACACCAATTTTAGTAAAATAGAAAACATAATTACTTATAACCATAAAATAATATTCATATTTTTTTGATAATTTACAAAAATTATCCATAAGTAATTTTTTATGTTTATGATTCATTTTCACCTCAATCTAATGCTTGATGTGCCTAGTATGACTCAAAGTGTCCATTACTAGTTTAAAGTAGAGATTATATTTCAAAATGTGTCACTAGATGAAATCCAATAAAACATTCTTGTATTTTATTTATAATTTAGGAAAATTATTAATAATACATTTGTGATGTATAGGAATATTCTTCACATCAAACTGATTCATGATGTGATAGATATGTGTCAAATTTCATATTTCCAGTTTTAAATGAAATTTCTGAAAAAAATAAATATGACATTATAAAAAAATAAAATTCATTTGGATTGTTTTGATAATTTAGTAAAATTATCTATATGTCATTTGAAACAAGTAGGAATCAACCACACCTAAATCTGATGCACGATGTAACTGGTATGACTCCAAGAGCATCTTTTTATTTAAAATAGGAATAAATTTTAGTAAAAAATAAAACTACCCTACTAAAAAAATAAGAAAATAAATTTTTATAATATTCATACTTTAGTAAAATTATCCATAATTAATTTTTGAAGGGAAATAATCATCCGCACCTCAATCAAATACACAATGTGCCCAATATGACTCAATGTGTCTGTTACCAATTTAAAATCTATATTTTAGTTCAAAATTTTTCACTCACTAAAAAATAATCAAACACTCTCATATGTTGTTGATAATATTTTAAAATTATTCATATGTTATTTTTTATACATATAGGAATTAGTCTCATGTCAAACCAACACACAATTTGATCAGAATGAGTTAAAGTGTGTGTTTCTAATTTTAAATGACATTTTAATAAAAAAGACAAGCGAGGTACTCAAATTTGATAAAATTCATTAATATTGTTTTGATATGTTAGGAAAATGATCCAAAATTTATTTTAGATGTGTAGTAATCGTCCACACCTCAATCTGATGCATGGGTTGACCAGTATAAGTGCAAGAGCATCTTTTTATATAAAATTGATACCAACATTTGTAAAATGGATAACTGACCAAGTCAAAAATGAGAAAATTCTTCCATGTTATTTTGATAATTTTTTAAATTGATCCATAAGTCATTTTTTATGTGTAGTAATTAACCACACCTAAATCTAATACATGATATGTTCGATATGACTCAAAATGTCTGTTATCAGTTTAAAATTGACATTTTATTTTAAAAGTGTAACTCCTTTAAAACCAATCAAATGTTTTCATATTTTCATGATAATTTAAAACATAAATTCATATTTTATTTTTTATGTGTAGTAATTTTTCTCATTTAAAACTGATACACTATATTATTGTTATGAGTCAAAGTGTGCATTTCCAATTAAAAATGACAATTTAGTGAAAAAAGAAGTGACTTAATCAAAACTGATATAACACATTCAGATTGTTTTGATAATTTAGGGGAAAAAATACCTAAGTCATTTTAGATTTATAGGAATTAGCCTCACTTCAATATGATGCATGGTTTGATAGGTATGACTCCATGTGCATCTTTTTATTTAAAATTGAAATCAATTTGAGTTAAATAGACAACTAAGCTATTAAAAACCAAGAAAACACATTCATATAGATTTTATACTTGATAAAGATAATCTATATGACTTTTTTGATGTGTAAATGTTATTAGAACTTTAGTATGATACATGATACCTCTGTGTTGATTCAAAGAGTACATTATCAATTTTAAATGAATATTTTCGTTAAAAACATTACACTCACTGAAAAATAATCAAAAATGATTGTATTTTATTTATAAGATAATAAAATGATTCATAAGAAAATTTGGATGTATAGGAATTGGAATCATGTTAAACCAGTACACTATGTGATCGATATAAGTCAGAGTTCATGTTTCTAGTTAAATATGAATTTTTAGTAAAAAAGAAAACTTCTGAATTAAAAACCAATAAAAACTTTCATATTGTTTTGATACATTATTAAAATATTAAATAAGTTATATAATATGTGTATAAATTAGTTTCACCCAAATCCGACACATGAGGTGACCGGTATGACTCCAAGGGAATCGTTCCATTTAAAATGGACATCATTTTTGTTAAATGGACAATAGAACTAATAAAAACTGAGAGAACACCTTTGGATTATTTTGATACCTTAGGTTAATGTTCCGTATGTTATTAGAGACATTTTGGGATCGAATAAACCTCAATCTGATTCATGTTGTGTATAGTATGACTCAATGTGAGTCTATTTATTAAAAATTGACATCAATTTTAGTAATATGAAAAACTGACCTACTAAAAACTATGAAAACACATTTAAATTATTTTGAAACATTGTAAAAATTATCTATAACTCATTTATGACATGTAGGAATCATTATTACCGCAATATGATACATTATGTGACTAGTATTACTCAATGTGCATGTTATTAGTTTAAAATC
Source organism: Viscum album (assembly GCA_963277665.1). Lineage (NCBI taxonomy): Eukaryota > Viridiplantae > Streptophyta > Magnoliopsida > Santalales > Viscaceae > Viscum > Viscum album. The sequence goes on along the minus strand of OY728159.1, from coordinate 117,232,056 downwards.
AACATATTAATTAAAAAAGTATCACTCATGCAACTAGTAGGCTGCATCCATGTGGCTTTTTCTTATACTTATTTCTGTAATTTTCACATACATAACTCCTGAATATGAATAATAAATTTTGTGATGTGTAAGAATAAACAAAAAATCAGTCAATTATAAAGTGTTCCTAGTATGAATAAAATTTTGGTTTACAATTACCACTTTATGTAAATTTATTTCATTATATTATTACTGGCCTGAATATTGTTTTCTGAAACATGTGTGTTTTTCTCCCTTGATTAGGTGTGGTCTATTCATAAATTTCATATGTCTGGGTCATGATCAAAAGAAAAAATAATATTGAGGTTTCTGAAAGTATGTAATAATATTTACTTATATAATTTTATAAACCAATTTTTTAAATGTCTATAATATAGATTTTTCTTGTATTTTTTATGAAAATTTCATTTCATTTATATTATTTATTGGTACCTATTTCTTATTAAATATGAAGATGTTTTTGGTGTTATGGTATGCTATTACAGCACACTGTAATGATGTTTCAGTGTGCTGTTACATCACAGTAGAGTATTCCCCTTGATTAGCTCTTTAAAAAGTGCTAATAAATGGATACTTCATCAGATCTTTTGAAAGCAGTAATAAATTGGTCTCTTATCACCCCTTTTGACAATCATGGGATTTTAACCTCGCTCTAATATATATTGATTTTCAAGTGCTGAAAAGTTCGATTTTTAGTATTTATAATGGCCTATTTTATAGTATTGCATCTATAGAAAAAACCACTACATTATAATTAAAACATTCAGCGCTCAAATTTAAAATATGTTTTTCAAAAGAGGATAAGAAGATGAATTTTGAAATTTTAAATAGCTTATAAGATAAACAGGAATACCAACTATTGGGGACTCTTCAAAATATAGGTAAGTTTATAGGCATGGCATTATAAGGAATTCTAGGAAGAATACCAATAACCAGCATACATAGAATTTTGTTGGGTGAAGGTTCCAAGTTAGTGAGACAACCCAATTGAAGGCTTAGCCCAACCCTAATAGATATAGAATATGGGAAGTAGAAATAATTTTAAAAGATAAATCTATACAACATCGTACTCAAAATGGGCGAGTACTCTTCAAATTGGTCCAAATAAACTAGGTACACAATTGTAAAGAAACAAAAATGAATTGATACCCATTAGAAGCTAGATTTTTTAGATATTTTGTATTGACAATAGGATATTAAATAATTGGACCAGAAAATACCACCTCCCTATACCATTCGTAGAAAAAATTAAATAGATTCTAGATAAGAAAGAACTTTTTTGTATCCTAAATGGGTTTTCAAGATATTTTAACTATCTAACATCTCCCAGTGATTAAAAAACCACCATAACATGTCCCTATGGTACACTTTACTACCAAAATAAGCCCTTCTTTTACACAATTCCCCATATATCATTTAATGTTTTATGGTAAGTATCCTATAATATATGATTTAGGGTTTATTATAAGTATTATTGGATGAATTAACTACATATAAGACTAGGTATCAGACATATCTAGAGAATATGGAAATTTTTTACAAATAATTATTGAGAAACAACTAGTATGTAATTTTTAAAAATTATATTTTATGGTTTAAAAAGGAAATATTTTTATTCATTTACTTTCCAAGGATGGTATTGATGTTAATGAGGCCAAATGTTATATCATTTTGACACCATCCATCCCCACCACTATTGGGAACAAGTGATCTTTCATAGGCCATGTTGGATTTTATAGAATGTTTTTTACAAACATTAGGGAAATTTATTTTACCAAAAATATCTTACTCACAAATTAAAATGATTTTGTACTTGATGATTAATGAATGATAGCCTCTGAAAATTGAAATAATGTTTAACCACTGCCACCACCATCTATCCCCTAAATTGGATTATCCCCATTGAGATACTATGTAACAATTCCAATAAGTTATAGGGGTCGGCTTGTCCCAAAATATTAATAGGATTCCATGAGTGATAAGATACCTTTCAAAACAAGTTAAGAACTACCAAGATCAACAATAGAATAATTGAAGAATAGTTTTTTGTCTATTGTTGTAGCATTAGAAAAATTCCATTATAATATATTAAAAAGTAAGGTAATTTTTCATTCTAATCATGAATCCATAATATATTCCATCAATAAGACTAATGAAAATCCCAGACTGGTAAGATTGATGTTATTATAACAAGAGTTTCACAATGAGATAAAGGACAATAAGGGTTGTGAAAATACCAATGTAGACAATATGATCATGCTGCCTAACAATAATAAGGTATAAAAAGTGCCAAATATTATTCTAGATTATTCTTTTCATAGTTAGAATATAAACAACATAACAAAATTTCCTTAGTATGTTGACATAGTGAATTTTATAGTCATAGAAAAGGAACCTTCTTTATTCAATAAGAATAAAACTAATAAATTGAAATTTGAATCAAAACATTATTTTGGGTAATACCCTTATTATTAAACAAAATTAAATGAACTAGTAATTAGAAGGTGCATTCCCAAGGATGAAATAAATTCTTTTCTTTATTTTTTCCATACCCATGCTTATGGAGGCCATTTTGGACCTCAAAGAAAAACTTGAATTTTTTTTGGAACATGGATTGTTTTGGATGTCAATTTTTAAGAATTCCAATTATTTTTTAACAAAAAAACCCAATATTGTAGTTTATTTTTGGAATTTTTAGAAGACAAGAAATCCCCAAACATCCTTTGATTTTTTTTCTGAAATATTTTTTGTATGGAGAATTTGTTTCATAGTCTCATTCCCAATGTCATTTGGATGTTCCTATATATTGATAGCAGTAAACTATGTGTCTAAATGGATTATGACTAACGCCACTTAGGCTATTGACTGAACAACTAAAATTTAATTTCTAAAATCAAACATATTTTCTATTCTTGGAATACCTTAACTGATAATCAATGTACAAGGTACCCATTTCAATAAAAATAGAATAGAGGTACTAATAAATAAATATTGAGTGCACCATAAAACCTCCACTACCTACGACTAATAGAGAAATGAACTAGAAAATGTTTGAAATAGAGAAATCAATATAATAATGGAGAAGATAGTAAAACCCAATTGTAGATACCAGAGTAAGGAAATTAAATATTCTCTAAGTTATCACATAGCTATCTAAAATTTCCTAGTATTTATATCTCCTTAATGAATTTTTTATTGTAAAAAATTCCATTTTCATTTTGTGATATTACAAAAAGCATATTGGGATGTCAAAAGAGTAAACCAGAAATTTTTCATGGCTAATGGACTGTGAAAACAACGATTAATTGAGATTGAGGAGTTTTGGCGATAAGCACATGATAATTCACTATTTTACGAGGAGAAAAACAAATATTACAATGGAAAATTAATCCAAAAAATATAATTTCAAGATAAAGATAATGTACTTTTTTTCATCAAGGATGAAACTTTTCCCAGACAATCATCATTCCAAATGAACTATACCATATATAGTGGATAATAATTATCTTTTTAGTGTGGTTTAAATTAAAGTAAAAGGTTCAAGATATGAATACAATGTGTACATAAAATAAATAAAGAAGTTAAAGGGTGAGTTTTGGAATGAACCGAGGAGAGAGTCTAGAATTCTCTCTCCTCTAGAAAAAAGTAGTTCTAGGTTGGCTTATTCCTTCATTTGGGTGTAACTATGTAATTTATTTTCATCTATCTTTCTTAAAAAAATTCATTCTTCAATTAAAATTGGAAAATAATAGAAAAACGTTTGGGGGAAGAGATGAAATAGAATCTTCAAATAAATAACACCCATTTTCTTGAAAATATTATTATGAATATTATAATACTTTTGTATAGTCATATGTTCTGATTTCCCCCTTTTTTAGAACATCATATTTTCTTACCTGGTACCATTCTAGAGTTGAGTAATTCATTGGTTATGATATTTGTATCATATTAAATTATTTCTATGTGATTTTTTCAATTATTTTATAGATGTTTGATCTTACAACTATTTGATGGAGTTTCCGTGAAAGGATTTATGTGGAATCAATTTTATAACATTCAGTCACTATAATTTCAAAATTAATTTGAGGTAACTTGACCTACATTGGACAAAGAACCGTACTAATCCAACTAATATGAAAATTCTTTAATTCACATGAACGTATAATAAAAACTAGAAATTCGGATCCACAGCGGATCTCTGAAATAAGGGAAATGTGTATTTTTGGATTTAACTGAATCCAATCTAATAAATTTCTTTGTAAAGTTGTATGCAAAAAAATTGACTGTGATTTTTTTTTCAAAAATTTCTTGTGAAAAATGAATTCATTTAGGTGAGGGAAATATTAAAATCCTTGAAAGAGGATAAATGTAACTAGAACACATTAATTTAATTTGTTTCAATAGTTTGGAAAATAAAACTTTGGTTGGATGAGAGTTAAAAAATAGGGATAAATTGAGGTGTTTTGGTTGAAAACTTTGATACAAATTAAATCTAATTAGATCAACTAATAAACAAAAAATTTTATTAATTTAAATTGAGACAGTGATTTGATATACATACGAGGCATGATGGTTTTAATTGTGGATAATACCCTATTTTTTTATTCCCTATATAGTGAATTTATATTTAGGTAGGATGCAATTATTTTTAATAAATTGAATTCCGATTATAATTTTTCTCTTGAGTGAAATAGTTTAAATGCAGGGGAGGGATGTGAGATGGAATTTTCAACATTTAATATTTTTTATTCATTTCAAATAACCCACATTATAGTTCAATTCCTAGGTTGATAGTAATTTATATTAAAATTATAATGTTGGTAATTAATTATAAATTGTACTCAAATATAGTGTTTATTAATGTGTACATTTTTTGATATAAATTATAGAGCTATGTATTGATGGGAATTTTATATTTATGAATTATTAGGTTGGACCTTAATTATAGAAGAAATAATTTATTATGTAAAAAATGTGAACTTTTTCTGGATGGAAAATTATGAGGGCCATGAGTGACCATGACATCTGTAATCAGTATGTATACTACGAGTACTGCCTATGTAATTCCCTTGCATGAACTTACTATCACATGGAAGGTATTGTGATCAAGCCTTAAACATACCATAATAATCGATCACGATCACCTATCTACCTTACCAAACCCTATAATCATGTTATGTATACCAACCTTGAGTTCTATCTGCTGATCGTGTGTTTAGATATTCCACAACGGAAAAAATAGATGACTTTATAGGAAATTGTACTGATTGTGCCACTACTCTCATGGTAGGAATACAAACATTGAACACCCTTTTTTCAACCAAAACTCATCGTCATCACACTTTCTAGGACCTTAATTGTAGGAATTCTTAACAAAATCTTTAAACACCTATTCATACTATGAATTTTCCATTTTTACATCAACTTTGCCCAAGTCTCCACTTTTTTAAATGAAGAAGTTCCCCATTGACTAATGCTCGAAGAAGATACTGAGGTTGTGTGGTCCTCTGAGAGTCTCCACTAACATTTCTCTACCCCCAAGGTAAAATATAACACCATAAACCCTGTAATTTCCACCTTATACTACCACCCATGAGTTTGAGATGACAATATAGATCATCCAAAATACCAGGATAATCACAGCCTTACTTCTCTCTAATTTTGGCCCTACTTTGACTGAGGCTGAGATCATGCCATTTTTTCCCTGAACAATCCCACACAGTATGCAGAGCCTCCTGGAGAGATCTACAATTACATTTTGTAACAAAGGATATTATTGCTTTTTGACAGTAGAGACATGATAAAAAGTATTATTCTCCCATGATAATCTTAAGGAAACAATGTATAAACCTCAAAATAAGTTTTCGAGAAGCATCCATATATATTAAATAGAACCAGTAGAGGGTGTGGTATGTATGAAAACCCATTTTACTAAGAAAATATAGTTACTATAAAAACAAAACTTTTCAAATTATCTATCCAATTATAGTAAAATACATGTTGTATAAACTTAAAGAGTGGTATCTAACAGATAAAACAATTTTATATAGGCACATAGAAATATTATGAGGCCCAAAACATAAATCCCAATTATTATTTTCATACCCACTAGGTGGAGAAGCACATGATCACTCCACCCTCAAAAAGATACTGGGATGGATTGAGGAAGGTCATAGATACACTATAGAAGTCATCATACCCTTCATTATGGTCACATATTAACAATCTAATATAAAGTAAACCTTCTCCCTACCCAAAGAATATATTTTTGAATTTAATAAAGAAACATGTTCCCCTCACATGAATATAATATTTTTCGATGATAATTCATTTATATAATGAGATTAATACTTTTAGAATAAGAGAATAGAGAATCTTATACATTAACAAGGAGGGAACACTCAATCACCATCAACCCTGATTCTTTTTATATTTTCATTTTTTTTATTTTTTAAAGCTATGATGATTGAACAGTATTCCTTATCTTGTTAGACAAGTATAATACCCCCACCTCTCCTTTTGACTAATTATATTCATTTAATTCTATTAATAACTCTGATATAGGATTTCATGGTTTTATGAATAGTGTTTTATTCTGGTTTTATCCTTTAATTTCATCAACTTGTTATTGAAATTTTACATATATGCCACTTGGGTTAAATCAACTACATGAAATATAAAACAGTGTATCAATTCAAGGTTAATGGAGGTATCACTAAATAGGATTTTTAAAGTTAATAAATACAGTGATCATTTTATTTCAAAATTTGTATCAAAATAGCTAAATAGGATTAATTTGATGAGGGCATGATTAGAAAGAAATTTAATAATGATTCAATAAGTGAATGAGGGAATAATCCATGGATGGACCACTACTTCTTTAATTGATTTTAAAACCAACTAAATTTACATTCAATTTCTTTAAAATTGAACCAAGAAAACACGATTTCAACACACACCGAACAATTTATTCACTAGAAAAAAATTCAACTACCAATTTTAATACATATTCCTTGGGGTCAAAAATTTGTTTTATAAGAACCTCACAATAGGATGACACCACCACTTTATTGTGGCTCTTTTTCAACTCAGTAACCTGAAACAAGATACCCCAAATTCAATATCTGATATAACTTGTTAGAGTAAATATCCCTTCTACTAACCTATAAAACCCTAGATTCCTATAATTATTCTAGGTTCTATAACTAGTGAATCATAAATAGTGAACCACCAATAATTGTAATTTACATATTAACTATAACTTTTGGAAGAAGTCACTAAAAGGTCCAAAACATTGTGAAATGACCTAGAAGAATAATATTTGATAATATGAAGAAAAGAAACCCTTTATATTATACTTATATGATGTATACCTTCATTGCCTTCAGGACATCATGGTTTTTAATGATATCTTTTTTTAATAATGAACATGTATCAACAAACACAATATTTAGAATGAAAAAAATATAACAAAGAGAAATTGTATTTTTCATAATTTAATCCTACAACCTCGAGGAAGAACACTACATCATTCATTAAGGGAGAAAACTGAGTTACAATGGAAAAAAATCATCTAGAAACCCCACCAAGCCTATGTCACAAATAAATCCTTAGATACTGCCTACTTGAAGAACAATATAAGAAACACCTCTAAAAAATTATTATGGTTTTAAGAACATCTTCCCATAGTACCCCAAAATGTATGTATATCATCCTCATTCATGATTAATTGTCACTAAATTTGTTATTATTTTACCCATAAAACATGGAATTAAGGTACTATTTTTTACTTCAATTCTCTATATTTGATGGTTAGTTGTTTTGGTTTCACCACATTCTAAACATAACGATCGACTCACCACTTTTTCAATATAACCTGGATGAGAACAACTGCCATAACTAGTCATTCCTATGAAACATTCTAAAAATACCATTATAACCCTTTAATAAAACTTATTTATACATTTAAAAGTATATCGATTGATTAAAAAGTATTTTATAATGACTTTAATAAGAGGCCTTCTTCTAAACATCCATCAAACAAAAATAGTTTCCACCAGTATCCTCTAATTTCATTATAACTTATTTGTCACATCTAGAAAATCCTTTAATCTACTTCATTATGTCCTCTAAAATATGGTTTCTTCGCAAGTCAATGAATCCAAAATTACCTTCTATTGTATTCCCATACATAAACAACACATCTTCTACATCAATTCTATTACATTCTCAGACCTTATTTGAGTATCATGGAAAAAGGTGAACTTATATCTATGTGTTTCTTCCAAGTGTAATTTCACCAACATAAGGTATGGAAATATCAAAACTTAATGGGAAATAAACATACTACAAAAAACCCAAAATATCCAAATTGATAATTCTTTTCATAGTTTAAGACTAACAATACCCAACTCAGAGACCATTTTCTAGGATTTGACCAAAATCCATTGGCCAAATTTTAAAACAATTAATTTCATTATTTTTCCCTATTAAATATTATCATGGTTCTCTATCATGATTTTGATCATAGAGGTTTCACTAACACAATACCACCCTAGGATACTAATTCCATTTTCTCACATTTTATTAAACCATAAAATAATTTAATTTCATAAATTTACATTTAGTGCAAATAAAATTGTCCTAAGATGAATTCATTTTTTTGAAGCCACAATAACAGTCCATTCCATGTACCATTTTCATGTCCCTAAAAATTCACAAATCCCACTCTTCCAAAACACTTCCATCAAGTTTCCATGATCCATAGGATAACTAGTATAATGAACTCCTATGATACAAATAGAACATACCTCCTTCAAAAACATAACTTCTAGAATGGAGGGTATCATTTAACTAATTTCAAAGGTCAAGTAAGTCTTTCAACCAACTTGTATGTCCCCGGGACACCCTGAGAGTGGATGGTTGAATTTGTGTGTCAAATTATTCTTGTAAAGTGATGGATATTGTTCCCATGTTGGTAGGAACTTGTTAAACTTGTATGATGGATAGGATCAGAAATCAAACATTCACACGAAAGGGTACGACACATCACATTTTCTTAGTTCAACACTAAGGGATATGTCCTTGGAGAATATTCTGAAAGTGTTTTAGTTGTACAAAAATCTATTAATAATCACTAACTGTGGAATAAAAAAGTTTAGTCACAGTCACTTGGTTCCAGGAACACTACATTTACAAGAATTCTGGGATAGCTCACTATGTCCCAAGGAACACATCCATTGACTCCCTCTTGCTCACATCTATGAGTTATGTCATACTCAATTTATTGACTTCAAGGTCACTTTAATGATTTTTAATTAAAGATGTTGTCCCTGACATAGAATGGCACTATTTTTGAACCATTGACCTGAGTTGATTCTCTTTGAAATCCATACTCACTATAATGTGATAATCAATATTTCTTTTTTCATATATCCTTTGAAAATCTCACCCCTTCTTGAGGCTCCTGTGTTTTTGCAGAACAAACTGTCTTCATGAAGCTCACCTACCCTGGCAGAGGAAACTATCATTATGAATCTTAGTTGAATTCATAAAACTAACATTCTTCTTGAAGATCGGTGAATAAATGAAGAATACCACATCATTAAGAAGTACTATTTTAAAAAAATCATTGTAAATCAGTCAAGACTTATGTTCTTTTCATGATGCTCATGCTCACAGTGAAATCTAGATACCTGAAGCAAAATCAGGGAGTTTCCCCATCTTCATGAAATAATAGAAATTCTCCATTTCGTGAAGCCTCATATTTATAGGCTTGACAATTTGAAAATATCCACATCCTCATTCCATATTATCCAAATCATTAAAAAATGGATTCACAAAACTCCTCCCTTCGAAAATCACTATGGAAAGTTTTTGATCAGGATGCTCATCAAAATCACAGATATTTTTGTCAAAAACAATTATTCTTCTCATATTAATAGTAGAGCATACCTTCAAAGACCCCAAAGCCCTGATTATCAAAATAGTGAAGAACACCATCTCTATTTGTGATGCCTGTCATAATCATGAAGACCACTATTAGAATTTTTTAGGCCTTCATGAAACCCAAATCGTGTAACCTTCCTTCTCGAAACTCGGGCCATTTCCATATTTTGATGAAGCCTTCAACAAAAAGCACTTTTTTCATTGATATACATCCTATGAAATTTGGATCTAATTTTTTTTGGAAAACCCTGGAATACTATCCCACCTTCAACACTATTATCTTCTTGACATGTAATTTCCCTTTCCTTGTTATCTCCCTGATCATCCGTGTGAGTGTTTACATCAAACAAAAAACTACAATCAATTTCTTACTAATAACAACCTTGGTTCCAACAAAACCCATAGACCTAGGTACCTCTATTATCATACCAATGAAATTATTCTAGAACATAGTAAACCACTGATCCATAATTACTAATAGTATTCTAACTAAGGCCTACACTAATCAACTAAAATGCTACATAAACCTAATAAAACACTCATCAATTGCCCTAAATCTACTTTATAATACTACTTGTTGGGTTCATATCCCATTTCACTAACTTTTAGAACCCAATAATAATATACCAATACTAGGTTCTAAAACAAATTAATCAAAACCCACTAACTTCCTACAATTGAATTTTTTTTCGGACCTCAACTTATGCAACAAGGAACACAAATTGTTAGAAAAAATACAACATACCCCAAAAGAATCAACGTATAGAACTAGGAAGACTAGTGTCTAGAAATCAAGGGATTCACTCCAAATTTTTTCAGTTGGGGAGAATGGTTAGGATGTTGATTCCAAAAGAATTCATAGGCTATTTTTTATCATGTTCAAAAAAGAAAATGGAAAATTCAGATATCTTACTGAGTAATAAATATACTTCAACAAGATATAATAATTCAAGGAGGATTTTTGGAATTATTTATGAAATTCACAAAACCTGTTCGTCAAACAGATAATAATAATATAACCAAATGATTCATGTTTGAATGTATTAATTTTTATCATCTTTATGAATTTTGGGAGATTTTGTAAATACATTTACAATATTTTTTCATAAAAAAATTTACTAAATAAAAAATATTTTAATTGGAATGTTGTATTTGAGGAAAAGATAGAGTTTTTAAATTATCTTGGGAAGTGTATGATGTGATACAATCATATAAGATTGTGGGTATGATACATTGTGTGTGTAGAGCTGGATTTTTTATGCAACAATCAACAAATTTAGTGAAGTAGGCTCATTAAATATTTAATTTTTATAAGGTGACCATTTTAGTTCTTGTAAAATATTAAATTTTATATAATATATGTGTGTATTTAATTTTTTTATGTTTATGTAATTAGTGGAACATCACGTGATCACATTTCCCTTATCATGGATGCATAACCTTAGTCTCTCGAAGTGTTAACATGGCGGGGTGGGTTATCCCGTAGGTGGATCATGGAGGACGCAAATTATATTGGGTGTTTTGGCCCGATCCACAATGAATTTGGGCATAAAAATTAATGTCCCGACCATATCCATGTGGGACATAGGGATAAACAGGATATCCCGCAGGTATAAAAAAATTTAAATATAATTATTTTTCTATTTTTTTCTATGATAAGTGGGCTCGAGAAATGATAAATGTTTGGGATTGAGAGAAAATATTTAGTATTAAATTAACAAAAATAACCCTAAAAACAACAACCCTTGAAAAACTTATGTCATTGATGGTTTATGTATGGTCATATTAGGTGGTTTCAAATTGAAATATTATTTCCAGACTAATGATAATATATTTTTTTCAATTATTTTATTTCATGTTTCAATCAAATATTTTTGATAACCTGTATATAATTATTATTTAAACATGATATGTGAACACCTGATAGGGTTGTCCGTGCATGCTTCATGTTTTATGGGTTGGATAAAACACTGTCTGAATTTTTTATGGTTCTAAATCATCAAATTCCATACCCCCATAAATCTACCAGCAAATGAACACAATCTCTTAGGTAGTCCAAAATAAAAGATAGCCAACCCCACTTTACATCCTCTCAATTAGCACATGAAATTGAATATGAATTTTTGACTTGGTATAATGATGCGTGAGACAACAAAATGTGGAGAGATATCCTCTAATATACATTTATATTTTTTCATATAATCAACAATTTATTTACCCTAATACCCTCACATGCAGATCCTAGTATGCTCACACATTTTTAGTATATTTTTAAGTGTATATATATATATATTAACATATGTTAATGTAATAAATTTTTTAATATATATTAAACTTTATTAAAATGTTTACATATTTACCTTTTCGAATTAATGATTATATATTTTAAACATTATGTACTAACATTTAATTATTTATTAATATTTTTAAATATATATTAACATTTAAAATAACAATTTTATATTTTTAATTTTTAATATTATCATATATATACATATATAAAGATGTATGAGTGTGTATATTTATTTTTATAGATATAATAATGTTTTTATAATAATTTTTATACACCCACACACACAAATTGATATATTATATATAAATATATATTAATATATAGATGTATGTGTGTATATGTATTATAGTGTAATTATTAACTACTATGTTTGTATATACTGATATATATGTGTGTCCTAATTCATGTATATAATTATATTTTTGCATACGTATATAGATGAATAATTATAAATCTCTCATGCAGAAATTACATTTGAAGTCTCCAATGAAAAATATATAGAAGAGATTCATTTTATTACATTCTCTATATTAATAATAATAACAAGAAATATTGGTGTTTGTGAGGAAATTTTATAGTGTATTTCTTGAACTCCTAGTCGTATTCATTTTACATAAAATTTATACTAAATAACTTACCTATTGATAAAAATATTTAAATGATATTGAATATATTTATACAAAAATATGTATACATGTACATACATACATACATACATATATCTATATAAGTTCATACATTTTTATATTTATGTAAAGAAATAAAAAATACAATGAATATTTGGACCGTGAATATCCTATAAGAGATTGGAACTATGAATTTCCAAAAGGAGACTTTCGTAGTAAATCGCCCATTGGCCACTGGTAGTAGAAATATTTTAGTGCAGGTTTTCTATATAAATCTCCCCTAGGAGATTCACACTACAGATTTCTTCTTGATTATTGGAAGTACTAATCACCCATATAGGATTCATGCTATGAAATTCCCACTAAATATTTGAACCCTAAATCTCATATAAGTGATTTAAAAACAATATTTATATTTTTTATAAACTTATATACCTCTACCATGAAATTTTTTCAATGTATGTATAGTCATTAATTTTTAAATATCTTTACCTATATGTATATATAAAATAATATTCAATATACAAATATATATATAATAACCATGAATATACATACATACCAACATAAATATATGCATGCATTCATGCACACATTCATACATTGATAAATTTATATATGCACACATAAATACGTATATAATGTATTTTTATATACCCATTACGTATGTATATACAAATATAAGTATATACATGAACATGTACCGGTATATATTGGTATATTAAAATATTAGTATTTATAAGGATATTTTAATACATAAATATACATATATCTAAATAATATTTTTATATACTTGCATACACATATATTATGCATATACAAACAAATGATTAGAATTTTATATACCTGTATGTATGTATATATGTATGTATGTAATTATACATAAATATATTTTTATTTTTGTAGATTTATATTTAGTATAATCGCATATAATTGTAATAATATATATTTATCTACTTATATTAATAAAGATTTATGTATGTATATAGGTACATATATTTATATATATGTATGTATGTTTGTATTTATATGACTATATCAATTTTTATGTATATATATATGTATATAAGTATATAGACATATATTTTAAGCATACATAAATGTATGTATGTAAAAATCATTAATTTTTATTATATATATATTCATTGATTTTAATATATATTTATGTGATAAAATTTTTTTATATATATATTTATATAATTATTAGTTTAGAAAACATAATTATCATTCATGGTGTATAAAAACTCACTTTAAATTTTAGTGTAAAATTAAAATTTCATGTATAATTATAAATTTTGTCATGTACATATACATATGTATATGTATTCTTTTTTATAATTACATATGTCAACACCTATATATAGGATTGGAAGCACACATATACATAATATATTATAATTTTTTATTTATATATATATATTTATTATAATATATAAATTTATTATATTATAAAATTTATTAATAATATAATATATATTACAATATAATATATGTATTATAATAATATTTTTAATAAATATTATATATTATCAAAAATATTTATAATATATATATATATATATTTTAATAATAAATATTCATTATTTATAATATATTAAATTTATATATAAATATAAATATGGTTACATATGTTAAATTATATATATGATTAATATAATTATAAAATTATGTGTTTATATAAGTATAAAAATTTATTTATAATATATTATATTTCCTATTCTAGTTTATTTTTTGGGGGAATTTTGAGCACAGGTATCATAAATAGCCATATTTTGGGGTTGTTTATGGTGTCAATGACCCATTTAGGGTAATAAATTTTATCGGAAACCATTAATGGATTTTTTTTATTTAAAAAACACTTATTTTTATTTTATCCCAACCTTTTCTGAAATTAAACATTCCATTTTCACTATTTAACATGATATTCTTGTGACGAGGTTGGATTTTAACATGTCTATTTTTTTATATGTGGTGAAATCAAAGTGCACTGATTTCATCGTGGGTGGTTTCAGCTTGTGGGAAATTAGATGTGTGAAATAAGATAAGAGAAATGACGGATTTCATAGGGGATTTCACAAAATTTGGAATTTTCATGTTGTTTTGTTGGGTAAGATCATCATGTTTCAATGCAATGTAAATTGCGCTAGTTGGTAGAGGATAATTGTACCAGAGTCGTTATAGAGAAGGTTTGAATGTATAAGTCATTATTTATAGGTTTCACCATTATGGGTGTAGTGTAGTGTTTTGTTTAGCATGGTCACTAGGTTTCACCGCAGTGCTCATTGGAGGCTAGATTCGTCAGAGTCATCAGAGTGTAGTTTCTATTTTATAAGTCATTTTTCATTGAGTTTTTAATTTGTTGGTCATTTTTCATCATGTTTCAATATTTTGGGTAATTTTTCATCGATTTTAACCTTTTTTGGGTGAAGTATAAGGTTTCACTATAGTTCTTAGAGATGAGGTTGAATAGATCAAATCATTTTTCGGGTTTCGTAGTTGCGGGGGGGGGGGGTTATACATTCTAAAACAATTTAGAATTTTGTCTTCTAATTTTTCTTATAATGTCCATGGATAATGGAATTCTGGATTATATTTGAATTTTTTTCATGTTATATTAGTGGTAAAAAATGAATTAGTTTCTATCCAACACTATATATGGCATTTTACAGAAGGGATTACATTAAATGGACGTTATAGGAAAATAAAAAAAATGAAACTGTTGATGAATCTTAATGTGAATATTTCAGTGGGAGATTCTCCTGGATCATTCATCAAATCATCCACTAGAACTTGAATTAGAGGATCCACTTAACTTTATTCTGCATGTTCCATTATAAATTTCAGTGGAACCTTCCATTAATGTTGCTATATAAGTTCCACATGGACACTTCATGGATATTATGTGACAATATATTTATTATATCTTATGAATTTAGTTTCATTTATAAATTAAAAAATATAGTTATATTTTTTAATAATTTTTTTAAGAATTATTTAAATTTAATTTACAATTTTATTCGCATAGTTTATATATTTCTTAAATGTATATTTTTATAAATTTTTTTAAAAAAATGTAATACAATGTTTTTATAATTTTCTTTAACAAAATTATTTTTATATCAATTTTGTTTTTTAAGTACAGACCGTTGATTTATTATGGAAATTCTACTTGAAAATCTACTGGATTTATTGTACTAATTATATTTACTATATCATAAAAATTTTGTTTTATTAATATATTTAGAAATAAAACCTAATTTTTAATTATTTATTTTAATAAATATATAAATTTTATTTATATTTTTATACATATAGTTTATAAATCCCTAAATGATTATTTTTTGAAAAATTATTTAACAACTGATAAAACGTTATTATAATTGTCATTAATAAAATATTATTTTTTTAATTTTTCTATTTATAAACTATTGGATGTAATGATGAACTTTCACTAGAAATTCCACATCATTTTTTGTAAAAAATATATTAACAATATCTCATATATTTTGTTTTATTTAAATATTTCCAAATAAAATTATATTATTATATATTTTCATAAATATAAATTGTTTATTTACATTTTTATTCATAGAGATTATACATTTCTAAATTTTTATTTTTTAAAAAAATTATCTCACAACTATAATATAATGTTTCTAATATTTCATTTAATAAAATCAGGTTTATTTAAAATTAAATTTATAAGTTTAAACTAATGATGTATTGTAGAACATCCACTATAATATCCTTTTAATATTTGTCTGGTTTTTTCTAAAAACATTTTCTAGAATTTACAGTTTAACATTCAATTGATCTTCCATTGAAATTTCACCATAAGGATTTATACATAATATTTAAACTATTTGGTCATTTTTTTACTCTGGTTGAACTTATATTTTTATGTTAAAGGTTGTTCCATTATTGGTGATGTTGATTTTTAATCATCATATATTAAACCAGTTATAGGGATTATTTTTAAATAACTTGATTGAGAAAATTTTTTCTATGTTATGTGTGGGGGATTAAATGGGTTCAGAGTATTAAAAAAATACTCAAATTAAAGGAGAAAGGATAAATAAATCAACCAATTATTCCTTTTTGAATGTTGAAAATAAGTTCATTGGAAGGTCGATAAATGCGATAGCATGGTGAAATATCGTCATACTGAGACAGATACTAGTTTACTTGCCCAAATAGGGGTTAGTTTGTTGTCTTGTTGGAAATATCCATATAATATATATTTTTACAGGAATAATATTCACTTTTACAACATTGAATCAATTCATATGAAGATATATCATTTAAAAATAACTAAATCATTATTATGTTAATTAGATGTTAGTGCTTCAGTGGGTAATAAACCATATGATTACTGATCTTTAGCAAAAACTATTTTAAGGGGTCTAAATGTTCATTAGTACATGCATATCAATCATTTGAATTATATAAGGTCTAATTGGAAAAATTAATTAGTTCATGGGGATTCAAGATTAATGTCAGATTTCATGTAAATACAAATTTTGGACAATCCATCATTTTTTGATACTACACAATTTGACTTAATGGGGAAAATTACGAATATTTTTTAGACTAATCAAAAAAATAATATAGATTATCAGTTTTTTGGATATGTATTTTTATCTACCACTATAAAAACTAATAAATATTACATTAACTTGGTTATCTCTATAGGGTTCAATAATCATTAGGTTATTTTTGTTTTTGGGAATGCTTTATTATATGGTAGAATAGTGAGTTCTTTTAATTGGTTGGTTAAAAAATATTTACAAGTGAATCAAATGAAGAAACCTCATACTATATTTTGGGGATACTTTGTTCTATGATGGAATAGTGATTTACTTTTATTAGTTCATTCAATAATATTTACAAGTGAATCACATGAATAGACCTCAAACTATATTTACTAAAAGAGATACAATAATGAGAAAACACATTTCTAATGCTTTAGTGGGAACTCTTTATTTCCTTTGTGTGTGAAATTTGATGGAAAATTGTATTAATGATTTTGGAAATTGGATGAAAGATTTATCTTGTTTTCTAACTATATTTAGGAATTTTATGGACAAATATCGTAATGCACATCAGTTTTATTAATAGTGGGATGCCCTCCGAGTAGAATATGAGGATGGGAAATTATAGTGATTATTTGACTTTTTAATGTTCTGGGAATAGTTGACACAATATTTTTTAAATATTTTATTACAATGTGGATTCCAAACACTAAATTAAGCGATAATTTTAATTTAATCCTTGAATATTGTTTTAATTTTTGTATAAGTTTTATCGATTTCTTTAAGTTGGTTGATAATTTTTTGAAAAATAATTTATATCAAGAAACAAATGCCAAATTTTAGATTTGGGAGATGTTTACACATAATCTATTCCATAACCATGCCTTTAATTTAAAGGTTTCAACTACATATACAAATTTTTTATTCAGTTTATTTCAACATGAATATCTAATGGTTGGTGCTTATTTTCTGGTATTCTCTATTGAAAGAAGAGTTCAATTTTTGTATTTTATTGGAGTCACTGGATATGAAAATCAATTCCATGTAACTTATAAAGCTTCCAATTTAGTTGTTCAATGTTCATGTAAAAAATTGGAGTCTTTTGGGTATCATTGCTATTATGTATGAAAAAAGTATCATTAACATGATGTGATATCAATACCTAAAAAATATTTTTTTCGAGTGGTGGACCTGATTAGATAAAAATATTCTAATGTTCTAGGGGGATTAAATTCTAATATAAATATAGTTATAGAAAAATGTTAAAAACAATTATCATTAACGATAAAAAAAGTTGATCACAATTGATTATGAGATAGTTTCATTTTATGACACTATGATATCTAATCTTAGAACATTTTCAAAAGAGTTGAATACCACAAATAAAACAGTGGATATGGGTGTTGATCATTATAGTTATGAGTAAATTTTATGAAAGGAAACATTTAAAATGATACAAAATATGAATGGGGGAGATTCAATCAAAATATTTTTAAAAAATGGCAGCTAAATATAGACTCAATTGAATAATAATATGAACTAGTATAGTTCTATAATGATAGTATGATTTTATTTAAGTATTTATTTCATCTTTTAGAATTGTCTTATAATGTAATGTGGTATTTGATATAATTTTTTTCATATAGGTAATTTTAGATCAATAATGATATGATTTCTTTTATTGCAGCCGTAAAACATCATTAAATGTACTTTATTTAACAACATGATTCTCTCATATAAGTTCAATATTTTTTTTTATTTTAGGAATAACAGTTAACCAATTTGAAACTTCATATTTAGTGGTAGACTTCCATATTAATGGAAGAGGCCAAGTTGAGCATACATTTGATAAAATTTGTTTTTTCAGTTGAATTGTGATTCCTCGCACCATGCATGGTATTTTCTGAATTTTAATGATTTACCTAAAGAATTTATAAAATATTTTTGAGTTTTAATATATTGGGACAGAATTTTAGAAACTAAAATTTATCTTTAGAGGAATTCTATTGTATTTATTATATGAATCCACAAAAGTATTTATACTCGGACACCATTTTTTTCAATTATAAAAACAAACAATTTTTTACTTGAGGCCATTTATAGGATGATTTTAATTGTAATATATGGTGAAACCATTTTAAGAAATTAAAATTTGTATATAGCTATGATATATGAGAATTTTTACACATACATCAACTAGTTGAGTTTGTAAAACAACATGTTTGTTATTTGAGACCACATATATTTCATGTTTCAATGATGTTTGAATAGTACTAGAAGAACTATACCATATGTTCTATTTTAAATGAAAATGTGGAAAATGGGTTATTTTACGCCACATACCTTATATTATTGTATTGTTTCATTACATTTTATAGGATAAAAATATTCTACTATAACAAATATTTGAAAAAGTCTAAGAATGAGAGAAAATATTCAATTCTAGTTTCATGTCACACCCATAAACCCAAGGTGTTCACATGTTTCTATAAATGTTGATGGAAGTAAAACCAAGATAAAACTCCTTTTAAAAAATTAATTTTCTATCCACATTTAATCTAGTTTTGAAACGAAGAAATATTCCATATACATATATAATTTATCCACATATTCTTGTGCTAGATTCCTCTTATATGACTGATATGTTGCCAAGTTCTTCATGTGATAGAAAAATATTTTTTCACATTTCAAGGTTGTGTCACCATGTTGAGGAATATCTTACACTAAGAATGATGAGAGAGTCCTATCTAAGTAATTAGGGCTCTGTTTATGAAGGATTTGTTTGATAAATTGTATCTCATGTTCTATAAATATAATTATATTAGTTATTTTGTATAAAAATATATTTCGCATCTAAGTGGATAAAATTTACAAATAAAAATACATATTTCTAAAAAATATCATGTCCACCACCACCATAATAAGGATTAATCATGTTTTAGTGGCTGAAATATTTTCTCTATATATTAAAAATAACCAATGTAAAATGTTGATTTGCATTTATTATTGGGTTGAAAAGAGATCCATTCAACTGTCGGGCATCTCAAACTAGTATCTCTATGATATTTTTCTATCAATTTTTCATTTCCCTAGAAAATATGTCTTGTAATTATGAATATAGTCAGAAAAAATAATAAATATTACATATGAAAATTAAATAATCTATAAAATAATATTCTCATCCTTGAAACACATGTAATCATTTTGTAATTATCATCAAAATTCTATCTTTATTCCCCATTTCACACTTGCTTTTTATTATTTTCTCATATTCATATATTAGTTAATATCATTGAAAATGATTAAAGGATTTGATAATAATTGAATATTATTTTACAATAATCATTGTTAACTAATACTCTCCCTACTATGTGTCATTATATTGTATAAAAGGGAGAAAATATAATCCATTTCTACTGAATATTACTTGTCTTTAGATTCTTAGAAATATAAATTACATAATAATAATAGTTATTTATAAGAAAAAATTTTTATTTAAGGGGAATTTAATAGGATAATTTAAATTAAGGTTACATTTTAGGATGACTCTAACTCCAGAATCATGTCGTGGCACTCATAGTTTGTTTTCCAAAGCTATAGACTCTTCCTAAACCCATTTGGTACAAAAACCATTCCTATAATAACACATGTATGTTATTTTTTCTATAAAATACTCTCTATGTAAATGGTTTTTTGTATATTTTCTAGTTATTCTTCTAATTTTGATCCATCTACTGAAAGTCTTCTTCTCCAAGTTCGGGATTCATATACAAAGGCCAAATATAATTTCATTTCTTTTATTTTTTATTATTTCACATTTCTAATGAATAATATTTTCTATAGAGTATGTGTTTTTTGGATATTATTATTGGATAAAATCTAGGATAGTTGCGTTTTATTCAATAGTTATTTCCAGGTGATATTCCTCCTTACGGATCCGAGTTTCATTGGGACTTGTTTTCTGGTTTTGCTTATTTACATCAGAAGTCATTTAATCTCTTTAAATAAAATATTCTATTTTTCTTTCCTCTTTCATGGGGTTTTTACTTATCAATAATTTAATTTTTTAACTTTTTTTCTTTTTTCCTAACAGTTTTATCCACATTACCTTCTTTAATTTTCAATATTGAAATTTATTTTATATGAAGTTATATTCTATACTTTTCATCCACATTTTACTATTGTGAATCATCACATTTCGTAGTGTTTGTTGTCACCTTTTCACCTCCATAAGTTTTTTTTCATATCTAATATTGTTTTGTTACATAACCATGGGTTGAGAAAATCATTAATTTAGAACTATAATAGGTAGATTTGCAGCACTAGCTGCAAAAAATTATTTTTGTTTCTGTATGTTTAATAAATTTTCTTTTTACAAACCATGGGTCGAGAAAATCATTAATTTAATACTTTTATTGGTAGACTAATCCCATTATCTACAAAACCATCTTTATATTTATGCATATCTTTTATTTTCATTTTTCCATAAATTTGGGCTGAAAAAATTTTAATTTAATATTGTAACATATAGAATAACCCAACTAAATAGAGTATCTTTTTTATTTTTTATCATCTATAATATTTTTATTTTCATATAACTATTGGATGAAAAATACTTTAATTTAATAATTAATTGGTATACGTACCCCACAAGTTCCAACTTTTTGATTCATTAGTTTCATTAAAACAAAATTGAAAATTGACAACCTCTATTTCATGAATGGAAAATATATATCCTGTTGATTTCCTTTAAGTAATCATCTTTATTTTTATTAACAATACTAAAAAATAATAATGATATAAAGACCCACTCTCTATAGATGTGTAAATAAATTTCAATCCATACTAGTAATGTGATAATAACCCCCATAATCTTGGACATCATCTTGTGAAATTCTTTAAATTAATTCCTCAATTGTTTGTGGATTTCATGAGACCACTTTTGTGCTCTTATATATATTGAAATATCCAAAGAATTGTTGAAACCACAACTCAAGTAAGAAAATATAGTAGGTAAATATACTATAGCATAGGTGTATAATCATATGACTATTACTGTGAAAACATGATCATCTATTTCATTTCCCATTACAGCATCCAAAAGATCTATTTTAATTTCATCTAATGTCAATAATCTAAAATATTAATGAAATATCTCTATCTCTCTCTATATGTATATATATAATTATGTTTTGGTTGTATTAAAAGAATACAAGCCGTATCTTTCATTTTGTATCTTCAGTTATCCTAAAAATCCATTAGAAAATAGCTTTACATAACTTTCCTCCCACACAACAAATTCAAAATTCATTTTGTAATGAATTTTTTATTGAGCACATAAAAAATATAGATATATAATTTCCTACAATCTAATAAGAATATATTATAAGACTGAAAAGCCTCAAAAATATTCTAAAAATGATTATCATATTGTCACGTTGTATGACCATCTTTCGAATGTTGTTTTATTTCTAGTATAAGTCTTTGTAAAGATGTTATACCTGACCTAAAGAGGACACCTAAAAATTTAATGTAACAAATTTCCTTCAACATCACAAAACATACAGTTGGACTAGAATTAATAAAACAATCCACTATGTAATTAGATAAAAATATCAGTAAAATATAGAAAATATGTTTTATGGGGATTCCCAAAATTAAAGTATAGGTTTTAGTGATAACTTAAGGTATAATAGATGATGATGATCTAGTAGAAGATATAGTTGAAGCTCTACTATTATTTCGTGTGGACCATATAGGGAAATAATAGATCCAAAATCCCTACTCAACCCTATAAAAGATTCAGTTCAATATTGATTTTTTTTTGTTTTGGGATGGTTTTTGGGATAACTTTTATTACTAGAAGTTCCACATGATGATCCACTAAATGTTACACTAGAAATCACACTGTAAATTCCTTTAAAAAATCCAATACACTAGAAGTTCTAGTGAACTACTTGGAAAATAAATGAAAAAAATCCCATACTGAATCTTGTAAAAACTATAGTGTAATATTGAGAAAATATATCTTTGGGATTCAATAAATTATAGTTTAGGTTTTAGTAAAAAATAAGGTATTACAGGACTGAATTATATAGTGGAACTTATAGTGGTGGTTCTAATTGAAGGTCTAGTAGGGTGTTCCACTAAAACCTCTAATGGAATATATAAAACACTTTTTAGGGGATTACATAAATTATAATGTTGGTTTCATTGATTACTTAAGTATAATATGAATGGAAGTTCCACTAATAGTTCTTAAAAAATCACTACTGGAAGATCTAGTGGATCATCTAGGGGATCCATTGGAGAAAAACATAACACAATCCCCTACTAAATTCTTTTATTTTTATTATTTAAATATTTAACACATGCTTTTTGGGGATTCTAAAAATTAAAATATAGGTTTTAGTTATAATATAATGTAAAATAGGACTGGAAGTTCTACTAGAAGTTACAATGGAAGCTCTAATGGATGTTAATGTAGAAGCTCCCATATAAATTCTAGCGAGGAAAAAACAAAACCAAATTACCTATTGATTTTTATAAAAAACATTTCAATATAAAAACATATTTTTGGTGGAATTATATGTATTATAATATAAGTTTTAAATTTTGTTACCATTCAATTAAAATTTGATAGAAAATGACTAGATGTTCTAGTAGGAGTTTTAGTAGAACATACACTGAATGATCTAGTGAAACCTCAATTGTACATTCTCGGAGAACTTTTAGTGGTAGTTCTAGTGAAAGGTGTAGTTGAATTTTTCAAAGGTGGAACATCTTGTGGAATATATAAAACATCACTATTAATATATAGGATGCAATGATAAATTATAGTATAATATGACTATAAATTCTATAAAAAAATTTAGTGGAACAACTGGGGAAATAACAATACAAAAACCCCCATTAAATGGTACAATAATTTTAGTGAAATATATAAAACCTGTTTTTTGGCATTTAAAAAATCATAGAATAAGTTTCAATTATAATTTATGTTACAATATTATTTCCAATGAAACATCTAGTGAATATTGAACGAAACCAAATTCCATACCCAATCCTATAGAAACATCAATAAAATATAGAAACCATATTTATTTATGGATTCCCGGAAATACAATATAGGTTTTAGATTACTGTTGATTTTCACTATATTTTGCTAGAACAAGATTGTTTGTCCCTACTTGGTCTCTAATAGAACATAAATTGAGTTTTCAAGTGGAACCTCTAGTGGATGTTCCATGAAAGGTCCAGTAGAAGTTTCAGTGAAAGTTTCAAAAGATCCTCTAGTAGAACCTCCAATGGATGTTGCAGTAGAATCCCCAACAGATATTTTAAGGGATTATGCATTGTATGTTCTAGTGGGGGACTATAGAATAATTCCCCCATCAATCCATTAAAAACTAATCTATAATAGAAAACATGTTTTTTTGGATTACACAAAATATAGAACATATTTCAGTAGAATTTATAGTGTAATATCTATGGAAAATTCCATTGAAATATCCACTAAAATATCTAGAGTATATTCCATGTAAAATAAAAACACAAAATAAATTCTAGTGGCAGTTTCATTGGAACATTTAGTAGAACATCTTATGGGATTTCAAATAGAGGGTTCAGTGGAACCTCCAGTGGAACTTTCAATGGAAATGTCCTCAGTAAAATAATAAAATAGTTCTTTTGTCCTCTATTCACATGGTATGTAGTTTATTATAAAGTAATGAAATTATAATTGGAATAACATATATAGAAAACATTTAATGAAAACCACAAATAAGGGAGATGTGTTAAAAAAAGAATTTTAATAAGAGACATTTTTTATGAAATGGAAAAGTAATTTTTCATCGATAAGGAAAAAACTTATGTTATTATAAATATAAATTCCACACAAACTTATTCTACCATTGGTTTATATTTTATACAAAAAAACTATATCATTGATTGTGAATAATAATCACAAAAGTCACCACTGTTCTCGGGGATAACAAATAGTTTCTTTGCATTGGAGGAGGCCTGAGGGAAACCTGACAATGTGTTAAAAGGACTAGTTAGTGTAAATATACTTTATTGAGTTATCAAAGATATCAAAAAAATTATTGGATGATGTTTTATGGAGTCTTCAGAGTATTTTCTATCACTAGATTCATTTCCTTCACCCAGTAACTAGAGTCATGACATCTGATAATCGACCCGTCTTAAGGATTTTCCTCATTAATGGGGAAGACCATATACAAATAAAAATATGGGGAATTCCCTACATGATTGATGTGATATATAAAAATGAAATAATTCACTTGTAATAATCAAATGTAAATACTAGAATACCAAATAAAATGGAAAACCATAGATTATTCTTAGACCATATTTCTCAGCCATGTCACCATTTCCCACCATGATAATAATGGGTTTCATATCAAAAGAAGAAACTAATTTGAATGGTTTGATCACAAATAAAAAAAAATCATTGGGTTCAAAAATAAAAACCTGATTGGTGGATGTGATAGATGGAATGGTAGAGGTGGACAAGGATTATAGGGTTTTCTGGTGAAGCAACATTATCAGATTCCTCCACTGACATACCATGACTGTCTGCTCAAGGGATTCCCCCACCTATGTCCCTGAGAACATGCGTTCTCCATCATCGTCGAAATTGATTTTCTAAAAATAAACAATTGGTGATAAATAGAAGTTGAGGATAACATAAAAGTAATTGATTAATCTCATATATATGGTCTTCTTGGGTTTTAATTAATTTACTCCATGAGGGATTATTTTGGTTTTAATGATTCACATTGTGATTCAAATGAAGGTACTAATGATCAAACAACTCCATTACATGCTCAACATAAGTAAATAGGTAATTGAAGTAAACATCATTATATAAAATAAATATCAAGGAAACCATAATATATTCAACATATAGGGAGGTCTTATTAAAATAAATAGTTAATATAAAGATTATTCCCTCTATAAGAACTTGTGGGGGTGTGAGAGCAAAATGCAGGTTAACTTCCCCAAATTTTCAAGTAGCCTTTTATTTTTGAGAAGAATACTCTTAAAGGTGAGGGAATGTATAGACCTGGATTTTTGTTCTCGAACCATATGGATATTTCTACATATTATTTTGGCTTACTTTGATTTTGGCATTGTATTATGGGTGTTGACGGGCCTCAGAACTAAATTACTAAAAAATTAAATATATTAAACCTTATTCACTCAATTTTAGAGAAATAATATTTTTTATATTGAAAATATACTTGGAATGGGAAAGTAATACCACTATTAGATTTAGATTATGAATTTTACCCTTAGAGTGACATAATAATTTTCATCATCATACATTAATATGATGGGCAATCATGAGTTCCTTATCGATGGAATAAATTAATTAAATAAACTATAATTATTTTTATTTATTTATTTGGAAAACATAGTATCTAAACACTTTATAATATATTCTATGAAAAATCTCAAGGTTTAACTTTATAACCTTTGAAATTGGGAGACCTACCATTGAGTGGATCATAAATGAATGAACATTAGAGGACTATGGATCAATGATCAGATTCAATAGAAAACACCATCAGTATCAAAATAGAATTGTTCTTCATCAATGACTGATCCAAAGACAATGTATGGGTCACTATTTGTAGTTTTATACTGTGATATATTGGATTTCAAGAAATTATTATTATTTCTTAATTTAATCCATGTGTTTTATCTATTTTTCACGATCCAATTTATTTATTTTTTCATTTTATTTTTATTATGATTATAAACATTGTGCTAAATTTCACTACTTTTCTTGGGATTTCATAATTATTATTGATGGATATATTCACTAAAACCATTTATGTTTCGCTTCTTTAACTGTTCCTTTCTCCATGGTTTCATCATGTTCTTATCTTCATCGTGAGGCAGGTAAATGATTTTCTGGACTATAAATTTTGAGTTGTGTTCGAACAATGTATTCATGTTTTTTTGACTGGTGATAGATGTGATTATTTGAGGAAGTGATTTTGATACATGGTGGATTTTTTATGAATAGTGGATGGTTGACCCCTCAAATAAAGATGGAGGAATGATAGAATTCAAGGTGGATAACATGAGTCCCAATTTCCAACCATGAGCGGATGGAAATCGATGACTAGAGATTTTTTAGTCATGATTCAGGATTTTGATGGAGTTTCTGACAAGATAAATGAAAATATTGGTGGACAATATGATGTGAAGAGTGTTCTAGAGAAATACTTACCTTAAATGATAAAACAGACTGTACCAAATGTTTTTTGGAAGAACACAACTTGTATTTACCTATTTCTAGAGAAAATTGTGTTCCATCAATTATTTGAATATCACACATCCATATGGTGATCCAACACATCATGTGACTCTACTTAGACACTCGGTCCATGTTTGGGAATCACATGACCCAATACCCCAGTGGGTCCCACACAATGTGTTCCATGGGACACACTGTGTATGTGCCTCCTCACATGCCATATTTTGAAATAGGACATAACCATGTGAGGAATTGGGAGTTCAAATTTTGTACACCCAGTATACATGACAATACTTTCTTCAAATGTTCTACCTTCTATATCCCCTTCTAATGGACTCCTATTTAGACCAGTGAGTAGTATTTCATGAGTATAATTCAACATAGAACATGATAGTGAACTTTGTTTTGATATCAAATATACACCATGAGGTGGGATAAGAAGTTCACTTCTTTCATCATGGTGTACTGGAATTGAGACTAGAGTGTGGTCTCCAAAGAAATAGTAAGGTTAAAAATTCCCTTGATCTCACACATAGGAAAGGTTGTGTGTCCCTCCTTCAATTGTATAGGTAAGATTTGGAACCCACATACACACCACAGGTATGGGTCTTAATTCTAGAGAGTGTAACATTTTCTTTACTGGATAAATATGAGGCATGAGTCCTATATAATTTTGGGGCTAGTAACCGCAAAGATGTGATGTTCCATTAGTGAGTTGTGGGTTCCTCTTACCTGATATAGAGAAGATTATGTTGGGATTATATATCGGTATGACACTATAATAGAGGTATATGAACACAATAATTATCCTTAGATGGATATTAACATCATGGGCCTCTACCTCTATTTTTCATGGGTTCCTCTAAGAGAATATATGTTTGTTGGATATCATCTCATATCTTCATTTTATTTGTTGAGAATACTATTTAGTTATATTTCTTACCCTTTTGTTTTTAGGAAATCCTATTGGGTATGTTTATACTCACTATTTTGTGTAATTTTCCCAGATGTTTCACGTCTTTTATATATTTCAGTTAGTTATATGTTTACCATGGTGGTTTAGGAGTTGGGGAAGATTAGTAGTACTTGATGACGATGATTATAGATGGAGGATGGTATTAGTATTAGAGAATATGATTATACCTCTTCATTATTTGTTATCTTGGGAGTCACATTAATTCTGGTTGAATGTGTATTTTTCCATTTCCGTTGTTGGATAATTTATGTTACTACACTGTTGATGTTCTAGAGGTTATTATGTGCATTTGTTTTCTGTAGTTTTAGTGAAAAGTTATTTAAAAATAATGGGTGTGATGCACTTAGAGGAGTTTGATTATGTAAATTTTTCAGGATAAGGCCTCCCAAATGTAAACAATTACTACTCAGTTCTAGTAGAAAGTCCCAAGTCTATGGGATGTAGGTTTGGGTTCTATATTTATCCTATCACTAGTCCATGTGAGTCCTTGGTCGGGTAGGTAAGGACAACGTGGTACAAGAGTGGTCATTCCGTTCAACGATGCTTAGAGATAGTTGTATCGTGAGGATTTAGATTAGAAAACAAGGGAAACATGTTAAGGTGTAATGAATTTGGCTCTCAGTTTAGAGATCCCTATATATTTTTGGCATATGTGTCCATTCACTAGGATTCACATATCCTTCTTGTGGAATAGGCATACTGATACACATGATGCAGCAAAACCAATGGTAATAGCATAATATACGAATAATTATTTGAATTAAAATTACTTCCTGAGTTATCTCCACATATATTCTCATCTGACCATGAAATATATTATTAAATTTCTTTATAGTTCTATAATGATAGACATATTGGATAATGAGGTAGGTTTTTGGATTATGACTTGATTAGTGATGAGCCTTCAGTGTAGTGCATTGTTCATAAGTTATTCTATATAGTTGAGTAGAATGAATTGATTTCACTAGTAGAGTG
The DNA here is from genome assembly GCA_963277665.1 of Viscum album. Classification (NCBI taxonomy): domain Eukaryota; kingdom Viridiplantae; phylum Streptophyta; class Magnoliopsida; order Santalales; family Viscaceae; genus Viscum; species Viscum album. The sequence continues at coordinate 117,202,376 of OY728159.1, read as the reverse complement.
ATGTGTGGAAAGAAATACAACTTTTCAGGATGATGTTAATATTCAAGGTAATAAATATTTTATTTTATAGTGATAATATAATAATGTTCACATGATGAGTGCAATGTGTGAGTTTCAATTATAGAGAATACTTGGGTTTAGCGGTGAGTTGGACCCTAAATCAATGGAGAATTGATTAGATTCTTCAGGCTGAGTATTTTAACTCATTCAAAACCTAACTGATCATATAGTTGTTCTTATAACCATTTTTCTTCATAGATTACAAGGGTTCTAGTGGAACAGGTCAAATAGACCCATGAAGAGAAGATACTCTCTTGAATTTATATTCAATACATATTATATAATGAACAATATCTGTTTACTTTGTGCTCTATGTGGATTAAAGAGGTTACGGAGTTATAGTAGGTTGATATGACTTCCATAGAGTATGCAATGTCATTCCATTAAATCACATGCTAATATCATGATATCGTATGATATGTATACTTCTCATTGTGGAATTTTGAGAGGGTCCTCTATAGGTAAATCTAGGATTTCATGGTATCTCTATTAATTCCCATATATATCAAATTAGTATAGAGGTTCCCAGTAATTGAGAGGTTCTCGGAAGAGTATTACAAGATAGTTAGAGTTGATAGTGGAAATCATGGAGTAGATTTATCTGCTTCAACATGAAATGTTCATACTTTAGGTTATTATAATATGAGTTCTTTATGTATGTTTCCTCAGTATCAGGAATCAATATTATAGGGATCCCAAAAAGGATATTATTATTTGAGATATATGTATTGTTATGATTTCAATGGCCAAGGTCACATGGCACATGATTATCAAACTCAATGCACTATATATAGTGTAAAATACTTGGACGGACCTCTATGACATAGGAAATGTTTTGACCAAGGATCTTCTATTGGTGGCAAGGGTAGAGGCCCGAGAGGTAGTTCTAAAAGATGGGTTGGTGAATCTTAAAAATGAGGATCCATAGGTGGAGGAATATTCCTTGACCTACATCTCCTACCACTCTTAGGTGGTCAACACTGGCTCAAAGGGATGATCGCTGATGACATGGTTAGTTTCAGGTATGAATGGATATGATCAGGTCACACATGAGATGATTCAAGGTGCAATAAATGCCTTATCTATTTTTCATGGGTATTTTTACAAAATAGTGAAAATATTTCTTTCAACACCTTATCCCTTGTAATAGAGATTGAGACTCTTGTTTATTTTTTAACCTGTTACTTATGGTTGAATATTCCTATAGGAAGTGAATTCATTATCTTGAATATCTACTTATTAAGTGAGTTGATGATCTGTTGAGAGAGTTTCACATAGAACCACATGGTAGTTTTTATGTATCATATGATGTTATTATAGGTATGGAATAGTTATCCATGGTACTTGACTACATATACTATAACTATCAGATGGGATATGTGTATACTAGAACATGATATTAGATTGTCCTCAATTTTAAGAAAGTCCTACTAGATGAAAATTCATTCTCATGAAAAGGAATATGAAACATATCTATTGATAATTGGTGATTGTATCCCTTGATATAGAGGACTCTTTATACGCCTGGATTCTCATGGTATTTGATGAGTTTTATGACGTTTTCGTTTAAGATATTCTGAGACCATATCCACATAAAGAGATTTAATTCAATATTTATTTTCACCCTGAGATCTGAATAATATATTGTTCATCTTATTGAATGGCCCCTACTAATCATTGGTATTTGAGGTTGCATTTGGAGGACCATGAGGAGAAGTGTTTCATCAGATCTAGTGTATCTCCCATAGGTGTCTCTAGTGTTGTTCTCTAAGATGGTAGATGTTGTATTGTGTCTAAACATTGATTATCATCATCATAACCAAGTTAAAATTAATAACGAGTACTTCTTAACAAGGATTGAAAACCTCTTTGAGCATCTTAATGATGCGAGATGGTTCTCGAAGATCGAACATAGGCATAGCAACTAGAAATTAACCGTTTGTGAGGAGGATATTCTAAAGAAAAATTCTGATGTTTCTATGGTAACTATGAGTTCTTGTTGATTCTCTTTATTATAACAAATTCCAAAAACTATGTTCATGGGATATATAAACTAGGTTTTACATCATCTCTATGATCAGTTCATGGTTTAATTTATTGATGAAAGTCTCAGTTACACTATATTAGAGGAGGATCATACAGTGAAATAGGGGAACTATATTAGAGGTGGATCATATAGAGCACTAAAGGTTAATCAAAGATTTACTCTTGGTGGACTGGTTATATGGTATGCTATCATAGTGTTAGTTATGTATTTGTGAGTTTTAGTATTTGTGTTATGTGATCTATGAATATAATGTATCCATAGACTTAAAATGATGGAATCAGCGGTATCCTTGGCCCCTCCTAATAGAGTATCTAAGGTGAATAGTTTATTTAGTTTGGTCAGGTAATATTGGAGGTTTTTTGAATACTATTCCTAGATTAAGACCCCTTTGACTACCATGACATGAAATGGGTTGTCATTTTACTAGACATATCATTGTCCAAATCGATTCATGCTACTGAGGTAGAGGTTGATGAGTACTCTTATTTTGAGACTACTCGGGGAGGATGTTGAGTATGTGGTGCTCTCTGATGCATCTGGATCTTGGATTGAGTGTGTGTTGATGCAGAGTAAATTGATGGTTTCTAATAAGTTTATGATGGTTTGACCACATAAGCATAACTACACAACACATGACTTGGAGTTGGTCGCTATATTATACACCTCAAATATTTTTAGGGGTTATCTTATGGGTGAGTATATTATGATTTAATCATTAAAACCATGTCTTAAGAAAAAAATTTCCTTGAGATGACTCATATTGAGATAGATATTTTGGAAATAGTTCTTAAAGGACCATGAAATCAAGATATTCTATACTCAATGGAATGGAAATGTGGTAGTGAATTTCCATAGAAAGAAATCATTATTTATATTAGTGGAATAGGTTTAAGAGTGTTAGGATATTTTTCATATGTAATTGGTTGAGGAGAGATGAACAACATACATCTATTTGATGGTAGGGAATCCACCAGTTCCCTAACATATGTGAGATACACATTTGGGATACATCAATTATGAACTACGACATGACCATATATTCTCAATAAATGCATTGGATGTATTGTTTGAAGGTGTAGAGCACATCATCATTCTTCAAGGATCAATAATTTTTTTAGTTGTGTTTCCTTTTAGATTTTTCGATGGGGTTTTAAATCCCCCATAATGGTACACTATAGAGTTGTGAAAATTTAACATGACTATTTATGTAAGTTTTGGTAGCCAAGAATATGGATGACTATTTCAATGTTCATTTCTCAATGCCTCTCCCATAAATAGGTGAAATAATGGATATAGTTCTAGTATTTTTTACTCAACCTATTGAGATCTCTATGAGGAAGTGGGATGCAATATCAATATATTTTGTAATAGGGTTCCTATGGATAGTGAGAGGATATAATTATATCTAGGTGATTATTGATCAACATTCCAAGTCAGCACACTTCCTTACCATATGGGAGAAGAGTTCCCATAGATAATTTTGGGTGCTTATTCCTAACGAAGATTATTCAACTTCATGGTGTACTCTCGATGATTGACACTGACTGTGATACTTGTTTCATATTAAGGATGTGGAGAGTTTGGTAGGATGAATTCATGACCTAGTTAAAATGAGCATGGTTTTCAATCCCCATCCAAATGTAAGGACTAAACTAACCATCCACTTTTTGTAGTATATAATTAGATAATAAGTGTTGGTGTTATTCATAGTTAGAAGGATCAGTTACCTTTAGTGGAGTTTACATAAAATAAATTATATCACCCCACTATTATCATGTTAACATTTTATGATTTTTATAGTAGACCCTAATGACCACCCTAGTGCTAAATGAAAATAGGCGAGTAATAACATATGTGACTAGATTAGTTACAAGTGTAAATATAGATTTATTGTGTAAAATGGGATAAAATAAAGTCCACCCAACATAAGAAAAATATTACGCAAACCAACATCACCGGCCATTGTATTTTGAGAAGGGAGACCATATTTTCATGAAGGTATCTACATGATGAGGTTTATAGGGGTATTTCAAGGATTTAATCTATCTTGACAATCATAAATAAATTAAAGAGAATTCATAAGGTACGATTGTTGGATTACCACAAATATTTACCCTTGTAGTTAGACTAAGTGCATGATGCCTACTAGGTGTCATAGTTGAAGAGATATGAGTAGGACACGTCACATGTAATTGATTGGAATGAGATAGATGTAGTGGATGGATATTTTATTTGGAGTACGTTTTGGAAATTGAGGATTAAAAGAAGTTATCATTTATAGGAGATCTATACCTCCACTATGAGTTCCCTAGTAACATTGGAACCTCTAGGAGGGATCATGGGAGCCTGAGAACATGATGAAGTCTTTGTAAACTCTTATTTTCATATTGGTTTTATATTTTTTATGAAAACAAATGAAGGTGTGGAGAAATTAACCACTTTAGTTATTATGTCTACACTATTTGAGTATTACATATAATATTCTAGGTTTTCATTGGATTTATAATGATATTTCATGTATGAAAGTGTCACAAAATTGGCATATTGCCTAAAATGGGTTGGATCCTGATTAGTACCCATGATCCCAACAATTTATTAAATAAAAATAGAAATGTTAGGTGATTACTTGAGGTGGAATACTTTTTTTCTTGGAGAAGAATAATTTAGAAGCAATTAAATAAACAAGGAATACCTATAAACCATCAATGTGTGGACATGGGAGAGCTAAGTGGGAATAGAACCAATACAACTTCCCCCAAAATTATCAGTTCTTAACTAAAAATATCATTTATAAATTAACAGTATACACTCAATAATGTGCTACATCATACATATGTGGATAGTCAAATGATAAATTGTCACAAAATCAGAAATTAAAGCACTCTTTTATCATAAAAACACTTTCACGCTACCCATGGTAATGATTTTCATCAATATGGCCAACATGAATCTTCATTCTAGTGGTGTCCTAAAAATTAAATCACAATTTTCCATATATAGTGTCAACATCCATAGGGTGAACAAACACACCAATAGATGGATCATTGTTCTGATGACATGTAGATACATTTCAATATGCTAGCCAGGAAGTAACATCAAACATCGTAAAACATGCTAAAATGATGTACAAGGTCTGATTTTAGTTCCTTCACTTCATGTTTTCCAAATCTTCATAAAAAATACCATGATCCAAAACTCTACATTGAGTGTGCTAAAGAAGAAATTAACATACCCTGATTTATGTCTATTCCCAAATCTTCAGAAAAATCCCATTATCCTAAACCGATGTTATGGAGACAACATCAATGTTTAATAAAAAATATACTCAAACCCCATTCCTACAATAAAAATTTCCACCGATATTGAAAATAATCAAAATTAGGATTTTGGACCATCTCAAATTCCTCTCTATCAAACACACATTCTCTGATACATAGATAATCATCAATAATTATCACCCTATTATGATATATTTCATAAGAAACACTTTCTTGTTCCTCAATCCAAGGACATGAGGAGTCCTTGTATCCTTACTTAACAACATGAGTTAAATTTTTAAGCATAATGCTACTCTCATGATCCTTTTCTTTTGAGGATGAGTATTATTTATCTAAGGGTTTGTAGGAACACTATTCCTTAGAGGATGTAGGGGAAAATGTATTTTAATTAAATACCAGTTGTGGATGGATGTGGGTATTATACATTCAAATCCCTAAGTATCTCGTAACAATGGTACACTCTAAAATATATTAATGAATTCATTTTTGAGTCTTCCAAGGACATTCCATGATTAAACCATTAGAATCAATAAAATGTTTTTTACCTTTTTTTGGAACTTGAGTGAAGGTATTCATCTTCAATTTGATGTGGTAGCACTTTATCATTAGTATTTGAATAAATCGAAATTTATTGAGTTGATTTTTTCAACTCTAGTTTGGTTTTAAAATCTATTATATTTTTATAATATTTTCATTATTATTGACCACATCAAAAAAAAATGAATCATCAACTTGAGTGCACTGAGGATGTGCTAGGAAATAATCTTGGGTGGATTAAGACAACACTATGACCAAATAATTATAGGGTTTGTCAAGCCCATTATGAATCCTTCTAAATTTCTAAATCCAAAATAATTTCACATTAATCATTGGGGGTTTCCCAATGTTATGATTGGTTATTGGGTCTTTCCCAAAGCCATAATTTCCAAGGGAGTGTTCAAGATAAACGAAATTAGTGTAGTAGCTTGGTATGTTTTCATAGACCACTTCTTGTAGAAAAATTGTTTCACCATTCTAAATCTGGATAACTAATGTTTTAGTGTAGTATAAAGTAAAACTAAACCCTTACATGTGAAATTGATGGCTTTTTGATATTTTGAGTAGAATAATCTTGTTTAACGGGGTGCCCTAATAATTTAAGAATAGGGAATAGGGAAACATTTTTGAAGAAGTGCAACAGATGACATAGGAAGCCTAACTAGATCGGGGAAATATGGGTTTTAACAACGTCTGCCGATATTTGTGAGTCAAAAGGATTAGAGAATCAGCCTCTTTAACCACCGTAACTTTCTTTCGACCACCCCATCTAATAATAATAGTATGTAGCATTTTTTTAGACACACATTTGGTATATAAAAAATACTAAATATATTAAACCAAAGTTGATCATATTTATGAATACAATGGATTTCCTCTTGAATTTATTTTCAAATAAGAAAACCTATAACTTTTTGGGTTTTATAATGAGTGCTTTACCATAGGTTTGAAATAAGTATTTTTCACATCATAAACCTAATCTATGTATAGTCCCTGACAAGTAATTATGGAACTGAATAAGTTAAATTAATATATTTAATTTTATTTTATTATTTGGATACATCTAGAAGAAACCCCCTTAATAATGTTTTCTAGGAAAATATCCAGGGGTTCCCAAATAATCTTAGATATTTGTGGAGAGACCATTGACATTAACATCAATGAATGAACACGGGAGGGTCATGGATTGATGATAAGATTCAACAAAACAGGTCATCGACAATATTGTGTAACAACTATTCTGTAGTGATAAATCCAATGATGAGATATAGATAATTATTTTTTTGATTATTTCCTTGATATTTTGAATTTGTATCATTGTTTATTATTTCTTATTTGATTCCCCAATTTATATCCCTTTTTCATTATCTCGTTGATTTATTTATTATTATTAAATTTCCTTTGAATTCATCCATTGTGTAAAATATCATATAATTATTTCATGGGTTTATAATATTATTATCGATGGATGAGTTTTCTATAGACATCGGTGATTTCAATTTTTATGCCTTTCACCCTCATTTCCTTATATACACACCATCGACCTATAGTAGGCTCAAAATTCAATGATTATTTTTGTTTGATGTGTCATCGAATTCCATAGTCATATTGATTTGTGTGATTTGAGGTAGAGGTAAAAATTTATGTAGTGATAATGAATCGTGGTGGATTTCACATAGAGGATAGATTTATGATTCCTTAGAGGCGGATAGAGGTGCGATTATATTTTTAGGGGTCAATAGGAATCCCAGTTTCTAGGCATCGTAAGACAAAAATTGACGATAAGAGGAGTTTCCATAAAGATCTAGGTGTTGGAGAGAGCTTTAGGTTTGATGGATGGTGATATTGGTAGAGTGAATGATTATATTAAGCTTTGGGGTATGAATTTTGTTTCTACCAAAAACCTGACAACATGTTGTGTATTCTACAAGCACACATGCCATGTGGATTGTTATCCCAAATATCTAGGGTTCCAAGAGGAGTTAAATATTACATCTTTGTATAGAAGTCCAATACACCATGTGAATATACTAGGATAGATAATCCATCTTCATGAATCACATGAACCAGGACCATATGAATTCCCACATGACATGTGATATAGGCCACACAACATGCATGTTCTCTTCACATGCTGTGTTTGGTAGTGGGACATAACCAGGTGAGGAGTTGGGAGAACATCCCATGTACGCCAAGGGATATGTCATGTAACTTTATTTCAATATTATACCTCCTTTATAACTTTATTCACGAGTAATAATTTATAAAACCCGAATATTTTAAAAGAATGATATGTTCAATAATATATATAAACTCAACAATAACCTTAAGAAAACCAAAAAATATTATTATATATATAAATAATATTAAATATCCATTAGATGTTTGGGTTTTAATAATATTAAATTCATAATGAAATATTTATAATTTTCTTACCCAATATAAATATATCGATTAATTCTTTTGAAATAAACACTTAATGTTTAGTAATATAATTTTATTTTACAAAAATACATTTTCATCAAAAATTAATTTTTTAGTTAATATTATAAATAATTTATGGAACATTTATATATTTTATTTAATAAAAATTATATCATTTTTGAAATCATCAGATCAAAAATATCTTAGGGTGAATTATTTATATTTTTTTAAAAAAAATTAATTTTTCAGTGAATTGTAAAATATACAGGTTTTTGTAAGATAATTTTATCTTTATAAAGACACATTATGATTTGAATTTGATCTCTGATTAAAATAATTTCAATTTATTTATATATTATATAATTAAATACATTTTAATCATAATTATTCCTGATATTTGTATAAGTTCATTTTTTTAAAAAGATTTCTCTAAAAAAATTTGTAATATTTTTCTATTTATCTAAAATTAATTTATACCACATATAGAAATTGAGTATAGTAAAATTTATTCTATATTTTAATTAAAGGGACCCAATTTGGTAAATAGGACCCTTTAATTTTTGGTTGTTAGGAATATTAATTTTGGTATATATTTTACTCCTTAGTAAGTGTAATTTTGGTAATTAAAGATAAAAATAAATTAATAAAGAATTAAAATAACCATAACACATTCTTATAATCTCTTTTATGAGATTTTTCCTACCATAATCATCGAAAATTCAATTTTATCATACCTTTTTACAATTTTTCTTTGGAAAATAATTATATATTATTGTAGGTAATGAAAAATAAAAATCGATACTATTTTTGTTTTAATATCCTGTTTTTTCCATAAGTATAAAAAAGGTTATATTTGATTATAAATGGTTATTTTAAATTTTTTCATTTTTTATCATGGTAATTAATTTCTAATTTTCACTGATGAAATAATTACATTAAATATTTATGAAATGTCATAAAAGTGCTTGTGCAAGAAGTATAAAAAAATCTAAATTATTTTAACAACTCTACAAGTAACAGTAATTGATTAATTTAAAGAATCGTATTAATTTTATATTTAAATATAAAATATATTTTTTAATTTTACATATTATATTTCCATTTTTATCTAAATGATGTTGAATTCAAATTAAATGAATTGTTTCAAAAATAAAATTTATATCATTCTATAACAAATAATATTTTATTAAATGACTTGAAATTTTAAAAAATATAATATTTTTTCAATTAATAATGATCATGGAATATTTATTTTTCAACTTTCCTTTAATTTTAAATTTCAATTCTCCTAAGGAGTAAATAACCTTAATATCATGGTAATCATTAAAAGGTCTTATAGGGGTTAAAACAAAGCGATAAGGGTGAAAACATCACCTAAACATGTTAAATTTTATTTTGTGAGAGGATTTTGATGAATATTGTTATAATATTCTACATACATCAATATTTTCTATTTCTCAATGAATGTTAATTTTTATTAATTTTATACTTTATGTAATTGAAATAGTGATACTCCCCTCACTGGTAAATGGGAACCACATATCCTCTTTTCCTCACACCTTTTGAGCATTATAGTTGTCACAACCCGTCCCCTGGGGCTCGAACTATGACTACCCCAATCCCACATTCCATAGGCCAGGGGTTGGAAACTATCACTGGAAATGAATATCACTAAAAGGAGAAGGCATTAAATTTAAACCTAAATAAACACACAGTCCATGAACACAACAAGATGAAACCATGATGTAAAATTGCAGTAGTAAAAGTTTGTATTGAAATTAAAGGGGCCAGAATACAATCCAAACTGAAAAGATACAACTAAAACAGAAAATAGAAAACAACTCCTAAGATTTTCCACCAAGGATCCTATCTAAAGGATATGTATAAATCATCTCCATATCACTCCATGTCAACCAGTGACCTCCGTGTACCTCCTGGCCCTGGCTCTAATAGTCTCAGTCAAGCTGCTCGTCGTCATCATAAGACATAACAAGGTGCAGATGAAGCCCATGCAGGGTGAGTATAACAAGAACCAGTAGGGACCCTAATACCGCCAAAGGTCTCCTAGAATTCCACAAAGGAAAACCAGATATTATGATCTTAATAAAAAATTAAAAAGCCAAAGACTCCGCTCAAACCAGATATATCTTAAGTAATGAATTATAGATGATTATTCGTAATTATAGATAATCTTATTCTATTAAAAGGCCCTAATGTTGACCACAAAAAAATCAATAGTTACTAACCCTTGCTGACCCACATGAGATCTGAACCACGTAGGATCAGTAGGTTCTAACCCCCGCTGACCAACACAGGATCTGACCTACATAGTATTGATATGCACGGACCCACAAAGTATCACTGACCGCTGAAACACATAGGTTCACTACGTGCTGATACAAAAAGGATTTCTTGGTGTTGATTCCCACTAGATCACTAGGTGCTAATCCACACAAGATTTCGAGGTGCTGATCCACAAAGGATTACTATTAATTATTCACCTCTCAGCCAACCACTGGATTCTCATTCATAGTACGCTTGATTCTGGTAGGATCCATTCCTTAAGCCATCGGTTATACTTCAACAGAACGAAGTCTCATGAAGATGTCACTCAGTGATCTGTCATGTCATAAGGGATCCAATGAAATTGATGGTGCATCAATCATATGTATGGACTGAGCATTATAGAAATTTAGGGCAAGGGGCCCAGTTGGATTCTAGAATGATCCAGCCCAGTCATTGTTCAACCATTTAAAAAACAAGGGTAATGTATCTCAAAAGGACCTTCTCATCCCAATGATTCCAACACCAATGAAGGTTCATCCAATGGATATCTAGTTTTATGATACGAAGTTTTAGGCGTATCTTGGCTGATGAGGGACCGGGTATGGTCTGACCTTGTCGGACCGACCAACCCATCCTCGAAATGGACCGACCCAACCCGGTTCAGGTCAACCTGGCCCAGTTTCCTTCGGCTAGGTGCGACCCACCAGTCGGTTGACCCATGCGGAGGGGGTCACATTACCCTTCCCAAATGACATAAAAGTTTTTCAGATTTTATGTAACTCGTCACCCCACATGGCACTGCCTCAGCTGGTAGTGGGACCCATGGGGTGCGAGTCCCCTTCACCGAAGTCTTGATGCCCTAGCCACCTCCCGTGGCACGCGACGTAGCACCAATCTCCACTAATGTATCTGACCAAGGGCCGACCGCCCGACAGGTTTACCTCTGCGTCGAACCGTGCTGCCTCCTTTTGTAGCTGGTGAGCGTCGGACGTCGCCCATGCCCACCGGCACCGATGCATCTTCTATGGGATTCTAGTGACCCTCCAGATATCTATTTCCACTCCCATCTATGCCTACGGGCCTCCTAAGATGTGTCCATCACTGCGTGACCCTCTGATTTGTGTTACCTTAAAATTAAAAATTCTTCCACAAAGAATGCAATAATAAAACAGGTTGTGGAGGGTTCAATCCTTGTTTGTTTTACCAGCACCCCCCACGTTATCATCATAATACGGGAGAGAAACTGATTCAACAAACTCTAAAAATTAATCAATGCAAAACTCTAGAGTTAATATAAAAAAACCCCGATCCACGAGAATTGTTTGAGGTTTTGTGGTAGTGGTGGGAGAAGAGTCCTCGATGGATGAAGTCATCGACGTTTGTTAGTCCCGAATAATTGTAACCCAGGATTCCATCTTCCATCAGTGGAAGTTTCTGTAGTACTTCGCATGTGGTTCCTCACTTGATGATGCCATGTCAAAACCCCAAACCTTATATCAATTTAAATATATGGGGATGGCGAGTAATGCATAGATAGAATTAATGTGGTTCATTAATGAGTTTTTAATTAATGAACCTCTTAATTCCTAATGGTGTTGTTACGAAACTGAAGATTCAAGATATTTATTGTCTTGAAAACCCATTTATCTCATCACCACCACTAAATAGGTGGTAGGATAATAAAATGACAATTTTTGATTATATAATTATTTCATTAAATGTATCTAAAACTAACTTTTTTCACCCTACCTACTATGGTCGACGGTAATCATCATTTAAGAGAATCCTGGAACTCGGGATTCAATGGTGCTCTCTAATTTTTAATCTACGCACCGATTCAAAAGATAAAAAATGTTTCTCATGCATTTATTGAATGTGCCTTAAAAAAGTTCAAATTTTCATTTTGGGAACACATGGCCTTAGAATCAAGCGCCATCAATTTTTTCTAACTCGTAATAATTGAAAATAATTTTTAAAAAATTAATATGGAATTTATGGTCTTTACATTCTCACCACCTTATGTATTTTCTTCCCCAAATGTTAGGAAAAACTAGGGAAACAAAAAGGGGTACAAAACACGTATTTGAGCTTCCTGCTTGCAGGTGATCTCTTGGAGGTTTCTGTACTGCCAACAAACTTGAACTAGAGGAATCGAATCCCCAAAAAGGACCCTCTCATATCGATCCTCTTTATCCACTGTGAACACTACAAACGTCTCCCCATCCTTGATTTCTAGCTCTCCCTATTCGATAATGTGTGATGGATCATGCACGAACCTCCTTACCTATGACACATGGATAACATTATGCACCTGGTGTGTCTATGGGGGAAGAGCTAGATGGTACGCCTCCTCACCTACTCTACTAAGGATCTGGTACAGTCCCATGAATGTATGAGATAACATGATGCCCCGTCCAAACCATTGTAATCCTCATTGGGGTGAGACCCGAATGAAGACATGGTATCCTTATTCGAACACCAGGGGTCTTCGTCTCTTGTCAGTATACAACTTCTACCATCTCTTTACAGTCTTAATATGCTCCAAGATGATATTTACCCTCTATTTTGTAGAAGATACCAAATCTGTACCCAAAAGTGGAGACTCCCCTATGACGGTCTATCAAAAAGGTGCTCTACATGTTCACCCATACATGGCCTCAAATAAAGCCATGCTGATAGTGGAGTGATAGCTGTTGTTGTATGCAAACTCCACTAGAGGCACGTGGACCTACCAATTGTGGCCAAAATCTGGGACATAATCCAGAAACATGTCCTCGAGTGTCTTTATGGTCCACTCCATCTGTCCATATGACTAATGATGAAAGGCGGTGCTCATGCATAGCTGAGTCCTAAACACCCCCTGCAATCCCTTCCACAAATGGGATGTAAAATTACTGTCATGATCTGAGACGATCGCCGATGGCACCCTGTAAATATGTAAAATCTCTTGTTCATTGAGGCATCCAATGATCTCTACTGATCCCTACTCTCTAATGGGTAAGAAGTGGGTCGAAATGGTGAGTCGGTCAACGATCACCCCGATCGAATCGTGTCCCCATGATGTATGTGGTAGCCCCATCACGAAGTCCATGGATATACCATACCAATTCCACTATAGAACCTCAAGTTTCTAAGCTATTCCTGCTGGTAGTTGATTCTCTGCCTACACTTGTTGACAAGTGAGGAATCATGATAAGAACTATGCCACTTCTTTCTTCGTCCCTGGACACCAGTAATGATGTCAGAGGTCTTAGTATATCTTCTTCACTCCTGGATGTACCTCAAAAAGAGGATGTGTGGTACTCACTCAAAAACTCCGCTCTTACCTTCACTAGTAGAATGGTGCATACTATGAAGAGAAATATGTGCTCCCACCTTCAGAAAATTTATCAGGTGTCGGTCCTGGTGATATCTGAGCACGTTTGGCCTCACAGTCAGTGACCCAAAGATGTGCATCCCTGAAATGATGATGGAGTGGGGGAGTAACTGTCATAGACTGCAGTTAAGCTACTTCATATCTATCCATTAAGGGTAACTGCAACATGGGTAGCTGATTTGTCACCTCATTAAGAAACTGTAGACCAGACCTCATGGTGAGTGCATCTACTACTACATTTACCTTCCCACGATTGTAGACTATCTCAAGGTCATAGTCCTGGAGGAAATCCAGGCCTCGTAGTTGTCTAAGGTGGGGGCCTTCTGAGAGAAGATATACTAGATAATCTTGTGATCAGAGTAAACAACAAAACGTTCACCCATCAAGTCGTGCGACCACATCGACCGTGGAAAGTCCCATGTTGCGAACTCCCTGTCATGGGTAACATAGTTCTTCTCATGTTGCCTCAATTTCCATGAGTTGTAGGTGATCATTGATCACTCTTGCATTAGGAAACAACCTAGTCTGGTTCATGATACGCCATAGTACACTACATACCTAATTCCCACTCTAGTAGCCCCAAGATGGGGGCACTAGTCAACCTCATCCAAAACATCTAGAAACTCTACTGGTATCTCTTTTTCCACACAAAGGGCTATCACTTCTTTGTTAAAGATGACAAGGGTACTACAACTCTAGAATATCTATGTACGAATATTTGGTAGTACCTATCCAATCACAGGAAACTCCGAACCTTGGTCACACTTCCCGGTGGCTCCCAAGAAAGCACTGCATCTATCATCACCAGATCCATTACAAATTCAGTCTCTAAGATAATGTGCTAAAGGAAGTGGACTTCTCCTATCCAGAACTGGAACTTCAAGATCATTCCATAAAGCTGGTGCTCTCGATGTGTATCCAGATCTATTTGTAGGTGTGTGGAGTGATCCTCCTCCAATGCTGAGTATATCAAGATTTTATCAATAGGATAGAAAATCCTATTCGTGAGATGCAAAGACACTGCCGGAGCATTGGTTACGCTGAAGGTCATCATAGTGAACTCATAGTGGACATTCCGACATCAGAAATCTATCTTCGGTACATCCTCATCTCGTACACAAAGATTATGATTTCTTGATCTAAGGTCTATCTTCAAAAACCATTAAGCTCCCTTCAATTGGTCGAAGAGATCATCAATCCATTGGAGTGGATACTTCTTCTTCATGATCTCTTGGTTAAAGAGATGATAATCAACACAAATCCCCAGACTCCTATTTTCCATCATGGTAATGAAAATCAGGGATTCCCATAGAGAAACACTAGGCCTTATGAACCCCTTCCCCGCATGTCCTCCAACTGTACCCGCAACTCACAAAGCATATCGGGATCCATCCGATATGTTGGTGTGGATATCGGTGTCATACCCGGGGGTATATGTAGATGTAGAAGTATACCTATCTGTGAGAAGGTAGTCTTGAAATATCATCAGCATACTGGTCCACCACTGCAGAATAAACCAGACTTCTAACGTCAAATGCTTCGAGGGTAAGACTTCCAACTGATGAGTGATCAGATTCACCCTACTCCGAGTAATTCCATCCTATGCTGAAAGGATTCCATTATTGCTGGTGAAGAAAAAACTAGTTCCATTCTCATATACATACACCACTTTGAGACTAAAACTTTCAATATGTTCATAGACTATGGATAGCCAGTACATACCCATGATGACGTCGTTAGTCCTTGATGCTGCTACTAGAAGATCCCAACCATATCTCTCACCTCATAGAGTGAGCTCACACTATCTACACCAGGGTGTAATCTTTGAATCTTCTCCTGTAGAAGTATCTAATCGTAATGATCAAGCCAACGACTCCATCGGAATCTCTGAGACTAGAACGAGTGTAATGAAAATAAATGAGTGACTGGAACCTGTGTCTATAAGGAACAACAACGATGGGGAATAGACATAGATCATAACTTTAATCATATATGGAGTGACGTGGTCATAGGTATCTATTTGATGAAGGTGATCTTGCCCATATCCACCTACTCCCTGTGGTCAGGGTGGACTACCTAGTGGTGGTGGTTGTAAAACATAAAATCATCATCCACCACCTACTGCACAACCTGTTCATTTTCCATGTCTTCCTCCCCGTAGAACCTTTTGCCCAAACATAGTCAACTACCTCGACGATCCCACAATCATTTTTTGATCATCAGTATAGCAGGTCAGGTAGTCATGATCCATGTGGCCCTTCCTGCAGTATGTGAAGCATAGTCTGATCCACTGCTAGCTTGCTCCACCTCGTGAGCTTCGCACCTCCAACCCAACGTCCAGGGTTTGTCCCATGGATGGTATTGCCTACTTGGACCTCTGCATCATCTACCTATTTACTGCTATAAATGACTCAACTAACTCTCATCCGGTGGTGGCTCTCACTATCCGTTCCTGTTCAACTAAGAAGCTCTCCACCAATAATGCATGCTCGAACACTCCAACCTACATCGGGATATTGACTGATATCATCGACGCTCTAATATCCCAATAAGACCCTGCTCAATGTTCTATTCCCTGAAGAATGGGTCTCATAACGTGTCTGTTGAGTTACATGAGAGGTTAGTGAATCTTGTCGGGGACTGTTCCACTAATAGGTTGCCCTGCTGTAAGTGCAACAACTCATGGATACGCACTGAGTGTAAATTCACTGGTATGAACTCCATCCTGAAGTGGGACTCAAAGTCCAATGAATAGAGTGTCGCATCCTTAGGCATCTGGACTGTCAAACTCCACCATCTCCATACATTTCCCTGAAATAGGCTAGTATCTAGGATCACCATCTGGTTTTGTGGTTTCTCAATAAAGTTTAAAACACATGCTACAGCCTCCAGTTATTCCTCAGATGCATGGGGATATGTCTTAACTCGAAACCTCAGGTACCACTACTGATAGAACTCATGCATTGTGATCAGTCGGCATGCATGGTCGGCTAGTGGGGATGGTCAAAACTACATCCCTATGAGTGTTGGTGTGGCTGATACACCACCAGAAGGTTCCAACACAGTAAGAAGGCCATGCACCAAAGCCTCGTCGCTTGGTGGGCCATCATCGTGTACTCTCTCTGGAATCCTGATTGGTTATCTACTTTGCGACATCCTGAAATTAAATTGGTGAGCCATGGTAACAAATATATACCTAATGAGTTTCTCAAAATAGATCAAAATTTAAAAATTTCAAAAACACACACAATTAGTGTTTTGATCTTCGAGTTATAAATTGGAATTTAGGGTCCTAGTGTATGGATATGTCAGCCGCCACACCAAAACTGGAATCCTCGAACTGAAAACCACACTAATAAAATATAACACTGTTGCTCCATTGGAATGATCAAAGTCCTCGTTCTTTGGTATAACTGACTTCTTGTATACCCCTTTATTTAAAACCCGTCCCCTAGGGCCCATGTTGTGACAACCCTAAGCTTGCCTTTCATATGACAAGGGTTGGCGACTAGCACCGAAATGGCATATCCCTAAAATGGGAAGGCATTGCCTTTAAACCTATATAGACAAAAATTATATGAACAAAAAATGTTTTAACGATGAATTAAAACTATAGTAGTAATAGTGTGCACTAAAAGTAAAGGGGGAGGAATACAAGCCCAACTGTAAAGTTAAAACTACAATTGAAAACAAAAAACAGCTCCTCATACTACCCAACAAGGATCCTACCTAAAGGGGAGTAAAAAGTTGTCTCCACATCTCTCCACATCAACCAGTCACCTCTATGTACCGCCTAGTCCTGGCTCCAATAGTTTCAGATGAGCATCCCTTCATCTGCAAAAGAAAAAACAAGGTGTGGTTGAAGCCCGTGTAGGAGTGAGTATAACAATACCCTATAGGTACCCCGAGACCCCTGAAGTTCTCTCAAAATTCCACAATGGAAAACCAAAAAATTTGATCTCAATCACAAATCACAATGAAAAAGACTAATCTCAAATCAGGTATAACATAAGTATAGAAGTACAGATGATTAGACATAATGAAAGATAATCTTATTCATTTAAGAGACACTACTGCTGACCCACACTATATCGATAGGTACTAACCCTTTCTGACCCACATAGGATCTTACCCACACATGATCGGTATGTGCTGACCCACACATGAATTTTGGGTGCTAACCCACACAGGATATGACCCACACAGGATATGACCCACATATGATCTGACCCACACAAGATCGGTAGGAGCTGATCCACATAGAATAGGTTGGTTATGATCCACACAGTATCTCTATGTTCTCATCCACATAGTATCTCTAGGTCATGATCCACATAAGATCACTATTCATTATTCAGGTCTCAGCCAGCCACTGGATTCCCATATATAGTATGCTTGATTCTTGGACGATCCTCTCCTCAATCCATCGGTCTTACTTCAACCGACATGAAGTCTCAAAAATATGTAACCCAATGAACTTTCATGCCATAAGGGTTCCAATGCAATTGGAATTGCATTAATCAGATGCTCAGTTTTAGAGTTATAGCCCTTTTAGTGTCGAGGGCCATTTTGGATTCATGTACGATAAAACCCTGCTGTATTCCAACCTTATCCAAAACTCAGGTGGAGTATCTCAAGAGGACCATCTCATCCCACAGATTCCAACACCTTAGATGGTTCATCAAACAGATGTCTTGTTTGTATGATACGACCTTTTGTGCATATCTGGGCCGAAGAGGGTTCGGGTCCAGTCTGACCTGGTCGAATCCACCCGAACCTCACTAACATGGGCAGACCCAACCTAGAATGGGTCCCACTTGGGTCCGACCTAGCCCGACCCGAACCAGCATTGCCGGCCTGAGCGGACAGGGTCGCGGGTTTGGCCCGCAGGGCCTCGGACCAGTCCGGCCCACTGCGGCCGGTCGCGGCCTGTCGGGCGGCCTGACACGATGGCTGGCGTGATACACCATTCAGGAGACCCACATAGAGGGGGTATCCCCCTTACCTAATGGCATAAAATTCATTCAACATTAATGTTACCAGTGATGTCGAGTGGCACCGACTCAGCTGGCAGCGAGACACATGGGGCGCAGTACCCCTTTGATGTGGCCTCGAAGCTGCGACCACCTCCCATGGCGTGAAGATCTCCACCAACACAGCCAGCCACCCATCTAGTCTGCCATGGTGTCGAGTGGCTCCACCTCCATCTACGGTCGGTGATCATTGGCCGCCGCCCTCACCCGCCGGCGTCGGTCACCAGTGCATATTCAGAGGGGTTTCAACAATGATCTGGAGCTCCGTTTCCACTCTCGTCTGCACCTACGGGCCTCCTGGAATTCCGTTGTCACTACATGAACCTTTGATTGGCATTTACGACAAATTAAAAATTCATCCGTGAAGAACACAATAATAAAAAAGGTGGTGGAGTGTCTGATCCTTGTTTGTTTGGTCCACGTCCTCCACATTAGAATCATAACAAGGGCCAGTAATTGAATAAAAAAACTCTTAGAATTAATCAATAAAAAACTCATGAATTAATCCAGAAATAACACCCATATTCGATAATAATTCGAGGTGTTGCGGTAGTGGTGAGAGAAAATTCGTCAATGGATGAAGTCACCAGCATCCTTCGATCCTGGATCGCTGCCACTCATGCATCCATCCTCTATCGGGGGAAGGTTTCATAGTAATTCACCAGAGGTTCCACGATTAATGAAGCCACCTCAAAACCCCCAACCTAAGATCAATTTAAAGAGAGGAGGATGGTGAGTAAAACATTGACAGAATTAATGGGGTTCATTAATAAGAATTTAATTAATGAAACTCTTAATTCTAAATGGTGTGGTTACACAACTGAAGAGTCATTCCATTAAATGGTTTAACCACCTATAGGTCCCACCAACAGTACTTAATTGGAAGTAGGATAATAAAATAACAATTTTTTTAATTTTATTATTTCTTTAAAAGTCACAAAAACTAACATTTTCTCTTGACCTACTGCATTTGATGTTAATCCTCCCTTAAGAGAATCTTGGAACAACGGATTCAATAGTAACCTTAGATTTTTAATTCGAGAACCAGTTAAAAATATAGAAAAAGTTGTTAACATGTTTACTGAATGTACCTTAAAAAAAGTTCAAAATTCTGTCCTGGGCACACCGGGGCTCAAAATCAAGCGCTGTCAGTTTTCATAGACTCATTATAATCCCTAATAATTTTTAAAAAAAGTAATAAAGAATTTTCAGGCCTTTATAATAGATCATAAAATAACTACACATGTCTCTTACTAATTACCCAATACTTGTCTTATATGTATTTTTTAGGTATAATACCATCCATAGAGGGATTAAGGTGTAATAGAAATGAGGTTGGTTGAAGAAAATATATAACATTTAACCGAATGTCTCGATTTTATTGATTCTTCTACCTCCTTAAAATATTTTACAACCATGATGAAATTATGACATCATGATCATACATATACATATATTTTTTAATTGAATAAACTATATGAATCTCCCCTTCCATAATAAGGGAAATGAAATAATTGTTCATGTGAAAGGAGGACTACCACCTAAAAAAAGATGTAATTTGTCTTCTATCACCACAACTAATAGATTGTTATAATGATGGATTTAATGTATAAAAATGATATTCATGACATGATTATTTTTCTATATATATAATATTTCCTCTATTATTTTTCATTTCCCTCATTCAAAAAATGATAATGTTGTACATGAAAAGCTTCGGATTATCACCTACACGATGCGATGAAATTAGTTTCTCATCACCGCATCTCATGGATGATATATATAAAGTATGTAAATAGAAAATATTATATACATAATATAGTTATCATTATAAATCTATGTAGTTATACTCACCAAATTTCCATCACGTTTTTAAAAATATAAATGTTACTCATATGTACTAATGACCTATCATCTTCATGATTGTAACATAATTCATTTTTCATTACCATATTAAATGGTAGGCTGTAAAAGTATTACTAATATACCAAAATTTTAATTATTTCATGATAATTATTCTATATATGGTGGTCAAATGACCACTTTTACCATATTTAACTAACCAATTTCATTTTGGACATATGATCCGAATATCATCGAAACATATGAAGTTAACTTAAATGCTTAATTAATTATATATAACAAGGTAATAAATAAAATAAAATGAATAATTAACAAAAATGGTTATTAATAATTTAAATAATTAACATATTATTATTTTTTATGAATATAGTGAATTAATGTGATGATTTGAACTCGAGGTAAGGTACCCATTACGATAATATCCTCATTTCAAATGTTTTAAAAATTTATTTTATAAAGATTTTTCTTCCTCGTTAATATTATTAAAATTATTTTATGAATATTTTTATTGAAATAATTTAATGATGAGTTATATTTTATTTCACTTTTTTCTTTCTTTAAAATGGTTTGAAAGGGAATATTTCTATGTATTTTATAAGGAAGTTGTTAGCATTAATTACAAAAAGTAAAAAATTAATGTTTTATCTTAACATATACAGTGATAAAAAGTTTTTTTATAGCCACAGAAATTATTTTATTTATGTTTTCTATTATAATATTTCATGTTTTCATAAAATAAAAAACCCTACTTCCATTTTCATAGTGAATTTAAGATTGGAATTTTTGGGTTTAAATGAAACGGATATATTAATATTCAAAAATGTTTTACTTATTGATTTAAGAGAATATTTTTTTATGAGTATGATGATGGAAATGAAATATTTTATGTTTTTCATGAATTTTATGATACTTTTAAATTGTTTATGAATGATAGGTAAGCATAATATAGATCAAATAATAGGTGACCTTGATATACCTCTCTAAATCATTGGATAATTATTGTTCTCTATAAACAATTATGATGGATGTTGACAGTATTAGTTATTGTACATGTAAGGGTTCTTGTAAGGGATCTATAAAGATTATCTATCAAGGAACCAATATGATAGTCATATATATCATAATGAAATTTTATTTAAATTTTTTTTTCAAAATCTAAGCTAATGTTATTTTGTTTTAAAGGAATGATTTCCCCCTTTTAAGTTAAAAAGGTATGTTTTTATGAATTTTTTTCCTTAGGTTCTCATGTTTTTTAGTAATCCACATGATTTGGATTTTAACATAATGATTTATAATAAATTGTTTTATCAAAATCTTTGGGCATAAAATAAGATGTCAGAAGTATATAAATTATTATTTGAGATCAAATTTTATTACATTAAAGGCTAAATCTGTTTTATGATCTCATGGTATGAATTTGACTAATGGGATTACTTATTCATTTTTATATTCCACTTACATAAATTTTATTTTCATCCCATTAATTTAAATTTTTCTCATATGGGTTTTGGGAGAGTGAGAATAAAGAATAATTAAATTTGAATTCCATCAATATTTATCTTGAAAATAAAACGTTTCTCAATAAATAAATATTTTTTTTAAAAAGGATACTAATCTAAAGGGTATGAATTATTATATATGCATTTTATTTAACATTTATGAACTAATTTTCTCGAAATTTAATCCTTATAATATCTTTGGGAGTGAAAGAAAAAGAAATATTTATTTAAAACTCAAGATTGTGTAATATTTTAAAGCTTGGTTATTATAGTTGGTATGATATTAAATATTTACATAATTTTTTGGATTATAATTAGAATCATTTGGTGATAACCTTGGGGATAACTCTAACATATGGATAAAAACACCTGTTTTTCTAATGTATATATCATTATATTTAAATGAAATTAAATAACAATATGGATATTTTAATGTGGATATGGTTGTGGTATACATGCACCTATATTTAAAGACTCAAAAATTAGAAAATTTATAACATCCCTATCTTGATGCCACTAATCTAGAACTCTGATATGGTTAAACATAAGGTGTCCAAAGAACATCTCATATTCGAGAGGCTTCAGACTACCAGTGAGGGTGTGTTTTGTGACATTGGGGATACTACAAGCTCATATCAAAATAAAAAACAATTTAAATAACCAAATATCATCCATAGATGTAAATAATCAAAGCATGGAATCAATAAATATAATCAAGGAAGAAATAATAAATTTAATTTAGTAAATTCATAAATGGAAATTCTGTATAACCAACATGGATCTTCCTTTGAGCCAATAACATTGACATAATGAAATAAAAGCAATGGGAATACAAGTATAGGGCTACAAAGCTAACATCAATCCAAAACATATACCTATTCTCCAAGACACAATAAAGATTATTTGGCTTAACCATAATAAAATATATGAGTGGTTATTCCTGGTCATGAAACTATATCCTCACCCAAACCATCAACATCTATGATAAACCTGAAATCAGTCATAAGTTTTTCAACACAGAGCTACACGTACTGGGGGTGAGAAATAAATCTTAGTAGGCCCCACACAATGGTGAAGCTTTAACCTATATTCATATGTGATTTCTCAAAAAAAATTCTCAATCTAGATGATACATGACTAGAATAATAATAGGAATAGATAAATAAAAAACCCATTGTTGATCCATGTAGATGTGATCCTTATTGACCATCCCAACATCAACCTAAGAAGGAAATAATTTTGAACATATGTTCCATCATGTATATATGTTTATGTCTATATATGTATTCCCATATATATATATATATATATGATTAAAGTGATAGATAACACAAATCAAACCACAACTAATCCTTAGGTATGTAATCTCGACCATTTGGACGTCATGTGAATTAGAAATTTAGTTGGATGTCATACCAATCAAGATATATAAAATTAATTTGATCCTCATGTCTGTAATCTGATTGACAATACATACTTCTAATAGTGACAGCATGTCTCTAAAAAAGCTGTGTCACCATAGGGGCATACCTGTATTAACCGTGAGATCACTCATACTCGCGTCCAATCACTATATTTAAGTATTATAGGCAATGACTGAACATCCTATAAATGGTCTCTAGGTCGGATTCCAGACAACTCAATCCTTTTAAATATATTTTGATTTCTAATTCCTAGGTACCAAATCATTGTTAAATCGCATCATTGTGACTTGGATGAACATTAAGGGTGGATGAACCGTAGGTTGTCTATAAGGACTTTTGCTGACATCCAAGTACATGGTTGACATACATTCAATAAATCGATCAATAGAACACTCTTAGAAAATTATAGAAAGCATAGAAATAGTGTGTGTACCTGACCATAGGGAGAATCTTAGGCATCACTCGGGATAGTATAATCATCCACGAGTTTATCAAAAAATAATGTTGGAGAGTGTTTATCCATCACCCTGGTCATGTAAGGATTATAAGCCAAATGCCATGAAGTAGATCTGAAAATCCCGATAAAGTAAAAGTCAAACAAGTAGGACTGACATCAAATCCCATGAGTCAAATCTAATAATTCAAATAAATAACTGCACACATCATCCAAATCCATGTAAGTACTTATGGGAATCCCAATGAAGAACTATTCCTAATATTTGGATCCTAGTAAGTACATCCTAGAATCCCAATAATATAAAAATCATGAAAATGATTAGAATTTGGATCCCATGAAGTTAATATAGGGATACTAATAAATAATAAGACTCAACAGCCATATCCTATGAATAAGGTATGGGCTTCAAAATCATATCATAGTCAATAATATTGGAAGTACCTCTTGGAGTCCCTCACATATGTCACATTGCATCAAGAATATTGGCAACAAATGAATAAGAACCTTTGGAAATATTACATACATTAGTAGTAAACTTGTGAAATGTATATATAAAGAGTGAGGGTAGTTAGATGAATAAACACACAACTATTTCAACATCCCCTCAGGATCACATACCCAATACAGATTCTAAGGTGGCACCCACTACCATCTTTACCTAAACCCACAACACACTAGCTCATGGTCAGTCAAGTAGTAGGGAAATCACTAGGTTACCTAGTTCAAATCATAAGAGATGCATCTAACTCGGGATCGTAGATATATTATTTAAATAGAGGCATCCTATATTGGATCCACTTGGTTGAAACATAATTATTGGCAACATATGAATGAATTTATATGTATAGGAATCCTAAATAGTATCCATGGAAAGAATATATAAGTTGATTCATCATACAAGGGATCTATAGAAAGAATAACTTTAATATGAATCCTACATGTGATCCTAAAAAAGAATAGGTAAGTGTGAGCATCTTATAAGGGACCCTTCGAATGAATAGATATGTTATGGAAACCTACATATTACCCTCATAATGAATTAATCTCTCGGCGTAACACATCGGAAAACTCCATATCTAACATTTCATGACCTCCTATGATAGAAGGGAACATATCACAAGGGATACATCCTCACAAGATGTTTTAGTAAGAATCTGTTAAGGGAGATATATCATCACCCATTTAAGTTCAAGGTCTCACTCTCTTGAGAAAAAAATTATTTTATTACTAGAGTAATAACATCTCCATAAAATCACATTTCCAAAAAAAATCCTATTAGGAGTCCAAAAATAAACCAAATGGGTAAACCACCATGATCTATGTGAGAAAACACTAAAAACACATACATCTAATTATAACTCCAAGGTGTAAAATAGAGAAACCCTCAAAAGGGATGCAAGGGAGAAGCATGTAGAATTTATACCCGAGTACACAACCTGTATACTTGAGTACGCGACATGTACACTCAAAGGAAAACATAGTCTTAAACTTCATCCTAACATGGTCTATAAAACCAATGTACCTAACATGTATAACATGTAAAAGGTATGTACTATACATGGGTGCCTTTATATGTACCTTACATGGTTTGGCCCTATATCATTGCCTATCTTTGTACATATACATGTCATGTAGCCCATATGAGGATCTAGTCATGTTCTTTACGTGTCAATGTTCCCCAACAGGGGTATATGGCCAAGTACTTGGTGTAAGGTCCCATCCCAGATTCCACCAAATGGTTCCAAAGATGGTGTGACACATATCCTCAAGCATGCCTCCACATATCCCACATGCTTTGAACTTGTATCAACTGCATACTTGGTGCCTATGGGGAGAGAATTCTCTCATGTCATAGTGTAACATAATGGTATAATATCAGAATTAAATAGTATAAGTAATAAATCAATTATATTGAAGATAAAAATATAGAATATTAAAATAAATAAACAGTTCTATAAGTTGTCTACTATAAAAAATAATTCATCTTTTTCATTTCTATAAAAATCTAGTAAACATGTATATAATAATTCCGAACAATACATGTATCAAAATTCCAGAAATACCAAAACATTATTTATCTTTGACTAGCATCGTGAGAATAGCTCGGTCTTATTCTCCCCTGCTCCTATCAACTGACTAGTCATGCATCATATAGTGGGTGCCTTCCCTGGTCCTACCTCTATCCGTGATGTCTATCCGGGTACCCAACAATAGCCCAAATAGGGTGTGAGATAAAACGTATAAGAGACCACTAATTGTGTTTATAACAATTCTAGTTAGTGGTAAATAACAAAAACAATTGTGAAATATATATAAACAATATTAAAGTAAGGAATGTAAGGTGATTATTGTCAGGTGGTACTTTATATCCTACCAATAATGCCTTAAAAAAATTCAAATATTCCATAATAATTGTTTCTATATACAAAAATAAACAAATGAAATATAGTGCAGTCTAAAAAATAAATTCTGGTAACCATATCGGGGATATCTATTTAACATGTAACAATATCCACCACAACCACATTGCACAACCAAGTATATAATATTAAATTTGTCCATACAATAAAATCTTGTAAATACATTCACCATAATCATTCCATATAATCAATTCCTCCATAATATAGTCACCATATAATGAATAGTGTCTAACCAAGAAGGGTTGGATAAAAGTCATAAATAACAAAGGCATGCATGTAGAGTCCCAGAACCATCTCGATGGAAAATCAGTAATGAATTAAGTTTTTTCCAAGGTGCATGCCATCAACCATGTCAACCGTGAGCTTAATAAAGGCGAATAAAATGGGTAGAAAGGCCAAGTACTTCCTATGTAATGAATTCCCAATTAGAAAATGATTCTAATGCATACACTACTATAAAAAAGATCCATGGGATAAACACCCACAGAATCCTTGGAATCAAGATACTAGGAGGTCATCCATGGAATCCACTACCATTTCAATTCATCATCTCATCTCAATAATTATTTTGTAATCATTCACATTCCATTAGTTCTTACAATTTATTGAAAGATTTTTATAAAATTAATTTAAATTATTAAAGTAATTTACATCATTTCACCACATGGAAATGAGGGAATTACTTTTTCCTAACATCACAATTAAAATAGCATTAATTTATAAATTCCCCTCTACAATGAAGAACACTATAAACCTAGAGGGTAGGTATAATAAAAGGAATATACTAGGTCACATCCCATGGGTGGACTATGTTTAGGAAAAACGACCTTTATATATAAAATAGTACTTAAGGGGAAACATAATATTTCCTAATTAATCTTATTTAGTCATTCATTTAGTTATACTAGAACCCCCAAAAAGTTCAACTTGTGAAAAAATGAAATCTATGCTTATAAATCACCAAACCATGAGAGAATGGTATAAACCATATACCATAGATCCATAATATATTACTCTTATTGTATTAACCTCTTATTCAGTCCATATCGAAATAAAAACAAATAACACATGAAAATCCCTAAAATAGGGAATTTCTGAAATCCCCAAAATAACAACATTGATATGAAGTAAAATGAATAATGAAATAATAAGAATTTAGAACTCACCAACAACGATCCAACGATACTGAAGGTGATTAAATCTGAGTTCGAATGATGAAGATATCATAATTACTTTATAATAATTCAAATGAGAGCTAAAACAAAAAAAGGGAAGTTCCTCCTATCAATAGAGAAAAATGGGAGAGTGTGATTAAAATTATAAATAATTGATGGAAAAAAAATTAAATTCTCCCAAAATATATTGATCAGATTGTTTGGCCTCATAGTTGGCCAAACCATGCTCTAATCACCCTCCCTACAATATGTCAAGGGGTCATCCCATGGTTCTCATCGTTATTCAATCCATGTGAAAAATTTGTTTCATGCCCTAATAAAAACTGAAGGAACACCTACATGAGCATATTACCCAGTCTGCCTGGTTTCCTCAAATAGTGCAACATCATTTATCCAATAGTCCATCCCTTTCATGATTTCTCAAATAATATATCATGGGATAGATGGTTTCTACAAACCATGGGACCCATCCATGCTTCTCGAAAATATAGGATATGTGATACAAAAAATCCACAAACCCCACTGATACTCTCATGATCACATTAGGCATATGAATTAGGAAAAACACAAGTGGTTAAACAGAAAACAATAGTATTTGAACCAAGTAGGAAAAACATGGATTATAGAATCTTTTTTCGTTAAATAAAAATTTCCATGAATTTACCTTCCATGTTTTAAAAAAAATTGGGAATAACTTTGGCCACTATGCATGTACGTCAGTATCCAAATCCCAAGACCCATCCAATAAATGGTCGTGCCTCCATAACTCCCATCCTGGTGGAACTGAACATCCACTGAGAACCATCATGACCTTATCAAAAATATGAATAGAATACTCCTAAAAGGTCACATCAGCCTATAAGTACTACTCATAAGGTAGTAAATTGTGAGACGAGTCTATCAGATAATAGAACAACTGAGATACAAGGAAGTCATCATACATGTTCTTGTATCTAAGAGGTAGCTATAGCTGACAGGACACCAACCTGACCCTCTCTAGAATCTTAAAAAACCTGACATATCATGGTGTAATATTACCATATCTCCTAATATGTTTATGTCCCGACCTATAAGAGATAAGTAAAAAACATTATCACTATCATCAATCTCTTGAGGTTTTCAATAACTGTTATCATAGGATCTCTATCTAGATTGGGTAGTATCCATCCAGTTTCTGATCAATTGGATCTACTAAGAAGTCTCCTTCATGGGTGGAAGGCCCAGAAATGGTACCTCACTAGTCTCTTACCAGTATAGGTGTGATCAACATGTCCTACCATACAATTCCTCATAGGGATCTATCTGCATAGTATTCTGATATTTTTTTGTTAAAAGAGACCATAACTTGGGGTATATGGATCTCTTAAGAGCCCCCAAAATCCTGGTGCATGCTCTCAGCATGTCCTCATGAACCTGAATTATGCACCCTGAATTGACATCAGTCTAAGTATGGTATATCACGATCAGAAGAACCTTGGTTCCCAAAGCACTATGAAAACTCTACCAAATTTAATATTTAAAATGGGTATCCCTATCTGGTACAATGATTTTAGGAACCCCGGGAAGTCATACTATATCATGGATATATAACATAGAATGCTCATCCCTAGATAAGGTATCCATGGTTGATATAAAATGATCAAACTTCGTGATCCTTTCAACAATAACCCACATAACATTAGTACCTTGAGGTGAACTCAGTAAATAATTTAAGAAATCCATCATGACATCATCCCATTTACACTTAGAATAGGTAACTATTATAAAGTCCTAGGTTTTTTTTGGTGTTCTGGCTTCACCTGTTGATATGTGGAAGAACTCTTAGAAAAGATATCATCCTCACATTTAATCCCCAATCACAAATACTTACAACGTAAATCATGATACATCTTGTTAACTCTAAGATGTACTACCCACTACGAGACATGAACCTCTTTCATCCAAGCACCATATATATCATCTAGAACCCATATGTGATCATGAAAATGAATAATTTGATCCTCACCAATTTTACAACCAGGTGGTGGGCCCTCTCCTTCATCACTCTCTCGTAGGACTAGACCATCTGAAAAAGATAGACATCTCATCATAAATCTATCCATAAGTGTAGAATCAACATCTATAGATGAAAGTGCAGTCATCCCATGACTATACGACACCTCCAAGTGAATCCATGAGAACAAGTCTATAAGAATACACTATTTTTATCCTCATGAACAATCTTCATCTAAGTCATCTTACTCAATTCATCACCAACAACACTGTATTTTCTATGAATATATGAAATCTTGAAATAAAAAAACCATTGGTCTTGAACCCACCATTAGTGCCTTACATTTTGATATCACGGTGTAAATAAACACTTTAGGATATTATTGTCTATGTACGTAAATACTACTCCCCCAATAAATAATGACTCTGACAATTAAAATCATGTACAACAAAGGCTATCAAAAGATCATGCATTAGAAAATTCTACTTGTGTGGCTCTAATGGAGAAGAACTGTTTGACATTCATATATCCTCCTGCATTAGAACAAATCCAAGCCTGATACCTAATTCACCACAACACACTGTGTAGATATTTCCTATATTTGGTTGAATTAGAACTAACAATGAAGTCAGTCTTCATTTCAGCTCTTGGAAGGTTGTTTGATTGGTATCGTTCTTTAAAAAATTTACGCATTTCATAGTCAATCCTATAAGAGGGGATTATAATATTCATATATCCTATATGAAACACTTGTGATATCTAGGTAGCCTCAACTAAGTCTATATTTCATAGACATTCCGGGGTTGATCATAAGAAACTATTGCTCTCTATATTGTGGGGTGAACTGATACTACTTTATCTGAGATAATATTGTCAATAGAGTGAGTCTTACCCATCTAGATGTTTCACTTTAAGAGGATATCATATAATTGATGACCTATCATTGTATCCAAAATGATCACAATATGTAAGGACTGGTCATTTCGATTGTGTGAATAATCTAAAATATCATGGTAAAACCCCAACCATCCATTTTAGACTTTCTTTTTAAATAATTCAATAATGTGCGATAAAAGCAACACTGAGATCAAGCACACCACAAAAAATCAAAAAAGAAGTTTAAAAAAGAAGTTATGAATAGTAATACCTAATTTTTGAAATTTTATAAAATGAAATACATTTTTGGATTCGGAATTTCAAAATTTGGTTAGGGTGAACTTTTGGTATTTTTTGGAAAACGTTAAATTATTGATGAATAGTGAAAAACACTTTGTTATTGTTTAAAACCAATTTTTTATTTAGATAATAATTTTGAATTTAAATTTATTTTAGACTAAAAATATATACATAATGCCTATATTAGTACAATCTAATTCATTGGATTCATTTTATAATATGATTAGATATATAAAACTTTATTAAACTTTTTAACATCTTTTACCCACCTTCTAGGCATATTTGCTAATGTTCACAAAACATAATTTTACCACTTTTTTGAATTGAATTTCACAAATCATAAAAACATATTTGTCATCAGTATGTAAAATTTGGTTCAATAGGTTGAAAATAATTTCTGGTGAATAATACATTTGGAATTTTTTTACCACACTTAAAAGTTAATAAGGTAATTAAAGGTAACAATATTATTATTATAATATAAAATTACCCCAAAACATGTCCTAATTCTATGGGATATGTTTTATTAAAAAACATCATCCTCTAAAAAAATCTATGATATTTTTTATCAACTTGGGTCAGATTAGGACATTAATTATATTTTTTTAAAAGAAGAGTTATAAGTGTTACATTCAAATTTTAATAACTAAATCAGTTTTTATATAGGGTTATGCATAAGATAAATTCAACTTTAAATATTATATAGAAATACATATCTATTTCATATATCATGGTATTTTATTTATAATATTTAGACATTATATAATTCAATTTATTTATGACAAAATGATGATGCAATAATTACTTTCTTAATGTAAGATTGAAATAAATGATCTTGTAAATATTAAAATAAATGTAAAACAAAACATTAGATTCCATACACAAATATTTTGGATGACATTGAAGTATAAGGTATGAGTTAATTCCATTGGTTTTAAGGAATCATGTTGTTATGACTCTAACAAAAATCAATTACTAAATAGTGTCAAAATTGAAAAAATGATTATTTAAAACCAATACAATTTTATTAAATGATATTAAAATCCTAAATATCTAATATTATAAAAAATAACTATTATAGAGTCAAATATGTCATTAATGATACAATTGGGGTTATTTTGGTATTTTATAGTAAACATATTAACCATTTATTTTTAAAATAAAAGAAAACATGGTAAGAGTTAATATATTTATCTAAGGGTTATATAAAAAATATATGGATAATTTTATGACATAAACCATTCTAAAAACTGTTGGATGAGAATATTTCGACCCATCTTGATCTTATCCTGAAATGAAATCACTTTGAATCTATTATAAATCGATAATAATGTTATAATAAATTAATATTTCACGCAATTCCTAATGTACCCCTCACCTCTCTTATAAAAGGTTACCTCACATTCTCTTTAATACACACCTCCGAATCCCTTTATCTCAGCTAGAACCTACCCAAATCTCCTACCAAATATCCAAAATTCATCTTTGATGCAAAAAATTAGGTATAAATAAAACATAAAAAGTCCTTTTGTGAAAATCAAAAGAAGTCACCCAAAGAAGAGGTAATTATTTTATCCCTTCTTTGAAAGATAATTTCATCATATACATCATATTACAAAGTTGAAATCATAATAAATTATTAAATATAGAATATAATATATTCTGATATGTTTTTAACATTATTGGGAAACCATATGTCTCATTTTACCCATCCTATGAAAAACAAAACCACCATGCGTGCGTACCTACGGCTTACTGTCTCAATGTCGTGGTGTAAATTGTTTTTCATGTACAGTTTATTTATGTGGTTATAATGATGAATGTAATGAATTTAAATAAATAATATAACATTATATTGTCTCTTTAAAATTCATATTCCATCCCATTATGCACCATTTAACTATTATAGAAATGATACAGCCGCCCTTGCGTATGTACGACTTACAATCTCCACGACGCGATGTGACTCATCTTTTAGGTTCACCATCCATGAATGATTATAAGAATAAATATTATTAATTATTATGAAATATATGACATAATAATGCTACTGTGATGATGATATATATATATATATATCTTTATATGTCATTCACTTACTTTCATACGATATGAAAATGGAAACATCGTTCGTGTGTACGTACGACCTAACGTCTCTATGAATGGTGTATTCCATTTCATATATTTATTTATAATATATATATATATATGATAATTAAATAATATTATAAATTTCGGAAGTATTTAAATCATGATCTATGTAATATGATCAAGAATAAAAGTCAAAACACATATGATAAAAAGTGATTATTACCCAAAATGAGACATTAACTTAGAATTGTTTATAAACTTCTAACATAAAGTCATACAAGAATAATATATCATATAATAAAGATTATTTTGATTATGGTATAAGATAAAAATATGTTTAAACAAATTATATTGGAGTTTCAGACACTTACAGAGTGTATCAGACCTATGGTATGGGTTAATGACACAATCTCATTATTATTCTAGGTTGTTGATTTATAAGTATCTATTGGGACATCCTTATCATCCATTTTCTAAATTTTTTCATAAAATTATTAATTATAATCCACTGAATGTTTAAATTCATTTTTAACCATGTTTTAATTTTTATAAAATGCTTTGAAAGGAATCTTTTGGTCATTTTCCAAATGATGTACTTTATGACCTTTTGGACGAATTAAGGAATGATTTTTTAACTTATATGGTGCGAGCATATATTTTCTATCGTTATGTCACCCAACAATTTTAGGCATCCCTTACTAGTTTACAAGGTTATTTTCAGAAGAATTGTTTTATTTAAAACTTTAATGGGTTTTGTATGTTCTAAATTTAAAGGGATATTTTCCTCAAAGAGTTTTAAGGAATTTATTAAATTATTTTTATCTATGTCAACATCTTTTGTTGGATTTTATGATTTTTTGAAGTTTATTTTTTATGATACAAACTTCCATATTGTATTGATGTTTTTCTGATAAGTATTACTGTGGATGTGCTATTTTATACCATTCATGGATTATGGTTAATGTATTAACATTTTGTATACTAGTTTTAATACGAATGTTTATGATATGTTTCATACTTTTCATATGAGGTATGAATTGAAATTAGAAAGTGATGGGTGGGTCCCGCCATTACCGTACGATGCATCGATTGGTGTCATGGGATAAACTAGTGTCTTGTAACAATGACTAGATATAATATTTTTGAGTGGTCTTGACCCAAGGCCTTGATATATTAGTTATTATGTCTGATATTATGGATTCCCACAATGTGAAATTAGTTATTACGTGTAGTTATTTGACTTGTATAATTTCCATGTGCATGTTTATATGGTAATATTTGATTTATATTTACTGTATTACATTCATGTTTTATTTTTAAAAGGATACTGTTATTATTATACATCTTTTCATAAAGGTTTATAGCTTCCACTAAATTATTTAACCTTACTGAGCATCTGATATCACCCCATTCTTATGATTTATTTTCCCATGATTCCAAGAAGTGTATTATTATTGATATGTAGTTTAAAACTAAGGTAATAATGGTGTTCTCAAAGTATTATTTATACGATGTTTTAGGTAAGGAAGTGTAATGTAACATTGATATATGTAATCAATTTTCCAAAATTGCTAAAATGATCAGTCCTTCTGGACATGATTCCTTATAATAATGTCAATATATTAAAATAATGCACTGGCCCTAGGTAACTATGGTCATGGTGTTACAATTTTTATTATAGAAATTTTAGTACTAACCTTGGAACTAGATTTAGAAAAAATCTGATTAGAGAACATTACCCTAAGATAGACTTTGAGGATTAGTATAGAATAACATCAAAAAATTTGTTATTGTAGTTATTATATGGGTTTTACAAGAAATACATCCCTGTTTGGATACCATAAGTGGAAATGGTTCTGGAACAGATGTACTTTGAAGTGAAAACTCTGACAAGGAGTTTTAGTATTGTCCCCAGGTATCTTGGTACTTGACAACGGACCTTAATGTACACCTGGATGGACACTCCCAAGAGATATGCTTAAGATAAATCATATTTTCTTTATAAACCATTATTTAGGACGTATGATTAAATGTGTACTAAATGGAACAATATTACTGATTATGGATTATATATGCATTAAAATTTCAATTTATGTTAAGTATTTTAGTAGTTTTGAATTATGCATTATGATTCATAACCTAATATAGTGTATGAAAATATTTAGAAATGGATCATAGTGGAAGAAATTGAAATTTTATCAATGCCTATAATCCATGAAGGGAGTGAACTCTTATGAAGGAAAATGATAGTGGAGATGGTGACACAACTATTACGGAATAACTTATATCCATACTAGGACAGCTGACT
Source organism: Viscum album (assembly GCA_963277665.1). Classification (NCBI taxonomy): domain Eukaryota; kingdom Viridiplantae; phylum Streptophyta; class Magnoliopsida; order Santalales; family Viscaceae; genus Viscum; species Viscum album. The sequence continues at coordinate 117,166,929 of OY728159.1, read as the reverse complement.
CAGGTTATGAATAATAACCTTACATGTATGAAGCATCCTCATATACAATGTGGATGATAAATGTTATATCACGTCATAAGATATCAACCTACAACATTCAATGGGGCTATAAATCATTTTGTATCTGAGTAGTGGATACGTTCTATCGAGAAAATCTTTCATTCCATGGGAAGTAACGAAAGGGAAAAGGTTGTAATTGTAGTTTATCCTCTATCTGGATATACAAATATATTGTTTATATTAACACAAAACAAAAAAGAGTATGAATAAGTAAGAAATATATAATGGATGGAGTTAAAAAAACATTTTATAGAGAAATAATTTCCTGTTGAACAACTCACTGATATGGAAGTATAATTTCTAAGCCTGATTCAAATGGAGGATAAGAATTTTGAAATAGATGAGGATTACATCACAATGTTATCAAGGAATGCTATAGACTACATGCATAACCCAAGAAGTAAGATTTACCGACTCTTTTATGGGTTAAAACCATTCCATTGATAGGAATTGGACTCACAATCTTTCTCATCTTAAAAGATATAGTCTCAAGTGCAATCAAGAAAGAAAATGAATTCTCTATGACTTACGACATTAAGGTAAATAAAGAGAAGAAGTGAATGGAGATGAAAGATAAATATAAAAGGAAATGAGAAATAAGGATTTTCCCTCATGTGATAATTGTGGGAACAAACACCCAAGTACTAGACTAATAAGAATGTGAGTTTATTACAATTGTGGAGAAAAAGGTCACCAGGATTATGATTATAAGGGAATGAAATAAGCTCTTCAATGTTATAATTTTAATGATATTGGATATTATGAAAAATATTTTCCTAAGATTAAAGGAAATATAGCTCATCAAAAGTAAATGAATAAAGGTCAATCATAGGCTATTACTACAATCAAAGTGGAATAATTAATATATTTTTGTTTTTGGATTCACGAATTATATTCTGGTTATAACAGGAATGTGATATATATAAGTATTTTACAATAGTACTATTTTTCATTATGTTTTTAATATGATGAATGTAATCATATATTAATTTTGTGAAAATAAGAGGGACATTTCATTATTTTTGGAAACTAATGTTACAATTGATTTTTGAAATTCAGAGACCTTTTAGAGAGAGTTTAGAAAAAAGTATTTTGGATAACTATAAATGTTGGAATGGTTTAAGTTGAACTTTGGATAGTGTTGTGTAAGGATGAATCATTTCTTCAGATTATTTTTTATAATTCTATAATACATTAGTTTTAGCAATAGTTCAACCTGCAGGTTGGCTGATAACCCATCGCGTTGGACAAGGGTGTGGGAATCAGACCCACAACTAAAGTGTGACAAAGCTTTATCACCATCTATTGGCTTAGGAGAAGTCCCTGGTCAGTATAACATAGATTTCTCTATTTATATAGTATATGTTTATATTCTGAAACCTATATTATTGAGATAAATTGAATATTTTAGAGTTGTTTCATTTGAAGAGAATGATGTGACTATTTTAGGAATCAGTTATGGGATGAAACTCTATATGTAAATTAAGTATGATTTTTTTTGTTCTAAATCTATGAATTAAATTAATTATAAAACACTAGGAATAATAACATAAATCCAAATAAATTTCATATTACCTTCTTTTGAGATGAATCAAATGGTCGCTCAGATCATCGAAAATTTATAGCTTCCAAGTTGTTAACTTTCGCATAAAATATTCACTATCACTCTCCATAAAAACATGAATGTTTATTTTCTCTACCATATCCATGTTTTCAAATTATAAGCCCTAGTATATGTTATTTTCAATTACATTCATACTTATCTTTTTTATTTTAAAAAAAGAGGCATTGTTAATCCATTTTTTGATGTGGGGTTTCAACTAAGATATTTGGAAATGTCAAACCCCTATTTATCAATATCGATATTAAAATGTGAGGTAATATTTTATTAAAGGATGGGATAATGTAACACCCCATGCTTCCACAGTAGAAATTCTTTTTGAATTGTTCAATAGTGTGTGATGTATAAAATATCGAGTTTAAGCACTCCACGAAAAATCAAACTAGCCATTTGAAAAAACGTTATGAATAATAATACCTACTTTTTTAATTTTTATAAATTTTATTTTTCAAAAATGGATTTTTTTTATTCAGAATATCAAAATTAACTTACGGTAATTTTTTTGTATATTTTGGAAAACATTAAAATTTTTATTAACAGTGAAAATAATGTTTTATTGTTCAAAACAAACTTTTAATTAGAATAATTCTTTTAAATATAAATTTATTTCAAACTCAAAATAGATACATAATACCTATATTAGTTATATTTAATTCTTTGAAGTCATTTTATAATAATATTAGATATATAATTTTATTTGACATTTTAATGTCTTTAACTCACCTTTTAGGATCTTTTGAATATTTTCCTAAAACATAATTTTAACGATTCTTTAAATTGAAATTAAAAAATTTGACAAATATGGTTTTCATCAATATGTAAAATGTTGTTCAATCAGATGAAAATAATTTTTTGTTGAATAGTAAATTTTTTTATTTTATTTACCCTAATTAAAAATAAATATTATAGTTAAAGGTTTAAATAATATGGTAATAATAAAAAATTACCCACCAGATGTCCTAATTCTATTATATAAGTTTTCTTCAACCAAAATAAACCACATGAAAAGAATATGTTCCTTTTTGATCCACTAGGGTAAGATTAGGACATTTTATTTACTTTATTTAAAGAGGATTGAAAAGTGTTAAATTCAAATTTTAATAACTAATCCATTTTTAATATAGGGTTATAAATAATATAAATTTGACTGAAAGTATTCATTATAAATATAAAAAAATTCTTACATCATTGTATTTTATTTTCAAATTGTAGACATTAAATAATTAAATATATTTATGATAAAATAATGATGTGATAATTACATTATTAATGAAATATTGAAATAAATTATATTATAAATATTTTAATAAATGTAAATTGATACTTTTGATTCCATTCCCAAAGATTCTAGAGGATATTGACATATTAGGTATGATTTAATACCTTTGGTTTGAAAGAATCTAGTTGTTATGAAATTTAAAAAATTAATTAATAAATAGTTTCAAAATATAAATAAATGAGTTTTAAAACAATTACAATATTATTAAAAGATATAAATATACTAAAAATGTAAGATTCGGCCAAATAACTATTATAGTGTTAAATATGTAGAAAAGGATCCAATTTGGTGTTTTTGACATTTTATAGTATCTATATTATGTATTTAGTATAAAATTACAAGAAGACATGGTAAGAGTTAAACTATTTAACTAGGGTTTAAATTTAAAAGATAAGGTTGATTTTAATAGATAAACATGTCTAAAAAATATTTTTTGATAATATTTAGACCCATAAAAATATTAGCATCTAATTAAATCACTTTGGTTCTATTAGAAACCTAAAATAAATTTATAATAATTTAATATTTCAAGCTTTTCCTAAAGTGCCCCTCACCTCTCTTAAAAATGGCCACATCACATTCTCTTTAATTAGCACCTAAAAAACCTTTTCTCAGCAAAAACTTACCCAAATATCATTATAACATCATTAAATTCATCTTAGAATCAAAACATTGGGCATAACCCCAACTTACGGAATCCTTTTCTGCAAATAAAAAAGACACACACAAAGAAGATGTAATCTTTTTCTACCTTCATTCAAAGTTATGTTCTTCTTCTACATCCTATTCCAAAGTAGTTACAATACTAAAATAATAACTCTAGAATATAATATATTATTAGAAGTTTTTAAGATTATGGGACAACCATATTTCATTTTTTACCCATCCCATGTAAAGTAATACAACCATGTGTGCATACGTATGGCTTACCGTCTCCATGTCATGGTTTAAATTGTTTTTCATGTACACTTTATTTATATGGGTATAAGTATAAATAAAATGGATTTAAATTATAAATAGAATATTAAATTATTACATTAAAATTCATATTACCTCCCATTCCATACCATTTAACCATTATAGAAATGATATCTTTTCTCATTCGTACGTACATATTACCGTCTCCACGACAAGATTAGACTCATCTTCATTATTTACCATCCAAGAATAGTTTTATGAATGAATATCATTAATAATTAATAAATATATGACATAATAATTATATTATGATGATATATATATATATACACACATATATGTCATTCACCTACTTCTATACAATATGAAAATGGAAACAATATTCATCCGTATGTATAGCCTACCGTATCCATGAACAATGTATTCCATTTTGTATATATATTTAATATATATATATATATTTATTATATATAAATAAATTCATGCATTCTAGAAGTAAAAAAATAATGATCTATGTAATATGATCAAAAATAATATGTCAAAACTTGTATGATAAAAAAAGGGATTATTACCCGAAATGTTACATTAACATGGAATTGTAAATAAAAGGGTAATATATAGTCATAAAATAATCATATATGATATCATAAATGTTATTATAATTCTTATATAAGTTAATAATATGTTTAAACAAATTATACAATAGTTTTGGACACATATGGAGTTTATAAGTCCTAAGGTAAGGGTTAATCATACAATCTCATTATTATTCGCGGTTATTGACATGTAAGTATTTACTAGGACATATTTATAATCCCTGATTCTAAAAATGTTTTAATAAAATGATTTACTATAATTATATGTTTGTTTAATTTCATTTCTACCCATGTTTGACTTTTTATAAAATGTTTTTGAAGGAATATTTTGGTCTTTTTCCAAACGCGGTACTTTATGACCTTTTCAACAAATTAAATAAAGAATGTTTTTTAACATATATAGAGCCAGAATTTTTTTTCTATATTTATGTCACCTTAAAAATATTAATATTCCCATCAATTATTACAAGTTTATTTTTAAACGATATTTTTTATATACAAAATTCATATCCTTAAATATAATTAATTTAAAATGGATATTTTCCTCAAAGAGTTTTAATGAATTTGTTAAATTATTTTCATTTATGTACACATCCATTATTGAATTTTATATTGGTTTATGGTTGATTTATTTTGATACAATATTCCATTTTTTATTTATGGTTTTTTGATATGTTAAATGGTGGATGTGTTATTTTTATACCATTTATGGTTTACGATTAGAGTATTAAAATTTTGGTTGTTAGTTTTAATATTAATGGTTATGTTATGATTCTACATTTTAAATATGTGTAATGTATTAGACAAAGTATGTGATTAGTATGGCCCACTAGATCCCCTTCATGCATCGATAGGTCTCATGAGATAAACTACTATCTTGGCACAAGTCCTGTATAGAATATTTGTGAATGGTCACTTCATAAGGCCTTGATGTTTTAGGCATTATGTCCGATATTATGCATTACCTAATTGTGAAATTAGTTATTAAATGGGATTATTAGACTAGGAGAATATCCATGTGAATTTTTATATGGAAATTTTTGACTTATTTTTACCATATTAGGTTCATGTTTTATGTTTGAAAGGCTATAGTTTTTAATATATATCTTCCCTTAAATGTTTATAGCATCCGTTGAATTCTTTACCCATACTGAGAATTTGAGATCACCCATATATTTTGTTTTATATTCCTAGAATTCCAAGAGGTGTATTATGATTGATATTCAGGGTTAATCTAGGGGAATAATTTAGTTCTAAAATGATTATTTATGTTGTGTTCTATGTTAGAAAGTGTAATGTAATGTTCATGTATGTAATCTATTTTCCAAGACTGCTAAACTAATCAGTCTTTCGGGACTAGATTCCTTGTAATCATGCAAATGTATTTAAATTATACACTTAATATCAATAAATATAGTCATTTCATTACAATCATCCATGAATACCACCACAATAAAGCCTTTTGGCCCAAATCAAAAGGCATTACACGATTTGGGGGTAACCTCTTCTCTCATGTTCCATTCATTTATTTTTATTATCCACTCCCTATGATCTTCTTATAATTTTATTACATGAAAATATCAGTATCCTAAATATACTATGATGTTTTTAAAGGAATTATTTTTACTACCCTTAAAAACACCTCCAACTAATAGATACAAACATACTGTTTATTTGTACGGATAACTAATGTCTCTTGAAAAGATGATTGTTCGATTTCCCCATAACACCTCTCAACATTGTCCTTATGATGGTATTTAATTTATATATGATATATATTATATTAATATTGTCCCTATGATTCTATAATTTGTATTTACAACATACCTGAATGATTTATTATGATGTGTAAATATGATAATTTTATTTGAAGAAGTGTGGACTACCTACCCATCAAAGTTATATGACTTTTTTCATGCTATACACGGAATGTATAAAAAATTATTTTATTAAACCTATGAGACATACATGACATAAATATAATACTTTTATTATTATATAAATTTATATAAATTGATTATTATTATTTTATTATGACAAATAATTGAATGTAGTGTTCCTTCCTATGTGTGGCCTACCGTATCCATGAAAAGGGCATTTCATTTGTCACCACAAAATGTTATTGACTATTATAAATACATATATACTGGATATATATGATATTTAAATCATTAATATCATTGTGGAGATGATTTAATTTTCACTACATGTATAATTTATATCAAAACAAGTTCTTTTTTTACTCAAGTACCGAAAATCGACAAAAAAACAATATTAACTTAAATAATTATGTTCTTTCTATAATGTGGTTATAAGTGATATAAAAGGGATAATAAACTTGAAAAAGGTTCTGAAGGATGTATAAATTTTCTTAAGCTTATTATTCAAGAAGATAAAGGAACATATGCGATGAGTCAAAGATATGGTAAGGGCTTTGTCTCAATCTCCCTTCATTGAGGAATATTTTTATAATATAAACCTCTTTACCATATGCGGTGTGTTATATACACCATTGACATTTAATTTCATTCAAAGGGAATATTTTTTCTATAAATCATTGTACTAAATGAAAAAAAGAATGCTTTTAACATGTGTAGATACAAAGACCTCTCCACCACCGTAATTGTTATTTGTTATTTGGCTTCCTCTATAAGACTTAATGATTTTTAAAAGGAAAATAAATCCCTTATTTCCTTATTGGGTGTTTTTTATTTAAAAAATATTTTGAAAAATATTGTGTAGTTGAATATTTAGAAATGATTACTTTTGATTGAAAATGAAATTTTGTTTGTTAAATCTTGATATTTGCAATAATTTATGTGTTATGATTATATAATAGTACTTTGACATTTGAACGGTGGTTAAATGATAAACCAATGACAATTGGTATCCCGATAAACCAAATGATTGGTGGTTCCGTGATAAAATATGGACATCTGGTTTCATTATAACCTCTAATTAATTGGGTATGAAAGTTGGTCATATGGCTATTTCATTTAGTGATATGTCTATAAGTCGAATGTATAGTTATTTCATTATAGTATATTTATGTCCAATGTTACCTTTATATGTTTTATGGTGATTTCTATGGACTTTATATTAATATTTTGGATACAAAAGGGTAAGAAATGGGAATATATTTAGTGTAGTGTTTTTTCGAATTATTAATGTATTACATTATGAAAAATTTATTATAGTTTACAAGTTTTCACAAGACTAACAATTTTAATTCATTATGTATCCCTTTTTGAGATTTTTACGTAGATCCCATGTTTTTAATTTTTTTTCATAGGACATATAGAATAATAGAGTGAAGGATGTGATCAATGAAAAGGTATTCATTAAAATCATGAAACGAGGTCATGTTTCTTTTTAAAGAGTTTTTTTAAATAATATAGATAGTGATTAGAAGTGTCTACTTCTAATATTCAAGTTGTTATGTATCTGTTATGAAATTATTATATAAATCTACAAAAATTAAAAGATTCTCGATGTGAATTAAAGTGAAATAATTTACATAGCTCTACATTATGTGAAGTTTATGGTTGGGGCCTTATAGGTTGTATCAAAGATCGGTTTAGATACCATTAGAGGTTAAGGTATTATTTAAGCATAAGTGATATGTTTTATATAACCAAAATGGTTAATGTATTATAAGTAGTCATAGTAATTTAAGATAAATTTAATTAGTTTAAGATAACATGAATAATCCTATATTAGTGATTACCATCCTTAGAACATAACATATGATGAATTTACTGATATAATAAAATTGACCATTTTGGTTTTAGTAGATGGATAGATCTATTAGGCAGAAAAGTAAAAAACGGATGTGAAGGAAAATGTGGTGGTTTTCTAAATAATAATCCAAATGAAATCGGAGCTGCAATGAGAACTCTTGTGGTTATTATTAACCAACTATATTGAGTCATAAATGAACACTTAAACCTTGGTGATTTTTCTAAGGCATTATATTTGATAAAAAATCCTGAGGGATGTTCTTGTAACAAATATAAAGGTAAGTATATTCAAAAACCTATGTTTCATGGATGTGGAAAGACACTCCTAGGAAAATGTTTCAATGGGACATGAAGATGCTATAGATGCGATAATGGAGTTTATAAACCAATAACCTGCCATTAAAAAAGGAACCATTTAGTGGACTCTATGAATGGGAAAGAAGTTCATTCCAAGGGATATATTGAATGTTTTAAATGTTTTGTTCATGGTTATTATGCAAATAGATGTTCTATGAGGAAGGTTTGGTAATGGGATCAGCATTACCACACAAATATATGTTTAACAATACCTAATTCCATTTCAATTAAAGATGATGAAACTGAGAATAACCTATTAAAGGTTTGGAATATATCTTATCTCATGTTTTGAAATTATTTTGTGTTAAGAAATTATGAATGATTTTATTTTTTGGAAGGGTGTATAAAATAATAAGTTTTTAAAATAGGATAAAGGATCATGAATAATGTTTGATAATTAATAATTCAACATTTATGGAATTGAAGAGTTATGTAGGATCTATAGATGTTGATATGCTTAAATGTATTAATGATGGGATTACATTGGAAGACTTTTAGTTTTATTTCGTTAATTATTTATATAAAAAAATTTAATTGAGGAAGAATTATCATTTCTTTTGTTCATATAGTTATAAAGAACAATTAGGGTTTATAGGATCCTTGGATTTGAGGCAATTATGGGTTATTACTTTTTGGGATGAAAAATGAGAGGTATTATATTACCTTTCAGGTAAAAATATGTTAGGGTTATTTATAAGGAATTTATCATATTTTTTTGTAATTTAATAAAATTATATAGTTTTTGAAAAAGGAAAACACGTAGACTGTGATACATCCTACCGCATTAGATAAAGCTACGAGAATTAAACCCACAAAAAAGGGAGACTGGGATTTATTTCCTACCACAAGACTATGTGAAGTCCCTGGTTACTATGAAATATTCATCATAGTAAAATGATTTTATGGATCAAGAATAAGTTGATTTTGGGAAATTATATTTTACATAATGGATATCCTTAGTATAGGGGGATGATTTTGTGATTATGTGAAAAAAGTTATTTTGGAATATGTTTTCACATTTGGGAACACTATATGGCTAAGGAAAACGTGAAACTATGGGATTTAATTTTAGGAGTAATGATTGAATATATTTTTGGAAGAATCTATGTTTTTATTGTAGAAATATGGATATTTGGGTTATTTATGGAAATGATTAACCAATCATGGTGAATATGTCATTGTGTTAATTATTTTCATTATGAGGCTCTAAGAGTAGTTGATGTTATTTGGAGATAAATTTTACGATTTATCATGAAAGACTACGTGATCATATCCTTCTAAATTTTGGATTTCAATATTACCTTGGATTATTTTGAATAATTTTATAGATTATTTTTTATTGAATGGTCTTTATTGAACATTGGGTAATTTGTATTGAATTTTGCAGATTTAGAGTAGTATTTCTTTCTATAAAAGATTTTACTTTTGCGGATTACCTGATCTTGTACTAACCATTATGGTTTTGGTTAATTTCTTTAGACATGGAAAATATATGTTTTTATCTTCTTTGTATTATGTGATTCTCTTTAAGTTGATTGTATCCCTTCAAATGTGACCATTCCATCTTGAATACTCATCATTTTGAGAAAATATTTGTTTTTGGAAGAAATTTATTAAAGGATGAAACTCTATATTAAAAGTAAGTACATTTACTTATATTCGTAGTCAAAAACTTATATAAATTACTTAACTTTATGAAATGGAACATAAAACAAATACATTTTCTTATAAATTTTCCTACTAAGTAATCAAATATTGTTTTACCCATGATGCGTTTATTATTTTCTGGTAGTTAACTTTCTCATGATCATATCTTCTATCTCTCTCAATCAGAACTGGACACTTAGTTTCTCTTCCATATCCATGTTTTCCAACATGGAATCCAATTATGTGTTATCTCAGGTGGCATTTTTTCATATCATTCTTTCTTTTAAAGTGATATTTTTATTGGATTTTTTTCCGATGTGGAATATTCAATGATGTTTCCAAGACAAATTTTATTACTATGAGGATAGAATTTCCAAAAGGGGGAATGATAAAATGACCCATGTATTTATAGAATAACATGTTTTTAGATCTATTAATATTTATGAATATGATATTAATATTGTGTTAATGTGGATGGTTTTTTCAATATTGTACTCGACATGCAACAATTGTTTAACTGAAAACATATGTTCTGCAAAGCATTAGGTTATGCAAAAAATAATGTAATATTATTATTTTAAATGTTAGTTAACACATATCTCTTGTATTGGAGGGAATGAAAATAATTAACTAAAATATTAATATATATGTTTGTTAAATATTTTTACATATATCTAATAAATTCTAGAGGCCTAAAATGAGAATGAATCAAATTTTATGCATAAAATACTATTATATTTATAGAAGATTTCTTTACCGCCTTTTGCTGGAGAACCCTTTTTAAATCTAGTTTAGTCACGACCCATCCCTCAGGATTTATTTTGTGACTTCCCCAAAGTAGCCTTCCATAGGCCAGGGCCTGGCGACTAGCACCCAAAAGGCGTATCCCTAAAATAGGAAGTCATTTCCATTTTATCTTGTACATGCACATTGTCCAAGAACACAACAATACATTACCATGAGGAAAAATGTTATAGTAAAAGTGTGATGAAAGTAAAGGGGCCAGAGTACAAGACCAACTAGAAAAGTACAAGTACAACTGAAATTTACAAAACAACAGAAAAGGTGAAAAGAATCTCCTAGATCGTCCACCACAGATCCTGCATGAAGGGTAGTTATAGCTCATGATCAATAGTACCCACATCATGTCATTCCAAATGGTCCACCCCCAATCACTGTCCAGTCCTGGATCCCTCAGCCTTGAACAATTTTGTACTCCATCTCCACAAGACATAACAAGGTGTAGGGAAAGCCCATGTAGGGGTGAGTATAATGATACTCAGTAGGGACCCCGAGACCTCATTGGTCACCTAAAGTTCCATAATGGAAAAACCACAAAGCAAGACATCAACCCTACTTAGGTATATTCTCATAAATATACATATGTAATTGAGATATACTCATCTCATACATGACAGAGGTATACCACAAAGGTAACACCACGAAGGTAGAATTACCACATTGGTAACACCACAATGTTTGATATACCACAGAGGTAAAAGTACCACACAAGTATCACCATGAAGATTGTACCATGAAGGTAAAAGTACCACATAGGTATCACCATGAAGATAATACCGCGAAGGTAAAGTACCATACATGTGCCTTAACGAAGATAGTACCATGAAGGTAAAAGTACCATATAGGTATCATAACAAAGATAGTGCCACAATGGTAAATGTACCACACTAGTATCACCACGAAGTTAGTACCACGATGGTAAAAGTTCCACATAGGTATCACCAAAAAGACAGTACCATAAGCTAAATATAAAACACATGTATCACAACAGTGATAGAACCATGAAGGTAAATGTACCACACATGTATCCCCACTAAGATTGTACCATGAAGGTAATAGTAACACATATTTATCACCACGAAGATAGTTCCATGAATGTTAAATTACCATACAGGTATCACCACGAAGATAGTACCATGAAGGTAAATGTTCCACACTGGTATCACCACAAATATAGTACCACAAAGGTAAACTTACTACAAAAGTTTCACCATAAAGATAAACCAGGAAGGTAAATGTACCACACTGGTATCACCGTGAAGATAGTAACACGAAGGTAAAATTACCAAACAGGTATCACCACTAAGATATTACTAGAAAGGTAAAAGTACCACATATGTATCACCGTGAAGATAGTACCACGATGATGAAAGTAACTCACAAGTATCACCATGATGATATTACCATGAAGGTAAATGTAATACACATGTTATAGAGTTAGTTCAAACAGAGTCTCAGATCAAACCAGGTATTAGTGAAGTAAATAAGTACAAGTGATTTGTCGCGAAGATAGATCATCTTATTCTGTCAAGAGGCACCAATGCTGACCTTACGGAGTCTGAACCACACACGATCGATAGGTACTAACCCCCAAAATGATTTACATAGGATCCGACCTACCCAGAGTCGATTGGTACTAACCCCCGTAATGACCCATATAGGATCTGACCCATACAAGATCGCTATGCGCTGACCCACACACGATCGCTAAGCACTGACCTACATAGGATCTGACCCACACATGATCAGTATGTGATGACCCACATAGGATTGGTGAGCACAGACTTCCACATGATCTGTCCCACACAATATTGGTGGCGGCCCACACATGATCGCTTAGTACTAACCTCCGTATGATCTGTGTCCATCCTCCGCCTCACTTCCAGCCACTGGATTCCTCACACCCGGTGCACTCATGTTCTATAGAATTTTACCTTGAGATATCGATACTACCTCAACTACCAAAAATTTCTATAAAAGAGTATTTCAAAGCACCTATATGTCATTAGATTTCCAACGTGATAGACAGTGTTTCAATCAGACGCCTGATGTGTGAGTTATAAGCGTTTAAGTTCCATGGGCCCGAAGTGATTCAGGTTCTATCCATCCCGACTATACTCCAACTATCTCCAAGAATATAGTGTAGAATACCAAAATGGACCATCTTGATCCAAGGATACCAATTCCATAGACGGTTCATCATACGGGTGTTTGGCTCTAATGATATGGCCCCTTATGTGTTTCTGGGCCTCATTGGGCCCGAGAACCTGTCCGACCCGGTCAGACCAACCTCGTCTGGGGGAGCCACGATAGGCTGGGCCAACTAGGCCAAGGGCCGGACCGGATCGCAAGGGGGGGGGGCTATAAGGAAGGGGGCAGTATGGCTATTGTTCACCAGAGCTGGGAAGGTGGGGGGATGTCCTCCCCCCGGTATCCCGAATGGCCCGGAGGCCATTCAGGTTCGTTAAATGGGGGCGCCATGTAGGCACTGCCTGGTCACTGCAAAACCTGCTTGAGGAATGGGTTCTACCTTTGCCTTAGCTTCGGCCGTGACTTCTTCTCCCCGGTGGTGCGCTGGTCGTGCCGCCTCCCTGCTCGCCTGCGACGCTCTGCTCTCGCCACCTCTCCTTCCGCAGTCAGCCAATGTGTTGTCCGCCTCCACCATCCATTGCATCTAACGACACACGAACCTCTGCCCACCATCGGCACGCGATGGCGTGCCACACTTCCTCTACGGAAGGCTGGTTCCAGTCAGTACCAACCACTCCAATGATCGTTGCTGCATTGTGTTGTGACCTCATCTTTTGGTGCGTGTCGGCACATGGCCTCCTTCGTAGTCAGTTCGTGTTGTTGCACCGATAGTCTTCCATAGAGGCATATGGATAGAAAGATATTGGAGGGTTCGGGATAGGTTCATTAGTCCCATGACCTATGTGTTATCTAGAAAAAAAGAGGGAGGATATAGTGGTTCAAAATAAGTTCACATGAAATAAACGTGAATTAAACCACTAAATTAAGAACAAAGGTGAGCACATAGTTGTGGAAGCGGGTCGGTGTGTACCGTCATCCACAACTAGCTTCCAACGGAGCCACTTGTACGTTGATCTTCGGTTCGTGGTTTTGTTTTGTTCATCACCGCCCTCCAAAACTGGCTCCATTCTCCATGGTTTTGGCTTCTCATTACTTGGGGAAAACTTGGTTTCTTAGCGAAATAGTGTTAATGCCCCTCCCCAAGCTCCATATTAAATGAAGGGGGGGGGGGGTAAGTAATGACGTTGGTAATTAACAGTGGATCGTTAATTAGGAAGCTTTATAATTTCCCAATGATGATGTTACTTAGATTGATGGGTAAACCCCTTTAATGGCTTAACATATTTCTGGCCTCACACTCCGCTTGTCGGTTGGAAGATAAAAATGAAAAAAATATGTTATTTTATTTTATTTCTTTTAAAAAGTCCCAAAACATAACATTTCCTCCAGACCTAAATTGGTCAAAGTAAAGCCTCCCATAATAGAATATCGGTGTTGTGGATTCCACAATTCCCTTGGATTTTTAATATGAGGACCAGCTCAAAAGATAGAAAAATCTTCCCACGCGTCTTTTGAACATAATTTAAAAAATATCAATAAATTAATAACATTCACCCTCAACCTGCGCTGGTTGAGGTTAGGATCTACCTAAGGTGAACACACCCCAACGAACTCAACCATACTATTGGATTTTCAATCCGAGTTTCCATTTAGAAGTTATGGATTTTATAACAAAATAATAGTCAATTAATTATTTTATTTACGGCCGAAAACTAACTTTCACTAGTGGCCTACACCAACAAATATTAGTATCTGCCTAAATATAGGATACACTCATGAGCTCAACAGTGGTATCATATTTTTAATCCAATTCACCCTTCATGAGTTATAATCATTCGAAAAATAAAATAACTTTATTTAATTATTTTATTTACAACTATGCCTTTTCAGAGTTTTCTCAGAGGAGGTCTGCACCGACTAAAATTAAGACATACCAAGGTTAATCCAAACATTCTGAACACAATGGTGCCCTCATATTTTGGATCTGGGAAATCATTTTAGAGTTATCACACTACTTTAGAAATACTTCTTACACACGCTATTTAATGATTAACAAAACTTCAACAGATTATTCTGGGCACACCGGGCATCGGAACCATGCGCTGTCAGATTTCGCGGTCTCTAAATAATTCCATATAATTAAAAAAATATACAAAAATTCTGGGACACTGTATCCTCCCAACCTTAGGGAATTACATACTTTATAGAAAAAAAGGTGAAAAAAATGAGGGTATTGAATATGAATCTAAGCCTCCCACTCCCTTGTTCTCTCCTAGAGGTCCCCATGCTACCACCAAACGCGCACCAGAGGGATCGGTTGTCCACAAATGGCTCACTACTATCAATCCTATATCTCCACTAAGAACTCGGTAAAAGTCACCCCATCATCAAAGTCCAATTATCCCTAGTTGATAACATGCGATGGATCATGCGCCCATATCCTCAGTTGAGAAAAATGGAAAACATTATGCACTTGTTACATCTATGGGAAAAGAGATAGATGATATGCCACCTCACCCACTCTATTGAGAATCTTAAAAGGTCTGATGATCCTCAGAGATAATCTGTCGCCACGACCAAATCTGCAAAAACCTTGTTGAGGTGAGACCCGTAGGAAGACATGGTCTCCCTCCTCCTATCATCATAATACATTTGCCAGCTCTATGAAGTCTTCACTTCCTAACAAGTGAGGCACCATGATACAAACTCTGTGACTGATTCCTTCATCCCTGGCCATCAGTAGTGAAGCCATATGTCCTACTACAACTTCACCACTATAGGATATACTGATAAAGAGGATGTATGGATCATCCCTAACACCTCATTCTGATATGCCACAGGTACCATGGTGCATCCTATGAAGAGGAGGATGTGCTCTACACCTTCAGAAAATCCTTCAAGAGACCATATTGAGGTTATCTGAGCACAACGATCATCATATTCAACGTCTGAAGCTGTTCCCCCACCCCAAATTTGATGATGCATTGGGAGATTTACAGTCATATACTAGAGGTCAGTTGGTCTATCTTTATCCACGAAGGATACTCGTAGTGCGACTGGATGCTCTGACGCCTCACTCAGCAGCTGTATACCAGACCTCCCACTGAGTGTGTCTTCTACCTTGTTTATCAGTGCATGAGTTTATAATATCTCAAAGTCATAATCCTAGAGGAACTCTAGCCATCATCATTGTCTCGGCTCCTGGAATCCCTTTTATCACTTCTCCATCCAAAGTAAAGGCCCCACTTGTTCATTAAAGCTGAAAGGGGTGCCACTACCCTAGAGAAGTCAAGTAGAAATCTCTGGTAATACCAAACCAAAGCAGAATTCCATGTCCCCTAAGGGAGGTAAACCTAGAAAATTCTTTTGAAAATATGTCCCTGCACTCTACCACTCTTATTGGGAACTGAAAACTCAAAAATACCGATGCCATGATGCAAAGTCTAGCCAACTCAACAGTGATCTATTGCACCCTTATATGCATGAGTTTATCTTGTGCTTTCTGAGATTCCTTTTTCACTGACCAAGGAAAACACCATTCCAACGTTGTAGATAAACCACAACCTTTTGGACTAATATAGTCAATCTGAGTATAAACTATGGATGTCCAGTCAATACCCAAACTAACATCATAAGGCCTCGACACTGCCACCAGGAGGATCCAATTGAAACTCTCATCTCAATGTTCAGATCACACTATCGTCATAAGTATGATTATCAAGTCTCCTCCCAAAGGTATCTCCAAACATAAGGTTCAAGACAATAGTTTAATAAGAAAATATAGGTCTTGAACATGATTCATGGAAAGAAGGAATGATTAGTTCCTATTTCTATTAATAGGATATCCAGTTGTATACACTGGACGTACCTCTAATCATTCATGGATCCCTTGGGTCACCCTACTTGATCGCATGAAGCTACTCTCTTCCCCTTTCCTCTAGCTCCCTAAGCCTAGTGGGGAACACATTGGGGTGGTGGTTATTACATGTCAAAATGTATACCTCCTCATGCTGCTCTCCCAGCTCCACTTCAACGTCTGCTACCTAGTAGATTCATCTATCCCAAATACATCATCTTCCCCAAACATTTTACACGCCTTTGTCTCTAAGACTAGTTTCAGTTTCCTTCTCTCCCACTGTTAACATCTACTAGTTGTATCTTATCATACAAACAAAATTTAGCTACAAAGGTTCTCTCTAGAACCATAATATAATTAAGAATTCATATAGGAATATGGTTGTCTCAGATGTACCTAAACGCACCTCACCTAGTGGTCTGATCCCTAAATCACTAACCATAATGTATTCATCTAGTACCTAGGATGGTCGGTACGCCTCATTGAAAACACAGCTATTGACATGTTGTCTTGCTGAAGCTGTAGAAGCTCTAGGGAACACTCATGTAACACCCTGAGATTCCACGATACGCCTCTCTTTCAATAATGCAATAGCTTGTATTGTACGCAAGTTCGAGTTCTAAAACACCGCGACTAATCAAAGTAGCCGTTATGAATAGTAATAACCACTTTTTAAAATTATAGAAATTTTATAATTTAAAATGGACTTCATTTTTGTATTCGTAATATCGAAATTAGCCTATGTTGAATTTTTGGTATTTTTCTGAGAACATCTAATTTTTTATGAATAGTGAAAATTACTTAAAAACAAATTTTTTAATCAAAATAATTTATATTGATAAATTATACTATTTAGTGGGTTTAAAGTATAATTAGAATATATTTTTACCATTTTATCCAATGGTGGTCATTAAAATAAATTTAACATTGAAATTGGACATAAACAATTGCCAATCTTTTGATATAAATTGTTTCTTAAAAACACGCTATTTGTTGTAACAACGGGAGTTAATTATAAAATTAATTAATTCAACTTATATGTTTGGAATTTTTTAAAATAGACATCATTTTTGAATTCGGAATATCAATTATATCTTAGGGTGATATTTTGTCTTTGTTCTGAAAAACATCAATTTTTGATGAATAGTGAAACCACTAAGTGGTAGTTAAATAACTGATTTTTCATTTAAATGAAATATTACTACTTCTGTGATTTGATTTTCAAAAATCCTACATACATGGTTGTCATTAAGAAGTAAAATGTGGTTCAATGAGATTAAAATAATTTTTGGTGAATAGTAACTTTCAAGTTCTTAATCACGATTAGAGGTAATTAGTGTAGTTTAAGGTACAAATAATGTTTTAATAATATGAGATGAGCATGACACTTGTCCTACTCCTATTGGATGAGTCATGGCCGACCAAGACCACCCATGGGTCAACTTGGGGACCCCATGGAGCCACTTTAGTTGGAAAATGACATTAATATATATTTATTTAATGTTAGAATTAAATTGACACAAACATGAGTTGTTTTACTAAAACCGTTTTTAATTGGGGTTACACAAGTCCAAATTTTTATTATAAATATTCATTAGAAAGATAAAAAGATTTCCTACATCATAGTATTTGTTTTATAATTTTTAGACTTTAAATAAAATAAATTATTTATGACATCATTATGATGCGGCGATGACCTCATTATTTAACGATTTAAATAAAAAGAGAAGATAATGCAAAATCCAAGGATTAAACTTGTCAAAAGTCTATTGGATGAAGAGATTTCGAACCCTTATCACCTTAGCCACGAATTATATAAGTGTGGGACCTTTATAATCCGAAAAGCATTGTATAATAATGTAACATTTCAATCTTTCCAAAAGAGACCCTCCTCTCCACTTATAAAAGGCCCCCACCTCTCCCACCGTATTCACACCTTCAAGCCATTTGGCTCGGCCAAACTCTCCCCAAATACTCTCCCAACTTCCCCCTATTACTCCTAGAAGCCTCACTTTGGGCAGAACACTTCTCAAGGAAGCCTTTGGCCCAAATCAAAAAGAGTTACCCGATTTTGAGGTAATGTCTTCTCTAATGTTGTTTTGTTTTGTTTTTCTTCTCCAACCCCCTAAACTCTTTTTATTCATTTCTTTTGTAACAACACCAGTATCCTCAATATACTAGGATGTTTTTATAAGATGTATTCGAGCTACACTTACACACACCTACATCTAATGGTTAAAGAACATACGGTTTCTGTGGATGGCGAATTTCTGCCTCACGAAACGATGATTGTTCAACACTCATATAACACCTTCAAAGGTGGCCATTAAGATGTCAATATTTTTATATATGATATATAACATTTTTATGTTTTACTTATGCTTCTGTATTTCTCATTTATGGCATAATTTATGATTTCCATTATGGGTAAAATGTGATAATTTCATTTTAGGAAGTGCGGACTACCGCCCCCTCAAAGTGATATGAATCGTTAATGCCATATGTGGGATATATAAAGGATGGAGTAAATGGTATTATACACTATAATATACTGGAATTATATTATAAATTTATATCATTATGATTTCGTTCCATTAAATATGAAATTTAAATGAAAGTAGCGTTCATGCGTACGTACGGCTTACCGTCTCCATGAACGGTGCATTTCATTTCTTACCTCTAAATGTTACGTAATATTATAAATGAATGTATATACTGGATATATAAGATATATATGACATCTAAATCATGAATATAATTCTGGGGATAATGGATATTCTACCACATAAACAACTTGTAATTATAAGAAGTTTATTGTTGACTCAAGTACCAAAGATCGACAAAACGACCGTTATTAACTTAAATAATTACATAATGTTCATAACATTGTAATAAGTGATATAAAAAGGATAATGAAATTGAAAATGGTTCTTAATAAGGTATATATTAACTCTAGTTTATTATTCATGAGGTTAAAGAACGGTTGAGTCAAGTCAGACACGAGGTAAGGGAATTTCTTAACCCAACTTCCATTCTTTGGGTTAATCTCCTACTTTCAAATTATGTCATGATATTATTATGTCCAATTTTGTATTTTTAGTTTCTTTATGTGTACCTATAGTGAATACACATAATAGATCTATTTTATTTTAAAAATAATCTTTTTAAGGACTTCGTCTCAATCCCCTTTCATTGAGGCATATTTGGTTTTATACACAACTTTCTTTTATATGGTGTATAAACCCCTTTGACTTTTACATTTATTCAAAAGGAATCTTTTTTATACGAAGCGTTTACTAGACAACAAAAGGGAATGTTTTTGTCGTACGTATGCGGCGACAATGACTTCTCCGCCGCCGTGACCACTATTTGAGTTTCGGCTTCCTCTACAAGCCATACCCTTTTTTTAATGAAAAATAAATACCATGTTATACTTTTCTTTTATTTTGGTATTGAAAATGGTTTTGAAAGCGTTTTTATTATATCAATGTGTTGTATTGATATCTTGTGATTGAAATGTGGAAATGTTATGTTACCTTTATGCATGTTTTATGTGATACGATTATGTTATGGTTTAAGATATGTTTAAACCTATTCATATGAGGAATGTATTGGACTTAATAAGTGACGGGTGGAGCCCGCTATAGCTCCTCGATGCATCAGTAGGTCTCATGAGACAACTAGACCTGGAATTGGCCGAGGCCCTTTCCCAATTTGATTTATGGTTTTGGCCGAGGCCTTAATCATTTTAGACGTCTTGGCCGAGGCCTTGACAAAATGTTTCAGAATGTCTGGCATTATACATTCCCTCATTATGAAAGTGGTTATTGATATTGCATGTGATTATTCGACCAGTAGAATATCCATGTAAAGAAGTGAATGGAATTATCTCATTTTACTTTTTCCATATTATTTTGATGTTCAAGTTTAAAAGTCTTTTGTTTTAGTTATAAATTGCCTTACATGTTTATGTTTATTTATGAAATCTTCCGCAATATTGTTATCCTTACTGAGCATCTGATCTCACCCCTTTCAATGATTTAATATTTTCTAGGATGTGAAGAAGTATTTTATGAATGTCCTGCAGGGATAGTCAGAAGAGGATATGAGTGTGGACTATGAATACTTTGTTACTAGTTTTTCATTTTATGATGTAATGTAAGACTTATGAATGTATCTAGTGTTTCCAAGGCTACTAAACTAATCGGTCTTTCGAGACTTGATCTTTTATGATCATGCCAATGTTACGAAGTAATGCACCGGCTCTGGGTAGCTGGGGTCGGGGCGTCACAGTTGGTATCAGAGGCAGTTTAGTACTAACCTTGGAAGCTAGATTTAGATAAACTCTGATTAGAGCACATAGCCCAAAGATAGACTTTGAGGATTAATATAGAAGAACTTCCTAGAATTTTGGTATTATAGAGATGTTATGTGTTTTCCAAGCAATACATCCTTGTCTGGATACAAGCAGGTAGAGGCGGCTCTGGCACAGATGTACCTAGGGGTAAAACCCGAAAACACCACTTTGAGCTAGGCTCGAACGGGAACTGGTGCACGACAACGGGCCTTGCTACACTCTTGGTTACGACACTCCCGGGGGATATTCTTAGTATAATTCCCATTTTCTTTACAAACCACTATGAAGGGTTACGAGTATATACTTCCTCAAAGAATTTTTTTTATAATTATGGATTATATCCATAATTAGTTCAATTTATGTTAAGTGTTTTACAAGTATGGAATTATGTATTTTGATTCATAAACTAATCCAGTTTATGACATTATTTAGAAATGGCGCCTAGTGGAAGGAATGGAAACCGTATCAATGCACGCACTCCATGGAGGGATTGCCCTGCTGCTCAAGATAATTATAGTGGAGCTAGTGATACAACTGATGCTGATCAGCTTCTCACCGTACTGGGACAACTCACACAGGTTATGAATAATAACCTTACTCGTATGGAGAACCTTGATCCGCAACGTGGAGGATCAATGTTAGATCGATTCATGAGGCAATAACCACCAACGTTCAATGGGAGTACAAATCCCTTAGTAGCCGAGCAATGGATAAATTCCCTAGAGAAAATATTTCAGGCTTTGGGGAGTAGTGAAAGGGAAAAAGTTATCATGGCAGTTTACCACCTCACTGGAGATGCTGATCAATGGTGGTCATTGATTCAAAACATAAATGAAGATGATGAAGTATCGAATATGGAATTGAGGGAGTTCAAAGAGCTTTTCTTAGAAAAATACTTTCCTCGTGACCATCGAGCAGATATGGAAAGGCAATTTCTGAGTCTGAGGCAGAAGGAGGATGAGAATGTCACAAAGTATGAGGCTAACTTTACAAGGTTAGCGAGGCATGCTTCTGATTATATACGTAACCCAAGAAGTAAGATTGATCGTTTCTTTGATGGGTTAAAACCATTTCTCCGTCGAGCTTTAGTATCACAAACCTTCTCATCATACGAAGATATTGTCTCATGTGCTATCAAGACAGAAAAGGAATTCTCTAAGTCTTATGACAACAAAGTAAAGCAAGAGAAGAAGAGAATGGTGGAACAAGAAACGGATAAAGGGAAAAAGGGAAAGAAGGATTTTCCATTATGTGATAGTTGTGGGGAGAATCACCTCGGTGCTTGCCTAAAAGGAATGGGAGTTTGTTATAAATGTGGAGAAAAAGGTCACCAGGCGCGTGATTGCAAGGGAAAGAAAGAGGCTATCAATGTTGAATGCTACAATTGTAGAGAAATGGGTCATTATGCAAATTAATGTCCTAAGCATCAAGGAAACTTACCTCAGAAAAGGCCAAGGGATCAAGGCCAATCTTATGATGTGACTATAGTTGAAGCGGAATAATTATTGTATTTGTGTTTTTGGACTCAAGAACTAGATTATGGTTATATAAATAATGTGATATATATAAGGATTGTACTGCAGTACATGTTGTTTTCATTAAGGATTTAATATGATGAAGGTAATCATATTTTTAGTATGTGATAATAAGAGAAACTTTACTTTTTTTTGGGGAATCTGAGGTTACAATTGATTTTGGAATTTAACGACCCTTTAGAGAAAGTCTGGACGGAGGTATTTTGGATAACTATAAAGGTTGGAATGGATTAAGTTGATCTTTGGATAGTATTGTTTAAGGTTAAAACATTAATGAAGATTATTTTTGGAATAGTATAGTACTATATTTTTAGGAAAAGGACAACCTGCAGGGTGGGGCATAACCTGTCGCATCGGACAAAGCTGCAGGTATCGAACCCACAACCATAGTGCGACATGCCTTTATTTCCTACCACTAGCCTACAGGAAGTCCCTGGTTATTACAAGATAATTTTACTAATCTAAATTGTATGTGTTAACATTTGGAACCTTATACAATTAGGAAAAGTGTAATATTTTTGGGTTCTATTATCTTTTTGAGTGAAAGGTGAGTTGAAGGTTGAAACTCTAATTGTCAGGCATAAATATATATATACCTATCTGTTATTCAATGAATAAATTAATTCTTAAACTTTAGTAAAGGGATATTAAAACAATAAAATGCGTTATCCTAATACCTTATGTCTTGTTGAACTGATGATATTTTAAATCAACATAGATTGAAGGCTTTGAGGCCCTCAATTTGACAGTTGATTATGATTGATGACCTCAATCACTCCCTACGAATATTTACGTTTTTCCTCCAATTATATGTCTCTAATTGCCACCAATGTTCTCCTAATCAAGATCATAATTGGGTGGTGACTTTTTCATTTCCCTTTCCCTCTTATTAAGGCTAAATTTTATTAACCTTATTTCTGATGTGGGTTTTCCACAAAGGTATTTTCTATTTTCAACCACTTATTTTCAAAGAAAAATATCAAATTGCGAGGACGCAATTTATTGAAGGAGGCGAGAATGTAACACCCCGAGATTCCACGATATGCCTCTCTTTCAATAATGCAATAGCTTGCATTGTACGCAAGTTCGAGTTCTAAAACACCGCGACTAATCAAAGTAGCCGTTATGAATAGTAATAACCACTTTTTAAAATTATAGAAATTTTATATTTCAAAATGGACTTCATTTTTGTATTCGTAATATCGAAATTAGCCTATGTTGAATTTTTGGTATTTTTCTGAGAATTTTTAATTTTTTATGAATAGTGAAAATTACTTAAAAACAAATTTTTTAATCAAAATAATTTATATTGATAAATTATACTATTTAGTGGTTTTAAAGTATAATTAGAGTATATTTTTACCATTTTATCCAATGGTGGTCATTAGAATTAATTTAACATTGAAATTGGACATAAACAATTGCCAGTCTTTTGATATAAATTGTTTCTTAAAAACAAGCTATTTGTTGTAACAACAGGAATTAATTATAAAATTAATTAATGAAACTTATATGGAATTTTGTAAAATAGAAATCATTTTTTAATTCAGAATATCAATTATAGCTTAGGGTGAAATTTTGGCTTTGTTCTGAAAAACTTCAATTTTTAATGAATAGTGAAACCACTAAGTGGTAGTTAAATAACTGATTTTTCATTTAAATGAAATATTACCACTTCTGTGATTTGATTTTCAAAAATCAGACATACATGGTTGTCATTAAGAAGTAAAATGTGGTTCAATGAGATTAAAATAATTTTTGGTGAATAGTAACTTTCAATTTCTTAATCGCGATTAGAGGTAATTAGTGTAGTTTAAGGTACAAATAATGTTTTAATAATATGAGATGAGCATGACACGTGTCCTACTCCTATTGTATGATTCATGGCCGGCCAAGACAACCCATGGGTCAACTTGGGGACCCCATGGAGCCACTTTAGTTGGAAAATGACATTAATATATATTTATTTAATGTTAAAATTAAATTGACACAAACATGAGTTGTTTTACTAAAACAGTTTTTAATTGGGGTTACACAAGTCCAAATTTTGGTTATAAATATTCATTAGAAAGCTAAAACGATTTCCTACATCATAGTAGTTTTTTATAATTTTTAGACATTAAATAAAATAAATTATTTATGACATCATTATGATGCGGCGATGACCTCATTATTGAACGATTTAAATAAAATGAGAAGATAATGCAAAATCCAAGGATTAAACTTGTCCAAAGCCTATTGGATGAAGCGATTTCGAACCCTTATCACCATAGACATGAATTATATAAGTGTGGGACCTTTAGAATCCGAAAAGCATTGTATAATAATGTAACATTTCAATCTTTCCAAAAGAGCCCCTCCTCTCCACTTATAAAAGGTCCCCACCTCTCCCACCTTATTCAAACCTTCATGCCATTTGTCTCGGCCAACCTCTGCCCAAATACTCTCCCAACTTCCCCCTCTTACTCCTAGAAGCCTCACTTTGGGCAGAACTCTTCTCAAGGAAGCCTTTGGCTCAAATCAAAAAGAGTTACCCAATTTTGAGGTAATGTCTTCTCTAATGTTGTTTTGTTTTGTTTTTCTTCTCCAACCCCCTATACTCTTTTTATTAATTTATTTTGTAACAACACCCGTATCCTCAATATACTAGGATGTTGTTATAAGATTTATTCGAGCTACACTTACACACACCGACATCTAATGGTTAAAGAACATACGGTTTCTGTGGAATGCGAATTTCTGCCTCACGAAACGATGATTGTTCAACACTCATATAAAACCTTCAAAGGTGTCCATTAAGATGTCACTATTTTTATATATGATATATAATATGTTTATTTTTTACTTATTCTTCTGTATTTCTCATTTATGGCATACTTTATGATTTCCATTATGGGTAAAATGCGATAATTTCATTTTAGGAAGTGCGGACTACCGCCCCCAGAAAGTGATTTGAATCGTTAATGCCATATGTGGGATGTATAAAGGATGGAGTAAATGGTATTATACACTATATTATACTGGAATTATATTATACATTTATATCATTATGATTTTGTTCCATTAAATATGAAATTGAAATGAAAGTACCGTTCATGCGTACGTACGGCTTACCGTCTCCATGAACGGTGCATTTCATTTCTTACCTCTAAATGTTACATAATATTATAAATGAATGTATATACTGGATATATAAGATATATATGACATATAAATCATGAATATAATTCTGGAGATAATGGATATTCTACCACATAAACAACTTGTAATTATAAGAAGTTTATTGTTGACCCAAGTACCAAAGATCGACAAAACGACCGTTATTAACTTAAATAATTACATAATGTTCATAACATTGTAATAAGTGATATAAAAAGGATAATGAAATTGAAAATTGTTCTTAATAAGGTATATATTAACTCTAGTTTATTATTCAGGAGGTTAAAGAACTGTTGAGTCAAGTCAGACATGAGGTAAGGGAATTTCTTAACCCAACTTCCATTCTTTGGGTTAATCTCCTACTTTCAAATTATGTCATGATATTATTATGTCCAATTTTGTATTTTTACTTTCTTTATGTGTAACTATAGTGAATACACATAATAGATCTATTTTATTTTAAAAATAATCTTTTTAAGGACTTCGTCTCAATCCCCTTTTATTGAGGCATATTTGGTTTTATACACAACTTTCTTTTATACGGTGTATAAACCCCTTTGACTTTTACGTTTATTCAAAAGGAATCCTTTTTATACGAAGCATTTACTAAACGACAAAAGGGAATGTTTTTGTCATACGTATGCGGCGACAACGACTTCTCCGCCGCCGTGACCACTATTTGAGTTTGGGCTTCCTCTACAAGCCATACCCTTTTTTAATGAAAAATAAATACCATGTTATACTTTTCTTTTATTTTGGTATTGAAAATGGGTTTGAAAGCGTTTTTATTATATCAATGTGTTGTATTGATATCTTTTGATTGAAATGTGGAAATGTTATGTTACCTTTATGCATGTTTTATGTGATACGATTATGTTATGGTTTAAGATATGTTTAAACCTATTCATATGAGGAATGTATTGGACTTAATAAGTGATGGGTGGAGCCCGCTATAGCTCCTCGATGCATCGGTAGGTCTCATGAGACAACTAGACGTGGAATTGGCCGAGGCCCTTTCACAATTTAATTTATTGTTTTGGCTGAGGCCTTAATCATTTTAGACGTCTTGGCCGAGGCCTTGACAAAATGTTTCAGAATGTATGGCATTATACATTCCCTCATTATGAAAGTGGTTATTGATATTGCATGTGATTATTCGACCAGTAGAATATCCATGTGAAGAAGTGAATGGCATTATCTCATTTTACTTGTGCCATATTATGTTGATGTTCAAGTTTAAAAGTCTTTTGTTTTAGTTATACATTGCCTTACATGTTTATGTTTATTTATGAAAGCTTCTGCAATATTGTTATCCTTACTGAGCATCTAAGCTCACCCCTTTCAATGTTTTAATATTTTCCAGGATGTGAAGAAGTATTTTATGAATGTCCTGCAGGGATAGTCAGAAGAGGATATGAGTGTGAACTATGAATACTTTGTTATTAGTTTTTCACTTTATGATGTAATGTAAGACTTATGAATGTATCTAGTGTTTCCAAGGCTACTAAACTAATCGGTCTTTCGAGACTTGATCTTTTATGATCATGCCAATGTTAGAAGTAATGCACCGGCTCTGAGTAGCTGGGGTCGGGGCATCATAACTCATCCCTTAGATCATTATAAAAAGAGACCCCCTTCTCTGAGGATTGTTCTCAAGCTTGTCCACAAAAAAGGTCACCTCTTTGCTAGATCAGGGTAATATAAACTCTATCATTGTCCTGATGATCCATGTAGAAGGATCTCTACCATGACCACCATCTGATTGAATGGTTCCCAAGCTAGATGGATACACGACCACCTCTTCAAGCTAGTCTATAGCTCCCTAGGGATCTATCTTGCCTCAAAAACTCAGAGACCTCTACAGCTGGAACTCTTGAAACATGCTCAGTCGGCGTGCACTGTCCTCCAATGCGGCTGGGGGTAACTGCTACGTAGTGGGTGGTGGTATTGATGGTACACCAACTAAAGATGCCAACATAGTAAGAGGGCCCTAAACTGAGGCCTCATAACACGGTGGGCAATAATCGTGTACTCTCTTGAGAATCCTAGACAGTTGTCTACGCGGAAAAATGCTTATAAGGAATAGGTGTGTCATGGTAATTATGTTATAAGAAATGATCAGAATCAATGAAATTGATAAAAAACGTTTCCAAAAGACACAAAATCATTGTTTTCATGCGCTGAGTCAGAAATCAGAATTCATGGTCCAGGTGTGTGGATACGTTGGCCACTTCACCAACATTGGATTACCCAAACTGAAAATAACACTAAAAAAACTCAATACTATTGCAACATAGAAAAATCAAAGTCCTAGTTATTTGGTAGAACCGAATCCTATGATACCAATTTTTCATGACCCATACCTTGGGGCCCGTGTCATGACTACCCCTTACAAGACTTCCATAGGCCAAGGCTGGTGACTAGCACCAGAAAGGCATATCCCAAAAATGGGAAGGCATTTCCTTTTTAACATGTACAAACACACAGTCCAAGAACACCACAAGAGGAAACCATGAGGTAAACTGCTATAGTAAAAGAGTGCTGAAATTAAAGGGGCTGGAATACAATCCCAAATTGAAATGTACAAGTACAACTAAATATTAAAAAATAGCTAAAAATATGAAAAGCATCTCATGGATCATCCACTACAGATCCTACTTGATGTGTAGTTACAACTCATGATCAGTAGTCCCTGTGTCACATCATGAAAAATGGTCCACCTCCGAGAACCATCCAGTCCTAGCTTCCTCATCCTCGATCAATTTTGATCATCGTCTGCACAAGACACTACAAGGTGCAGGAGAATCCCATTCAAGGGTGAGTATAATGATACTCAGAAGGGACCCCGAGACCCCATCTGTCTCCTAAACATCCACAAAGGATAACCAAAAAGCAAGACATCAACACTACTTATGAATATTCCCATACATATACCTATGTTATCAAGATATAATCATCTCATACACGAGGGATGTATATGACAAAGGTAACACCACGAAGGTAAATGCTCGACATAGGTAACACCTCAATGATAGAAGTACCACACAGCTAAAAGTACCAAATAGTTATGACCACAAAGATAGTATCAAAAAAGTAAATGTACCACACAATTCTCACTATGAAGATAGTACCATGATGGTAAAAGTACCACACTGGTATCACCACGATGATAGTATGACAAAGGTAAAAGTACCACACAGGTATCACCACGAATATAGTACCAAAAAGGTAAAAGTAACACACTGGTATCACCATGAAGACAATACAAAGAAGGTAAAACTACCACACATGTATCACTATATAGATAGAACCACACCGGTATCATTTCACAGGGGATAGCCCAATCCGCAATGGGTGGCCTGGACATCGTCCGCCCAAGTTGGCAGGGGGGGACGCTCCCCCCCCAGTATGCCGAATGGCCTTGAGGCAGTTCTGTTTTGTGAAAGAATGGGGCCACGTGGGCGCCACCTGGTCACAATGGAACTCGCTGGAGGTGCCTGTTCTGCCCCTACCACACCATTGGCCACAAATTCTTTTCGCTGGCAGCATGCTGGTTGCACCGCCTCTTCTTCTACAGTTGGCCGATGTGCCAGATGCCTCCTCTCTCAACCATGACTGACGAGCCACGACACCCTACTCACTTACGGCACGTGATGGTGCACCACACTTCCATTATGGCTAGATAGTGTTGGCCGCTCTGATGACTGCCACATCATTGCGACATGACCTCCTCTTATAGTGCGTGTTACCACACCGCCTCCTTCATTGGCGGCTGGTGACATTGCACTGACAGTCTTCCTTAGAGGAGAAATGATAACATGATAGCGGAGGGTTCTTGATAGGTACATTAGGCCCACACCTTCCACATTATCTCATAATCAAGATGAAGGATAGAGGGGTTCAATATAAAATCTCTTGAAATAAACAAGAACTAAACCCCTACCTCATGAATGAAGATGAGCGCGCATTTTTGGAAGAGGGTCGGTTTTCATCATCCTCTGTGACTAGCTTCCTACGGCACCACTCGTATGTCGATATTTGGTTTGCGGTTCGGTGTCTCTCATCACCACTCGCTAGAAATAGCTCCGTCCTCCAAAAGTTTTTCATCTTGACACTTAGTCAGTACTTTGTTTCTTGGTGAACCAGTGCTGATACCCCTCCCCATGATCCATAAAAACAAGAGAGGGTGAGGGTAATTAAAGATGTAGCGAATTAATGGTGGATGATTAATTAGGAAGCTTTCTAATTTCCCAATGTTGTTGTTACTTAGATAGAATGGTCATTCCATTTAATGGATTAACACATAATTGACCACATACTCGTCTTGCCCTTTGGAGGATAAGAATGAAAAAAATAATGTTATTTTATTTTATTTCTTTTAAAATGTCCCAAAAAATAAATTTTTCTCCAGACCTACTATGGTCAATGTAAAGTATCCATTAAGCGAATCATGGCACTGTTGATTTAACGGTTCCCTCCTATTTTTTATTCCGAGTACCAGTTTCAACGTTAGAAAATTCTGCTCAAGCATTTTCAAAGCATACCATAAAAGGGTTCAATAAATCAATAATGTTCATCCTCGACCCATGCCAACCATGGTTAGGCTCATCCCAAGGAGAAAAATCCCCATAGAACTCAATGGTACTCTCGGATTTTCAATCCTAAATACCATTTAGATGTTATGGATTTTACAATAAAATAATATTCACTTAATTATTTTATTTACATCCAAATACTAACTTTTACTTGTGGTCTACACTATCCAATGTTAGTATCATCCTAAAGTGAGAATACCCTCACAAGCTTAGTGATAGTCTTTGAATTCTAATCTGATTCACCATTTGTGAGTAATAATCATTTGAAAAACAAAAAATCTTTATTTAATTATTTTATTAACAGTTATGTCAATTTTGGGTTTTCTCATAGGAGGCCTGCACTGACGAACGTTAAGTCATGCCTTGGGTAAACCAGCCATCCTGAATGTAATTGTGCCCTCAGATTTCTGATCCAAGCATCCATTTAAGAGTTATACCACTTTTTCATGAAAACTCCTTACACATGCTATTTAAAGTTTAACAAAACATTGATGTATCATTTTGGGCATTCCGGGCCATGGAATCACGCGTTGTCATATTTCACGGCCTCTAAATAATTCTACAAAATTAAAAAATAATTTATATAAAAATTATGTGACATTACAAATTTTTTTCACTCTTATATGTTCTATTTGAAAAACTAAACTCTTTTATATAATAGGGTCATCAATATTCTCTTTGATTATATTTTTGGTAATTTTTAGAAAATGTTCATTTTTAATGAATAGTTAAAAATATTGTATTTTAATTCAAAACCACCTTTTCATATTATATATATATATTGTCATTTTAATTGTTTTAAAAGTGTTATTAGATTATTTTACTATCATATAATCCAATTATTTTTATTGGAAGAAATTTCACTTTAATATTGGATATAAACACATGTCAATTTTTGTTAGTTATTACTTCATAAAAACATGTTTTATGGTTTTGACCACGACAATTAATTTTAAATTTATTTCTACCAATTCTGTGTTTTTAATTTTAAAAAATGGATTACATATTTTGAATCAAATGTTTCAAACTGTAAAAATAGTTACATGTTATTTTGGCATTATGAATAGTAAAATAAGATATTATTTTATTTACCACGGTTAAAGGGTAAATCTGGTAAAAAATAATTATATAAATTATATTCTAATAATATTAAACTACCCTAACACATGTCCAATTCTAATTTTGTGAGATATTTATAACCACGGGTATCAGTGGGTATATTTTAGGACCACATGGAGACGGATTGGAGTGACAAGGACATTTAATAATAATTAATTTAAAGTAAAGAGAAATATAACATAAATATCTATCATTTAATAAAACAATTTTTTATATAGGGTTGTATAAGTGATCTATTATACTATAAATAGTATTAATAAATCTAAAATAATTTCCTACATAGAGATATTTTAATTAAAATATTTAGATATTAAATAAATATATTCAATTATGACACAATGATGATGCATCTATTTATTCATTAATTAAGGATTTAAAGAAATGATATAATAAATTTAATTTCCTTATTTTGATTACATTAAAATATTTTATGGATGATATAGACATATTAACTTTGATTTAATGCCTTTTTTTCGAGGTAATCAATATTTCATTAATTCGTAAAAAGGTTAAGTATTAGTAGCATCCAAAATTGAAACCATTCATAACATAAAACCTAAAATAGATTATTAAATGATATAAAATTCAAGAAACTATAATATTACTCCAAATGAATAATAAAAGTCCAAATAGGTCATAAATATCATTTCATGTCATTTTATATGATGTGGTATTTAAATTAACTCACAATAAGTAAATAACCTGATGTCATTGTAAGATTAAAAAGGGTCAAATAAGGGATAAACAAAAAAAATATGTATTAAAAAAATTAAAACCTATCTAAAAATTATTGTTTGATGAGTATTATAAAAAAACTCATCATATCTTATAATTAAATGAGTTTTTTAAAATATTTAATTGAAATCGTTTTTATAATAAATTAATATTTCAAGACATTACTAATGGACCCCTCACCTATTCTATAAAAGTGATCTTATTCTTCTCTTTATCTCACACTTCCAAATCCATTTAGTTCATAAAACTCATTCCAATAAATTCCAAAGAATCACTTCCTTATACAATCCTTACATAGGGCATAAGAAAATTCACGAAATCCTTTTGGCTTTGATAGAATGATGATAACCGATTTAGAGGTAACACCTTCTCTCAAGTTCCATTCCGTTATATTCATTATCCACTTATTATGAACTTATTATTATTTAATTGCATAAGAACACCAATGTACTCAATATACTAGGATTTATTTAGGGGATGTATTTGAACGAAACTTACCCACACCTCTATCAATTGTATACGAACATATTGTTTCTGTGTATGGAAAACTTCCACATCATGGAACGATGATTGTTAGATTTTCCACTACAACATATCATGGTGGAAATTATGATAGAACTTTATTTTTATATGATATACATTATATATATTGTCTCTATGATTCTATTATTTTTAATTTCAACATACTTTTTTGTTTTTCATGATGTGTAAATATGATAATTTCATTTGAAGAAGTGTGGACTACTGCCCCCTTAAAGTGATATGACTCGTTCAAGCTATACAAGGAACGTATAAAGGATGTTTTTATTAAACATATGAGACAAAAATGACATAAATATAATAATTGTAATATAATATACATTTACATCCTTTAATTATTATTCTTTTAGTATGAAAAATAAATGAAAGTAGTGACCATGCGTATGTACGACCTACAGTCTCCCTAAACGGTGAATTTAATTTATTATATTCATATGTTATGAAATATTATATATACAAACACACACATATATATATATACTATATATATATGATTTTTAAATCATTAATATCATTCAGAAAGATGATTTACTTTTGATGACATTTACAATTTATATCAATATAAGTTCATTTTCAACTCATGTACCGAATATCAACTAAACAACCAATATTAACTTAAATAATTATATAATTTTTATAAGGTGGTAATAAGTGATATAAAAGGAATAATAAACTTGAAAAAGGATCTAATACAAGTAAGAAATAACTTATGATTATTATTCTGGAAGAACAAGGAGAATACATGATGACTCGAAGACAAGGTAAGGAAATTCATCTCAATATCCTTTCATTGAGGAAATTTTTATAATATACACCATTTTATTTTATATGGTTTATTATAAAACCCTTTGAATATTTATTTCATTCAAATTTAATATGTTTTATAGAAAAAATTTTAATGAATGAAAAAATTAATGTTTTTAACAAATGCAACGATAATGACCTCTAAGCTGCTATAATTTTAATTTGATATTTGGATTCCCCTCTAGGCCAAAATGTTTTTAAAAGTAAAAGAACCCCATTATTTCCTTTTTTGGTGATTTGGTATTGTAAATGTTTTTTGAAATGGATTGTGTAATCTAATATGATGAAATGATTTCTTGTGATTGTAAATTAAATTTTATGAGTGAAATGTGGATATTTGAAATATTTTATGTCTTATGATTATATAATGGTACTTAGAAGTTTGACGAAAAATTACATGATAAAAAAAATGACAGGTGGTAATATGATAAACCAAATGAAGGCTGGTTCCATGATAAACCATGGATGGGTGGTTACATTATAGCCTCTAATGCATTGGGTATGGAAGTCAGCCGTATGGCTATTCTATTTAGTGATATGTATTGATGTTGACCATATGGTTATTCAATTTACGTAAGTTTATTTACCAAGTTACCATTATATGTTTTATATTGCTTTATACATAATTTAAAGTAATATATTGGTTAAAAAGGGTATACAATGAGCATATATTCAATGATGTGATTTTTCTAATTCATAATGTACTGCATAATGATAAAGTGATCATGGATTACATGTTTTCGCAAGACTAACAGTTTTCATTGATTATGTATCCCTTAATTTGATTTTTAAGCTCATCATATGTTTTGAAATGTTTTTCACAGGAAAAAAATTAGAACAGTGTCAAGGATGGGATCATGGAAATGGTATGCTGTTAAAACATGAAACAATGTCATGTTTTTTAAAGAATATTTTTTTTATAAAAAAATTTGGATATTGAGTAAAAGTGTCTACTTATAATATTAAATTTGTTATGAATTATTTATGACTTAGTTCTATAAAGGTATAAACTGGAAAATATCTTCCATGTGAATTAAGTAAAATTATTGACTTAACTGAACATTATGTAACATTTAAGGTTGGGGCCTTATACCTGTTACATTCATTTATGATAAATTCATGGCCTTTTTTCTCTCCAATTTGGTTTATAGATTTATGATTTATTACATTTTCATGATCATTCACCTCATTTTGATCAATGATTTATGGAAATTCATTCTCTTAAATATCTATATTTTCCCATCCCACTAAATTTTTCCTATTTGGAAATTGTGTTATGTGTTATTCTAGATGGCCTTCATATTTTCCTTTTAAACATTCCAAGAGGAAGTGACATTAACCCTTTTTATTATATGGGATTTCCATAATAGAATTTTCAAATGTGTAACCCAAAATTACTAATAACATGTTCAAATTATTGGGAATACATTTATTTATGTTAGTATAATGTAACACTGCAATATTTTTAAAAGATAAATATTATGTTCAATAAAGTTTTCTACAC
The DNA here is from genome assembly GCA_963277665.1 of Viscum album. Classification (NCBI taxonomy): domain Eukaryota; kingdom Viridiplantae; phylum Streptophyta; class Magnoliopsida; order Santalales; family Viscaceae; genus Viscum; species Viscum album. Next base: position 117,131,615 of record OY728159.1, on the reverse strand, counting down.
AAAACACTAAACTTAAAAAGAATTGAAATATTATTATATAAATATTAACATCATATCACAAAATTTAAATTGGCTGGTATGTATTGGATTAGTTTATTTATTAAATATATAAAATATACCACTTAATATAAATTTATTGGCTAATTCTTAGGAAATAATTATTCAAAATTTCCATATTGTATTATATTTAAAATATATATTCACTTCAAAATTATATCTATTATTGTTTTGAGAAAATATTATATATAATTTTTTAAATTTTTTAAAAATTATATTTCATAAAATTAACTGCATTTTTAAAACAACATATCAAAATTAACTTTGGGAGAATTTTAGATATTGTTCGGATGAATATATTTTCCAATCAATTGTGAAAAATAAAACTTTTTATTGAAACCCTTATTTTTTTCAATCATGTAAATAATTTAATTTATAAAAATGGTTTCAAATTTAAATTAGTAATATTATATTCTAAATATTTCAATTATTTTAATTTGAATCATTTTATGATTGAATTAGGTATATTTTTTTAAAAAAACTGTTTTTATGCAAGAAATATTTTTTTGATCTTAATAAATTAAACTAATGAGAATTAATAGATGAATTTAACGAAATATATTTATTATATATTAATAAAAAAAATGTTAACATTCTTTTAATATTTTTTTTAATCATGGTATAATAATAAACAATATTTTATGTATAAAATATATTTTTCTAAAAATTATTTTTTATTGAATTCTTCTCAATTATTTTAAGATTAATTTATACTAAATATAGGTATTTAACTTGATAAAATTGATTCTATATTTTAAAAAAGCTCTATAAAATTTATCAATTAATCCTATTTTATTTTTTTGAATATGAATATAAACCATGGTAAATTTTATTACTATGATAATGGGTAATCAGGATAATAAACGTAAAAAATAATTGATAAAGTGATAATTATTTTTCATAATTCTTACTGAATGAATGAAATTCAAAAAATTTCACCTCAATATCTAAATTTACTTATTTAATGTATAATTGTCCATAAAAAATGTCCAATATAATATTTCAAGAAGGGAATTAATATATTTTCACTCTCTTAGTTTTCAAAAGGCTATGTTTTGAAAAAGGGGAAAACTATTTTTTAATGAATATAAATGTGTATTTTTTGGTAAAACTGTATATTATTTATGAAAATTTATTTCTAATTTTTTTGTTACTAAATAATTACCTTAACTGTTTCTGCAAGACTAAGACATTATTTATTCAATTAATAAAAAATAAAATAAATTATTTCAAAAATATTAAGAGGAATTTAATTGGATTGAGTTATAGATTTACATGAATATTTTAGATAAGTATGAAATATTATTGTTGGCATAGAGTATTATAGTTGAATTAAACCATTTTATTTTTTCATTTAAATTTAATTTATGTGAATAGTGTCAAAATTGAAATTTATGATATTTTATTATAATAATATTTTATTTAATAGTTTATAAATTACAAATGTATTTCAACTAGAAAATTGTGATAATTTATGGTCTAAAAGGAAATCCATCTTCCATTTGTGATTAAAAAAATACATTATATTTAAAATTATAACTCTTTAAGAGTAAAAAATTTGTTACCGTGGATAATGTTAAAATAGGATAACTAAGTGATTAACCCTTATAATAATGTATAAAAGACCAATTAAACCATTAATTTTTTATGGTATTCTAAACCCATAAAATTTTAGCATCTAATCCCTTTCTATTCGGAAGAATGTTGTCTATATGATGACTTTAATATATTTTATTCTTTTATGAAATTCCAAAAGCGCCCCTTGCCTCAATTACAACAAGTCACCTCTTTCACTCACTTCATCACAACTTTTAACCCTGGTATCTTTATAATAACCTAAATAAAACCATTATCAACTTCATTATCACATTATATTGTTTGTTTTCCCTTTAAAAACTAACCCTAGGTTCATTAAGAAGAGATTTAAATGAGTGATTTCAACAAAAAATATAATCACCTTAAAAATCACTTTATTTTTTTGAATTATTTTTTTACTCCACTAAAACCGTGGTATTTTTCATAAAATATTAAATTATGTATAATAAATAAAATTTTATTTTATAATGATTATGAAATCACCGTTATCCGCCCTCTTTCCAATCAAATGGTATGTGAATGATTACTCGTTTGTATGTATGACTAACCATTTATACATTGCGATACAATTACTTTTACCATCATAGATAATGGATGGTTTTTATGATGGTTTTAATGTTAATAAATGGTTTTTATAACATAATTATAATTTCTTAGTGATAATTTCATATCTATATTCTTTCCTTCCAAACTATTGGAAAATGTTGACGTCCCTAGTGCATATGTGTCGATTACCACCTCCACGAAATGATGTGGTTCATTTTTCATTAATGTTAAATTTAGATGATAATGAGTATGAATTTAATGAATATATATGATATATATGATTTAATAATTATTATTTTTAGGTGATTTATTATTTACCATTCTGTCATTAAATTATTCAAAACTGAAAATAATGTTCCAGTGTATGTACTGCTTATAATCTCTATAAAAGATGTAATTAAACTATAAATACCTATATTTTATAGATTAATATATATAATATGATATTTAATTAATGATTAAAATCATGTATATTATTTAACCATTATCTAGTTAGAATGTCCAAAACTGATGAACAAAAACTTACATGAAAAATGACATACTTTCCACCTAGAACCATGATTTTAATAAAAAAATTGTTAATAAATTGGTGATAAAAGGATATAATTAGATCATAGATAGTATCTTATATATTCGAATGGATATTAATATGGGTTAACAAATATATATAATTTATATACAAGTCTTGTACACAAACAAAAGAAGATAGACATAAGGGTGGGTATTTTCATATCACTTTTATTTCTCTAAGTTAAATCACATTTTACAACTTTCTCTGTTTTATATGGTGTATATACTAAAAATGAATGTATTTTATGATAATAGTTATGAACTTTATGGGGATTTAAATATTTAATTTTTTTTATTTTTTTCATGTGTTTTATTATTTGTATGTTACCAATGATGTACGAGTTTTATGCTATAATCTGATTCTTTATTGAGATTGATTACGAATTTATTTTGGATGATGATATATTTTATAATATATATCTCAATAAAATAATTATTTTTCTTAACCAATTGTCATTTATTAATAATACATGTTTTTTTCTCATTTTCTTTAATATATCAACTCAATAGACACAATTTTTTTTAATGAAAATTGACTTTATTACTCTCTTTGGACGATAAAACATTTTCCTTCCATATCCATGATTTCAAAAAAATGTTTTAAATTAGAATTTTTTATATTATCCTATGAATGATTAATTTAATACTTACCCATGTATGAATATTTTTAAAATGTTATAAAATTAATATTTTTTTCATTTTCCAAATGATGTACTTTTTTACTTTTTTAAAATAACTTGAAATAATCATTTTATTTTAACTTGTATGGAATGAATGAAATTTACCTCTTTCTTGACTAGTAAATGATTTAATGATTAATAAATAACTTTTCAATTTTATTTTCAATGAAAATTATTTCCAAAATGATTATTAAATTATTAGATTTTAGGTATGTGATTTAGTTATTAAAAGATTATTTTCCTCATGAAATTTTCCAAGTGATCTTTAAAGACATTTTTCGTCTATGATGACATCACTAGATGTAAATTAAGTTTTAATGAGGATATTATTCATTTAGACTATAAATATTTTGTCTCTGAATGGTTTATTATTATAATAAAAATATATTCATGAAACTCAATCCTTTTCCATGGGTTATACTATGATTAAATGATGAAATTTTTAAGAAACTGATTTCTTTTATAGAGGTTATTCCCTAAATAAATATATGTTAAACACATTAATTTTCATGGGATATGATATGTTGAATTTTATTATGATATTTTGTATCATGTATATATGGTTTTTATTATGTGATTAATGGGGCTGAAATTATATATTCCTCTAATAAAATAGGAAAATATAGATATCTCATGAGATAATAGGACTAAAATAGGGAAAAAATCATTTCAGTAAGGGACTATATCGCTTATGATAGTCTTGGAAGTGAAAATTAACTACTAAGATGGTTTAGGGAGTGATCTGAATCTACAATGAGGGTCATTATTGTATTCCATTACTACTATAATGGTTTAAAGAGTGATCTAAATCCACTATGATAGTCTTATGAGGGATCCCAGAATACTAGGATGATTTGGGGATTGAACCTAATCCACTATGATAGTCTTGGAAATGATCCCTAACTACTAAGGAAATAATTTTATATTCTTATGTGTATGCCACAAATCCATGTGTTAGGACAATTGTATAATCTCATGGATTGTTTTCTTGGATTTATTTATGATTTATCTCTTATTAGCTACAACGATTTATCCCATGACTCATAATTTAGATCAATGATATGAAGGGTATAGATTTTCAAATGTTATGATAATTTCCTAATAACCTTATACTAAGGTTTTGTTGATATCTCCCTTTCAACCTTACAATGCATCTAATCCCACCCTCAATTATGTTTCCTTTCCACATGTTGGTTTTTGAAATGAAATATTTAAGAAGGGTTCTAGTTATGAGAATATAATGTGAGAAACATATGAACGAGGTTATTATATGTCCATGTTTCAACAGATAATATAAATATTCAATTTTGGAATGGATATTTAGGTAATGAATATAATATTTATATAGAAAGACGAAATGTCTATGTATGAAATTTATGGGTCACTATATTCCACATATAAAGGCTATTGATATTAATTATTATTTTACATTGAGGTATCCTTTTCATTTATAGACAAAATGAAGAAATTTTCATAATTTTATGGATCTTATAAAAAATCATATATTTAATTTATTACTTTAGGAATGAAACAATCATCTTGGTTTTTTTATTTCTTTTAGTAAAAGATGACATAGAAGTGTAAATTTATTGATCTAGAAACAAAAAATGAAATTGTTATTATACAATGTAAAGAAATAATATAAGTATATTTTTATATATTCTATATTTTGATGATAAAATAGTCTCTTAATTCCCAGAAATATATATTGAAATAAAAATGTAATATAATTGTATTTTTTATTAATTTATTTTCTTTTTTATCCTATATTGATTTATGGTTTTATGGTTATTAAATTTCTCATTAACTTGTTACCTATCACAATCTGTTAATCATAGAACATTATTTTTCAATTTAGATTCCATATTTTTACATACCTCTAGCATTTATGGAAATGTGCTTGAATCCATGTGGCCAACAGTGTACCAGGAACAGGTTGAGTGGCATCCAGATCTAGGATGTTAAAAAGTGGTATCAAAGGTAATTTTTTACTTCTGGTTTGTCTTACAATTTGGAGAAATTATATTGGGATAGGATGAAAATAGAGTTTGGCAATAAACTCTACTCGAGAATAAATACCTCGTTTATAAGGAAAAGCCAAATTTCCACTAATTGAATTGATATTTTAGGATTTTGAGTTGTTATAGTTTATTCGATTTCAGAAATTGGTGAAACACACGTGTTTTGATAATATTATTGATATCATTGTGTTTCTATATTGTTGAAACCTGATGGTATGAGGGTATTCCATCTCATGCATCATGTAGGCACTTGTTTGAAATCAATGACTTGCATTCTGGCCTTTCCATTTAGATAATATTTCTGATTTCATGTTTTTATGATAGATGTTGTGCTATATATGCATGATTTTGTGATAGGTACCATGATAGATGTTCCTACTGTTGTGATTGGTGTATTGGTATGTGTCATGGTTGAATTGGATGGATGCCAATCTTTGGTCCTTGAGGAGAATGTTCCCTCTGAGATCAGATTATGGTGGATATTATTTAATCTATGAGATGAAATTGGGTTACTATATGCTACACGTGATTCCAAAAATTTATGAATAAGAAGTATATTCCCACACGGGCCAGAATTTGGTACCCCATACATTATTTTTCAAAAATAGTGGTTGTGAGTATGTTTTAGAAGTTCAGTAACTGGAAACCAAAAAAAAACAGTGTTTGGTTCTATAAACACACTCCATGTGTTCTTATATTCTTGAAGAATTATTTTTCTTTAGTACATGTCATGTAATTATAGTACACACCGTATCAAATGTGGTTGTGTCTCTAGTAATGTGATGTAGAAAACTGATTGATGGTTTTTAATAGTGCACACCGTGTACTATAGGCACACACCGTGTACTTTTACATAGGCATGCCCCATGTGGATCTGGCCATGTAGAAGTACATAGCAAGGTGGGTAGACTTGTGTGATCACATTGTATCCTACTTTCACATTGTGTACCGGGGGTGTTTACATGGCCATGACGACAGAGGTACATGCCCAAGTGAGGGCTTAAGGGTACACACCACGTGTGGTGTTTACACGCCTAGTAAACATATTTTGGAACCCTTTAAAATTCATTTACTGTTTTTTTCACCAATTTCATTTTTTATACATGAGAGTAGTACTTTCTGTGTAGTTTTCAACATAGATCGTGATGGTGAATCCCGAAGCGCATTCTAGTGACTCTTAATGGGTGTTCTAGGGATTCTATCTACATAGAGAGGTTCTTACTCAATTTGTAATTCTTAGTTGTATCATGAGAGTGATACCAAAGAGTGAATTATCAGTTGGATGTTTGTACCAACCTAGTTCAGACCATTGATCTGAGATGAGTTGTAAACCATCTGTCATGACCTATGATTTTGGGGATGTTTCCCATGTGAGATGTGCCCTGTTGGCATATATCTTTTGAGAAATGTTTCTTGTAACAATCCTTGGAGGGATTCCTTCTCTTAAATGATGATGTATGGATTCCCTTTTAGGATCCATGACTTATATACTTTTTATGAGGATCCAGGTTGTGGGATGCCTCTATTGTTTATAGTTAAAAGATTTTATGTCGGATTCCACCCTTAACTTTTTAGATCAAGATCTCATGTAGGATTCCTTCATTATTGTTTTCCAGGAGGATTTCATGTAGGATGCCTCCCAGTTATTTAATTGAGAAACCCCAACCTTCATAGTGGTATTTTTGTAGTATATCACTTTTTTTTGAAACCGAGACCTAACCCATGGGGCAGACAGAACAGATAGTTTTTAGATAAAGGTGTTTACCTATCCTGTTTTGATATCTGTGCTTCTAAGCTATGAGATTAGTTATATCTTGACCCTTAATGTGGGAATGAGCATTATGGAATTCCTAGTTTAGTAGGTTAGGAATGTAATGGGAAATGGTGCGATATGTTATGACCTGTCCCCCATGGCCTATTCCATGACTTCCCCAAGCTGCCTTCAATAGCCCAGAGGGTAGCAACTAGCATGGGAAAGTCATTTCCCAAGAATGGGAAGGAATTTCCTCAAAAACCTCTATAATCAAAGACATGGTACACTACGCCTAAGTAAAAAAACAATAGAGGAAGAATGGTGCATCCACAACAAAATAACCACCACCGAGTGTAATCGTAAGTATTGCAAATAAATGGGATAGAATACAATCCCAAATGAAATAAATGTACACCAAAAGGGAAAACTGGCTCTAAAGTTCATCCACTATGGATCCCACCTAGATGGTGGGTACAACTCGTCACTGCAAATCTCCACATCAACCGGTCACCACCGTACACCGTCGGGTCCTAGCTCCCCAAACCTCAGTCAAAGATATTCATCGTCTGCACAAGACACAACAAGGAGCAGGAGAAGTCCGTGCAGGGGTGAGTATAACAATACCCAGTAGGGACACCGAGACCCCTGAAGGTCTCTCATAATTCCACAAAATAAAAACCAAATATCATGAAATCAATCACAATGAACAAGGAAACAAATAGCACAATCTAGGTATAACATAATTATAGAAGTACATATGATTATTCATAAATCTAGATCATGTTATTCTGTCAAGAGGATCTGCTGCTGACCCACACATGATCACTCGGTGCTAATTCATTTATAATTTCTCAGTGCTGATCCACATAGTATTAGTACGTACTGATCCAAACATGATCACTCAATGCTGAACCACAATGGACCGCTATGTGATGATCCACAGTGGAGCAGTCAGTGTGGATCCAAAGAAGATTTCTCACTGCTGATCCACACAGGATAGCTTAGTGCTGATCCACACATGATCACTATTCGTTATTCACATCTCAGCTATCCACTGGATTCCCACACAAAAAACACTTGATTCTGAGAGGTTGTGATCCTCCACCCATCAGTCATTTTTTTACCAGCACGATGTCCCATGAATAACTAACCTGATGAACCGCCTTGTCATAAGATCCCCAATGAAATAGACGTCCCGTCAACCAAATTCCTAGTCTATATGTTATAGGAATTTTAGTGATGAGGTATCAATTGGATTCAGGTATGGTCTAACCCGACCAAGCTCAAACTCTATCCATAACACATGTAGTGTATCTCAAAAGGAAAACCTTGCCCTATGTGTACCAGCGCTGTAGACATCATGTCAAGTGGATGCATGGTATGTGAGATACACCAATTTTAGTAGAATTGGGCCGGTGGGGTCTGGGTCTTGTAGGGGTCTAGCCTGACTGGATGGTCCAGCATGGATCTCGGGTCAAGCCCGGATAGTGGTCCGAACAGCCTGGTTGAACCCAGCCCACATGTTGGTTGGATGATGGTGCTCCAACCAGACGCAGGGCATCTAGTGCAGCCAGTTGGCGGTGCCAGCGTGTGCCACCCCCTTTAAGGAAACGGTCGGCTCAGTCGACCTTTTTTCTGCCAAGTGGCTCGAGAAGACCCCTCCTCCATCTCCATATGGTTCATCAGTTCCACTCCCGTTCACTGTCATAGTGCGACTAGCCGAAGTTATTACCATTGCGGAGCCTGCAGGCGCCCCTCCTACACAAGACCGGCTTGGTCGGCCACCAACACACTGACTATTGCCACCGCAGGCTGCCTCATATGCTCTAGTGGTACATTATTTTTCCTATATACACCTATGGGCCACCCATGTTTCCATCTCCAATACACATCCCTTAAATACACTTTTTCACTGCATTTGTTGTTCCACCATAAAGAACTAACTGAAGACAAGTTTGGCAGAGGGTCTGGGCCTCATTTGGTTCGGCCCGTGCCCTCCGAGTTAGAGTTTTAAACATGGGGAAGTATATTTATCAAAAAAGGATGTACAATACTGAATTATAAGATACTGAAAAAACCATCCAGATAAAATTATGAGAGGCAGATCAACCCATTAGTTGGTTGGTCTGCATTCCTTGTATTTTTCAAGAACAAAATGAGAGATAACATCAAAGCACGTAAACCCTCAACCTAAATCTTGTTGGATGTCACTGAAGATGAGGAAAGAGTGACCACATCCGAGGCGGATGCAGACGAAGGAGAATTTTCACGTCCTCTGGCACTCATCATTGACTCCAACAACGGTCATCAAATCCTCAATCTCGGTTGGTGGAAGATGTCACGTCACTTCATCTAAGGATCCTCTATTATGTTCCGACAACCCATGCCCAAGCATCGTTTAAATAGAAGAAAATATGAGATCAACCCACCACACAATTAATGAGGTTCATTAATGAATTGAATTAATAAACCTATTAATTCTCCAAATAGTGAAGTTATACAACCTAGTGTAACCATCCATTTAAATGGTCTGACAACCCAGTAGTCCCGCCATCACATCTCAACATATACAAATAATGAAATAAAATAACTTGTTGAGTTATTTTATTAATTTTTTTGTAAAGATCAAAAATTATATTTTTTGTCCGAACCTTGCCGGATGAAGATAAGCTTCCCTTAAGTGAACCTGACACTGTGAATTCATTGGTTCCATCATATTTTTAATCTGAGAACCAGTTCAAAATATTAAAATCGTTGGTCGCACGTTTACGAAACGCACATTAAAAAAAGTTCAAAAAATTATTAACAGTTACCCATAACCAGCACCGTTCGAGGTTAGGATCTTCCTAACAGAACAAAACCTGCACGAGATCAACCATACTCTTGGATTTATAAAAGAGTTACCTTTTAGGAGTTAAATAATTTAACAATAAAATAATTTTCATTTAATTTTTTTATTTACGGCTAGAAACTAACTTCCATTGTTGGACTGTACCGTCCAATGTTAAGATCTTCCTATGGAAAGCATATCCTCAAGAGCTCAGTGTTGGTCTCAAACAAGTCACCATTAATGACTTATAAGAATGTGAAAAATAAAATGATTTTATTTAATTATTTTATTTACGGTTATGCAGTTTTGGGTTTTCCCACTTGATGGAAGCACCGAATAATCTTAAGTGGTACCTAGGGTAAAACCGCCATCCTGAATGCAATAGTGCACTCATAATTCTGATTTGGGCACCCATTTAAGAGTTATTCCACATTTTCAAAAATACTTCTCACCCACACTATTTAGAGCTTAAAATTTATTTTGACGGATCATGCCAGGAACTCTGGGACTTAGAATCACGTGCCATAAATTTTCACAGTCATTTAATAATCCCATATAATTTAAAAAATATATAGAAATTCCATCTCTTTACAGGATACTTAAGAGGTCATTTGAACCTCTCTTTTTTCAAATAATGGGTGACTTAGTGCATCATATTGCATGTAGATGGTTGTATAGATGAGGTTATTTTCATCCAATTTCTGTGTGAGCCATCTACAACTAGGGTGGATTTCATATGAATAATACCAATAATGAAATGTTTTTTCTTGTAAAATTAGGTTAGTAAATTTCGACATGCTCAGTACCCATCGAGTATAAAATATTAATATGAGTCGCTGATTTTGTTAAATTTTAGAGCATTAAGTTGTTGGTTATGTTCCCATGTTATCACTGGAGAAGAGTAACATGATAATTATGGAACCAAGTTCACCCAACTACATGAGAGGAATATATAGGACATAAGTGTTTTGACATGTTGGTCAACTTAATTTCAGCAATTATTCCAAGTGATAAGATGTAGTGAACATGGTTCATGGAACAACACTCATACATTTATATTGGTTCTGATCTACATAGTTGAGAGTGGCTGGTCCTTTTTATCGATGTCTAAGACACTCCTTGTTGGGGAGCATCATGTTAGTGAAATTTAAATGTGTCCATCCTAGTATAAAGACTAAAATCAAGGACTATTCAGAAATGGTTTATACTACATTAATTCCATTGAGACCTGTATGTCTTGTATCATGTGGTTGTTTTCTTGATAACATGATGTTGTTGTTTTGTGGCTCTATCTGCAATCCTTCTGAGGCACCGATTATCATGAATTGAACTCAGTTGTTAAGTGTGAATTTAATGGAAATTCTTTGTGATAAAGGTTTTGTGGTTAGTAAAATGATGATGTTCTATTAAGTGAAGCCATTTTTTTTCCGGAGACCATCCAATAGTGGTTTGGTTATCATTTTTTTGGGGATCCTTGAAATCCTCTTAGTTTTCTCCTTCATAATACATGATAATGTACCATATCATGACATCATCCTGGATGCACTAAGAGAGCATCAGTTATACGTCACACTATAGTGGAAAGCCAATGGGATAGTTCTAAATCTTTTTTGATGTTCTATATTGGTTGTGTAGTTTTAAATGAGGCTTGGTTAAACCTGAATGATACATGCGTTAATTTGTTGGAGTAAATTAGAGACACTCTAATTGCCTGCTTCTTTCCCTGATGTGACCACTAGCTGGATGCCACTTTGGTTCAGTCGGTGACCTTATATGGAATTCTAGCCCTGTACCTAAGCCTAACTTGTAACAGGGAGTATGGGGCACCTTGGTTTGCACCATGGAATTATAGTTGATGATTATGAGGTTATCCTGGACATATATTTAGACACATATGTGATTCTTTGAAAAGGTGTATTGATTCCAGTGGGATAGTTCTGGTTTTCTCCTTTACACATGCAATAGAATGACCTTTTTAATGATAATTGGATGGTTTGAAAAGTTATTTTCACCGAGAGAAATGTATGGACTTCAGTGAATGGGTTTGATTGGAATATGTGGTGCCTTTGGAGAGGGTGTTGTGTCCTATTCCAACTTTTTGGCATCCTAATCTAGGCGTTTTAGAGATAATTTATCTAGTGATAGTTCAACTCATTATTCATCCTGTTCTCTGTGTATGTTTCAAGTGAACCCATTTGAAAACTCTGATAGTCTAAGGTGGGTGTGATGTGGAAGTACACAATGTATTTTGAGGGAAGATTGTGTGACCAGTTTTGTTATGGTCAATCAAGGATTGACCAATATTTTCTATGATCATACAGTTATGACCTCAGTTGTGTTCGGGTTCACCCAATTAATGGAAAATCATTTTGGTAGTGTCTCTAGAACTCTCAGGGGGCATTATTGGGAGAGTTTTAAAATGGTAGAGGTGTTTTGGGAAGGATTCCATTTTCATTGTTCATAATAGACTCATTATGGTTTCACTCTCCCTACAAATCAAGGAATCTTTTAGTATTGATTTTCATGGGAGGTTGTACATCCGTGAGATCGTATGACTACATAGGGTCCCACATTATATCATTTTATATAATAATTCCTAATTTACATCTCATTTTTAGGAATATATATAGAGGTATTTTGGTTCATATGTGATTTTGAGTATAGCTAACCACCCCTAGATAGATGACCAGTCAGAGCGCATGATTATGGTTCTGGAGGACATGCTTTGGGCATGCATCTTGGATTTTAGGGGTTTTGGGAGAAACACATACCCTGGGTTGAGTTTTCCTATAATAATATATTTGAGTCTACTTATCAGATGACAAAATATGAGGATTTAGACGGTAGGCCATCCCTGTCACCCCTGTATTGGTTGGAGGTAGGAGATGCAGCTATGTGGGAACATCGTCTTGTCTTGGAGACCACTAAGAAGATTTAGATGATTTAGAAGTGGATGGATACTAGGTATTTCTATCAAAAATCATACACTAATCACCATATACGAACTTTATATTTAGAGTTTAGGGATCATTTTTCATACGTTTCAGCCCGAGTTCGGGACACAAGAGTGTTAGGAGACAAGGGAAGCTTTCACTAAGATACGTTGGGACATTCATGATTTTGGAGAGAGTTGATCCCATTGCCTATCAATTGTAGTTGCCTCATAGGAATAGGTCAACTCACAATGTCATCCATGTCTCGTAGTTGAGACATTACTTTTCAGACCCATCTCATTATTTTCAGCCTGAGGAAGTGGAGTTGTTGGAAGATGTGTCCTTTAAGGAGCATCTTATTCATGTTGTGGATTGAAGCATGAATGTTCTCCATGGATGATCTGTTCCTTTAGTATGGTAACTATTGTAGTAAGGCATACCACTGGAAGTAACAAGGGAGAGGGAGGTTGATGTATAATCAAAATGGTTGGAGTTATTCTAAGTTGTTCCTTCCCCACCCTTGGAAGGGATATTCAGGGGAAGAATTGCTTTAAGGTTGGAATTTTATAAGAGCTCTATTCTTCGTTCCATGTAATGTCCTTTCCTCTTTTATTTTTACTTAAATAAATGGATGAATTATATATAAAAGGATAGATATAGGGCTGTTTCATGACGTGAATATGGGTTACATGCTGTTTATTTCTAGGGAAACACCATGTAATGAGTGTTCCCTGCCGTATAATCCTTGTACACGAACCTGTAATGACCTAGTTAGGATTCATACAAACACATTGTGTAGTTTCTAATACATTCAATATAATTTTATTATTTTTTGATTAAATATAGAATTAGTGTTTTTTTATTAGATAGACATAAATAATCCCCCTTTCGATGAATATCACTCTTAGAAAATCTGATCGAGAAGTTTCCTCCCATTTCATTGTCCGACACCTAATTCGATCACCGTCTGACCCATTGAAATCCCCTCAGTGAGGGCACAATTCCAAGTGATCCTTTTTCCCCAATTTTTTCTACCAACCTAGTTATTTAAGGTTTTTATTTTATTCTCTTTTGGTATAATGAATTCGTTTTTAGTTGAATAGAATCCTAAAGATGGACTAGGAGAGTCACATGAGTACGAGGTGTGTGGTATTATGGGTTTCGCTAGTTTTTTAGTTGAATATATACATCGGTGTGTTGCAAACCAACTTTATTGGTGTCACATGATTGACATTGGTATATTATTATTGCATATTATTAATAGGTAATCGGTTAAATGTTTTAATAAAATTAGGTTTGATTACCTCTATTAAGGGCCACCCTATGGGTGATTTTCCCTTGTATGACCAATATTTTTAATTTGGGACATGATTCCTATGGGATTATTTTTATTTCATATTATGGGTTGTTTAAAATAGAAATTTGTTAATTAAAGATCTTTCTATGGGTGTTATTATTGTGAATCACATGTAATAGTTTAATTTCCATGTTTATTTTTATCAAAGCAACCCATGTGAGTATTTAGAAGGATAATCCATATGAGTTTGGTCCTTTATTAATTATATTTTATGCATTTGGTTTGGTTTTTATATGCATGTGGGTGATATTTTTCTATGACTGAGGGAGAGGTTTTCCTATGCCTGTGAGAGAGATTTTTCTATTCTTGAGGGTGGGGTTTTGCAAAGATTGAGGGAGAGGGTTCACCTACTGTTACTACGTCTTGAGTGATCTATGATGTACTGGTCCAGATCAGTTTCTCATTTAACTGAATAATGAAATGGTATTATAAAAGATGTTCCTTCTATGCTAAAGAACAATCTTTATTTTAGTATTCACTTATACTTACTAAGATGGCCTCCTAAGACGTCTGTTGTGCTTACTTATAAAACTATTTACATTTGAGTATTTAGCAATTTTTATATTCACTTATATACTCTATATGATATAAATATATATAATTTACTAATTGATTGGCACATATTGTGGGTGGTTTCCTACTAGTATTTTGTCTTACACCCTATTAGAGTGAATATTTTGGACCAAAAAAGATTATACGATTGCAGATGTTGATCAGGGAATGTGCCTTTCTACCTGTTCTTGATATGATGTTCAGGAGTAAGAGATAATGGGACTAAGATGAGGCTTGCGATGATTCTTATATTCCATTGATTATTTTTTTGGAACTCATATTGTGTATTTCTATAGTGTAGTTGTTTTGGCTATTTTCTTAGAACAGAACATATTTCATCATATCTATATAAATTCTAAAGTTGCCATTTTTCGGCCTACATGTCACCCAATGGAGCAACCACGTCACCAAATTAACAATTACTCCCTCCATATTCCGCTTCCGTCGAACACGATCACATTACCCTAGCCGCATTGTCACCAGTCTTCCCTCTCCCTATTAGGGTTTCCATGCCCGCAGTCTCCTCCCGTGGAATACCTCACCACTACCTCACCTATAGATGCCGATGTATCCTCCTCTTCACTGAATCCACCGGAAATCCTATCTCACATACAATTGGGCGATCTTCCACGCCTACGACTACCGTTTCCTACTTTGGATCCCACTTCAAGTCCCATAAAGTCTGTCGCCTATGGATCTCATTGTCTCTTTCTCTTAAAGCAAGTCTACATTCAATCTTCGTCACCTTAACAACCCGATGTAAGCTTTATCACCCACAAACAAACCCTATATTTGAAATTACATATTTGTGTTCTTCTAAATAACTTTTAGATTTTAGATGAATTTTCATTTTTTGCAGTTGCTGTAAATTTCTGCTAAAGACCTTCGGCAGACATGCTGCTCACCCTACAACTATTCTTGGATTCTCTTCATCTTCTCAAGCACATATTATGTCCTTCAACATAAAAATATTCTATTACTTTTATGATATTCTGAGAGGTCATTCCGTATACAGTAAATTTTTCTTTCATACTTGTATATACATTTAATTTTATGAATTTTTATATCTATCCCAAATTTTTTTATCATCTGCTGGTAATTTGTTCTTCTATTCAATAACAACTGTATTTTAGAGAAGTTATTTATGGTCTGTGTCTCAGGGGTGAACTTTCCAATGAGTCTATTGTTTTCGAAGAAATGAAAAGTTGTGGAATACCCCCTGGATGTTTAAAACTACATCATTTTTAGTGATGGGATTTTCCAAACCAGGGATCTTTCCAAAGGTATGTGATTATTTTTAAATAATAATTTGGATCAGTGGGTGATAAAGCTTAATGCATGTTCTGCCAAATTTAATGTTATCCATGATTTGAAAATTGTTTGTATGTTGCAATATCATTATAATGGTGCCCAATGTGATAACATGTCTTATTTAATATAGGTTTATTTATCACCATCTCCGGTTTTTGAATGTAATGGTAACACAACTTCAAAGTAATATTCCTAATACCTTTTTCAATTAATTCAAATCTACATTTGAAAAATTCATGTTTTTTATTCTTTCCATTATTTTGAATTTTTCATTTTATAACATATAGTTTACTGTGTTTTTATATATTTTTGGATCATCGGCGTACGCTTCCTAATCAGTATGATTGATATTTTCAACTGTCATCAGGATTCAAATGACTGTTATTTATAGGGGATTCAAGTAATTGTAGCAGGTTATTGTGGCCGATGAAAAAGTTGAACTGATTATTGGTGGATATTTGTTTTATACTTCTAATTATCAATATTTCCTTAGAATTAGTGGCTTATAGGATAATTTTCAATATGTATTCATATTGTCATATTTTATTATATTGTTTAAATTTTTATTCATTCACCATTAATTTGTTCTTCCATTCAACAACATCTGTATTTCAGAGCATTTATTTATGGTTTGTGTCTCAGCGGTGAACTGGACGATGAGTCTATTGTTTTCAATGAAATTAAATGTTGTGGAATACCCCTAGATATTTATAGCTACATCAATTTGATTGAAGGGATTTTCTAAACCAGGGATCTTGCAAAAGGTATGTGCTTAATTGCAAACAATAGTTTTGATCAGTGGGTAATTGTTTTTAATTCATGTTCTACCAAATTCAATGTTATCCATGATTTGTAAATTGTTTGTATGTTGTAAGATTGTTGTAATAGTGCCCATTGTGCTGACATGTCTTATTTAATATAGGTTTATTTATCATCATCTCCATTTTTGGAATGAAATGGTAACACAACTTCCAGGGAATTCTCCTAATATCTTTTTCTATTAATTCAAATTTACATTTTTAAATTTCATGTTTTTTAATATTGAAATTATTTTAAAATTTTCATTTTATAACATATAGTCTACTGTATTTTCCGGTATTTTTTGATCATTGTCGTATGCCTCATAATCAGTTTGATTGAGATTTTTAATTGTCATCATGATTTGAATGAATCTGTTGTTTATAAGGGATTCAAGTTATTATTGTTGGTTATTGTGCCCCATGGAAAATCTGAACCAATTATTGGTGGTTATTTGTTTTATACTTCTAATTATCAATACTTCCTTAAAATGAGTGGCTTGCAGGTTAATTTTCAATATGTATTCATGTAGTCATATTTTATTATAATGTCTGTATTTTTATTTATTTCAATAGAAATAATTCCAGATTACTAAAAGCTATGAATCTGTAAACTAATTAAAAAGAGAGGGATCTCATATCCTCTTTTTGAAAATGCATATCAAATTTTCATATTTTCATGCCAAAAATAATGATTTCATGTCACAGATGGTAATCACATCAATTGATTGGAAATAAGAACCATCCACGATTATTATAGGGAGATTATTAATTTCATAGTGACTTTCCAGTTGAGATTGACATAATTTAAATAGTCATCATTGATTGGATGACAAATATTTTTTCAACAATATTTACATTCACATTTATACTAATACAGCTTTTTTTATTGAATGACATGCATACAAAATTAATAGTTGTTTTGTGTTTTTATGAGACAATAATAAGTTGTTGTCTTTTATTGGTACGCTCTCAATCAGAAAGATTCAAGGATTCATTTCATTAACTGTGAAACATATTGGAAAGGTAGATATACTTATGAATTCTACAATTGGGTATTTTCTCCTTCCACTAGAAGATTTGTCATTGATTGGTTTTGGAGAAGGTTATGAAATCAGATGAATATTTTTGTGGATAAAAAATTCAAATTGAATTGTTTATAGGCTGAACCAGTTGCAACCTCAAATACAAAATTGTGAAATATTAAAACATCGTTAGTTTTTCCTTTGAAAGTAAATTCAAAATAGTTTTGAAGCTGAATGATTCAATAAACATCAGAATCTAATATATATATATATATATTAGTTTCTAGATGAATTTATTCCATAGTATTTCCTCCATAAATAAATAATTCTAATTGTGTTTCTGTTTGTCTATGAGAATTTATGATGTTTATAGTCATATTTCTTCCAAGGATGGAGTTGCTGATTTTTACTTAAGATTAGTTTCCATGCATCTTTCTCAATATGCTGATATAAGTATTTCATTTCCTAATATAAAGTGATTGCTACATTTTTAAGACCACATGTGGTTTCTCAAATTTCCCAAAAATTCAAAGATGTTGAACTGGAGTTCAAGAAACCAGTCATGCCAGCCAAATCATCGACCACTCTAGGAAATAAAAGGGTTGCCGCCAATACAATATGCACTTTCCATGTCCCCTAACCAAAGATGACCATTGATGTTCCCAAGAATAGAGTAGTAACAAAGGCCTTGGTATTAAACTCAGCAGATAAAGTTTCATTACATATTAATCCATTTATTTTTATGTATTTCATCACTTATTTTCTTCTGGGGTATGAACATATAATGTTGCATTTATTTTCCTCTTATGATATTTCTTCTCATTCAGGTTTTCTTCATTGGAACAAACTCCAATATCAATAGGATGATTAGAAAATAGTTTTTTTCAAATGATGTGAGACTTCTCATTTACCTACTGTTCTTATATTAAATTATCATGTCTTTTTAAACTTCAAACATGAACAATCCTTTAATATTTATAACATGTTTTCATTATGTATACTTTGTATTGATATCATATGATGTATGACAAGTTATTCTATGTTTGTGTATATTATTTCATGTGTTTTTTATCCAAAATGTTCTCTAAATATGCCCACCTACTTGACTATTTTGTTTATGGTGGATACATTGTATAGATATCAAATGAATTCTATTGTAGTTTTTTTAGTTGATATACAAAACATGCATTATTATTTGATATTATCATTTCAAACTAAAAATTAAGTTTAATTTTTGATTAGTTTTTGTTTTTTTAATGATGTAGTTTTCATATGTGATGCTTGATTTTCATCTGAATATTCAATTTTTATTTTTGATTAATAGTTAAATTGTTTTGTATTTTTGTTAATGAAGTTGTTTACATTTCTGTTACATTTATTTTTTATTTTCTGTAATAGATATATATATTTACTTAAGAGAGAATGTGTTATATGTTTCATGTTTTTAAACAATGAATATTTGGATTGTAAAAGGTTTTATTATAAGGATTAGATTCAAAGGGTCATCAACAGGTTCCCCTTGATGGTTGAAGTAGAATTATTGTTTTGTTAGCTAATAGGAAGCAGACCCACTTTCATCCATCATGAATCACCTATTCTGTTATCTTTTTTTCCTTATATTCATTTCCACTATCTTTGAAATCATTGAAAATCATAGACCATATGGAAACTCTCTTAAAAAGATTTTCCCTTTTTATTTGAAAATAGAACTGTCCAACCATATAAGAAATATGTTTATAGTTTCATATGTTGAATTTCTCAATGTTGTCTAGAGAGGTTGAAAAACGGTCATTCATGAGAAGACCCTTTTCCTATGTCAGTCATCCTTGGATGATTTTTTTTCTGCTATCCCAAATGCCCATTCGCTTCTTGCAGATCATTGCAGTAACATAGTTCAATACTTGGCTACCTCTTTTCACTGGCTGGCTCAAGGGTAACACGGAGGGGGCATTGATGCAAAATCCATGTCAAGATGGATTTGTAATTGTGTTTCGGAATCATAATGCTGATGTTGTTGAACATCAACATGGACCCTATGGCTTTTCCACTATACTGGAAGCAGAGATGATTAGATTGATCGCTGGTGGGAAAGTCTGCTGCTGTTGGCATGGATAAGAGACAAATGTAAAGTATCTTTTTTCATAATGTTGTAACCTATAATGTTTATATATTCCAAGAGCCTATTCTAACTTTTCTAAAAAAGAAACTAATTTAAATTTTCAATATATTCATTATAGTCAGTATTAAGGCAGGGTTTCTTTCCTACATACAATGTTTTAGTGTTTGCTAAAACATTATTCTGGAGAAATATAGCAGTTGATCAATTAATTTTGTCGCAGTTTTTTGTTCTTGTAGTTGTACTATATATCCTTTGTGAAATTTTTTTTTCAAAAATGGATCATGTATTCAATTTGAGAAGTTGGTGAGGATTTTAATTTAACCATTCGATATTTTTTTAAGTCATTGAATCATTTATTTTATTTGAGTAGTGAATCATATTCTTATTAATGATTTATCCTTCAAATGTTTTTTCATTTTCATTTATTGAATTGTCTTCATTTCTTTTCATTCACACTTATTTTCTTCATGGTGTATATGAGAGTTTCATATCAAATATAAATTATTTTTCTTAAAAAAATGAAATATGGAGTATTTATTTCACATATACTTATTTAGGAGTCCATGGGTGATGTTTTAGTATTTTTTACGGGGCAAGATGATATTGATGTTGAAGTCCAATTGCTAACTGTAAAAACTCAAAACAATGGCAGAAAGTCTTGAAGTTCCTTTGTCATTTATTTTACAGAATTTAATATATATTATGATAGTTGAACTCCCACTATATAGTATCTTCCTATGAAGTTTAGTATTGTATCAACTCCTATTATTGTTTCAACTTTTACTATATACTCTATTTCATGGAGGATAGTATGGTTTCAACTCAAGTATAAAATATCTATCAACTTCTACTATATATATAGTTTACCCTAGTAAAATCCTTTTCAAAAAATTCTGATGCTCTTAGTATAGTTGGAAATGTTGTTTGTGATGTTAGGTTATATTTTTAAAGACATACTACTTCAAGGTGTTTTTTACTACAATATTTTATAAAATTATTTGTAACATTGTGATGCCATTTTCTATTTTTGTTGATCAAAACTTAAACATGACATGATATTTCTATTTTCCGGTTACCAAACCATAAGTTTCACATATCCAATATGTTCTACATTGATGTTGAAGAGGGAGTCTCTATTTTTTGAGAGCAATTGATCATGTACTCTCTTTGAGAAATGTATCATGTGTTTAATTTGATGATCTTATTTTTTTTAAAAGAATTGATAATTTATTTTATTTTAGTAGTGAAACATGAATTTTTATTTAGTGGATCATTTTTAGAGAATCAGAATCCTATCACCGTGCGAATGCACGGGCGTGTACTGGTTTTTTATAGAATGATGCTTGGTTATTTATCTTATTAGTATTCTGCTATTTTTTTAGTTTTATGTTGTTTACCAATTCTTCTATTGTATTATTACTGATTACCTTGTGTTATACACTTCCAATGAGGGCATAGTTTCCCATTATCACACCCTAGGCCATCAGTTCTAGTCGGTAACCTCTCGCATTTGGGGAAATGTGCTTGAGGCCATGTGCCCAATTGGGAATGGGGAACCAGTTGAGTGTCCTCTAGATCTGAGATGTTAAAATGATATTTTTTATATTAATGTAAGAAAACATCCAAATTACATGATGTATATTTCCTCCAAAGAAACATGATTGATCTATATTTTAGTTTCTTGAAGTCATATAAAAAAATTTTGTTCTTCAACAAGCCCATGGCCCTGATCATTTAGGAATCAAACAATTATGAATCTCTTCCACTGTGGTTCAATAATAAAACAAATTCCAAATAAAATAAAATATATAAATAACACTAGAACATACCACTATATTAAATGAAACTATATTAAATTGTAGTATCATCAAATTTACAGACTCCTATTGAAACAAAATGACACTTTCTAGTTACCATTTATTCAGGTAGCTAAATCATCCACCTCTACATTTCTCCAACTACATTATAACCTAGTTTCAAACTGTCAATTAATATCCCTATTTATGAGTTCCTTTAAGAACTATAATGATCTTTTGATATAAATTTTCACATAGCAAGAAACACCAAAGTATTTATTTCCACTCCTTTGCAATGAAACATGCTTGGAATTAGGGGTTGTCCTTCTTCTAATATCGACATGGTCATCATTAAATTCGATATAAAATTAATGAAAGAATAATAAAACATAATGATATCATGCGTGGTGTATTTTTAGGATATTATTCTAGAAATAATGTCATCATATACTCCAAATCACCATTCAGTGTTCTAGGTTCTATATCTTATAATTAAAAGTCATCTCTATTAAAAGATCCTCTAAAAATATTTTTCTTTCGAAACACTTATCATATTTTATCCAAATTTAAAGACAGTAATTATATTTTGGAATCTTCGAAATCAAGTAACTATTGAAATAGTTTTTGAAGTACCATAAAATTATGTTTAGGGAAAACACACCCCAACTTTCATTCCACATCCTCAGGATTCATGAGTTTAATTTAAAAAAACGAAGCTTGTGATGAAAAAAATACGAAATTATTATATTTATGTGTCCAATGAATCCAATCCATTAATTTTTATTATTCGAGTTCATCTTATCCAACAAGTAATTCTACTTCCAAAAAATATTCATATGGATAAAATGATCTATATTCATACTTTTTCTAAACCAAGAATCCACTATCTGTAAACTCTTTGAGATAAATATATACCCAATCTAATCATAAAAATAACAATTCAATAGTATAGGTACATGAATGATTCATTTATTCTATTTCTCATTGAGATGTAATCACCCATTATCCATTTGTTTCATGAGATCCTCGAACCAACGCCTATGAAAACACAAACCAACTCAGCATATAGGACATTCAGTGATGAGAGGCCCATAATAAATAAAATAGACTCATGTGATCTAGAAAACACATTTTAGTAAAACAGATACCAACTCCCATATCTGGGTTTTTCTTAACATCTAAAAAATCACCTCCTATAATAGTCATTTCAATCCCAATAGTCCAATTTCATTCACTATTTTCCTCTGCAATTTCATATGAAAAACTTCAAAAACAACTGAATGTAAAAAAATAATTCCTATACCTATTTATTTTGATCATAGTTTTGATATCAAACCTTAGATATCATGAACCATATTACATGGATACAACTTCTGTAACATTTTATTATTCTTTCTGGTAATTATTTCTTGTTCTTTTAATAATCAGATCTCCAGTAGTTTAATTATTAATTTGAATTTTTTACTCTATAGGAGTTGTAGAATGAGAATCCACAAAATTACAATCATTCCACCACTGAATCATCAATTAAAAACATACCCATTTGAATAACATTTTAAAATAATCTCCTACATAATTGGAAAATTGTAATGGTTTAGTTCTATATTTATTATATCTTCTCAAATATTCAAACAATCTTCTCAACACCACCTTAATAACAGAATTCGTCACCAGAATCAATGGTCTTGGAATTATTTCAATAAAAATAAATATTCTAATACCAATACTATCTGACCAATGAAATAATTCCAAAACAAAGTAAATCACTCAATCCAAGGTACCCAATAGTTTTTTAAATGAGCTCAACACCACTAGATAATAGATCTTTTAAAACAAAATAAGTCATACAAAAGGTTTTATAATACCAAGATATAATAAAACTTGTTAGAGGAATTTTTTCTACTAATATATTTTAAAACCTAAGAATCCCATGCACCTTTAAGGTTCTAAAACTATCAAATTAGAACTATTAATGATACAATAATTATATGTTACAGCTAGACCAGGATATGTGGAACAATCCACCAAAAATGTTTTCAACTCAATGAAACTCCATAGTTTAATCAACATATAATAATGGGGGGACTAGACACCATATCCACCATGACTATCCACCCTTATCCTTGATTTCATAAGATAACATTATGGTCTTTAACATGATATTCCATAATAAATGAATGAGAAAATAACCATATGATATTAATTGAACTAGTACAACACATAAAAACTAAATTATACAAAGTTTAGAACTACATCCATGGGGAAACATATTTCATCTTTCATTAAGGGATGAAATTGAGTTACAATAGAATCCTTATTTTAAAAATCTTACCCAACATGGATAATAATGGATTCCTTCCGAACACCAAAATCAAAAATTATTAGAAACAATCTCTTTAGAGACTGAATTTGGCCACCCAAACTTTCGAATGACCCCATTGGAAATTACCTTATCCCATCCACATTCTATATTGAATATCAAAAAATACATTAAGGGGTTTCCCCATTAAATAGTGAATCCAATCGCTCTATTTACTGAGGTTCACTATATCTGATAGCACTCTGTTATGGTTAAACAACCTTCCAAACTTCACAATTGACCCACCACTTTTTAAAGGTTACTTGGATAATAAATATTACATCAATTTGTCATTATTGTAAATAGTGAAAGAAATACTTATACAGATCACTAATAAATCACATGTATCCTTTTCAAAATATAAGAAAATGTTATGCATGTCCATCATAAAAATTTCTATGACATGTATACTTATAGACATCCATCATTCAGAAATGTTTACTAAATTTATCTTCCAATATAAACTAAACATACACATCACTTTGATACATTATTTCTTTTATTTCACACCATCCTCTTAAATGTGGTTTCTCTATTAGTGCATGCAACAAGAATTACATCCTTACACATTCCCACACAAGAATGATGTTGTTTCCTTATTCATTCTATATCTTCATTGATCTAAATTTATTCATATATGTTCTAGGATAACATCTCTTTATCTAGTTTCACCCAGTATAATTTCAAAAACATAACTTTTTTGAAAAATCAACACTTCTCCCGAAAACAATCCTAACACTAAAACCCAAAAATATCTAACTTGGGAATTATTTTTATAAGTTAACCATAAAAATCTCTCACCTGAACTCAATTATTAATTATTTCACTAAAGACTATGTAACACCCCTTATATTTAAAAAATAAAACTATATTTGACAGTGTATATGACATAAAATGTTATGCTTAAACAAACAAAGAAATATTATTATTTAAATATAATCATTATAACATATCCACTAAAATGAAAGGATTGAATATGATTAACTACTATATGAAATAAATATAATGGTAAAACTCAATATATATTTATTTATAATTTTTTAGTATTTAATAACTCTATTTTTAGTAGTAATTTTATTCTTCAAATATACATTTTGTTCAAAAATAGTATTTTTTGTTTTTTTGAGAAGAAATTGTAAATATATTATGGTTATTATAGAAATTTTATTTCATAAAATTAAATCCATTTTTAGAATCCAAATATCAAAATTATCTTATATGTAATTTTTCTTAAATATATTTTTTAATGAATTGTGAAAAATACTAATTGTTATTGAAAAATATATTTTATTTTCAAGTATTTAAAAAGTAGAATAATATTTTTGATTCATTTCAAAATTCAATTTTTCGATTTTTAATTAAAATAATATAGTTCTTTTTTTAATTAGTTTTATAATTAAATTTTTATAAAAAAACTTATAATTAAAATAAATTATTCCGAAAATCATTTTTTTCAATTTATTTTTCTTTTTAATATTAAATTAATTTTAAAAAAAATAATTGAATTTTGAAAATTAGATTCCATATGTGGAATCATAAGGTCAAAATTATGTAAATTTCCCATTTTACTTTTGGACATTATTAATATTTACCACTGTAAATAATTGTCACCATACTAAAGGTAAATCAGGTAATTATGGTTAAAAATAATATCATGTGGACTAAAAATGACCATAACACATTCTATTATCATATTGCATGAGTGGAGTTATTCCATGTCTATACATATTTTAAAAATAAGGAAACAAGGTGCAATATTTCATTGATTTTGAAATTTATATAATTTTATGTAATGAAATGTTAAAGTTGTCTTTCTTTTAATATTTTAATTTTTTTATTTTATTACATAAGAATTATAAAAGGATATATTTGGTTGGAAATTGTTTAATTGAAATTTAAATTATTATTCTATTATGGGGTTTGATTATTAATTTTTAGTGAGGAAATAATTACCCTAAAATCTTACTCAACATAAATATAATATTTGTCTAATTAATAGTTAAAATGTAATAAATGATTATATAAATTGTAAAATTAATAATGTATGAATGAATTAATGTATTTAAAAAATAATTATAAAAATATAACATGTAAATGATGTGTTAAATTATTATATTTCATTTCCTTTGATTTCAACGTTAAATTAAATTAATAGAGTAAAAATTAAATTAATTATATTTCTCGTTTAATAATATTTTATTAAATTATATACAAGTAATAAAAATTTAAAAAAAGAAAAATTTTAAGGATTTGTTTTAAAAAATATCACCCATTTTCCATTAATGATCCAATTTTCATGTTATAAGTAAAATTATGACCCATTAATATTTAAAAAGTCCTTATAATTGTAAAGGTTAAAATTGGGTAATCATGGGGCTAATAAAAAATGGATAATTTAAAATGATATCAAAACCTTTAAAAAGTTTATTGGATTGTTATATTAATATATTTTATTCCATATACCAGAATACATGTTATTTTTTATACAATTTATCATGAGTTAGATTCATATAATATTATAATATTTTATGAATTTCAAAAAATGACCAAAATTAATATTTTATAATAAACAAGATTTTATTAAATTATTTTAAAATTCTTAGAAATACTGTATTCTGAAAAAAAATATATGGTGAAGTGCATTGTGTTGCATTTGTTGTCAATGAGGCATGAAGTTGTCTTGGAATGAATGGATGTCAAGGAGTCAAGATGTGAATGTCAAAGGATGTGATGGTGATGGTGATGAAGGAGAATGGCCATGGTACCAAGATGCATGTCACTTGGGAGATTCACTAAGTGACATAGGAGATGATGGTTGAAACATTCTCCATGAAAATATGACGATTGCTGAACTGATCTTTAAGTTCTAAAAACTTGTATCAAGATGATACAAAGTCACAACATGATTAGAAGACCATGCATTGTAGTGAAAATGCATGAGGAGTTGAAGATGATCCATTCACATGTTCTAAGTGGATGAAGTGGTATAATGAAGTCCATGCACTAACACTTAGTGCATGTGAATTAGAAGAAGATCCAACTTGATCTCTGATTAGATCAATGAAGCACTTTGAATAATTTAAGTGATTCAGGAGTTTGGTTGAAGATGAAGATCCTTGAGAATTCTCTCCTAAGTAGAAAACGAGATGATGAAGAAGAATTATAGGAGTTGTTTCTAATCAAGAAGAATAATGTTCGAATTCTCAAGAAGAAGATGAAGAAGAAGAATGGATTGAAGGGCATGTGGCTTGGCATATTACATTTGGCATTTTACACTTAAGTACTTTGTATACTTAGTGTATATTCAAGCAAAAAAAATATGCCAACCTCAAGGGCCAGCCTTAAGGGTTCAACCCAAGGCACATGTGGGAACCAGTCACCACGCCCAAGGGGATCCCATGGGGCCAGCCCAAGAGTGGCCGGGGCCGTGTATAAGCCCCGAGGCCACGCGGTGATGAAGCCCGCGCAGCGTGGGCGCAGGAGCGCGCCCGAAGGGTGCATAGTGGGCGCCAGTGGCGCGCCCGCAGGGAGCAAGAGTGGGCGCAGAGCGCGCCCGCAGGGAGAACACGGTGCGGGGCGGCACCGTGGAGGGAGATTCAATTGAGGAGTAGCGGGGAGCGGCATATTGATAAACCGCGGAAAAATCCCGCGGCGTTTCGATGTGGGACGCGCAAATTCCACCGGGAGCGAATCCCAGCCGTTCATCTGATCTCGCGGATGATCGGCGCCGCTCATCTAATCTGCCGCGCGCCGCGATCGATCCAGCCGTCCGATGTCTTTCGATCACCTGATCCGACGGCTGCCGCATCATCCTCTACCTCGAGCTCGGCTGAGGCATCTCCTGAGCAGCCGCTGAACCAGAGCCTCCCCGAAGAAAAAATTCGAGTTCCCGGCCACCATTTTCGAAGCCGAAGGCTCCCTCGTGCTCGTCTGGCCACACTGAACACAGCCATGATATAAAATGGATGTGCATGCAACAAATGAAGATTTTCGATGTAAGCCGAGGAAAACGGAGTTGCCGAGGCCATGAGGTGTTCATGTTTTGCATGGATTGGGTTTCAACAGAGGCCGTGCATGCGTTATAAATCGCATGCACGTGAAGGAGAAAAATAAAGGAAGAACCCGCGTCAAACCGAGAATGAAAAACAAGATTTGAAAAGATTTTTTAAAGATCCGAAGATCTCGGGTGTTTGAAGTTATTTCACGCGGATGATCCGAGGCGTTTCTCTGCCTATAAAAAGAGAGGCCGAGGCTCTCATTAAGCTGCTGATGCTCTGAATTTTTGAAGTCCCGTGAGCGCATCTCTCTACCTCGCGAAGTTGAAGCCCCGCGCAAGTAAACTTGCGTGGCTGAGTTCCTTGCGCGCAACATCTTTGCGCGACAAGAAGAAGGAGGAGGAGGAGTCCCCTGTGCGCTATCCTTTGCGCGACAGGAAGGAGTTTGGGCAGCACAAAGTTGTGCGCCCCCTCTGTGCACCGTGCCCCCTGCGCGGTAGCACTTGCGCGCCCGCGGTACCTTGCACCCGAGGCTTGCGCGCCCTAGAGGCCTTGTGCACTTGCAAGTTGCCTTGTGCACCAAGTGTGCCTTGTGCTTTGTTGAAGAAGAGGAGGCTGCGGCTCATCAAGCACTTGCACGCCTACTTTGAAGGTGGAAGACCCGAGCCTTGTGCTTGTGTGCCAAGTGAAGGAAGAATACCTACGGGTTGGTTGCATGCAAAAGAAAACAAAGAGGCCGTAGCCCTTGTGTTGGTATTCGGGTGTGTGCAAGAGGAGGCCGAGGCATGCCCTTGTGTATGTGCAACAAGTGAAGAACCACACTTTGTGTGTGGTGTGAGCTGAAGAAGGAAGGCCGAGGCCTTTGTGCCTTGTGTGCAAAGTGATCAAGAGAAGGCCGTTGACCTACTGTGTGTTCATTTGAAGAAAAGGCAGTAGCCTTGTGTGGTTGCAAAGAGGAGAAAGGCAAAGCTTGCACTTTGTGTGTGCATTTAAAGAAGGAGTCCGTAGCCCTTATGTGGGTGCACACATTGAAGAACAAATTATAGAATATTATTTGTGTGTGCAAGACAAGTGGAAGTGCCTTTGGCTAAGTGTGTGCACAAGAAGTGGGAGGCCGAGACCACACCATTGTGTGTGTGTGAGATAGTGAAGAAATAAGCCGAGGACAAGTGTATGCAAGTGGGTGAAGTGAAGACCACACATTTGTGTGTGTGTGCAAACTTGAAGAACCACCTACGGCCCAAGTATGTGCAAGAAGAAGTGAAGGCCAACTCATGTGTGTGCTAAAGTGAAACAATTGTGTGCAAATGAAAGAAGTGGCCGAACCTAGGTGTGTGCACTAAAAAGTGTATACACATTTGAAGAAGAAGAAGAAGTTCCACACTAAAGTAAATCACACTTCTAAGTGTGTGAACAATTTGGATAAAGTGTGTGAAGTGCAGTGAAGGTGTGTGCTTAAAGATATTACACCCTTTGTGGGTCTACTGCACCAAGAAGAGGAAAGGGGAAGTGCATGCTTGCATGCGTGCACATGCACACGTGAACAAAGCCAAATCTGGTTGTGTGCATCTGATTTGCCCAAGACCAGGAGGTTCTTGAAGATTTGAGAAGGCCATGCAGTCAGTGCATGAGGAACCAGAGCTACCATGCACTCAGTGCATGAAGATGTTTTGAAGTGAGACTGAGCCAGATTGAAGTGAAAGATATTGTTTGTCTGAGTTTGCAGTAGATTGAGAAGAGCCTGATCAAGACAAGTGATCAGAAGTTGCTGAGCAAGACCAGCAGTCTTTATCCCAGACTGCTGAGGATACTTGAAGAAGCTTAAAGAGAAGAAGAGCTACTCGTGTGACTCGAGGAGCCAGGAGAAGACCCTGTGGGACACAGGGAGAAGAAGTCTTCAGTGGGATTCTGGAGCAGGCCAGTGGGACTCTGGTAACACTGTGGGACGCAGTATAAAGACCCTCCTGTGGGACTCAGGAGAGATACGGTGGGAAGCTGTATCGACCATTGTAATACTAACAGATTATAATGGGAGAATCCATGCTGAGAGAGCATGGCAAGGATGTAGGCCTTTGGTGCCGAACCTTGTAAATCCTTGTGTCCTGTGCCTTTTCATTACTGCATTATCCGGGAAAGGTTGAGAGATACAAGAAGAGTGGATCGAGGCTTTAACCAGCCATAGAGGTTTAATTGATAAGAATCAATTAGTAAAAAGTTTTAAGGGATCACTGATTCACCCCCTCCCCCTCTCAGTGATTCACACTGATCTGGGCACTTCAATTGGTATCAGAGCGAGGTTACCTCTAAAAGATCCAGGGGAGTCTATATGGAGTGCAGATTTGAGGAAATGAAAGAACAGCCTCAAATGGAGATATCTGCCAAGACTCTGAAAAACAGAATGAAGAAACAGGCAAAGAAGATGAGGAAGAAGGTTGCTGCGATCATAGAAACTCCTTCTATGGAAAGAAATGTGAAAGTCACATCAGATGACAATTCCTTTTATCATTCTTCTGATGAAGCATGCTCTAGCTGTGATGAAGATGGAAGGAACAATGATCTTCTAAATGCAATCAAATATCTTCAGAAGAGAGTCCCCAAGGAAATTGCAATGTGTATAGCTACAGGCCTCCTTGATCTTCAAGAAGAAAAATTACAGCTAGAAGATGAAGCCAATTCTCTGGAAGTCCAATTGGCTAAAAGGGTTGGCATAACCAACACTCTCAGAAAGCTGGTAAATGCCAAAGATGAAACAGTATCTCTTTGCAATGAAAGATATGAAGACACTACTGAAGAATTGCAGAGAAGCCTTTCTGAGAAATAATTCTTTAAAGTATTGGTCAAAGAAGTTTTCCATGCACTGGAAAAGAGGCACAAAGTGTCAATGGTTGTCAGAGATTCTCAACTAGAAGACAAAGTCAAAAGGGTGAAGGAGCTGGACAATTCATTGCAAGAATTGAAGAAGGTGCATGAAGACCAGATGAAACAACTGGTGGAGAATTGGGAAGGAAAGCTAAGAACTGTTGAGGATGAGAAGAACTCCCTCAATATGAAATGATTAGAACTGGAGGTGATATTGAAAAATCAGCAATCACCTAAAGCTGAATCCTCCCAGTCAGCTGAAAGAAGACATGTTGCTACTCAAGTATGCTTTGAGCAGGATGATTCTAAGAGAAAGACATCCTCCAATAAAAGTGCAACATCTTCTAGAAAGAAGGTACCATCCATACCATCTTGTACTCATGCTTCTAAAAGTGGTTCTACTAAAAGTGCAGGATGGAAGAATAATTCCAAACAAATATGGATGAAGACAGTAAAGAAGCAGAGCTCTCCTGAAACAGCACAACAGGTCAAGAAAAGTACCCTACAGTCAGAAGGACTGAATAGGTCAAGATTCGTGGGACAATGCTGGTGTTGTAACAGGTATGGGCACTGTGCAAAGGATTGTTGGTACAATCCACTAAATGTCAAAGCACAAAGGAAGCTCATGCCAAGGGGGAGCAAGCCAGAAGAAAAGAAGCAACATCCACAGGTCTAGAGACATCTGTTTACTGCAAATAGATTTGGATTACTTGACAACATCTGGGATGATTGCAAAAGTGGTCAAATAGATACATGTCAATCTCCAACTGTATCCAGAGCTCAAAAGAAGAAAAGATCACAGAACCTGGCTAAGAGATATTCCTTGGGAAGCAAGAAGAAAGTAGAAACTGCTCCCAAGAAGTGTTTTAGAAATGAAGAGAAGTCCTTGGAGTCTGAGTCCAAGAAGGGTGATGCATCCGGAAGGACCACCAAGAAATGCTTCTTCTGTGGAAAGAAAGGACACATCATGGACCTTTGTAAAGAAGCCATGAAATTCAATAGAAGCCAACTGGACTCAAACAGACAATCAATCCAGACGAAGCAGAAGGGATTGATTGAAAACAAGTTGCCTAAGAGAGGTAGCTTGACAGCATCAAAGGAACCATGTGGAACTTCCAGAACTGGGCCACTCTTCCAAATGATTTACTTGTCATATGGCCACATCAGTTGCAACTTGCCAGAGATCTACAAAGAGCTGAAGATGAAGTTCTGGCAATTGCTAAGGCAAAAGGGAAGAAGAATATTTCACATGAAGATGTATTGAGATCCACACCAGCACAATCATCAATGAAGATCAAATGTGCAAGTGTGAAGACTGGTGAAAATGGGACATCTCGGTTGAGATAATCTTCTCAACCTTGTTGTTCACATTGATGAACCAAGGAGGTTCCATCTTATTCCCTTATACTATTGGAATTTACATGTGCTAACATTGCAGGGAATTGAAGATGATAGTCATTCTCAGCTGGAGGATGGTTTGGACAGAACGGAGTGCACCCCTTGAGGGGGAGCAAATATGAAGAAGATGATGTTCTAAAATTAATATCATCTTGAGAAAAGTGAAGGTATTCCAATCATACTTTCATCCCTTGTTTCTTAATTGAGGCTATCTTGTCAATTATGGGGGAGTATGGATTGAAGACAAATGGATGAAAGGGGGAGCTTTATCATTGCACTGAACTTTCTAATGAGTTTTGTGAAGTATGTGCAGGATTTAGCAATTCATTGTTACATCAGAAAAATTTCAAGCCCCTAAGCATGATCTCACATGTGAAGAGAGTTATGGACAGCATTGAGTACCTTGGTTACATCACTCTTGTTTTCTACACCGGGTTAGCCCAAGTAGACTTAGAGTTGATCTACTAAAGGTTCTTTGCTAAAGAAGAACATGTGACATCATCCCTCTCTCAGTGTTTGTCAAGAAAATACTTTTCAAAGGGAGGAAGAGATTTTTAAAAGAGAACCACACCACACCTTTGCATTTGATTGCCAATAAGGGGGAGAAAATATTGGCACACATATTGACCCATTCATATGTGCTGAAGGAGTGTATTGACAACAAATACAAAGGGGGAGATTGAAGTGCATTGTGTTGCATTTGTTGTCAATGAGGCATGAAGTTGTCTTGGAATGAATGGATGTCAAGGAGTCAAGATGTGAATGTCAAAGGATGTGATGGTGATGGTGATGAAGGAGAATGGCCATGGTACCAAGATGCATGTCACTTGGGAGATTCACTAAGTGACATAGGAGATGATGGTTGAAACATTCTCCATGAAAATCTGACGATTGCTGA
Organism: Viscum album; assembly: GCA_963277665.1. Lineage (NCBI taxonomy): Eukaryota > Viridiplantae > Streptophyta > Magnoliopsida > Santalales > Viscaceae > Viscum > Viscum album. The sequence continues at coordinate 117,098,163 of OY728159.1, read as the reverse complement.
ACTGATCATTAAGTTCTAAAAACTTGTATCAAGATGATACAAAGTCACAACATGATTAGAAGACCATGCATTGTAGTGACAATGCATGAGGAGTTGAAGATGATCCATTCACATGTTCTAAGTGGATGAAGTGGTATAATGAAGTCCATGCACTAACACTTAGTGCATGTGAATTAGAAGAAGATCCAACTTGATCTCTGATTAGATCAATGAAGCACTTTGAATAATTTAAGTGATTCAGGAGTTTGGTTGAAGATGAAGATCCTTGAGAATTCTCTCCTAAGTAGAAAATGAGATGATGAAGAAGAATTATAGGAGTTGTTTCTAATCAAGAAGAATAATGTTCGAATTCTCAAGAAGAAGATGAAGAAGAAGAATGGATTGAAGGGCATGTGGCTTGGCATATTACATTTGGCATTTTACACTTAAGTACTTTGTATACTTAGTGTATATTCAAGCAAAAAAAATATGCCAACCTCAAGGGCCAGCCTTAAGGGTTCAACCCAAGGCACATGTGGGAACCAGTCACCACGCCCAAGGGGATCCCATGGGGCCAGCCCAAGAGTGGCCGGGGCCGTGTATAAGCCCCGAGGCCACGCGGTGATGAAGCCCGCACAGCGTGGGCGCAGGAGCGCGCCCGAAGGGTGCATAGTGGGCGCCAGTGGCGCGCCCGCAGGGAGCAAGAGTGGGCGCAGAGCGCGCCCGCAGGGAGAACACGGTGCGGGGCGGCACCGTGGAGGGAGATTCAATTGAGGAGTAGCGGGGAGCGGCATATTGATAAACCGCGGAAAAATCCCGCGGCGTTTCGATGTGGGACGCGCAAATTCCACCGGGAGCGATTCCCAGCCGTTCATCTGATCTCGCGGATGATCGGCGCCACTCATCTAATCTGTCGCGCGCCGCGATCGATCCAGCTGTCCGATGTCTTTCGATCACCTGATCCGACGGCTGCCGCATCATCCTCTACCTCGAGCTCGGCTGAGGCATCTCCCGAGCAGCCGCTGAACCAGAGCCTCCCCGAAGACAAAATTCGAGTTCCCGGCCACCATTTTCGAAGCCGAAGGCTCCCTCGTGCTCGTCTGGCCACAATGAACACAGCCATGCTATAAAATGGATGTGCATGCAACAAATGAAGATTTTCGATGTAAGCCGAGGCAAACGGAGTTGCCGAGGCCATGAGGTGTTCATGTTTTGCATGGATTGGGTTTCAACAGAGGCCGTGCATGCGTTATAAATCGCATGCACGTGAAGGAGAAAAATAAAGGAAGAACCCGCGTCAAACCGAGAATGAAAAACAAGATTTGAAAAGATTTTTTAAAGATCCGAAGATCTCGGGTGTTTGAAGTTATTTCACGCGGATGATCCGAGGCGTTTCTCTGCCTATAAAAAGAGAGGCCGAGGCTCTCATTAAGCTGCTGATGCTCTGAATTTTTGAAGCCCCGTGAGCGCATCTCTCTGCCTCGCGAAGTTGATGCCCCGCGCAAGTAAACTTGCGTGGCTGAGTTCCTTGCGCGCAACATCTTTGCGCGACAAGAAGAAGGAGGAGGAGGAGTCCCCTGTGCGCTATCCTTTGCGCGACAGGAAGGAGTTTGGGCAGCACAAAGTTGTGCGCCCCCTCTGTGCACCGTGCCCCCTGCGCGGTAGCACTTGCGCGCCCGCGGTACCTTGCACCTGAGGCTTGCGCGCCCTAGAGGCCTTGTGCACTTGCAAGCTGCCTTGTGCACCAAGTGTGCCTTGTGCTTTGTTGAAGAAGAGGAGGTCGCGGCTCATAAAGAACTTGCACGCCTACTTTGAAGGTGGAAGACCCGAGCCTTGTGCTTGTGTGCCAAGTGAAGGAAGAATACCTACGGGTTGGTTGCATGCAAAAGAAAACAAAGAGGCCGTAGCCCTTGTGTTGGTATTCGGGTGTGTGCAAGAGGAGGCCGAGGCATGCCCTTGTGTATGTGCAACAAGTGAAGAACCACACTTTGTGTGTGGTGTGAGGTGAAGAAGGAAGGCCGAGGCCTTTGTGCCTTGTGTGCAAAGTGATCAAGAGAAGGTCGTGGCCCTACTGTGTGTTCATTTGAAGAAAAGGCAGTAGCCTTGTGTGGTTGCAAAGAGGAGAAAGGCAAAGCTTGCACTTTGTGTGTGCATTTAAAGAAGGAGTCCGTAGCCCTTATGTGGGTGCACACATTGAAGAACAAATTATAGAATATTATTTGTGTGTGCAAGACAAGTGGAAGTGCCTTTGGCTAAGTGTGTGCACAAGAAGTGGGAGGCCGAGACCACACCATTGTGTGTGTGTGAGATAGTGAAGAAATAAGCCGAGGCCAAGTGTATGCAAGTGGGTGAAGTGAAGACCACACATTTGTGTGTGTGTGCAAACTTGAAGAACCACCTACGGCCCAAGTATGTGCAAGAAGAAGTGAAGGCCAACTCATGTGTGTGCTAAAGTGAAACAATTGTGTGCAAATTAAAGAAGTGGCCGAACCTAGGTGTGTGCACTAAAAAATGTATACACATTTGAAGAAGAAGAAGAAGTTCCACACTAAAGTAAAGCACACTTCTAAGTGTGTGAACAATTTGGATAAAGTGTGTGAAGTGCAGTGAAGGTGTGTGCTTAAAGATATTACACCCTTTGTGGGTCTACTTCACCAAGAAGAGGAAAGGGGAAGTGCATGCTTGCATGCGTGCACATGAACACGTGAACAAAGCCAAATCTGGTTGTGTGCATCTGATTTGTCCAAGACCAGGAGGTTCTTGAAGATTTGAGAAGGCCATGCAGTCAGTGCATGAGGAACCAGAGCTGCCATGCACTCAGTGCATGAAGATGTTTTGAAGTGAGACTGAGCCAGACTGAAGTGAAAGATATTGTTTGTCTGAGTTTGTAGTAGATTGAGAAGAGCCTGATCAAGACAAGTGATCAGAAGTTGTTGAGCAAGACCAGCAGTCTTTATCCCAGACTGCTGAGGATACTTGAAGAAGCTTAAAGAGAAGAAGAGCTACTCGTGTGACTCGAGGAGCCAGGAGAAGACCCTGTGGGACTCAGGGAGAAGAAGTCTTTAGTGGGATTCTGGAGCAGGCCAGTGGGACTCTGGTAACACTGTGGGACGCAGTATAAAGACCCTCCTGTGGGACTCAGGAGAGATACGGTGGGAAGCTGTATCGACCATTGTAATACTAACAGATTATAATGGGAGAATCCATGCTGAGAGAGCATGGCAAGGATGTAGGCCTTTGGTGCCGAACCATGTAAATCCTTGTGTCCTGTGCCTTTTCATTACTTCATTATCCGGGAAAGGTTGAGAGATACAAGAAGAGTGGATCGAGGCTTTAACCAGCCATAGAGGTTTAATTGATAAGAATCAATTAGTAAAAAGTTTTAAGGGATCACTGATTCACCCCCTCCCCCTCTCAGTGATTCACACTGATCTGGGCACTTCATATGGTTTAAAATGTCATCCATTTCCTATTTATGACCTAAGGTTCCTTTTTTTTAACAGTCTTAACCCCTTAATTGTAAAACATTTGTTATTGCAGTAACTGTCCAAACACGTTAATACGGGATAACAAAATTGATATGGGTAAAAACATATTCTTAAAATAATTTATTGGATGATATTATTTTCATCCATACTCATCATATATTCAAAATAATTTACTTTTTTATCATTTTTCCATGAAAAATAATTTATATAAATTTAATATTTTATGTAATTCCAAGAGTACCCATCCCCTAACATATAAAAGTGAACCTCCCATCCTACTTACTTCACACATAAAAATCATTTTCGATCATCTAGTAAAAACCCAATTTTATTTCTGAAATACCTATCCACATTTTATAGGTCTTGATTTTCACATAATACCTACCTTTGAGGGTATGAGGTGTAAAGTAAAGGAAGTTGTCTGAAGAAGATGTATAGTTCTTAACTTAGAATTATCATTTTATTTGTTAATATAAATCCATTAAGTATTAATAAAAATATTTTAAATAATAAAACAAGTATATTACATATACATATAAGTTTTATTTTAATTTAATATCTTATATCCATCTCTTCTTATATCAAATGAGAAATGAAAAAACCATCATTCGAGTGTACGACTGCCTACCGCATCTCGAACTGTTATAAATCATTTTCCACAACTACCTCTCAGGGATGGTAATAATGATGGATTAAATATATATATATGATAGTCATAAAATATTTACCATTATATAAAGATAATATATAATCCATTTTATAACCTTTCCATCTATTTTAAAATTATAGCATCGATCTTGCGTACTTTTGGATTACCGTTTCCACAAAGTGATGTGATATATATTTCATAACCATTTCTCATGGTTTCTATATAAATTTGTCTTTAAATAAATGATATAATTTTTATATATAATAAAATTATATAAATTTAAAATAACAGTTACATTATTTCCATCATGATTGTTGAAAAATAGAAATACTATTCTTGTGTCCATATTTCATATCATCTTTATGATTGTAAGAACTTTCATTTTTCATAACAATCATTATTGGTTAGTTTTGAACTTATAATTTATCTATAAAAATAATAATTTTTCCATGATTATTATTCAGGATATTAATAAATAATAAAAACATTGATCATAGTTAACATGCCTAATTCGTTTTGGACATATGAGCCAAATATCATCCAAATAACCAATGTAAACATAATTAACAAATTGATTGAATATAACATGGTATTAAATAAAATTAAAGTAATAATAATGTTGAAATTTTTTATTTATAAATAAATTAATTAAAATAATTTTATTATGTATGAAGATGTAGAATGTATATGATGAGTCAGACTCGAGGTAAAAGATCTCTCGGCACCAGGTTTTTTCTTCTGGTTAAGGTCATTCTCTATGTACCTCATTTTATCCCTAATTTTTTGTGATACATATTAATTATCATATCTATCTTATATATACTAATATCTCATTTTTCCTACCTTTTATAGGATAATACATTTCTTATATTAATTTCCTAAATTCCTTCTTAAAAATCAAACTCAATTAATGGGGATTTTCAATCCATTAGACATTTTATATAATGCTCATTTAATGTTTTTATTAATAAATTAACACCTTATTTTGAGACCAATAGTTACTTACTCATATTTTTACATCCTAAAATTTTAATTAATTCTTCACTTTGGAATCTTAATGAAATTTTATTTGATTCTAATATGATTTGACATTATGCAACCCATTTTATTACCGAGTTAATTGTTATAATTATTACTTATGATTTATTTATTTTTGTGGCACAATTAATCATGAGAAGTTTTATTAGGGTTTCATCTAGATAAAAATATTATGCATTGGGAAATTTTTTTGACTCATGTGACATTATTAATGGGATTATGGAGTAAACCGAGTCCCCTATGGGACTTTCTCCACCATGTGATGTTGTATTGGTATTTATCCATGAAATATTCTTATTTCAGGTTTTATATTTTTCATCCGTTCCTTTGAAACAATGATATTATTATAATGTTTTTTATGTTATTATCCCATGATATTACTCTTGATCCTTCCCTTTAATTATATTATGTTTTACCTTTGAACTACATGTTATACTTACAAAACATTTTGATTCCATTAATGAGTTTTTATGTTCCCATGACACGTTTTAAAATGATTTTCATATGGTTTTGACGATGAGTTTAAAAAAATTATTTCAATATGAAAATTGAGACGATATGGCATGAATAGGAATCATAATATGTCCTAAATTATTTTTTGAGGGAAAATGGGAATTAAGTAGAAGAATCCACTTTTTCAAGATATATTAATTTATGTGAGGGTGATAGGAATATTATATGAAAATCTAAACAACAGAGATCATCCAATATCACCCCATAGTGCATCAACAAATTATAAAAAAGAGACTTTTATTCTTTTTTCCTTTAGAATATCTTTATGTTTCCAAACCATGCTTCTAGATTTCAAGGTCCAATTGAGATAATGTCATTACATATTTTGTATACAATGTTATCTTGTTCTTTTAAAAAATGAAACATTTTGAATTCCTCTCTACTAATTTACTCTAGTGAAAATTTTCATATGCTACATTAGAGTTTTTTGACGTCCCATTAAAAGGCCAAATCGTGAACCTTGACTATGGCCCTACACTTTATAGACTCCGGTTCTTTTGAAACTCTCCCACTAAGCTTCTGCAATATTAATTTTTTTTAATAAAATGAACAACGATGATTCCACCAAATCATACCTTCATCTAAAATATAGGACCAATAAATTTTGGTATCAATGAACTGATGAAAGTAAGAATCGTTTGGCCCCCATTTATCAATGTAACCAAGACATGCACTAGTACTTTTTTATAATACATTATATTCTGATTCTAAACCATTAAGGCTCCTCCCAATTTTAGGGGACATAAAAAATGTATGGTTACCTTCTGATAGTCATTACCATAGTTCAAAAAACACCAAATTTATCATTATGAATCCTTTTCAAATAATCATGTATGATACTTGGGGTGGACCATTTTTTGTTATCAATATGGTCATGATCGATTTATCAATGACTTTTTAGATAAAATATTATCAAATTATCATGCTTCCATACATGGAATATTTCTATAAGATCTTTCTCCAAATGAAATATAAACTGTCATATCTAGTGAAATCTAAAGTTACAGGGGCATTCCGAGAATTGAACTCGGGACCTCTCGCACCCGTCTTTCTCCAAATGAATGCATTATAAAACCAATGACACCTTATATTATTTAATTTAAATCTACTCACACTGTAGGAATCTCTTCCAATGTATCCTCTATAACCTCGTTACTTCTAAAACTAACATTCACCCATATACAGGATTCAAGCCTCTTTCAATATCATATTATCTTCTACACCATGTTTCTTCTCAATGAAGGTTCTAAAACACCTAGGATATGAGTCTGAGGGAACAAAAACCAAAATTTTGTGCCACATAATTGATGAATAAATTAATTATAATGGATCTATGAGAATAATTGGATTTGACCATGTGAAAAACCTTTTTCAAAATTTTTTTTAACAATATTATTGTATTTGTTTTTGAAAAATAACCTTTTTGTATAAGAATTTTTTTGTTATCTAAAAATAAGATCAATGTGCATCATATTTATCATATCAGATCCGAGAGAATTATAGTTAGAATGTTTTGTTTTCTTCTAATTTTCTTTTTTCATAATCTGACAAAGAAAAATGTTATTGAGGAATGAAGTAGTATTGTTGGTGAATTGGTTAGTTGAAGAAAGTGATGTTTTGATTTAGAAACATTTTATATGTTCTAAACAAAGTAATACAATGATTTTCTCATGATAAATTTCTCACAAAAGATGAATAATTTTATGATAAAAATATATATGAAATATAGTGGAGCATTTTGTATTATTTAAATGTTACAATATGTAGATTCCATCGTAATATTTTTTCAATCATAATGGGAATTACATCATAAGGGGAATTCCATCGTAATGAGAATCCAATTGGATTCAAAGAGAAGGATATAGAATAAGGATTCATTGAGAAAGATACATAATAGGAATTACCTGATAAGGATACATAATTCGGATTCACTAAGAAATAAATAGAATTCACTTTCACTTAGAAGGACACAAAAATAAAATTCACAAAGAATGAAACAAAATTTATATTCACTAAGAAAAAAATGAAATTAGATTTACTGATAAAATCATAGAATCCAGATTCATTAAAAAAGAGACAATATTGTATTAACTATGAAATAAATAAATATCATATTGATCTGGTTATGGAGAAGACTCAAAAATAAAATTCTAGATGTTTTATGAAATGATGAGGAGGTAAAACATGAAATTCAATTTTTCATAAATCTCGGTGAAAACTATGGAGGTTTTATGAAATCAATATTGAATTTTAAAATTCGTGATATTTTTATAGTTTTTTTAATATAAATTAGTGAGGAAAGTTTCAAGTTTCCTTCTCCTGTTTTTTGAGTCGCATGAAAATACATTCTTAGATCATTAGCTCATGGGTGAACTTTCATGAATGAGTAAAAGGTTAATAATTAAAGAAATTATGTGAAATTCATAATAGAAAAGGTATCTCATAAGGGGGATCCAATAGTTGAATGTTTTTTATGATATCAATCAATATCATATTGAGATTATCGTATTGATTTGATCATATTGAGAAGATCATATTAAGTAGATCGAATTGAGAATTATTTTATTGAGAATTTGGGTAGAGTTTTAGTTTTATATATTGATAATGAGTTCATTGTATTGAACCCATTATATTGAGAGAATATTATTTATACTCATCATAATGAGAGAATCAGATCCAGAATAATCATATTGTGAGAATCAAATCCCAAAACATCGGATTGAGAAAATCCTATCATGCCAAATCAAATTGAGGATTTTGAATGAGAAATTAGGGAGATGTTTCAAAAAAGTCATTATTCATTTTTTTGGCTCAATTGTGTTATAACAAAACATTTTAAACTGATTGGAGTAAATATAATCATCCCTATAAGGAGATTGAATGTGTCTAATGGTATTTTAAACTTTTTTTATTCACTTCTTTATAATATTGGATTTCCATAGACACATGGGAGTGACATGGTAAAAGATGTGGGTTTTAACACTAAAGTAGAACCTTGTAAATCATGTGTGATTTACATTATTTCCAACTTTTTCATTTAAAAAATTTTACTAAAATTTGATACCGAATTAAATATGAACAAGTTACATTAGATATGTTTCTAAATGTTTTAAAACTTATAAAAATAGAACCACTAATTCAACCCCTCCATTCTCAGTTATTATTCGATCCTTTGGAACATCAACTGGTATCATATGAAAGTTCCCTTATAGAATATTTTTCATGGATAATATTAATTCTATTAATAGTAGTAGATTCCCAAAATATTTTGGAAAGCAATATTATAGTTTAAAGAATGGTATGATTCATTATCTTCTAGCTCTTAGCTTTTATATTGTTTATTCTGCTATAACTGGGTTTCCACCCTTTGAGAAATATTCTCTAATGACCCTTACTGATAAGAAATATATAGAAGATAATGGAATGTCTAGAAATGATATTCTCATGTCCTTATCTAAAATTTTTTATTAGAAAGTGATGGGTCTCAAAACATTTAAAAGTATGTTGGACTTGATGGAAAGTATTTTCAAAGGGAAAACACAAGTAAAGGATGAAAAGAAACAAATCATCCATAATAAGTATGATGAAATACAAATGAGAGATGAAGAAACAATTGATGAATACTTTGCCAAAGTAAATGAAATTGTCTGTAACATTAGAGGATTTATAAATGTCATAGAATAATATATAATTATGAATCAACATATGAGAATCTTTCCATATCGGTTTTTTTCTAAAATTTATTCATTAAATGATAATATTGATTTATCTCTAGATGAATTTCATAAAATTCATGTTTATTATAAAATGAGGAAAGCTTAATGATATAAAAATAATACGAAATATGAATGCAATTTTAAAGCTATGAGAAAGTTTAAAATTAAATATGTTAATGATGTTGATCCTTGTGACATTGATAATAAAGATAATGATGAGTTGATTAAAAAAATCATGTCTCTTTTATCAAAGAACAATCCAAGAGGAAGTGGAAATCATGGAGGTAAAATTCATCTTTTTTAGTGTGGTGGAATCAGGCCCATTGTACTGGAATTCCCCAAGAATAAAGATAGAAAATATTGAGATGATTATATTAGATAACCTCTATGGAAGAATTGGAAGAGAAATGATAACGAAGAATAGTCTTCCAATAGATACAAAAATAATTTTACTGGAAAAAATATGTATGTTGAATAATAAAGTCGAATTGGACTCAACTGACAACAATTATTTGAAGATGAATTTTTAGAAAAAATTTGACCCTTCATTATAAAAATTGAGAAAATAAAATATTCCTCAATGAGTAAAGAAGTTGGCGAAGAATCTTATAAGGAGTATCATATCATAAAACAAATTTTCCTTTGTATTGAGAAATGAACTCTCAAGAATGTAATTAGAGAAATAAAGAAGTGTTTCGAATAATTTTCCTGTGGTAGAAAAGATGAAATCAAGAATGAGGAGGAATACATTCATGATATATTTAGTTACAAACATTGAATATTTCCACGTGGAATGGTTAATGAATATCCAAGTTTGAAAATGGAATTTATTTATTAAGAGGTTAACAATATTCAATATAATCTTCTTAAGCCTGAATGTGCATTGAGGATGATGTGTGAAAATGTCAAAAAATAATTATAATTAAAAGTTAAGACTTATATAGATGTTTACAAAGCTCAATACGAGAATCAGATGAAATTTTCTCTTACCAAAAATAATGTTACATCTGAATATTTTAACATTTTACGTTGTAGAATATGTATTGGGATAGAATTGCTGGAGAAAGAAAGTGAGAAAAATTTCATGTATTTAAAATTAGAAAACTCAATCAAAGGAAATGATTGAAAAAACCATTAGTATGCTAGATCTGAAAGAAGGTACCAATATTCAAAAGGTTTCTACAAATAATGCTTTTTATTAAAGAGAAAATAAAGATTTTATGGCTATTATTGGTGTTATAGAATTTATGGAAATAAAAGATATTATTTTTGGAAAAAAATATCTCTTAATAAAAGAATATTTATGAAAAGTGGACGAAATAGTGGATGTTTAATGATTAACTTTGCTAGAATACAAAAAGTATAAAAAGTGAATTCTTGAGATGTTAGAAACATTCCAACAAAAAATCAATTTTTATATTTAGACGAATTTTGTAAAAACATTGATCAATCTAGTCATCATGACTAAAGATGTATGACAATACTATCGAAACAAATTTATTAGATAGAAAATAAAATAAAGTTGAAAAGTATAATGTTGAGGAATTATCTTTTATTATTGAGGAAGCTTTGAAAGCAAGTAAAATGAACAAATCATGTACACATGAGAGTGATTGTTCATCACGTATAACATGTGATATATAAATACTAAAATGTTTTGAAATTTATAATGGATGAGTATTTTACTTTTTTATAGTTCCTATTAAATTAGAGTAATGACTGCTATTGAACATAAAAAGGTAAAATATAAGAATGTTTTATTTGTTTATAGCCTAAAAAATAACATACATAGTGCAAGTAAACATTGTGATGATTGAACATAAGTTTTTTTAGAAAATATTTTTGTATCATAAAAAGTGTGAAAGATATAAATGTTATTAAAAATGAGAAATAACCAGTGAAAATCTCCTTAAAATATGATAATTCAATTAATCTTTTTACTTGAGTGCTGAAGATGAAAATGAATTGTGGTACTAATGACATGGCCAACTTCGGCCGAAAAACATGAATAATCTTTATGAATTTGATTCTATTTAAAATTTTCTATAATTGAAAATAAGAGAAGATAATGTTTGTATTACTTTACAAAAAATAAATATGACTAAAAAATGTGATAGAATAATTGATTCTCAATCTAACATACCACTTTAGATAATTTATTTATATTTATGTGGTACGATGAGAAATAAATCAAAAAAATTATATATATTCATTACCACTTTTATTGATGATTTTAGTCGGATGATAAACATCTTGTTTATGAATCACAAGTCAGAGGCTATTGAAATGTTCAAGTTCATTAAAAACAATGATGAAAATAAAATGGATTTTCCATAAAAAGGTTGAGAATGTACAATGGTACCGAATTCACAAGCAATACTTTTTTGACTTATCTGAGAAAAAATGGTATCAAAAATCAATATAGTCCTCCATATACTACACAACCAATTGAAGTAGTATAAATAATAAATATATGTTTGTCGTAAATGGGAAGAATTATTTTCTCATAATACTATCATTAAAAATTATGTTGGAGTGAAGCTATTTTTACTACTTTATATGTTCCAAATAGATGTTTGTTGAGACTAGAAACCAACATCACTCCTCATAAATTTTAGTATAACAAAAAAACCTCAATTGAAATAATTTAATTTTTTTGGAAGTATATGTTTTCTAAAAATAAAAAATTTGGATTTGGGGACCACTGCTGCGAAAAATGAGGAAGGGATTTTATGGGTTATTCAGAAAATTGAAGATGTTTCAAATGTTGGGACAAATATTTAAAAAATTTGGTTGAATCATATGATGTGAAGTTAATTGAAAATTAATTTTCCATAAATGAGATTTTATGAATGCTTAGGAGGATAAATATAGAATTCCAATAACAGTATAAATAATTCAAAACATCCTTATAATCCTTTATAAATTTTTTTTGATGAGGATATTTTTTCTAGGAAATAAAATTTGAAATTTCATACCTCACAAAAACATGTTAAATAAAAAAACAATTATTAAAAATAATAAGTATCTAGTATAGACAATAAAGATGTTGATATTAGTAAATAAAACATCACATATCTGAAAAGTAGAATCAGAACTAGTTTTAGACGCTATTCAATACAATGAATGGGTGGATGATATGAGTAAAGAGTTGGATCGTATTGAAAAGAATGAAACATTGGAACTTGTTTCACAAACAAAAATAAAAATACTATAAGAACCATGTGGGTTTACAGAAATAATTTAAATAAACATGGATAATTTCAAGAAACAAATCTTGTCTTATTTTTACATGATATAAATAGGTATTTGTTGTGGAATTTGAAGAAACCTTTTCCTGAATTTCATTATTAGAAATTATTAGAATATTTATTTTTGCAGACGAACATCAGAATTATAATTTTTATCAAAATTATGTAATGTCATATTTCATAAATGGTGATATTGAGAAAGAAGATTACATTGAACATCCATGTGGTTTTCTACTTGATTAGGATGAAAACAAAGTTTTCAAATTGAAGAATGATCTTTATGGGATAAAAAATCTCCACATTCATGTTTTTCTAAACATGCAAAATTGTTTGAGAATATTGAACTTCTCTAAAGGCAATGTTGATAGAAACATATATGTGAAAGATGTGGTCTCCAAATAAATAATTTTAATAGATTTTGAGGAAGATATAATATGTTTTGGGGATAGAGAATGTGTATGTAAAACATTTTCTATAAAAATGAAAAATAATTTTGAAATGTCTCTATAAGGATAATTAAATTTCTTCCATGGTTTACATGTTTAATAAAATAAATAATATGTTTTTTATCTCAGAGAAATGTTTGCTAAGGAACTGTTAAATAGTTTTCTGATTGATGAATAAAAAGAAGAATAAAATCATAATCCAATAATCACAATATTGAGTAAATAATAATCTGGAATAAGTGTCAATCAGAACAATATTCAAGAGATGATAGGAACAATTATTTATCTTACACATCAACGTATGATATTTTTTATGACCTTATTTTCGAGGTATCAATGTAATCCTAAAAAATCATATTTTTTGGAAGAAAATATATTTTTGAGATATGAAAGAGGAACAGATTAACATGGTTTGTTATAGAAATACATTTTGAGATTAAATTTCATGGTTATACTGATGCTGATTGGGCTGGAGATTGCAATGATATAAATTATAACTCATGAAGAATGTATTTCTTGGATGATTTTTTTGTCACATGTAATAGTAAGAAACAATGTCACATAACATTGATAATAGATGAATCTTAATATCTAGTATATACACTCTCTTTTACTCAAATATTATTGATGAATGTTCTAAAGGATGATTTAATGTAAAATCTTCTAAACCACTAAAAATATATTGTGATAATCATAGTGAAATTGAAATTTCAAATAATCTTACCTACATTGAAGATTAAAAAACATTGATATAAAGATTCACTTTATAAAAGAGAAAGTTGTTGATAAAAATTTTCTTCTTGATTACGTTTCAAAAAAAAATTATATTTCTAATATCATTAAAAAATAAATTAGGAAAGAAAGGTCTGCATAATTAAGGATTTAATTTCATTTTAAGCCTCCTACCATGACTTCCTAAAACTCATAAGGAAGCACACCCCACTGTGCTTTGGATTATGTTGAAAAAGGATGAGAGAGAGTAAAAAATTTGTACATTATGTTTGTAATTTGTAAGATTTTTTTACATATCATCCTTAAATTAATCTAAATCTATGGTTATCAAACAATAGGGTATAAATGAAGAAAAATTAGAGAAGTATTAAATTCATAAGATAATAAAAGTGAGAGAAGAAATTCTAAATGTTAGTGGGATTTTATCTTTACATGGTCACAAAATTTTATTTCCACTGATGTGTAGACTACCATCACCAATATACCCTTATCCAATAGTGTGGTTTTAGGACACACTCCATTAAGAAAGGATATATATTGATAAAATTAAAAACATGATTTGTTTACCAAATAGTAGTTGTGTAAAAAATCTAAGATCATGGATAGAAATTAATAAGGGTTTTCAACAAAACCAAAGGGGGATATTGAAGAACCATTATGATAAATTATTTTATCAACATGATTTAATTTAATGAAAACTGTCCAATATTTATAAAAAGGATTTTTGTTCCACAATAAGATCAATATGAATCCTATTCAGTTCATTAGATCCAAAAGAATCTGACATAGAAATTTTAGTTTTATGGATGTTTTCCCTTATCATAATTAGAGAAAGGAAGAAGTTACTAAGGGAAGAAGACATAATGTTTCTCAAGAGTATTTTTGAGGAATGTGGTGTTAAGAGTTATAATGCTTCTATAATTTCTAAACCAATTCATATTATTTCTTACTGATAACAAGGTTCTCACACATCTGAAAATAATTAATGATAAAAAAGTAATGAAGAAATTTTGTAGAGGATTGAAGAATTCCAAAGGTGCAATATACAGATTACATCGCAATGGGATATCCATCATAATGATAATTCCATAATAATGATTATTGAATAAGATTCAATAATAAACATATTGAGTTTAGAGTCATTGAGAATGATGTAGAATTAAAAAACAATAAAAATGATATAGAATTTTGATTCACTAAAAAGGATAAAAAAATTAATATTCACATAGAATGGTAAAAAATTTAGATTCAATGAGAAGGATATAGAATTTATATTCAATAAAAACTAAAAATAATATGGATTAAATGATAAAGAAATATGAATTGTATTCATTGAGAAAGAAACACAATTCATATTCAATGAGAAATAAATAGAAATCTGATTCACTAAGAAAGAAACCGAAATTGTATTAAGCAATTTTTGAAAAAGGATAAAAAACATTCCAGATGATTTATGGAGATTTTAGGGGGTGAAATATAAAATTAAATTTTTCTTAAATCTTGTAGAAATATAAGAAGGTTTGAAAAAGTCAGAGTTGATGTTTTAAATGCATGAAATTTAATGAGTTTTTGAAATTTGAGGAAGTGGTGATGTTGTTCATGTTTCATTCTTTTATTCTAAGCTGCATATAAATACATTCTCAGGTCATTTGTTCATGAGTGAAATTTCACACAAGAAGAAAAACAAGATCATAGTGGAAATCATTTTAAAGTAATATGATGTTATAGATCTCATTAAGAGGATCATAAAACTGAATGTTTGTTTACCAGATTGAGCATGATCTTATTGAGAGGATCGTAATGAGTTCATGATATTGAGAAGATCATATTGAGTTGATCGTATTGAGAAAGTTCATATGAATATTTTGATCACAGATTTAGTTTTATAAATTGAGACAGAGATCACTGTATTGAGTACATCATATTGAGATATTCCTATCTAGACTCATCATATCGATAGGATTAGATCTGCACTCATCGTATTGAAAGAATCAGATCCAGGATCATCAGATTTAGAAAATTGGATCCAGCCAAATCGGATTCGGGATTCACAATGAGCAATTATAGAGAAGTTTCAAAAAAATTCTTAATTATTTTTTTCTTATATTTTTATAATAAAACATTATAAACTAATGGTAGTCAATATAATCATTCATATTTGGAGATATAAGGTGTCAAGAAAGGAGTTAGTGCAAGTTGTATTCACTTCTACATAATAGTTGATTTCCTTACACACATAGTATTGGATATAGAAAGAAAGTAGATTCTCACACAGAGTCCAAACCATATAAATCATGAATGATTTACTTCGTTTAGCAATTTTTTCATGAATTACTATTTAGTAAATGCAGATAAATAATTAAATCTAAACTAGATGTAGCGGTTTAGTTTCTAAAAGTTTTGAAACATATAATGAGTTAACAAATAATTAATCCCCCTTTTAATTTATTATATGGTCCTTTGGAATATCCCCAAGATTCCAAATCACCTGGTGTCCCTCTTTCTCACTTCTAGGGTATCAAGACTCCCATGCCACAAAATATTTTCTTTTGGATCCATCTTCTCCAGAGTTAAATGATCCTTTGGAAAAATCTTCATCCAAATTCAATGATTAATTTTTTACACATTTCCATATCTATAAGACCCCTAGCAACAAACACTTATAATGAATCCGTTATAGCTGTTGATCATTAGAATTTCCTTCATATTTTTTGATACCATGCCACAATAAATACATTAATTCCTTTTCTGGAATGAACCACCACCCTTTTATCATTATTTAGTGATCCAATGGACAAATATTCTTAAAATAAGCACATACACCACTTTAATATTTTTGGGAGATGAGAGCCCCAGAGGTAATAGAAATGACTAAAATGTTATGATGAACATTGGGTAGAAAAAATATATTCCTCTAATCAACTAAAGGATTTTAGAAACATCCAAAAATTAGTATTCTAGATTAGTCCTTTTAGGGGGATCAGTAATACAGTAATCATCGATTTTGTCAACAATACAAGATGCAAAACTGGGTTAATAGTTGAATTCAATTAAAACATTCTTACACTACTTTAATCAGATAATTATGTTGATTTTCTCCTTCTAGGTCATGAAACATATCACCAAGGTACACCTTCGAAAACATTTCAATTTGTACTTGAAGTTCCCAGATCAGTGTGAATCACTGAGAGGGGGAGGGGGTGAATCAGTGATCCTTTAAAACTTTTTACTAATTGATTCTTAATAAATTAAACCTCTATGGCTTGTTAAGGCCTCGATCCACTCTTCTTATGTCTCTCAACCTTTCCCGGATAATGCAGTAATGAAAAGGCACAGGACACATGGATTTACAAGGTTCGGCACCAAAGGCCTACATCCTTTCCATGCTCTCCCAGCATGGATTCTCCCATTATAATCTGTTAGTATTACAATGGTCGATACAGCTTCCCACCGTATCTCTCCTGAGTCCCACATGAGGGTCTTTATACTGCTTCACACAGTGTTACCAGAGTCCCACTGGCCTGCTCCAGAATCCCACTGGAGACTTCCTCCACCCTGAGTCTCACAGGGGTCTTCTCCTGGCTGCTCGAGTCACACGAGTAGCTCTTCTTCTTGTTCAGCTCTTCAAGTAACTTCAGCAGCCTGGGATAAAGGCTGCTGGCCTTGCTCTTCTCTTCTGATCACTTGTGGTTGATCAGGGCTTCTCGTCTAGCTCAGGATTTATCTCCTTCTTCTCAGGATGACCTGGCTTCTCTCTTCAAGAACCTTCAACAGCCTCTGATAAGGTCTGTTGGTCTTGCTCAAAACTTCTGATCACTTCTATTGATCAGGCTCTTCTCAAATACTGAAAACTCAGACAAACAATATCTTTCACTTCAGTCTGGCTCAGTCTCACTCACTTCAACTTCATGCACTGAGTGCATGGCAGCTCTGCATCCTCATGCACTGATTGCATGGATTCTCAATACTCTTCAAGAACTCCTGGTCTTGGACAACTCAATTGCACACCACTGATTTGTCTCTTTTCACGTGTGCACGTGCATGCATGCATGCATGCAATTTCCCTTTCCTCTTCTTGGTGTAGTAGACCCAAAAAGGGTGTAACACTTTAAGCACACACCAACTCCTTGAACTTCACACACTTTATTCAATTTGGTTACACACATAGAAATGTGTTATACTATAGTGTGGATGTCTTCTCTTCTTCTTAGTGTGTACACACTTTGGTTTGGACACACACACTAAGGTTTGGCCTTTTAGTTCTTTTGCACACACAAATGCCTATGGCCTTCTTCCCTTCTTGCACTCTTCCACTTTGCACACACACTTTGTTTTTCTCTTCTAATCTTCAAGTGTGCACAACCACAAGGCTACGACCTCTTCTTTTTTAGTTCAAATATGCACAAACAATTTGCACACACAATAGCTTGGCCTTGTCTTGCTCACACCCACTGCCCGTAGGGTACTTAGCACACACAAAGTGTGTTCTTCAATTTGGCACACACACAAGGTGTGGTCTCGGCCTCTACTTGCACACACCCGAACACCAACCAACTGAAGGCATGCAAGGTGAGGCCTCTTCTCCTCTTCTTCAAAGCGTGCAAGGTACACTTGGGTGCCACTGGCCGCGCAAGAGCACAAGGCCTCTAGGACGCACAAGCCTCGGGTGCAAGGCACCTCGGCCGCGCAAGCTTCAACAAACCACGAGAGCGCGCAAGTGATGCGGCTGCCTCGGGTCTTCCTGCCGCGCAAAGGGAAGGCGCGCAAGGGACCTCTCAATTCTTCTTTCGCACAAGAGGTGCGCAAAAGGATCCTTACGGAGCTAATGGGAGCTCCGGGCTTCTGCCGCGCAAGTGTTGCGCGCAGTAATTCTTCGCGAGGCACAAGAGCTCTCACGGGACTTCTCTCGAGTTTTTCAGCAAACACTCCAAGTGCTCGGGCTCTCTTTTTATAGGCGAGGAGAGCCTCGGTTCATCCGCGTGTTAAATCTTGAATCACCGAAGATTTCGGATCTTCAAAATCTTTCCAAATTTTTGCGTTTTCTCTTCGGTGCACGTGGGTTCTTTTATTTATTATCTTCTTCATGTGCATGCGACTTAGAACGCATGCACGGCCTCTTTTCTTCCAATCCATGCAAATCACGAACCCTTCAAAGCGTCGGAAACGTTGCATGCCTCGGCCGAACTCCAATTTCTTCATTTGATGCATGCAAGGTCATTTTATTGCATGATCGTGTTCGGTAGGTCAAGACGAGCTCAATGGAGCCTTCGGCTTCGGAAATGGTGGCCGGGAACTCAAAAACCATTCTCGGGTTGCTCCTGGTTCGACGGAGGCACGCGGGTGGCTTCAGGTGTGCTCGGCTCAAGCTCGAGGAAGGAGATGCCTCAGAGCCGTCGGATCAGGCGATCGAATAACCTTGGACGGCCTGGATCAGATTGCGAATGGCGCGATTAGATGAGCGGCTCGGATCTGGCGCGCGATCAATCGTGCGGCCAGGATGCGCTCCCGGGAATTTTTCCGCATCCCACATCGAAACGGGGCGTGGTTTTTCCACGATTTATCACCCTCGTGCTGCCGGCTTCCCTTCAGTTGCACTTCTCCCCTCCCGGTGCCGCCCCGCACCGGGTTCTCTCTTCGGGCGCGCTCTTGCGCCCACTCTGCTCCCTACGGGCGCGCCACTGGCGCCCACTATGCTCCTTCGGGCGCGCGCTCTGGCGCCCACTATGCACACTGATACTCTTGGGGGCACGCTCCTACGCCCCTGCCGCGCTCCTGCGGGCATGCCCCAGGCGCCCATGCGGTGTCTTGGGTGTACGCCCTACCGCCCTGGCTCGCCCCACGGGTTCCCCCATGGGCGTGGTGCCCTAGCGCCCATGCCTTGGGGTTGAACCCCCAAGGTGCCTTGGCTGGCCAATTTTTTGGTAGTGTAAAACACTAAGTAACTTTGTATAAAAACAAAGTACCAAGTGTAATATGCCAAATTCCACTTCTCCCTTTCCTCTTCTCCATTCTTCTTGAGAATTCAAACATTAATCTTCTTGATTAGAAACAACTCCTCAATTTATAATTCTTCTTCATCATCTCATTTTCTACTTAGGAGAGAATTCTCAAGGATCTTCATCAACTGAACTCCTGAATCAAATAACTTCTTCAATTCTATTTGTTGATCCAATCAGAGATCAAGTTGGATCAACTCCAATTCATCATGCACTAAGAATTAGTACATGGACTTCATTAGCACCAATTAATCCACTTAGTGATTGTGGATGGATCACTTCATCTCATCATGCATTGTCAATACAATGCATGGTCGTCAAACATTGTTGTGACATTGTATCCAGTTGATACAAGTTCTTGGAACTTTAAGATCATCTCTACAATCGTCTGATTTACTAGAGAATGTTTCAACCACAATTTCCAATACCACTTAGTGAATCTCCTAAGTGACATGCATCTTAGTACCATGGCCATTCTCCTTCACCACCAACACCATCACAACCTTTGGCATTCACATCTTGACATTCCTTGACTTCCATTCATTCCAAGACAACTTCATGCCTCATTGACAACAAATGCAACACAGTGCACTTCAATCTACCCCTTTGTATTTGTTGGCAATACACTAGAGCACATATGAATGGGTCAATATGTGTGCCAATATTTCTCCCCCTTATTGGCAACCAAATGCAAAGGTGTGGTGTGGTTCTCTTTCAAAAATATCTTCCTCCCTTTGAAAAGTATTTTCTTGAAAAACACTGAGAGAGGGATGATGTAACATGTTCTCCTTAGCAAAGAACCTTTAGTAAATCAACTCTAAGTCTACTTGGGCTAACCCGGTGTAGAAAACAAGAGTGATATGACCAAGGAATTCAAAGCTGTCCATAATTCTCTACACATGTGAGATCATGCTTCAGGGGTTTGAAATTTTTCAGATATATCAATGAATTGCTAAATCCTGCACATACTCCACAAAACTCATTAGAAAGTTCAGTGCAAAGATAAAGCTCCCCCATTCATCCATTTTCTTAAGATGATATTAATCTCAGAACATCATCTTCTTCAGATTTGCTCCCCCTCAAGGGGTGCACTCCGTTCTGTCCAAACCACTCTCCAGATGAGAATGATCATCATCTTCAATTCCCTGCAATGTTAGCACATGTAAATACAAGTGATTAGGGAATAAGATGGAACCTCCTTGGTTCATCAATGTGAACAACAAGGTTGAGAAGATTCTCTCAACTGAGATGCCCCATTTTCACCAGTCTTCACACTTGCACATTTGATCTTCATTGATGATTGTGCTGGTGTGGTTATCAAAACATCTTCATGTGCAACCTTCTTCTTCCCTTTTGCTTTAGAAATTGCCAGAGCTTCATCTTCAACTCTTTGTAGTTCTCTGGAAAGTTGCAACTGATGTGGCCATATGACAAGTAAATCATTTGGAAGAGTGGCCCCAGTTCTGGAAGTTCCACATGGTTCCTTAGATGCTGTCAAGATACCTTTCTTAGGCAACTTTTTTTCAATCAATCCCTTCTTCTTCTTCTGGATTGATTGTCTTTTTGAGTCCAGTCTTCTTTTATTCAGTTCCATGGCTTGTTCACAAAGATCCATGGTATGACCTTTCTTTCCACCGTAGAAGCATTTCTTCTTGGTGGTCCTTCTGGATGCATCACTCTTCTTGGATTTAGACTCCAAGGACTTCTCTTCCTTTTTCAACATCTTCTTGGGAGCATTGTCACCTCTCTTCTGTTTGCTTCCCAAGGATTCTTTCTGAGCCAGGTTCTGTGATCTTTTCTTCTTTTGAGCTCTGGATACAGTTGGAGATTGACATGTATCTATTTGACCACTTTTTCAATCATCCCAGATGTTGTCAAGTAATCCAAATCTATTTGCAGTAAACAGATGTCTCTGGACCTGTGGATGTTGCTTCTTTCCTTCTGGCTTGCTCCCCCTTGGCATGGGCTTCCTTTGTGCTTTGACATTCAGTGGATTGTACCAACAATCCTTTGCACAGTGCCCATACTTATTACAACACCAACATTGACCCACAAATCGTGACCTATTCAGTCCTTTTGATTGTAGGGTACTTTTCTTGAATTGCTGTGTTGTTTCAGGAGAGCATTCTTTCTTCACTATCTTCATCCATACTTGTTTGGATTCATTCTTCCATCCTGCACTTTTAGTAGAAACACTTTTAGAAGCATGAGTACAAGATGGTATGGATGGTAACTTCTTTTTAGAAGTTGTTTCCCTTTTAGTAGAGGATGCCTTTCTTTTAGAATCATCCTTCTCAAAGATCACTTGAGTAGCAACATTTCTTCTTTCAGCTGACTGGGAGGATTTGGCTTTGGGTGATTGCAGATGTTTCAATATCACCTCCAGTTCTAAGTATTTCATGTTGAGGGAGTTATTCTCATCCTCAACAGTTCTTAGCTTTCCTTCCTAATTTTCTTTCAGCTCTTTCATCTGGTCATCATGCACCTTTTTCAATTCTTGCAATGAATTTTCCAGCTCCTTTACCATTTTGACTTTGTCTTTGAGTTGAGCATCTCTGACATTCATTGAAACTTTGTTCCTCTTTTCCAGTGCATGGAAAACATCTTTGACCACAATCTTAAAGAATTCTTTCTCAGAAAGGCTTCTTTGCAATTCTTCAGCAGTGTCTTCATATCTTTCATTTCAAAGAGAAACAGTTTCATCTTTAGCCTTCACCAGCTTTCTGAGAGTGTTGGTTATGCCAACCCTTTTAGCCAATTGATCTTCCATTGCATTGGCTTCTTCTTCTAACTGTGATTTTTCTTCTTGAAGATCAAGGATGCCTGTAGCTATACACATTGCTACTTCCCTGGGGACTTTCTTCCGAAGATATTCGATTGCATTTAGAAGATCATTGTTTCTTCCATCTTCATCACAGCTAGGATAGGCTTCACCAGAAGAGTGATAAAAGGAATTGTCAGGTGTTTCTCTATCAGCAACAATCTTCTTCTTCATCTTCTTGGCCTGTTTCTTCATCCTGTTTTTCTGAGTCTTGGCAGATAACTCCATTTGAGGCTGGTTACTCATTTCCTCAAATCTGCACTTCATAAAGACTCACTTGGATCTTTTAGAGGTAACCTCCCTCTGATACCAATTGAAGTGCCAGATCAGTGTGAATCACTGAGAGGGGGAGGGGGTGAATCAGTGATCCTTTAAAACTTTTTACTAATTGATTCTTAATCAATTAAACCTCTATGGCTTGTTAAGGCCTCGATCCACTCTTCTTATGTCTCTCAACCTTTCCCGGATAATGCAGTAATGAAAAGGCACAGGACACAAGGATTTACAAGGTTCAGCACCAAAGGCCTACATCCTTGCCATGCTCTCCCAGCATGGATTCTCCCATTATAATCTGTTAGTATTACAATGGTCGATACAGCTTCCCACCGTATCTCTCCTGAGTCCCACAGGAGGGTCTTTATACTGCTTCACACAGTGTTACCAGAGTCCCACTGGCCTGCTCCAGAATCCCACTGGAGACTTCCTCCACCCTGAGTCTCACAGGGGTCTTCTCCTGGCTGCTCGAGTCACACGAGTAGCTCTTCTTCTTGTTCAGCTCTTCAAGTAACTTCAGCAGCCTGGGATAAAGGATGCTGGCCTTGCTCTTCTCTTCTGATCACTTGTGGTTGATCAGGGCTTCTCGTCTAGCTCAGGATTTATCTCCTTCTTCTCAGGATGACCTGGCTTCTCTCTTCAAGAACCTTCAACAGCCTCTGATAAGGTCTGTTGGTCTTGCTCAAAACTTCTGATCACTTCTGTTGATCAGGCTCTTCTCAAATAATGAAAACTCAGACAAACAATATCTTTCACTTCAGTCTAGCTCAGTCTCACTCACTTCAACTTCATGCACTGAGTGCATGGCAGCTCTGCATCCTCATGAACTGATTGCATGGCTTCTCAATACTCTTCAAGAACTCCTGGTCTTGGACAACTCAATTGCACACCACTGATTTGTCTTTGTTCACGTGTGCACGTGCATGCATGCATGCATGCACTTTCCCTTTCCTCTTCTTGGTGCAGTAGACCCAAAAAGGGTGTAACACTTTAAGCACACACCAACTCCTTGAACTTCACACACTTTATTCAATTTGGTTACACACTTAGAAATGTGTTATACTATAGTGTGGATGTCTTCTCTTCTTCGTAGTGTGTACACACTTTGGTTTGCACACACACACTAAGGTTCGGCCTTTTAGTTCTTTTGCACACACAAATGCCTATGGCCTTCTTCCCTTCTTGCACTCTTCCACTTTGCACACACACTTTGTTTTTCTCTTCTAATCTTCAAGTGTGCACAACCACAAGGCTACAACCTCTTATTGTTTAGTTCAAATATGAACAAACAATTTGCACACACAATAGCTTTGCCTTGTCTTGCTCACACCCACTACTCGTAGGGTACTTAGCACACACAAAGTGTGTTCTTCAATTTGGAACACACACAAGGTGTGGTCTCGGCCTCTACTTTCACACACCCGAACACCAACCAACTGAAGGCATGCAAGGTGCGGCCTCTTCTCCTCTTCTTCAAAGCACGCAAGGTACACTTGGGTGCCACTGGCCGCGCAAGAGCACAAGGCCTCTAGGCCTCACAAGCCTCGGGTGCAAGGCACCTCGGCCGCGCAAGCTTCAACAAACCACGAGGGCGCGCAAGTGATGCGGCTGCCTCGGGTCTTCCTACCGCGCAAAGGGAAGGCGCGCAGGGGACCTCTCAATTCTTCTTTCGCGCAAGAGGTGCGCAAAAGGATCCTTACGGAGCTAATGGGAGCTCCGGGCTTCTGCCGCGCAAGTGTTGCACGCAGTAATTCTTCGCGAGGCACAAGAGCTCTCACGGGACTTCTCTCGAGTTTTTCAGCAAACACTCCAAGTGCTCGGGCTCTCTTTTTATAGGCGAGGAGAGCCTCGATTCATCCGCGTGTTAAATCTTGAATCACCGAAGATTTCGGATCTTCAAAATCTTTCCAAATTTTTGCGTTTTCTCTTCGGTGCACGTGGGTTCTTTTATTTATTATCTTCTTCACGTGCATGCGACTTAGAACGCATGCACGGCCTCTTTTCTTCCAATCCATGCAAATCACGAACCCTTCAAAGCCTCGGCAACGTTGCATGCCTCGGCCGAACTCCAATTTCTTCATTTGATGCATGCAAGGTCATTTTATTGCATGATCGTGTTCGGTAGGTCAAGACGAGCTCAATGGAGCCTTCGGCTTCGGAAATGGTGGCCGGGAACTCAAAAACCATGCTCGGGTTGCTCCTGGTTCGACGGAGGCACGCGGGTGGCTTCGGGTGAGCTCGGCTCAAGCTCGAGGAAGGAGATGCCTCAGAGCCGTCGGATCAGGCGATCGAATAACCTTGGACGGCCTGGATCAGATCGCGAATGGCGCGATTAGATGAGCGGCTCGGATCTAGCGTGCGATCAATCGTGCGGCCAGGATGCACTCCCGGAAATTTTTCCGCTTCCCACATCGAAACGGGGCGCGGTTTTTCCGCGGTTTATCACCCTCGCGCTGCCGGCTTCCCTTCAGTTGCACTTCTCCCCTCCCGGTGCCGCCCCGCACCGGGTTCTCTCTACGGGCGCGCTCTTGCGCCCACTCTGCTCCCTGCGGGCGCGCCACTAGCGCCCACTATGCTCATTCGGGCGCGCGCTCTGGCGCCCACTATGCACACTGATACTCTTGGGGGCGCGCTCCTACGCCCCTGCCGCGCTCATGCAGGCGTGCTCCAGGAGCCCATGCGGTGTCTTGGGTGTGCGCCCTGCCGCCCTGGCTCACCCCACGGGTTCCCCCATGGGCGTGGTGCCCTAGAGCCCATGCCTTGGGGTTGAACCCCCAAGGTGCCATGGCTGGCCAATTTTTTGCTAGTGTAAAACACTAAGTAACTTTGTATAAAAACAAAGTACCAAGTGTAATATGCCAAATGCCACTTCTCCCTTTCCTCTTCTCTATTCTTCTTGAGAATTCAAACATTAATCTTCTTGATTAGAAACAACTCCTCAATTTATAATTCTTCTTCATCATCTCATTTTCTACTTAGGAGAGAATTCTCAAGGATCTTCATCAACCGAACTCCTGAATCAAATAACTTCTTCAATTCTCTTTGTTGATCCAATCAGTGATCAAGTTGGATCAACTCCAATTCATCATGCACTAAGAATTAGTACATGGACTTCATTAGCACCAATTCATCCACTTAGTGATTGTGGATGGATCACTTCAACTCATCATGCATTGTCAATACAATGCATGGTCGTCAAACATTGTTGTGACATTGTATCCAGTTGATACAAGTTCTTGGAACTTTAAGATCAGCTCTACAATCGTCTGATTTACTAGAGAATGTTTCAACCAAAATTTCCAATACCACTTAGTGAATCTCCTAAGTGACATGCATCTTAGTACCATGGCCATTCTCCTTCACCACCAACACCATCACAACCTTTGGCATTCACATCTTGACATTCCTTGACTTCCATTCATTCCAAGACAACTTCATGCCTCATTGACAACAAATGCAACACAGTGCACTTCAGTACTCCTATCATGGAGTCTCATTATGCTGAAAACCACAACTCTTATTGATTTACCATCAGCATTACTCCTAGGTACTAGAATATCTCCCCTAGAATATTTTTTTGAATAAAATATAGACTTTTCACTTATTTTTAGATTATTTTTCTTTAATATAACAAATATGATTATAGGGATGATAGATTATGTGCCTATGAATAATTTTTTTTGAAGCATCTGTTAATAGATTTGGTGAAGTCAACTCACAAAATATTTATACCAATATTTTTATATATTTAAGGTGGATAAAAATATACTGATGTTTCACAATGGAATATTTATATTCCCATCATCACATTTACACAATCTATTGAGTATTCCATATATAGTCAGATCCAAACCCGCCATGTGAAAAAACTAGCCACACACACCATTAGGCCCCCATTATTTTTCTTTGACCTTATACCACTTCCCACATTAATAAAAAAGGGTTTTGAATTGATGGTTGGAACTAAATGGAAGGGCTAAATGAGAAACTAATGGTTGGAGTATATGATATTGGTCATGATGAAGGTTCTTAAGGATATGGGGATCTTTATGTGAAATTTCATTATCAGATCCCTCAACTAGTATACCATGACTTCTCGCCTGAAGGATTCCATCTTCGATAAAAATGTTTATTTTCCATATATATTTTGTTCCAATTAAAATGATAAACATATAATATTTATAAAATTATTATTATAAAATTTATATGATTATTGGATTTGAAATATAAAATTTAAATTAAGGTGATGTTTTATGTTTCATTTTCAAATGATGATTTTTTTGCATGAATAGTAAAAAATCAATTTTTATAAATACCACAACTTTTATGTTTGATTTAATGTGTTATAATTTTTTTTATTTTATCATTAATGTTTATAAATTTTTAATGATTTATTATTATAATATTTTTTTAAATATTTTTATTTTGTATATATAATTTATTTAATAACGGTAATTTCATTTTTATGTATAAAAATACATTACCAAATTAAGAAAATTGAATTACCACGATTAAAGTAAATTATTTTAAAACATAATTTATATGGGAGATGACCAAAATATTTCAAAACAAATACCTTATTTGTGAAGAGGATAGGTTCCTTGACAAAGACATACCCATCCCTATTATTTTCCACTATTAGATACACTTTCCTTTTAATGTTTTGTTCCTTTAAAGTAAAATAATGAGTATTTATAGAATTACACACCAATCACTAATAAAATGATCCATTAACCACAATAATTATCCTAATTTATAATGAATTTTATCTTAACTAAAATGTACTAAATCCATGTCCGAGCTATATTTACCAAGTTCTATATTTTTTGGCCTCACTAAAAAACCAATCAAATATTGTTCAAGGAGTGTCCCATGGAGTATGTTTAAAACACATAATCAATAATTTTTCATTTACATTCCTTTAATTATTATAATATAAACTCAAAATGCATTCTAATAGTATGAAAATAATTACATTAGTGAAATTAGTATACAAAAATATTATTATATTGATGGAAAAACCTTTTTACTGGCCTCTCATCCATTCAATAATCCAAAAAAACACTTTTGTTATATGTAATCATTCTCCTATATGATATATGTATTTAAATTTTCAACACCGCCTCACATTAATGGTAATAAATATATATACGATTAATTTATTTTATATTTTGGATAAATATATGTGATGGGTTTTTTTGAATTGATTAAAAAAATTAATGATGACTATAATGTAATAAATCGATATAGGTAAATTACTTGAAACAAGATCATTAGGAATTCAATTATCATGATCCATACAGATAATTTACATTAAATAAACACATCGATGATTAAATCATTGAAATATTATAATTTCAATACCTTTATCAATCTTTGAATAATGAATTTTGTGTCAAATAACGTTTTATGCCATCACCATCATGAAACATGTATGAATAATAGAAATTACTAACACTTAATGATGAATATAAACATTAACTACCTAATTAATATATAAATAATTATTAAAATTAAATAATATAATTTTTTATAGATTTCAATGAGGTTTTGAATTTAACTTTTAATTTTATTATACTTATGATACATGAGGTTAAAAATATTTCGTACATGTCAAGAGTAAAATGTTTTATTTTTCATTCCAATTTCATTTTGAAATCAAGATCTTTATAACAAACATTCCATAGAAGGAACTTGTATTATATTTCCCTCTAAAACCAACTATAATTTCTTAAACATTGGTAATATGTTCTATATATATTAGAAAAAATTAATTCTCCCTTTGGTTTAGAATTCACTCATAATTATGCTTATTGGGGAAACAAAACTTACCTCTAGTTTTCATTTGGGGATATTTTTCCCCCATGTCCATATTATCCAGTTTTTTATAGATATTCTTATTACTACTTATATGCCTGATTAAGGTTTTTTCAATTAAAATATATTTATTTAAAAATGAAATCTTATATAATCATTTCAGAATGGTAGTTTTCCACCATCTTTGACTTTATTGAAAAAATATGAACCAAAACTACATTTTGTACATTTTTCATACTAATTAATTTTCCAGAAACCTTCATTTATTTTCTTTAAAGGAATTACTCTCCATGTTATTGTGGTTTTCAAAACAAATTTTAATTTATTTTATTTCAGAAAAAAATCAGAAAATATTATAAATGTAATGAGTATTTCTTTTTCTCTCAATATATAAATTTAATTTCACTCATAATGTTGTTTTTCATCTAATTCTACATTATTTAATGTTTCTTATAATTAATTTACAATATAATCTAATTATACTATTCAATTTTTTTCTTTTGAAGGATTATGATTATGTTTTATGGATGTTTTCATTAAACATGTTTATTTTACCTTTGTTAATCAAGATATTATGAATTATGAATGATTTTATGTTTTATGGGAAAAAAGGGAATTTTATCTTTATGTGGTGAGTAAAAATATATATCCACCCGGTTTATTAGATAAATAATTATATATCATGATATTACCTATTTTTTGTGATATTGGAGTGAACCCAATCCTCTATGGCACATTTTGTACTATATTTTTAGGAATGGAGAGTGGACCCAATCCCCTCTGGGAATCTATCCACATTATGATAATAGTCATTTAAATGATCATTGACATACATAATGTTTTTTCTACTCTTATATACATGCCACACTTTTTTTCAATGTTCTTCCACCCACTTTATTTTTTTCATAGCTCGTGACTATTGACTCATGTTGTCTCAAACTTATTACACATTCTTAAAGCCTTA
This sequence comes from Viscum album, assembly GCA_963277665.1. Classification (NCBI taxonomy): domain Eukaryota; kingdom Viridiplantae; phylum Streptophyta; class Magnoliopsida; order Santalales; family Viscaceae; genus Viscum; species Viscum album. Next base: position 117,068,480 of record OY728159.1, on the reverse strand, counting down.
TGTTTTGAGTCATATTTTATAATATATGATTTATTGGGTATGATGATATTATGTTATTATATGAACCTATTTTATGTCCTCATACCCTTATGCTCACTTATGATTACAAATTAATGGATCGTATTTTTACCCATATTGAGTATTCATGCTCACACATTCTTATGTTTTCATTCCTTCAGTTTTAAAGAATATATTATGTTTTATGTGATAAATATAGAACCATTTATAATTATAGTAATGGTAAATATAAAAAATACTTTAAAATAATATGATAACATATATAGTCTCTAAAGAAACTAAACCTTTAGATTCTATGGGGTGATTTATTGTGAGATTTAAGGAATAATGTTCTCTAATGATTTATTATGAATGTATGAACTACTAGGGTTTCCTCACATGGTATTGGAGTTGTATTTTGTTATTTTTTGGGATTAGGTTTGTAAAACATTAGTGAAAACTGTTATAATAAAACTAAATATTTTAAAACAATAGAAAATTTTGTTATTGTAAATTAGCAATAAAATCCCTATCTTGATGCAGACAAGTTGATGTTGGATCCAACATAGATACACCAAGGGTTAATAATACTATAATATGTTTTGAATAATAATTTTATATTCACTCCATGAAAAAGTGATCCTATCTATACATATGATTTGACATGCCCGAGGGTTATACATAAGTTAATTCACATTCAATTTTTGAACAATTATTGAAGATTTAAACACAATTGTATTTTATAGTTAGAGAAAATTATAATAAATAGACCATGTATAACATATATTAAAACCTATAAAAATTTAATTCATGGTGAAAATGTCATTTAATATTTATTCTTTTTAATATAATAGTTTTATTTTTTAAAAGCTTGTCAAATTATGCATTCTCATACATAGAATTATTCTATTTTTTTTAAAAGGATATAAATTGGAGTAGTTGAGTTAATAATAGATTTGATAGATAATGAAATAATTATCATAATGAGAAAACAAATTTTATGGGAGGAGTAAAAAAATAATAGTAGTTCTCACCCATGTAACTTTAGAAATGATTAGTAACGAAAACTATGTTGAGCTCCGGAATCCACCAAGGAGATAATTCTTACAGAGTCTTTCATGTGGCAATGTCAACCCTCCTTTAGTGGGACTTCAAACCCATTTATTATGGAGTAATGGGTCAATTTTCATGGGGATATATTTTCCATTATCTTGTTCTTACACCATATGAATTTTTCTTAGTTGTGTATCATTTGGAATTTTAGGTAGAATGTTAATAGAACGTAATAAAGACTATGATATAAAAGGAAAAAACGTACCATATGGGATGAAAAGAGTTTAGGAAAATATTGACCAAGAAATATTTATTCTAATATCCTCACGTGAAAATGGAATGATAATTTATAGAGATAAAATAATTAGAGGATGAATCTGTTTGAACTTATAAGGATAAATTTATAAGACTCACCTGACATGCCTCTATATTTATTACTAACAATTTTTTAAAGATTAATTGATTATTTGGTGTCCAAAAACAAAGTCTTCAAAAGATAATATATATAATATTCATTTATGTCTATGAAGAAATTTTATGATGTGAACTTAAGGTAGAAATGATAAATTGATATTCTAATAAAACCCATATATATAGAGAAAATGAAGTGAAAATAAATTTTAATGGATACTTGAATGATAAATAACACAGATCTAATGTAAATCTAAAGACTCTATGTCAATAATATGGGATGATGAAAAGTGGAAATTGTTTTAAAGAGACTATAAGGTGATTTAACTATGGAAAGGATGTTCATAGGTATCATGATTGTATTAGTGGGATAAAGAGTTTATTTAATAACCTTGAGTAAAATAAATTTCTGACTAATGTACTGACCACACTTTAATGATTAAAATAAAAAGAGTTTTGAAATTATGAAAATAAATTCCCTAATATAAGTGATAATAATGAAAATGCATTAGCACCCTCCTAGGACAAGGGAACTAGAAAGATCCTTTGCACTCAATACCACATAAATAGAACATAAAAATAATGGGTTAATGTTATACTTCTTATAAAATATAGATTTATTAATGTTTTATCTCTTTCTTGTTCTTCATATTGTATTATATCAAGATTTGTTAAGAATTTTGACTCTCCACCTCAAAACATGAATATCTAATTATTGGCGACATGACATGGTGGTGTGATGATTGCAACCTATGTATAAAAATATCATCAAATTGATATTTGTGGTAAAATACTTTATACAGATATAGTTCTTATTTTTATAGTACAATTTTATATGGTATTAGTCATGGATTGAATCTTCCTCATAAATATTTTATCAACTATCGAGATAATGAGATATAATTTCATATAAATAAAATCTCATGTTTGTTAATTAATAAGAAATGAATTATAATGCACTTCGTTTGGATGAGATTTATATAATATGGGTCTTGATACCCAATGATGAGGGACTTATGCCACATTCTTTTGTTGATGGATGTAAACATTAAGTACATTCTAATCATACCAGATTAAATTGATGTATTTGTTATAAGGATTCCTAGTCTTCCCCGATAATGGTATGTTGGGATTTAAAATAAACTTATTCTAGGTTTTATACACATAAAAAATATTCCTTAGAGAGTATAGCTCATTTAGTGGGAATAATTATAGAGGAATCATTAGTAGAATTTGAAAAAATGGATAGGTATTACTATGTGCTTCACCTTAGAGTGTATTAGTAATATTACTAATTAAAATGGATGGATAAATGTTTCATTGAAATGATTATCAAGAAATTATCAAAATTAAGATCAAGATAAAGAGTCATCCACCACATATTAATTATCTTTTCAATCATGTTCACGGAGGTCAATACTTTTAGTATGTGGATCTTCATTCTGGATAGCATCACATGAGGGTAAAGAGAGAAGATACACATAAGAAACATTCCATATAAGATATCAGCAATAAATAACGATTGTAATGCATTTATATCATGAAAATACACTATTTATATTCATCGATTTGGTGAATAGAGACATTAGATATTACCTTGAAATGTTGTGGTAGTATTTATTAATGAAATTATTATATATTAAAATATATATTAAAGACATCATGAGAACATAAGGATTGTGTTGAAGATCATATGATAGGATAAATTACTTGTAAAGTTAAGAAAGAGTGATTTTTTCCTATAAATGTTTTCATTTGTTTGTCTTGTAATCATAAGATAGGGTATATCTATCAATTCTTCAATGATAGAGGTAAATGATGAATGGACATGTCCAACCACTATGACAAGGATTCTTTTTTATAGTTTATATTGATACTGTCAATTCATTATGTGAAATTTCTCATAATTTTCAAATCTACTAAGTAATTTAACATTTATAGGGTGAAATGATTTTTTACTTCATGATGTGAATTTTTTTATGGATATTAAATTCCTTTGATTAGCTCACTTTCTAAATATTAAATAGAATGAAATGTTGTTTTACCTCAGGTGAACTTACTTGTACTCCAGATTATCTTGACTTGTATTTGGGGTCTAATACAATATTAATGAATAAAATATAGATAAAATAACTATCATACATCACAAATTAATTGAATTTGGGAACATATTACCATAAATAAGGCTGATAGGAAACACAATTTTGTTAGGGCATGAAGAACCAAACCATACTCCCAACTGACTACCCACTGAGCTAGTTACATATATTGACAGAAATAAAAGACAAATAAATTTTTATAATACATTAAAACTAACACACTCCTATCATAAGGAATGGAAAAAAAATCAAATTTCAATTTTTTCTTTATGGAACACACTTGCTGACCAGCAGCGTCTCACTCGAGGAACTTTCTATGTTTATTCACATACTTAATCTAATTCGAATATAAAATAATTATTTATGTTGTTTTATGTTTTATGTGTTAAATATAATTTAATATAATAAATAAAATCAAAAAATATGACAAAACTAACAACCAATTAAAAATTATTGCGCAATGCTTAATAGAATGGAATTAGAGATGAAAGGATGTTATCCCGATAGAATATTTAGGGATTACCTTCATTAACCAAAATAAAATCTAAATAGTGAACAAACTCCAGTGTATGTGTTCACACTTCAATATAACCAAGTTATAAATAAAATTTTTACTTAGTGATCACCAAGAAAAACCTCTATCCACTTCCCCGATCGAGGGAAAAGGCTGGAGATCAAGAAATTAATCTTTCAAAAACTACAATGAGGATTAAACCAAATATAATTTATCCTTAGAATAAAATCATTGTTTTAAAAAGTGAACTCAGGTTAAAGAACATAATTACTACCCCAAGTTATTCACCCGGTCAGTAACTCATGATCATGGTTATTAGATTACAAAGCTATAATATGAGAAGAAGAAAATAAGAAAGGAATGATAAATTTTAGGCAATAAAAGAGGGTGGATGGGTGGAAGAAAATAAAAAAATTTAAAAATTTTTAGTAATTATAAATTATTTAAATGAATATAAATTTAAATTATATTCAAAATAAAACTATAATGAAAATAAAAAAACAATGTAAAAGAAGAATAGAAATAGGTGAAATACATTATCCTCCATAATATCTCTCCTGAAAGGTAGATCATGTTTTTCAAATAATATTTTTGAATGATCCCATGATCCATTCTTATATGATTTTTAAAATTGAATTTTCTATGTATCCTCAAAATTTAACATTAATTGGAAACATGTAGACAATGTTATAGATTTATTATTCATTATGTCTTTTTCTAGATGAGGATTCTAGGAATCTCCCTTTAATTTATTTCATTCAATGTCCTACTTAATTAATTAATAACTCCATGTAATTTATTTCTAGAATGTGTATATGTGTACTAGTTTTTATTCAGATGGAATCACCTTAATTGTAGGTTTGTAAACCGAGTTATTCTATAGTTATGGAGATGGGTTTCAAGTTGTCTGCGCGGACAATTTTCAAAATTTATTGATTTTTTTTGTGCTTCCTATTTTTTAATCAGCTATTTGTCTAGAATAAAATGTTGAATAAAATAAATAACAGAATATTAAAAAAATAATTACTCAAATTAGATTAATAATGTAAAATTTATTCAAAATAAACGATGCTGATAAAAGTCATTCTAAATCCCAAAAAATACCAGTTTTTACATTTTAGAGAAAAACACACCATTAAACCAAATTTATTGTAATTAAGCTCAAATTGATTAATTGGGAGGGATTAAATAATATATATTAATAAAAAAATTATGGAAATATTATATCTATCAATTCTCCGACACATAAACTAATCTTGTCCTCATGAATAAAATATCAACACAGAATTCGGAGGAAACAAATGTTACCAACATTCAAAAACCAATGTAATGAAACAAAATAATTTTAAATGTCAAATAGAACATTCAAAAAACCACATTGAATTTCTATTTAATTGGAAATTTTTAAAGAAATAATCAATTGACTTTTTTAAATTATTCCCTTTGAAAATGGATCAAACTTCTCCTTTCATTCCATCAAGATCCTCAAATCAATATTATTAAACATGCCCTGTCATGATTTAACTCAGTTTAACATATTCTATCACATATCATGATAAAATGATGCTTCAAGTTATGATCATATCATGAGAACTTTCTCCTTATATAGATTATTTTAAAAGATTTAGTTTTTGTACTTTGTAAATCCATATAAAACATAAACTCATGAGAACTTTTAAATAACATTTCAAAGGACTCTATGGCTTATGGTTGGTAGGATTTGATGGTTTAAAAATTAGTTAATAAGGACATGTTTTAACTCTTAAGTAAAATTCATGATATTATAAAGTGTAATGGAATTATCACCTTTAAATTAGAAATGTTCAATTCTCTCAAAACATAAACAAAAAGATTATGATCAATTTAAGCATAATGAATAATATTTTAACCCTCTTGAATATTTTTATAATTTTATACTATTTATTCTGTTTCAAATGAAATTTTTAATTTCTTTCTTTTCCATAATAATTATTTATATTAAACCTAACATCCACCACATAACCATGTATGAAAAAAAAAATATGTCTATTAATTGGGATTTTTCCCCCAAATCAGAACCCATTATTATTATTGTTGTTGTTATTTTGTTTTAAATTTTTTATTCAATAGGGGAAGAACATTAGAGAAAAATGAATGATTCCATGAAATTTTATAGTTAACAGAATATGAAACCTAAAAATTATACCATACATTGGATATCTTCCCATTACCATGAATCCCTTCTACCACACATTAACTTTTAAATATCATGAAAACTCCATGATTTTGGTCGGAATGGATAAAAATGGATTGAAATATGGCTTATATATGTATGGTATCTGTGGGATAAAATGGATTGATATAAAGGTGGTCTTTTATGGATAAGTTATTCTCAAAAAGATTCCATAATCACATAAAATGTTGTATTGTATTGTCATTACTTTGAAAAATATCCATGAATGTTTTGGTAGGTGACATGTCGAATGATAAGTTAAGAAATATGCTTAAGAACAAATAGAAGTTATTTGGTCTAGGAATCCTCTTAGGAATGAGACATATTATTTTTTGCAATAACTAATGGAATGATTAATAATTAGAAATAAATATACATGAATTCTAGAAATTCAAATCATGAAAATGGTTGGGATATTACATTTACATGAATAGACTAATTCCTTCAAATCATGAGTCCTAATTTATAAATCCATTATTCATTTTAATAATCCAGTTCTCCATTTTACTCATTCTATATCATTAACATTCAAATAAAAAACATGGCATAAGTGGATTCCTATGAATCACATGTCTCTTAGATATTCCAAGAAAATCGTTAATTCAATAATTGGAATGTAATTTTCTTTTTAAATATCAAATCAGAACTAGGGAAAAATTCAATGATTTTAAAAGATAAAAATTTAGAAGTGAACCCCAATAGAAATTATAATTATTACAAATTCCACCTCTACTATTGGGTTCTATCTTGTTACATCATAAAACTAAAAAATAGAACTACACAATTATGAATAAGGATCATTTCATTTAAGCATAAAAATATAAGGGGGAATGGGATACATTCTAGAATAATTCCTAATATAGAATTTAAAATCTAAATTACTAATACTGAAAATGAATTTACAATACTAATGTTAAGGATAAATAATAGTATGATCATCCAAGTGGGCCCTAAATTTTTACTTCCACCAGTGGGTTCTACAAGCTATTATCTAATGTCTGGTGGTGGTTGCGGCTTCTATAAAATGAACCACATAATGTGGATTTTACCATCATCCATTTCTTATTATATATTGAGGAGGAAACAATTCATAGATTACATTAGATATCCCCCCATAATAATTTTTTATAACATGAATTGTGGTGGTATGATGTTGTATGGAACCTTATCCTGTGTTTCTATATGTGCAACATTATCTTCAAAATTTAGATGTTTCTTCATATGTTCTGTATGAAGTGAAAAACAAAAGGGAGATAAAAATTTTAAATTTGATGTCTTAATTTCAAGATCAACCCCTTTAATTTAGAAAAATTGTTTCTTTATTTTTTTAGAAAAATATACTTGGATCAATTCCTTACTACCTCTAGTAAAAATTCAATTTCATCAAGGAGGTCTCGGTATTCCTCAACAAGTGTAATTTCATTTTCAACTTCATCCTCCAAGGCATAATATGATTCATCAAATTATGAAAATTTAAAATTGTTTTCATTAATACTCAAATTTATATAAATAAAAAAAAATGAGTTTACATTTAATAATTTATTATCTCTATGAGTTGGTTTTTCTTGAATCTCTTTTAAAATGGAATGTTTTTCTTAGTGTTTATTATCACTTGATATACTTTGTTAGTCCGGATCTTCTATCTTTTCTTTAAATTCTACTATTTATGTGGCTTCCTCCCCTTCCATTTCCATAGAAATGTAGATTGGAAGAAGATATTCTACTATTAAGGAATGGGGAGAGTATTTTGTACCTCATACTCATTCCAATATTCTTCCAGATCTGGTTTATCTCGCAAACATAGTTCCGCAGGTAAGTCATTACCATCATGAATAAACTCCATATAATCACGTTCAACATGAAACATGTTCCTAAAATGTGTGGGCGGGTGATATTTCTTGAGTTTAGTATCAACTTATATGTTTTAAATAGTGAAATTGGGGATAACCAGTGGCAGTTCCTTCTGGGTATTGAATTATTGTTTATCAGTTCTAAGCTCATTTTCCATGACCATAAAATATTATATTGAGATCTATGTGGCTATGCTTCATTAATTATGTTTTTCCATTATTATATGTGCATAATACCAAATTAGTACCCCCTATGTTGTATAATCTGTTTATTATTCTGGCACATGTGAGTAATTGTTCCATGTATTAAAAGAAGAATTTCATAAACAATTCATGGAAGAATAAATTTTTAATGTCTTTTTCATTTGGAGAATAATGAAAACTATCCAAAATGTGAAATTTGATAAATTTAGGTAAAATAATGATTGGATCCCAGAAAAGGATTCTAGTTTTAATGCATGCCTGTCATAGGGCATGACCAATGAAAAATTATATGTTTTCCTACTTCTTCATAGTGGCTGACCAGGGTCATCTCATTTGAGTAGCTTTCTTAGTTTTTTCAGCTAGTCAATCTAATTCCCCTAAGAACTAGTCTGGACAAACACCTATCATTGGGTGTGGTAAAATCACATTTCTATGTTTTCCTAGTGAAACATAGTGGCTAACCATGGTCATCTCACTTGAGAATATTTCTCATTTTTTTCACCTAAATAATGTAATTCACCTACGAAAAAATTATATATCTTGTTTTACGATTTGTAAAATAAATGGAATTTAATAAAGAAAATTAAATTAAAAAATAAGATGAAACAGACCTTAAATTCTAAATAAGAACTAAATTCTAGACAGAATGGAATTTGAGAAGAAATGATGTTATCCTGAGATAGTTTCCAAGGAGCACATTTATTGACCTGCTTCAAATATATGTTGTAAACACACTCCATCATATGTGTTAACAACTCAATATACCCCCATTTATGAATGAAAATTTCACTTAGCCATCGCTAAGCACACACTCCATCCACCTCCTCAATTGACGGAAAATGGTTGTGTATCGAGAAGTTAATCCATAGACAACTGAATTGAGGATTTCACCCACATTAAATTATCTTTAGAATTAAATCAATGTTTAAAAAACATGGTGTTATGTTAAATCACCTAATTATTACCCTGAGAAATTACATAAGTTAGTTACTCATGATCATTATTATTAGAGTTCTTAGTTTTAAGATGAGAAGAATAAAATATGAATAGAAGGAGAATGGTTGCAAAAGAATAAAGGGTGGATGAGTGGAAGACATGAAAAAAAATAAAAACCATTAATGAATAAGAATTTATTTTAAATAAAATAAAATAAAATAAAATTACATTTAAAATAATACTAGTGTAAAAATAATAAAAATTAAATGAAAATAAGATAAGAAAAGGGCACACCAGCTTCCCCTCCAGAATCTATCTCTCGAAAGGTTTCTCTTATTTGTCACACTATATGTTTGAATGCACATAAATTCAATTAATATATTATGCTTAAAATTAAATATTTCATCTCACTCAAAGGTCTATATTAATTGGATGAACCAATATAATATTATGAATAACTCGGTAGAATTTATTTTTTGAATTCATATATTATTCATCATTCTATTAATGGTGGAATAACCTCAATTAGAGGTGTATAGGCCATGTTATTCTTCTGTAATAAAGGTTGGGGCCACGGTGCTTGTTCGGACAACATTCCAAAATGATTAATTTTTTCAGGGTTCAGTTTTTATGAACAAGCTATTGGTAATGATGAACAAGTTAAATAAAAAATTAAAGAAGCCATGGAAAATAATTTTTACACAAATTAGATTAATATTTAAAATCTTATTCACCAACTATCCTTTTGATAAAAATTATTCAAAACTCATTAATGATATATTTTTTACATGTTATCTCAAAACACACTATCAATCCCAAATTCTTGTAAATATTCCCAAATTGATAAAATAGGAGGGTTTAAATAATTGATATTCAAATATAAAATTATTATAAAATAATATCTATCAAAAAACCTGATCCAAAACACATAAAAATATCTATGTAATAATTTGATCCGTCCCTCTTGATCAACACAGACCTTATGCTAACCTATGTTGGAATTGACAACTTGGAAAATTATTTGTTACCCAAGTTTCATGGCCATACAAGTAGGGTGTTAGTAAAAAACTCAGTAGTAAACCACCTATATTTTCCAATACACCATATTTATTTATGTGTTCATATAATACCCTCAACTAAAATAAAAGGAAAAATCTATAAATAAATAAATAAAACAAACATTGATCCTTAGATCCTTGGCCCCACTCAACCATTCATGCTTCAACCATTGTTGAGGAGTCTCTGAGAATCTCTTGATGACCATTCATCCCATGTAACATGTGGTATCAAAATCCATTACATCTCTATTACATTGCTCTAAATACATAGAATCTAAATCTTTCATCCAACCCCAACTCATAGAAACTGTAACTATATATCCCACAATTTTGGTGACCCATCCCATTGATGTCTATGCATTCATGTCCATATTGTGGAACATATAAAAACAAATTGAAAAACTCCAAGGACCCATCCCATGATAATATATTAATATTTCTACAATACTAAGGTAGTCCTAACCAAATATCCCATAGATATTTTGACCCATCACACAAAAATTCTTGCATCAGGCTCCGAATCCAAGGTAGCCATAATTAAATATCCCATGGATCTATGGAACATTCCCATGGTAGTCTATTTTTCAAACTCCAACTAATAGATATATTGACCCTATCCATTTATAAATATTATTAAATGATTTTCGGCATAATTAACCATCAAATATAATCCATGGATTGTAAATCCTAGTATCATGGTAGGACTAGATAAGTAATTTGAAAACATGAAACTAAAATAAAAATATCACTTATTTAATCTCTATAATGTGATCCTAACATTCTTTCATATAATACATCTATATAGGATAGCATGGGGAACACATGGACAATGTGATGAGATAAAAATTCCAGTATGTTAACAAATAGGAAAATATTTCATATCACATGTGTTAGAAGGAATAACATGATGACAAATAAAGTCATGGAAAATGAATAAAAATATAGTACTGGAACATATAAAAAACTCAATCATAAAATAATTGTAACATAGGAATGTGGCAGCAAAATAAAACATGACATAAACATTTTTGTGGCTATATACAATGACTCTATCAGATGGTGTACAAAGTCCCATAAAAAAGCAGGTTCACTCTATATCCGAACATGATGTCTCGTGAGAAACAAATATTACCCAATAAACTGGGGAACTATCTGGGTGAACCCATCATAACATTTTCATGCATTTTCTAACACAATATGAATCACACATAAGAAATATAAAAAAGGAAAAAATATGGACTGAAATGATTATTCTAATCATGTCACAAGGCTTAAAAAATTGTTTTATCATAATGATATCCTTAAAATGATAGATTTAAATTAGAATTGGAAATTTTTAAGGAAAAATTAGGAATATATAATTATATATAATGTCTAAATAAAGGGATAAAATTAATTGTTCCTTAGAAAATACCCACTTCTATATAGTTTAAGGTAAAATAAAAGAGTCTTTAAATAGGATGAGGAATAATTGATTGTGTAAAAGTAGAAATGAACTAGGATATGTTTTCATGATAAAAATATAGATTTTAAAAAAATATAGGGTGATTAAAATAGATTTTTGAGTGTACTTGAATATGGTTAAGTAATTTGGATGTTTCCTTTAATCGTGTCTTTCTATCTGGAGGAATTTGAGAAGAGAACCATTTAAAATATTTATTTCCCTATCAAATATGGGTGAATTGATTTGGATTAATATATTTGGAATATATAAATTTAATTAAGTTTAATTAAATAATATGGATTATGAAATAAATTTGTGTAAATAGATAGAAAGTGTAACCAGAAGGATAAATGGATGTTCAGAGACAATCTCATACTGTATGTCTAAAATAGTTCAACACCTGTTAATGTCACAGGTAATAAAATTAGATCCATTCATTTTTTAATTCAGAACCTTATATACATTTAATTGTGTTATTATAATTTTATTATGTTCATTTATCAATTTTTTTTATGAGTTATAAGATTCAATTTCGTCATTCTGAAAGCGTTCATTTAATGATATTATGAGTGGTTCACCTAGGTTAAATTATGGGCGTTTTGATCAAATGAAATAAAAATAATAGAAGTGTAATTATATAATATTGAGGAACCTAAATAAATTTAAATGTTCCAATATATTATATTTACTTCTAATATGATATTGTTCCATTAGATTAAATTCTAATGAAAAAGATTAGCTTATATTTTGAAAATTTCTATTATCACAGACATGTTTTTTTTAGTATTTAATGTTATGCTTATATATTATTAACAAAACATAAAACATGTTTTAATATACATGTTTAATTTTTTTATCAACCTAATGATTTTTTACCAGAAATGAATGTGGAAAAATAAAATTAATAATCATTATCCAGGAAGTTGGTGAATTAATACACATGGACGATGTTTTTATTTTTCTGATAAAAAATAAAAGATAAGATATTAGATGATAGATATACCATTATCATAATAAAATAATAGTATATGTATTATACTAGATTTATTATTTCACATCATTAATATAGAGGATTGTATGAGGTAAGGATACAAAAGAAAATAAACTAAAATATAATGAGGGAGCACTTTACCTCCTGGCTGTTGTATCCTTCAGAACAACCTTAAGGAACATGGAAATGGCCTTTTGGTGATAAAAAAATAGAAGAACGTGGGAGATTGGATTGGGATATGAATTTGATGAAAATAATAAGGCTTCAATTAAAATAAGTTTTGAGGTGAATAGGTTTTGAGGGGTGATATTTATAGTAGGATGAGAGGGGTGTTTTTGATTTTTGTTATTCATTAGTTTATTATTTTGGATAAAGATGAACAATTTTGTTTATAATTGTGACTAAGTACTGTAAATAGTGAATGATAGTTTTAGATAATGGCCACATACGTCATGCATGGCTGATCTATGACAGAAAAATTCTTTTTTACTTATAATGTTAAATTTTGTAAATTACAGAATTTCACTATTAGAAAAATTAAAATATATAAAAAAATTATCAAAATTCACCAAAACTTTTTTTGGATGTGTAGATCTCAAAAATTCAATAAATTTTATAAAAAATGGTTATAAATATATAAAATTTCATTATTAATTAAAATCATAATTTTTTCAAAAAATATCTATTTTAATATTATAATGAATTTTATTACATTTTGAAAAATTAAATAACATGTCCTAAAATTTTATTAAAATTATAATAAAAAAAATATTAATTTATTAATTTATTTAATGAAAATATATTTTCTTTTAAATTATTTAAATTATAATAAAATTGTAAATATATATTTAAGACATATGAAAATACTGATACTTAATTTATTATTTTTAAAAAATGAATTTACTTATACCAATAAATAAATATATAATATGTTCATTTATAAGATTCCCAAATTTTATTTATAATTTCATAGGCACGGTTACTATTATATTGGTCAATTTTCTATTCTAAATGGTTGCATTATAATTTTAACGATCAAGTTACTATTCCCATGGTATAACTTCTGTAATTTCTATAAATACATATTGTTTGATTTAATATTAATTTATAATGTTTTTATCGTGTGATATATGTGATTTATAACATATGAAATAATTTTATGATGGTAATTTCCAATGATAAAATTCCAGGTTGTTAGATTCCTCCCCTTTTATGAACTTTCTCCCACAAAATTTATTTTTACATATTAAGGTTAAAACATGTGTGGGTACATATCCTTTAATACTTCCTCTGGTTCCCATGTATCCTATTAATACTTATGGTTCCACCATAGTAATTTAATTAGTTGAGTAGTCTTTTTGCATAGAACATTATCTCAATAGTCTGTGATCTTCATCGGCTGCTCCTTATACAAGAGGTTGTTCTCTAGCTATACCACCTTTAGATTTAGTACATGTGAGGGATCTTGTATGTTACTTCTAAGGAGGGATGCATAGAATACATCATGAACTTGAGATATAGTAGGTGGAAGTACTACTTGATAGGCCACATCTTCAAAATAATCAGAAATCTCGAAGGGGATGATGTACCTAGTACATAGTCTTTCTTTCTTCCAAAATCACATGATCCAATTACATAGAGATATGTGGAGGAAAAACATGTCTCCAACCATAATTTCTATGTCATGTCGATGATTTTATGCATATTTATTCTATCATCCTTGGGTTGGATTGATGTGATGCTGATCGGTTTTCACCTTTTCTACGATTTCATTAACTATTTGAGCTCCTAGAAGCATACATTCACCGTCTTCAACCTAGAATTCTAGTGTTCTACATATTCTCTAATTATGGAATCTTATGGAAAAATTTGGATTCTTGAGTGGAAACTATTACTCTATGAGAACTTGAATTGAGGCATATATTTTTCATATCCTACTCTTCAGTATGTAGAACATGCTCTCGACATGCATTCCACTGTCTAAAAAGATCAATTAGATTGTCCATTATTTCGAGGATGATATTCCATAGTAATGTTCAGTTCATGGTTTAGAGCATATTGGAGATTTTTACTAGAAGTTGGAGGTAAATCATAGATCTTGATCATATATATAATATATAGTGGTACTCCATGAATCCACACCAATTATTTGATGTATTTCTATCCATGTTGGTCAAGTGAGAAGTCCATTAAAATTGTGATAATGTGAGCTATCGTTGTAAGATGATCCACAATAAACCATATATCATAATTTCTTCAAGATACCTTTGGAAGTCTAGTGACAATTTCCAGGGGGACATTTTCTTATTTCCATGTTCGTATTGGTAATGGTTTCATCATCCCCTCATAATTTTTCCTTCCTTTTGTCAGTTGTTAACATTCCATGAACATTGGTGTTTATTCAATGATCTCCTTCTTTATATTTTTGAACCAATAGCGATCTCAGTGATCCTGATACCTCTTTGTTCTCCCAGGTCGAATATAGAATCTTGAGCATTATGCATCATTTAGAATCTCTTTCTATATATATGGATTATAAGGTTCACATAATGACGACTCAAATATTATCACACATTTAATATCAATTTATAATTTTAAAGAATTTCTATTTCTGATAGTTTCCCCCATTTTTTGATTTTTTTGTTATTTGTTTTAGATCCTTTTCTTTTCTAAATCAGGGATGGTTGGGGATTCATTAGATAAGAGATTTATTATGATCCTTACTTAATGATTCACACACACATCCTTTTTAAAATCATTGAATATTGGATCCTTTTCAATCCTCATCATGGACAATATTATAGTATCCTTTCTATGCAAAGCACCTAACACTTTATTTGACTTTACATAATGATAGTGGATTGATAATTCTTAATCCATGATGACCTACAACCATCTTTAATGGTGAATAATATTATCCTTATTTGTGAATATATATTTCATGATCTTATGATTATTATGTATATCAAACTTCTCCCCATAGATATAATTTCTACAATTTTTTTAATAAGAAGATCACAAATTCAAATTCTTGATCATGTGTGGGATTGTTTGTCTCATGAATTTGAGACTAAAATGAGGTTCAGGCTATAAATTTATCATTTTTCATCAATAAATTTTATAATCCCTTATTCAATCAACATTTTATAGCACAAAGTGTTTCCCACTTTTCAGAAGGGTGAGTATTGGTGTAGTGGATAGACTATTTTTTGTATCATAAATGTAGTCTTTCATTAATTGGACAATAAAAACATAACTCCCTTTTGATTCATCATGGTTATTTGGTTTGAAAATCATGACAATATCTTCACAAATCACCAGTAATACCTAGCTAGAACATGGAAAATATGGATTATTATTACAAATGTTTTCCTAAGCTGCTCTTCGATTGCCTTTGTCTTGGAATGGTCCATAGATATTCCTTTTTCTGTTACAACATTCCCTAATAATGATACTTCCTTTATATAGAACTCACATTTTTATGATTTTCATATAGTCTATCCATATTCTATGTCTTTATCACTGATTTAAAATTCTCATAATGCTCATCCTTGCTTTTGGATAATATTTGAGTATCATGAATAACGTCTTCAAAAAAATTGTTAAGCTAATCTCTAAAGACTCTATTCATTATGTCCATAACAATTTCAGGATCAATTGTAAATCCAAAGGGAATCACTATGAATGTAACACCCGAGATTTTTATGAGTAATATTTTGTTTTTATATATCATCAAAGGAATCTTTCACTACATACTAGCTTGGCTTACTTTACACGCAATCACGACCTTCCTCGATAGCTTGCGTCGTACGCAATACCGAGTTTCACTAATCAACGATATGCTATTAAAATATTATTAAAACTAGCCATTATGAATAGTAATAACCACTTTTTGAAACATTATTTTTCAAAATGGACTTCATTTTTGGATTCGGAATACTGAAATTAGCCTAGGGTAAAATTTTGGTATTTTTTTGAAAACATTCAATTTTTGATGAATAGTGAAACCACTAAGTGGTAGGTTAAAAACTGAATTTTTCATAAAACTTAATTTTACCGCTTCTGTGAATGGGATTTCGAAAATCCGACAAACACGGTTGATATCAGTAAGTAAAATGTGGTTCAATGGGATAAAAATAATTTTTTGATGAATAGTAACTTTTTACTTTTTTTACCGCGGTTAATAGTAAATAGGGGTAAATATGATATTACTATTACCCTAACACATGTCCCAATTCTATAGGATAAGTTTAATTCGTCCAAAAAGAAACTTAGGAATAAAATATGACCATTTAGGCCCACTTGGGTTAGATTAGGACATTTATTATTAATTTATTTAAAGAAGGGTTAAAATAGTTAAAATAAAAGTTTAATAAGTAAATCATTTTAATATGGGGTCATACATAAGATAAATTCGACTATAAAAATTAATTAGAAAGATAAAACTATTTCCTACATAATAGTATTTTATTTTTAATTTTTAGACATTAAATAATTTAATTTATTTATGACACAATGATGATGCAGTAATTATCTTATTAATGAAATATTGACATAATTGATGTTATAAACACCAAAATAAATGTAATTTGAGCCTTTTTATGAATTAAACTAATTTTCTAGGTTACTATCATATATTATTGTTGATATAATCAACTTGTTTCGAACATATAATTCTGTTATGACTTTCACAAAAATCATATATCAAATAGTGTCAAAATTGACACAAAATAGTTTTTAAATAAAATATTATATTACTAATTGTTATTTTATTCCTAAAAATATATGGTTCGGCCAAATGACTTAGATAAGGATATATATATTAATAATAAACAATTTGGGGTTCTTTTGGCATGTTATAGTAAGTGTATTAACCATCTAGTGAAAGAAAACAAAAAGACACAGTAAAAGATAAATTATTTAACTTAGAGTTAAATCTAATTTATAAGGTTAAAATAATACCCTAAACTTGTATAAATCCTATTGGTTGATAGGATTTTGACCCATCACCACTTTAGCGTTGAAATAAGTCAATTTGGAACCATTATAAACTGATTTTGACTTTAAAATAAAATAATATTTCGAGATATTCCTAAGGTGCCCCTCTCCTCCCTTATAAAAGGGCACCTCCTCCCCCTCCTCCTCATGCCAATTTGAGCAATCAAGCTCGGCCAACCCCTGCCATTTTCTCCTCTCCACTTCCCTAGAATAATCCTAGAGGTCCTGGACTTCTTCTAAGACCAATATTAGTTCCCTAAGTGGAGGATTCAAAGAGGCGTTCCAAAGAAGAGGTAATATCCATTACCGATCTTTTCAATTTCATTCTTCTTCAACTTCTTCTTATTTAGTTGTTTCATGATAAAGTAATGACATAAGTATTACTTACATACTGATATGTTATTATAAATATGAAACAACCCTAATTCACCTTCTATCAATCCTACGGAAAAATGAAATCACCGCGCGTGCGTACGTACGGAATACTGTCTCCACGTCGTGGTGTAATCTATTTTCCACCATCGCCTTACAAGGATGGGTATAATGGTGTAATGAGTAACTATTTATGATTATTATAAAGTAATATTGATACTGAAATAATATATATATACTCCAATACAGTTCCATGATCATAGAAACGATATCATCACTCGTGCGTACGTACGGAATACTGTCTCCACGATGTGATGTGACTCGTTCTACATGATCATCATTACATAGTAATTATATAAATGAATTGAATGAATAAATATGATATATGTTACACTAATAACATTCTGGATATAAGGTATCTATAACCTTAAAAGAAGAATAAGAATTTATTCGGCAAAACACGCATAAGAACAAAAGGCAATAAGGACCCGAGTAACAAGTAACAAAGAAATATTACTAACAAGAAGCTAAGAATATGACCATATATGATATCATATCAATATGTATGATTCTGGAAAAAGTCAATAACATTATTTAAACCATTATACAGGAGCTTCGGACACGTACAAAGCAAATCGGACCTAATGTAAGGGAAATATCACAATCTCATTTTTATCCGAGATTGTTTATACATTGGCATTTACTGGGGTGTATTTTATCATCCACATCCATGTTTCCTCAATAAGTAATATTTATATCCTTATAAAATAGTTTATATTAAAGTTTACCCTTCGGTAAATTTTTAGTAAATGATATGAAAGGAATCTTTTGTCGTTTTTTGTACAAGGTACTTTTTTGACTTTTCCGACAAAAGTACGAGAAGAATGTTTTTTTAACTTATACGGAAAGAATGGATTTTTAAAACATTATTTCCAAGAACATTCCTTTATAAGTTTTCAAGTTTATTTTTAATCAACTTATTTTAGTTTATAATTGTATGACATGTTAAGAAAAGAAAAGTGTTTTTGAAGTAGAAAGGATATTTTCCTCAAGAATGGAGTTCAAGTGTTTTATCAAAATTATTTTCCATCTAAGATAATAAAGGGTTCTGTTTTTATCTATATTATTACATTGATTTGATAATGTTGTGATGGAATTATTTTTATTAATTCCTTTATCTTATATGAATTGTTTTATGATGTCATGATGTTTAAGATTCCCATTTTTATTACATGGGTTATGAAATGATGTATGATGTATGATTTTGTGGCACACCTAAGAATGGTATCATTATGAGATGGGTGGGACCTATATCTCCCTCCAATGCATTGGGTAAAGATTTTATATCTCATGAGATAGACATGGCTGGAACGGTAGGTTATACCGGTTCAGTGAAACAGGACAGGAATGAGGGTGACTCAGTTCAGAAAGGGACTCTGTCCACTAAGATAGTCTTGGCAATGAGTCATGACTAACAAGAAACGATTTTCCAGGATTATGTGTGCATAACACAAAGTTTCAAGTTTCATGTTATGATTATGGGTATCTCATTTTCACTTCTATTATTTATTCCATGTTAAGATATTATGATCTCTTTTGCAGGTTATGATTTTCAAAAAGATATGATATGATTTTTATTTCCTTTATTTGCTCTTGCTGAGCATTTGAGCTCACCCTTTTATGTTTTCTTTTCCCCAGGTCAGGAAGATGGATATTAAGTAGAATATACTAAAAGGGACCCTAGATATGATGAAATAAATGGGAGACACTATAGAAGATTTATGAACCAGTTGTTTATGTTTCCCAGTTTCTAAAGACACTATACCTATACGGTCCTTTGTGGTTTTGTCATATGTTGTAATAAGGGTGCTTCAATTTTGAAGTATTAACAATGTATGTAAAGTATGGGTTGTTATAGTTCGTAGTAGAGGAAAGGTATAGTCAACCTTTGGAAACTAGGATGTGAAAGCCTTAGTAAGAACCCCAAGGATAAGTCTAAGCATAGAACACAATCATAGTGTTTTGGAAATGGCCATGAATACCCTAGAATAATACCTTAAGTGTGATATTTTATCCTTGATTATGTGGTTTTCCTATTATAATTTGTGTTTCTCACACTATTCTTCTTGGTTTTAGTCAGTGGCTGGAACCCGAAGGAACCACGTTAATGCGGAATGCAATGGGCAATGCAATGATTGTCCCCCTGAGCAACCAAACGATATGGGAGCTGGAATGCAAAATCTTATAGCCATGCTCACACAACTTCTTCAAGATATGAATCATGTAGGACTTCCAAACGAGCAAAGGAAGGAGCAACATTCTGTTGAATCCTTCATGAGGCAGCGTCCACCTTCTTTCAGTGGGTCTACTGATCCATTAGTTGCTGAATAGTGGATTAGTACTACTGAAAAGATATTTCCAGTTCTTCAATGTTCTGAACATGATAAAGTCATCCTATCAGTGTATCGTTTGGAAGGAGATGCTGATCAATGGTGGAATTTTATTAAGAATACGAGGCAAAGGGATGAAATTGAGTCTATGGAATGGGACGAGTTCAAGAACTTATTTTTCAATAAGTACTTCCCTCGTATTCTCCGAACAAAGATGGAGAAAGAGTTTCTTGAACTGAAGCAAAGGGATGATGAATCTGTTGGTACCTATGAAGCAAATTTTACAGGACTTTCAAGGTACGCTTCTGGTATTATTATCCAACCTGAGAGTAAGATCGATCGATTATTTAGTGGCTTAAAACCAAGTCTTCGAAGGGCGTTAGCCATAAGGGGCTTTAATAACTACGAGGAAATCGTTCGATGTGATCTCAAAGTCGAGATGGAGATTGGAGTAACCCATCAGTCACATGGGTTTGATAAGAAGAGGAAGAAGGAATTCAAAGGAAAATCTAAAGAGCACGCTGAAAAGAAGATGATCTTTCCCTTATGCTCAAAGTGTAGAAAGAAACATGGAGGGAGTTGTCTTAAAGGGACAAGTAAATGTTTTAAATGTGGAAAGGAAGGTCATCGGGCATTTGAATGCAGCGATAATGGGAAGAAGATGTCTAATGATGAAAATAAAGGAAGGGATACAAAGAATTAACCTACTACACTTCAATGTTTCAAGTGCAAGGAGATGGGGTATCATGCCAATCATTTCCCAAATCCAAGGGTTGATGATGATGGTCGACGTAAACAAAATCTTAAGGCTAAAGACAAAGGAAAGTCACATGCAATTTCTATCAGCGATGTGGAGTACGATAACGAAGTGGTGAAAGGCACACTTACCATCCACTCTAAAGTAGCAAATGTTTTATTTGATTCTGGATCCACCCACTCTTTTATTTCTAAAAACTTTTCTAAGGGTATCACTGTATTACCTCAACAATTAGATGTTGAGTTAGCTGTGACAACACCTAATGGCACAACAGTCGCATCAAAAGTTTATAATTCTTCTCCGATCGAAGTTTGTGGGAAAGTGCTTCCTGCAAATCTTGTGATCCTTCCTTTAGTGGAATTTGATGTGATTCTGGGCATGGATTGGCTTTCTCTACATGGATCTCATATCAATTTCCAAAGAAGGGAAGTCACATTTCATATTCCAGATCAATCTACGATCGTCTATCAATGCAAGGATGAACATAACCTTCCAGTGGGAATTTCTTCCATCTTATGGGTATTGATTCCACTAAATGAAGGTTATTTATCTCAAATGGTTGGTGAGAAACTCACGATTAAGAATATGGCCATTTTACGGGAGTTTGATGATGTCTTTCCGGAGGAATTACCGGGTCTTCCACCAAATCGTGAAGTTGAGTTTTCAATATAACTCGTACCGGGTGCTTTGCCAATTTCAAAGACACATTATAGAATGGCCCCAATTGAGTTGCAGGAATTGAAGAAGCAACTCCAAGAGAATCTTGATAAGGGATTCATACGCCCTAGTGTGTCACCTTGGGGAGCACCTGTTGTATTTGTTAATAAGAAAGATGGATCAATGAGACATGGCATTGATTATCGAGAACTTAACAAGATAACTATCAAGAACAAATATCCTCTCCCATGCATTGATGACTTATTTGACCAACTACGCGGAGATCAATACTTTTCCAAGATTGATCTTCGTTCAGGGTATCATCAATTAAGGGTCAAAAGGGAGGATATACCAAAGACGGCTTTCCGTACTAGGTATGGACACTATGAATTTATAGTGATGCCATTTGGTCTTACTAATGCCCCTGCTATCTTCATGGATCTAATGAATAGAGTCTTTAGAGACTATCTTGATCAATTTGTGGTAGTCTTTATAGACGATATTCTTGTCTATTCAAAGAGCAAGGAAGAGCATGAATATCACTTGAGAATTATATTGAAGACCCTGAGAAAGGAGAAGCTTTATGCCAAATTTACCAAGTGTGAATTTTGGCTTCAAAATGTTGCATTTTTGGGTCACATAATCTAAAAAGAGGGGATATCTGTGGATCCAGCAAAACAGAGGTTATCGAAAGATGGTCAAGACTAACAACAGTAACTGAGATCTGATGTTTTCTTGATTTGGCTGGATATTATCGATGTTTTTTAAAAGATTTTTCACGATTATCTAATCCACTCACCAAGTTGACTCAGAAAGGTGTTAAGTTTGTTTGGATAGAGGAATGTGAAGAGAATTTCAAGGAGTTGAAAAGAAGGTTATCTGGTGCACCTGTGCTCACACTGACTTGTAGTGGAGAAAGGTTTGTGATCTACAGTGATGCATCCAAGAAGGGATTGGGGTGTGTTCTTATGCAAAATGATATGGTGATAGCTTATGCCTCCCGACAGTTGAAAATCCATGAGCAAAATTACCCAACACATGATTTGGAGTTGGCTGCGGTAATCTTTGCATTAAAGATTTAGAGGCATTACCTTTATGGTGAAAGGTGTGATATTTATTCTGATCATAAAAGTTTAAAGTATATTTTCACACAAAAGGAGTTGAATATGCGTCAAAGAAGATGGTTGGAGCTGATTAAGGATTACGACTGCTCAATCCATTACCACCCTGGGAAAGCAAACAAGGTGGAAGACGCATTAAGTCGACAAGACCATGCTAGTTTATCCATGATGAGGATCACAAAAGATCCAATATTTATGGATTTACAAAGGATGGATCTTGGAATTATAATGGAAGGGGAAAAATATTATCTTTCTCAAATGAATGTTCAACCATCTATACATGTGAAGATTAAAGAGGCATAGAAAGAAGATGTCGAGTTACAAAAGAAGGTGAGAAATGTTCCTGAATTCAACCTTGATTGTGATGGGATAATAATGTTCAGGAATCGGGTTTGTGTTCCTCCCATCCCCGAATTAAAGAAGGAGCTGCTGGATGAGGCTAATAGTTCATCATTCTATATTCATCCTGGAAGCACGAAGATTTATAGGGACCTGAAAGAGTACTTCTGGTGGGATGGCATGAAAAGAGATGTTGCTGAATATGTCTCTCGATGGTTGGTTTGTCAACAAGTTAAAGCTGAGAGACAGAAGTCTAAGGGGATTTTACAACCATTACCCATACCCGAATGGAAATGGGAAAACATCACTACGGACTTCGTCACAGGACTTCCTAAAACATCCAAAGGCAATAATGCTATTTGGGTCATAGTTGATCGTCTTACAAAGTCTGTACACATCATTGCTATTAGAGAGGATTTCTCTCTAGATCAGATTGCCAGGATATATGTAAAGGAAGTGGTAAGATTGCATAGAGTACCACTTTCTATTATATCTGATCGATATCCGAGATTTACCTCGAAGTTCTGGCGAAGTCTTCAGCATACTCTGGATACAGAGTTGAGTTTCAGCACTGCTTATCATCCCCAGACAGATGGTCAGTCTGAGAGAACAATTCAAACCCTAGAAGATATGTTGAGAGCTTGCTCTATGTATTTCAAAGGACGTTGGGATCAACACCTACCTTTGGTGGAATTTTCTTATAATAATAGCTTTCACTCCAGTATTTAGATGGCTCCTTATGAAGCTCTCTATGGAAAGAAATGTAGGACTCCAACTTGCTGGGATGAAGTTGGGGAAAGAAAGCTATTAGGCCCTGATCTCGTTGATGAAATGGCAGAAAAGGTCAGATCTATTCAACAACACATAAGAGCAGCTCAGAGTCGACAAAAAACCTATGCCGACAACCGAAGAAAAGACCTAGAGTTTGAAGTGGGTGATAAAGTGTTCTTATGAATATCTCCCTAGAAGAGGGTTATGAGATTTGGAAAGAAGGGGAAGTTGAGCCCTAGATATATAGGTCCTTTCGAAATACTGGATCGTGTTGGGAAGGTAGCTTACCGATTGGCGCTTCCACCGAATCTCTCTCAAGTTCACGATGTGTTCCATGTATCTCTCCTGAGAAAGTACATACCAGATCCTTCACATGTACTCAGCTCAGAAGTTGTACCGCTGGAGCAAGATCTTTCTTATGAAGAACAACTGATAGAGATTCTGGATCGTAGCGAAAAAGTCCTACGAAACAAGACCACTCGATTGGTGAAAGTTTTATGGAGGAACCACCAATTTGAAGAAGCTACATGGGAGCTTGAGGATATGATGAGGGAGAGGTATCCTCATCTGTTTGTTACAAAGTGACGAATTTCGAGGGCGAAATTCTTTTTAAGGGGGGTAGAATGTAACACCCGAGATTTTTATGAGTAATATTTTGTTTTTATATATCATCAAAGGAATCTTTCACTACATACTAGCTTGGCTTACTTTACACGCAATCGCGACCTTCCTCGATAGCTTGCGTCGTACGCAATACCGAGTTTCACTAAACAACGATATGCTATTAAAATATTATTAAAACTAGCCATTATGAATAGTAATAACCACTTTTTGAAACTTTATTTTTCAAAATGGACTTCATTTTTGGATTCGGAATACTGAAATTAACCAAGGGTAAAATTTTGGTATTTTACTGAAAACTTTCAATTTTTGATGAATAGTGAAACCACTAAGTGGTAGGTTAAAAATTGAATTTTGCATAAAACTTATTTTTACCTCTTCTATGAATGGAATTTCGAAAATTCAACAGACACGGTTGATATCAGTAAGTAAAATGTGGTTCAATGAGATAAAAATAATTTTTTGGTGAATAGTAACTTTTTACTTTTTTTACCGCGGTTAATAGTAAATAGGGGTAAATATGATATTACTGTTACCCAAACACATGTCATAATTCTATTGGATAAGTTTAATTCGACCAAAAACAAACTTAGGAATAAAATATGACCATTTAGGCCCACTTGGGTTAGATTAGGGCATTTATTATTAATTTATTTAAAGAAGGGTTAAAATAGTTAAAATCAAAGTTTAATAAGTAAATCATTTTAATATGGGGTTATACATAAGATAAATTCGACTATAAATATTAATTAGAAATCTACAAAGATTTCCTACATAATGGTATTTTATTTGTAATTTTTAGACATTAAATAATTTAATTTATTAATGACACAATGATGATGTAGTAATTATCTTATTAATGAAATATTGACATAATTGATGTTATAAACACCAAAAGAAATGTAATTTGAGACTTTTTATGAATTCCAATAATTTTCTAGGTTAATATGAAATATTAGTGTTGATTTAATCAACTTGGTTCGAACATATAATTCTGTTATGACTTTCAAAAAAATCATATATCAAATAGTGTCAAAATTGACACAAAATAGTTTTTAAATCAAATATTATATTACTAATTGTTATTTTATTCCAAAAAATATAAGGTTCGACAAAATGACTTAGATAAGGATATATATATTAATAATAAACAATTTGGGGATCGTTTGGAATGTTATAGTAAGTTTATTAACCATATAGTGAAAGAAAACAAAAAGACACGGTAAAAGTTAAATTATTTAACTTAGAGTTAAATCTAATTGATAAGGTTAAAATAATACCCTAAACTTGTCTAAATACTATTGGTTGATAGGATTGCGACCCATCCCCACTTTAGATTCGAAATAAGACCCTTTGGAACCATTATAAACTGATTTTGACTTTAAAATAAAATAATATTTTGAGATATTCCTAATGTGCCCCTCTCCTCCCTTATAAAAGGGCACCTCCTCCCCCTCCTCCTCACACCAATTTGAGCACTCAAGCTCGGACAACCCCTGCCATTTTATCCTCTCCACTTCCCTAGTATAATCCTAGAGGTCCTGGTCTTCTTCAAAGTCCAATCTTAGTTCCCTAAGTGGAGGATTCAAAGAGGCGTTCCAAAGAAGAGGTAATATTCATTACCGATCTTTTCAATTTCATTCCTCTTTAACTGCTTCTTCTTTAGTTGTTTCATGATAAAGTAATAAAATAAGTATTACTTACATACTGATATGTTATTATAAATATGAAACAACCTAATTCACCTTCTATCCATCCTACGGAAAAATGAAATCACCGCGCGTGCGTACGTATGGAATACCGTCTCCACGCCGTGGTGTAATCTATTTTCCACCATCACCTTACAAGGATGGGTATAATGGTGTAATGAGTAACTATTTATGATTATTATAAAGTAATATTGATACTGAAATAATATATATATACTCCAATACATTTCCACGATCATAGAAATGATATCATCACTCGTGCGTACGTACAGAATACCGTCTCCACGATGTGATGCGACTCGTTCTACATGATCATAATTACATAGTAATTATATAAATGAATTGAATGAATAAATATGATATATGTTACACTAATACCATTCTGGATATAAGGTATCTATAACCTTAAAAAAAGAATAAGAATTTATTCGGCAAAACACGCATAATAACAAAAGGCAATAAGGACCCGAGTAACAAGTAACAATGAAATATTACTAACAAGAAGCTAAGAATATGACCATATATGATATCATATCAATATGTATGATTCTGGAATAATTCAATAACATTATTTAAACCATTATACAGGAGCTTCGGACACGTACAAAGCAAATCAGACCTAAGGTAAGGGAAATATCACAATCTCATTTTTATCCGAAATTGTTTATACTTTGGAATTTACTGGGGTGTATTTTATCATCCACATCCATGTTTCCTCAATATGTAATATTTATATCCTTATACAATAGTTTATATTCAATTTTACCCTTAGGTAAATTTTTAGTAAAGGATATGAAAGGAATCTTTTGTCGTTTTTCGTACGAGGTACTTTTTTGACTTTTCCGACAAAAGTACGAGAAGAATGTTTTTTTAACTTATACGGAAAGAATGGATTTTTAAAACATTATTTACAAGAATATTACTTTATAAGTTTTCAAGTTTATTTTTAATCAACTTATTTTAGTTTATAATTGTATGACATGTTAAGAAAAGAAAAGTGTTTTTGAAGTAGAAAGGATATTTTCCTCAAGAATGGAGTTCAAGTGTTTTATCAAAATTATTTTCCATCAAAGATAATAAAGGGTTCTATTTTTATCTCTATTATTACATTGATTTGATAATGTTGTTATGGAATTATTTTTATTAATTCCTTTATATTATATGAATTGTTTTATGATGTCATGATGTTTAAGATTCCCATTTTTATTACATGGTTTATGAAATGATGTATGATTTATGATTTTGTGGCACACATAAGAATGTTATCATTATGAGATTGGTGGGACCTATATCTCCCTCCAATGCATTGGGTAAAGATTTTATATCTCATGAGATAGACAAGGATGGAACGGTAGGTTATACCGGTTCAGTGAAATAGGACTGGAAAGAGGGTGACTCGGTTCAGAAAGGGACTCTATCCACTAAGATAGTCTTGGCAATGAGTCATGACTAACAAGAAATGATTTTCCATGATTATGAGTGCATGCCACAAAGTTTCAAGTTTCATGTTATGATTATGGGGATCTCGTTTTCACTTCTATGATTTATTCCATGTTAAGATATTATGATCTCTTTTACAGGTTATGATTTTCAAAAAGATATGATATGATTTTTATTTCCTTTATTTGCCCTTGCTGAGAATTTGAGCTCACCCTTTTATGTTTTATTTTCCCCAGGTCAGGAAGATGGATATTAAGTAGAATATGCTAAAAGGGACCCTAGATATGATGAAATAAATGGGAGACACTGTAGAAGATTTATGAACCAGTTGTTTATGTTTCCCAGTTTCTAAAGACACTATACATATATGGTCCTTTGTGGTTTTGTCATATGTTCTAATAAGGGTGCTTCAATTTTGAAGTATTAATAATGTATGTAAAGTATGGGTCGTTATAATGAACTCATAGTGACCAATCCTCATTTTAAATGAAATCTTGAAAATATCTTTCATCTTTATCCTAAATTGGTGATATCCCAACAAAAGGTTCACCTTAGAGAAACGCATTTCCCCACATAGTTGACAGAAGAATTCATCTATTCACGGAGGGGGATAAATATTCATTATCGTGATTTTTCTGAGCTCACAGTAATCAATGAAGAGGTGCATTGATCAATCATCCTTCTTGTATAAGTGGACCAGTGCACCCCATGGTGATGTAATCAGGTGTATGAAACCCTTATCTAGATTCTATTGTAACTTCATGTTCAGTCATTACAACATAATGGTGAACATTGTATATTGTGTCTTTGATATAGTAATATATCCAAGGATAAGTTTAACTTCTAACTCAACCTCACACTATAGAGGAAGACCAAGAAAATATACTGGGAATACATCAAAGTAGTCCCTCATAATGGTAATGTATTTGAGAATGATTATCTCATTTTTATCAATAATTTGAGATAGATAGGCTTGATTATAAGGAAATAATATCCACACATATGATAATTATTTTGAATGATATTCATCCTCATCCTGATACTTATATTCAATTGAGCTATGCCATGGGATGTGAAGAGTGATCTCCCTTTCTTAACAGTTGATGTTGGTTGTGTATAAATATATCCAATCCATGCCCAAAATAGAAAAAAATCACAAATTGATGTATGACATTCTTTTCTAGGAGGTTCAATCCAAATAACCATAACCTAGGTGGAGTTATATAATTTTGATGCAATAACTTCCAATTTTTTTTATCCCGATTGATAAATCATCCTTTCAATTGATAGGTTTTTTTTGAATAATAATACAAAACCTGAAGGATTTGAATAAATGAATAGAACCAGAATGAAATAGTAAACTATATGTTATTGAATGAATAACCAGTGTATCTATCATGTCATCATTGTTGGGTTACACATCCAAAGTATTGATATAATATTCCAATTGTTTTTCCTTTAAGGTTGTTGTTATTGATAGCCTCCAACAACCCATGGCATAGGTAAATGGCTTGTATAATGTCATTATTAAATGATACTAAAACACTAAACTAAATGATAATAATTGATCTATATCTTCCTCCAAATTTATGGTATTTTTCATATCTCATTTTCAATTTTGATCTAGATACCCCTCTCTTCCTTATTTGAAGAATCTCCTGGTTCCCATTAGTTCATGTCCAAGAAGCTTCTTCCAATAGTTCTAACATGTGGGAGGTTGGGTTCTCTTTCCATCATGGGATTTATCTATTGATCTTCCTATATTAAATTCTATTTTCCACTTTTTATCTTTAGGCCCATGATATCATTGAATGTCTCTATTCACTATTTCGACCTTAAGGGCATAACCAAAACTCTCTTCATTGATATCAATGTCCTGAATTTCCAATTCTTTTTCTAGATTTTACATTAGTCCTCTAAAGAAGAAATAAATCATTATTATAGTGTTAATGAAAATTTTTTATTTTTATCATGAAATCCGTATAATTTTTTCCTCATTTCTCTAATAGAATTATCTTTCATTAAATTCAGTCTGAGGAACTCCATTTCCATATTAAGACCATGAATTTGGGGAAAATATTAATTGACTAAATATTTTCTTCAATAAATCCCAATCCACAGATTATGTTTTATCCCTGTACATTATTTATTTAATTAGTTTCCACCACTGATCATCTTCCACATCAAATCTATAGACCACAATCATGGTTGTATCTTATTTTGAGCACTGTATGATAGTGAATATCTATTTAATGGAGTTAACCCATTGTTCTAAAGTAAGGGGATCAGAATATTAAAATAATATTGGAGTCCTTTTTGACATAGATTATTTTATTCCACCTTAATCAATTTTGGAGAAGGTTGTTAAACATGAATCAACTTATTATTTATAACTTGAGAAAGTTTTTCAAGTACTCTCATGAATTTTTGATCACCCATACCCATAAAATTTTGAATCTCATTATTAAAATCTTCAGATATCATATCACAAGGATTATTGGAATGTGTTTTTCTATTTCCCATGGTTAAATATGAAAATTAAAGAAAAATGAGGGGGGACTAAATAATAATCTAATAATCACATAAAATGATACTTTGAACATATAAGGATTAACATATAAATGAAAAGAATATTCTATCATGTGATTCTGAATGTTTCAATCAGTGTTATCCATGTGATTGAATTATCCCTAGGGTTCTTACTAAATTTCTCTCATCGTAATATCAAAAATATAACTAAACTATGTTTTGATACAAACTATAATGACCCTCTCCATTTACACATTTCATTACATGATTTTCAGAAAAATTGAATATAAAATAAAAACCAAGAATCATAAAGTCTAGTGCATTTGCAAGACATGGTTCATATTTAGAAAAAATGAATGAGAATTTAATAAATATTTTTTTAATATCCATAATGAGAACAGTACTCCCTTTGTGCTTTTAAATTTTTATAGGATTACTAGGGAAATACTTGAACAAAGCGATTAGTTAAAAATACCAATAAGGTAATGAAAATAGAAATAATGCATAGAACATGTGTTAGAAAGCATAAAATTATAAAATAAAAAGGCATGGAACAATAAAAAACATATGGAATCATAAAATATTGATTATGGGACAATGTAACCATGGAATCATATGAGCGTGGAAGTGACATACCACATGACATAAACATGAGTCTAGGATAACTATCAAGACTATATCACATGGTAGACAATGTCCAATAAAGGAATCTAGTTTAATCTCTTCCCCAATATGGAATCTCATGATACTAAGTCATTACCGAATGAATATTATCACTATTACGAAGAACATATCATAAATGTTTCATTAATACATGTACATCAGGAAGAATCATCCATAAAAAATAAACATAAGGGTATCCCATGGAAAGAAATGGGTATCATAATCATTTCATAAGGCCTAACAAATGGGTGTATCATTAAGATGTCCATGAAAAAAAATATTTAAATCATATATTTTAAATAATATGGTAATATAGGAAGATATAATGATAAATGATGTCTAATATAATTTAAAATGTTTAAAAAGATAGCTTTAGAAATTAGCCACATCGATGTGATTTAATGGATAATATAAAAGAGTCTTTAAAGTAGGCAAGTCGTAATTGATTGTATAAGACCATAAATGAAGTACGATAGTTTTTCATAATAAAAATGGTTATTTTTGAAATGTATTGTTGGACTTATACTAATTATGGAGTATTCTTGA
The DNA here is from genome assembly GCA_963277665.1 of Viscum album. Taxonomy (NCBI): domain Eukaryota; kingdom Viridiplantae; phylum Streptophyta; class Magnoliopsida; order Santalales; family Viscaceae; genus Viscum; species Viscum album. Next base: position 117,036,798 of record OY728159.1, on the reverse strand, counting down.
AAAAGTGTATTAAAGTTTTGAAGTTTCATTTATTCGGGTTTGTATATCTAGAGGAATTTGAAAAGTGAACCTTTGAAAATATTTATTTATACATAAAACATGATTTAATTGATTTTGATAGATATGTTTGGAACATATAAATATAATTTTTTTAAGAGGGCATCTTGGCCAAAGGGATATGAAGATTTGTTAATATAATGAAAAGTTAGATAAGTCTAAAAGAAGAGAATTTATTATAATATTTCTCTATTAGAGGAATCAATATAAGTTTTAATATCATCTAACCATGTGAACTATATAATGATTCCTTTATTAGAATGTATGTCCGCTACATCATTAGCTTCCTGGTAAACTTGAGGGACTATGAAATTGCAACTAAAGATGAATGTGAGACTTCCATCCATCTCATATTGAGCATCAAGATAGATGTATCACAATATTTTTAATTGCTTGCACTGAAATATTAGAGTCACTATAAATATTTAAGTTATCCATGATTTTGATGTTTGAAAAGATAACAACATGAATAAAACAAATAATTTCAGCTTCAAGAGCAAAAAACATATAACACTTTATGAAAAACACCCATGGAATTTACTGGCATGGTCTCTAATGATAGCAGAACAACCTATTAGTCTAGATTTATAATTTTAGGAACATTATACATTGATTATGATCCATGATTTTAGGAGAACATACCAAAAAATTTCTATGTGACCCTATTTTTTCACATTTTCCCTACACACCAAATTTTTAAATAATTTTGATGTTATGGACAATATTGAAGAAGTGACCCATCTACAATGAGTAGGATTCCTTGGAAGATGCAATGAGGTGAAAGAGAGATGCATATAGGAAAAAATAGGAGTTTTCATGTTTATTGTGATTTTCTTGTCCAATATATGTTCTCATGTTCACTTACAGTGGCCAGAAAAGAGTGTTTGAGTTGCGGAGGGGATTTCACTATTGTGCAACATTAAAGTTGAGCTACATTGTCATGGATCTACAGAATATATATTTAAAAAATGTCATAAATAACATTTCAGAGAGTATAGGACATGGAACATGTCTATAATAGTTGTGTGATGTCCTCCCTGTGATGTTGGAAAATTCTACATCTAGATGATAAAAAAAATCCACAAGATTATAAGGATCCATTAGTGTGTAATTTTTGTTGTGCAAGTTGGAAACTCATAGACAACTAGGATGGTCTGATCTAAGAGTATTAATAGTTTTTGAGCTAAGAAAAATAATTATTAGGATCAAAATTATAGTGGATATAAGATTTAGAATCCATATTTTCATTTGAATCATGTTCCCATATAAGAGTGTCTTTAGTAGATGGAAACACATAGTTTCTATGGAGATCAATATGGTTCTTGGAAATCACTATATTGGATAGGGCCAAGAAATCCTAAATTAAGATATCTGTGTCTATTGGAAAATGTTCAAGGCCATATGTATATATGAGAGGGGTTCCAATCAAATTTTCATACCAGAAATTCAAAGAGGAATCCCTAGATGACTTCCATATTTAGTGTGAAATAATAATATAATTCATGTAATTGTCGGATATACATATAGAATAACCTATATACAAATCACGACCCCTTTTTAATTTGAACTGAATCTATTTTTGAGAAAACATAGATCCATAAAATCACTTATGAGATGATTCCAGGTAATGTTGGCATGAATATCCTCATTGAAAATATTTTTGTTTTTTATTTTCAAGACCCATTTATCAAGGGGTTTATAACATTTACTCCATGAAAGAATGACTAATTTATTTTCTAGAACACTTCCATCCCACACAATGTTCTTGATGTAGATATTAAGATGAGTGAGAATAGGTGTAGTCCCATTATAAATCATGATTAAATGAACAAGACTATGAAAAATGATGTGATTGACCAAATAGATTCTTCTATCCATAGAAATATCATTTCCCTTCTATGAAGAGAGAAGCTTCATTAATGGATCCACAATTGTTGTAATGTAGAAGGTCTTAGGCCACTGTCTGAGAATAGGAACTCAATGACAATGAATATTCAATGAGCCTTCCTTACTTTTATGATAAAGATGGATTTTATATCATCTATGTGTTGGTATTGTCATGAAATAAATAAATAAAGGATTTTTTCCAATTGATAGTCTTCCCCAAGACCTATTCATAGTGTGAGAAAGAAAACTTCATGTTTTGAATGTTTCATTATGTGACTTTCAAAAAGATGATCATGTAATAAACATACAAAAGATGAGTATAGAAACCTGGTTTCTTGATGCATGGATAGATTAGGGTTTTCCCTGATCCATCATATAGCTAAAAATTCTACTCATATTGTCCTCCTCAAATAGAGAATATGATGGAAGAGAGAGGGTCACCATGGCTAACACCTTTTGTGTAGGTAAAATAGCTCTTTGGATAACCATTGATATGAATAGTGATATGAGCATATTGAAAAAGGGATTTAAGTCGATTAAAAAATGTCATTGTAGCCTAAACTATAAAGAACATTTAAAATGAATCACTAATCCATGATGCAAAAATATTTCTTTATGTCCAACATAAGGGAAATACATTCACCTCTTCTAGATTAATTAGGGAGGTTTACATATTCATATTTTATAATAATACACTCTTCTATAGTCCTTCCTTTGACAAATCCAAACATAGTCCTTGAGATAATTTTATCTACAATTATGTTGACTATGTTGGCAAGGAGCTTGGTAATATTTACAGCAATGTTTTATGAGAGATATGATTATAAACTGGAAAATATCAGAATCATTTTCAAACATGGGATTAATATTAAGGAATTGAGAATTTAGTCCATGAGATAACAAACCTTTAGTGAATAAGGATTTAACATGAAAGAAAACATCCAGGTTAAGGAAATCTTAGTTGGTTTGAAATAATGTGTTAGTGAATCCATCTGGAATTAAATCACTTTTAGTTTCTAGGATGAAAACTGTTTCTCGAATATCAATGTCTAGAGGAATACATGTGAGCCTGTTAATATCATAAACAATTACCAGGTTTGGAATGATGTCATCCTAAAGGTATTTGTAGAGATCTAGACTATTAAAAAGATGTTAAATGTATGTGATAGGATACTACACAAGATACTCCTCACTATCAATCTCTCTATCGCCGTCTTTAAAAAATGTAAGAGGTATACATGATTTCCTTGTTATCTGTAGGGAATTGTAAAATTTAGAGTTTCTATCCACATCCTTTAACCACATAACCATAAAAGTATCCTTTTAATTATTTTTATTAATAGTGAATAGTTAATTCAGACTGTAAATATGAATAATTTCCTACTACAAGTTCCTCTCCAATTAAAAAAAATGGTTTCACATTGCATCAGATTGGGATAGGCCTCTATAGAAATAATTTCATTCTCCATCATGTTATAGCTATTTTTTCACCAGCTCTTCAAATCATACTTTAACCATAGTATTCAAGAATAATCATCATTTCCACAATGGTTAGAATCCAATAAATTTTTAACCATCTTTTTAAAATTATGGAGATAGGACCATGAATTATTTAATTGGAATGCAAACCTTGTCTTTGAGATCCTATTTGTTCGGATGACCAAGAAAGGATTACTATTTGAGTTAATCATGGACAAGTTAATGCTTGCAACAGAATCCTAATATTCAATATATTTTCACTAGAAAAATCATTATCAAGTATACTAGTAACCATTTGAGTTTTTTTCCCTCAATACCAAGTGTACTTAGCTCCAGCCAGATTATTCTTGGTCAGATTATTGGATTTAATGAAATACTTGAATTCCTTTCAAGAGAGAGTGTGATGAAAAACTGTCATTCTTTAACTTGGAAACATAATTTCATTAAGGTCACCAAAAAAATCCATGGGTCATGTATTCCATTGTTATTGAGATTAATGTTATATTAAAGCAATATTTTTCCTCATAATTGTTCTTATTATAAAAACGATCAATGGAATTGGACATTCTAGTTTTTAGCCCCGTAGGTGATGATTTTTTCATCAATATTGACAGCCAAGGATCAAATTTTAGAATTGTGATCAAGGTCCCATAAGGTGTCAATATTATGATAGGTACTTTTACAGTATTTAAATGTGTTACCTCTATTTTCATGACCAACAGATCCCGAAGAGTTTTATTTTTTGGGTTCAGTAATGCCCAAGAATTTGGGTTGATGTACATGTATAATCTTATGATGTGAAGTAAAAATATCATTGTTTTACAGTCATTGACAATTCTAAAATAATATATGCATTTGTATATGTGTTGGGGGAGACCACTTTTTTCATTCCACTTAATTTCTTATTTCTGATTGGTTTTCTGTTTGATGGTTCCTTCATAATGTCTTTTCTGTATTTTCTGAGGTGGGGTAAGGCATGAGCAGTTATTGGTTTAGTGGTGTTTGACCAGATACTTTGGAAAGCTTTAAAATTTTAATAGAGAATTTAGCTTCGGTGATCTAATTAATGACCATTGAGGTGTTCATATTAGACATACAGTTTCCTAGAGAGAAAATATCAACATTAATATTATTGATAGTTGGAGAAGAGTCACTATAAGTGATATTATATTTTATAATGGGGTTATCAGACTTAGCAGGGAGGTCATCTATTGTAGAATTTAGAAAATATTTATATATATAGTACATATCTGCATGAATATTTGAGGAAATCAATGGAATTTATTATTTTCATATTTATATATTTGAGATCATCTCTTGAGATACCAAGGTTCTAGTAACAGCCAGTGCCTTGTAGGGCGCATCGTCAAATTCTACATTTCTTATGTTCAAGGTAATTAGAGCCTTGTTCATAATTGTATGAGAGTCATATCGATCATTTTCTGCAATATTAATGGGGCATATAACAATGTTGGTTTTTACCTCATGAGAGACCAAATATCTAATCACAATCTACATTTTTCTAGTAGCATCCTCAGTATTGATATTGTTTATGTTCAGAGTGACAGAATCATTGTTTATAGTAGTATCAGAATCAGAGAAACCATCCACTAAGATATTCTCATAGTCTGCATATTTAATAGAGGTAATAACATTTAAAATGTCTTGGGAAATTTTTAATTCCAAATTATCCTCTTCAATTACTTGTGAATCCCCTTCCACTAAAATAATAAACGATTTAGGGGGACCATGAATTAATGAGGACTTTGTTTATTCACCCATTTATGTTCCTCTATATTTTTTGAGGATTCTACCTTCTCTAGGCCCCTTTCCATCCCGTTATTATTTTTATTCAATTCTATCCAGGAAGTGGGGATAAATGTTGATTTCACCTATTTTTGAACAATCCATGAATTGGAAATTGAATGGCCTAAAATTTTACATTCCTCACAGAATGGTGGCTTGTATTCATACTCTACGTTGACACTAATCTTGTGATCATTAAAAATAAAACTAATGACATCCAAAAGCATATAGTTCATAATGCTCTAAAATAATATTTACACATATATACCCAGTTCACCATTTAGAGGGAACTATTCTATTTTTTTATGAATCTCGATGCCTGAACCAATATCATTCAGATTTTTGGGTTTCAGTATCCCAAGACCAACCAATATAGTCTGATCCAGATCTTAGATGAGGAGTTCTATTGATGAAAAGTATTGGAATTGATACACCAATAATAAATCCATAGGATCCTATTATTATGTTGTAAATTTTCATATATCTATGAAGTATCTAATTCTTCTTTTCATCATATGAAAATGTGGAAATAACATTTCCCGTTAGGATTATTTTCTAGTTCCCATATCAAAAAATGTGAAAAATTCATAATTTGATATCAGAATAAGACCATGGTTATTCCAACTTCATGTACATAAGAAATTTGATCAAGGAAATATAAATATATATATATATATATATATGTATATATATCCTTTTCATAAGAGCTTATAAATTTTTAGAGGTAGATAAACTCCCATTATCGTCCCTTTTAATAGGAGGCTTGGATAATGAATTCTCAATAGATCCGACCCCTAGAGAATATCCATGAACAAGATAAACATGGATCTAGTATTTTTATCTACTTATAGGGAATTCAATTTTGGATCCTCAAGGGCCTATTTTTTTTTAAAATTAATTCCCAATCTATGTTGAATGAATCCATAAGGGTAGAGATTTATGAGAGAAAAGATTTATCATGCCAGATCACAACAACTATGATTCAAGGCTACTGGAGAGCCAAAGTATGGTTTCATGAGAGATACATCATATAAATAGATATAAAAATAGTAAAATAATAATAATTGGTAAATACATTGGTTTAAAGAGAGGTATGGTGTAACATGAAGGAATGATGAAGGTTCAGAGAGAATTTAGTACCTTATGTCTGAAACTGTTTGTAACATGTACTTAATATCCTGGATAATCAAATTCAATCCCTAATTATGTATTTTATAACTGCACATATATGTATTTGAGTTACTTATTATGTTAATTTATATCCATTTTTATGTGTTGTAAGATTCAATATCATCAACCAAGAAGCATTCCTTTCAGAATATAAGACCGGTTCCCTTGAGTTTAATTGTGGATGTTCTTTTCCAATGGATGACAATTTCTAGAAGTGGAATTATATGATTTTTTTGCACCTACATAAGATTAATTTTTCTTAAATAACATTTTTAAAAATATGATAATGATTCATTAGATAAAATATTAATGGAAAATGTTATTTTATTTTGGTGAATGTTCAATTATCACAAACTAGATTCTATTTTTTATTTAATATTGAATATATATATATATTAGTTTTATAACATATATAAATTTGTAATATACATGTTTAATTATATTTTAAAAAATATAATAATATTATGACCACCAGTGAGGGAAGTAAAAAAAATAATCATTCATGAAGGTGGTGAGTCGACACATCACGGTCGATGTTTTCATTTTTAAGATAAAAAAGAGAAGAGGACATATTAGATGAAGAATATACCAGTAACATAATAACATTAACATATATTTAAGATAATGGAGATATTATTTAACCTTGGAACACTGGAGGAAATTATGGGGAAGGATAACAATGAAAATAAATTAAAATAGAATATGGGAGGGTTTTACCTCTTTAGTGTCATCTCATTGAGAACCTCTTTAAGGCACCAGAAAATGGTTTTTGGTGAGACTGGAATCTCCAGAACAAGGGGGAGAGGAATGGGAGTGGAATTGGGAAGATAATAAGAAATCCTAAAATCCTATAAGGTGTGAGGAGAAGAGGTGGTGAGGGGTGGTATTTAAAGTCGGTGGAGAGGGGTGTTTTGGTTATTTTATTCATTAGTTTCTTATTTTGGATCAAAGATATCAATATTATTGACGATTGTGGCCTATTAAAGTAAACAGATCATGTGATTTCTTTATAATGTCCACTTACATCATCAATGACTCAATAATGAAACAATAATTTATTTATTTACTTATATTTTAAAATATTGTAAATTACTGTATTTCACTATTCACAAAAAGATAAACTATTTAAGAAAAAATACCAATAATGCACACCATAGATTTTTCTATGTATAGATTTAAAAAATGGAATCCATTTTATGAAACTAATTTTCTATATATGATAAATTTAATTTTTAATTAAAACAATCATTTATTTGAAAAATTCTAATTTCAATATTATAACTGATTTTATAACAATTTGAAAAATTAAAGAATGTATGATAAAAATATTATATAATTATATGAAAAAATATCAATTTATTAACATGTTTTATGAAAATATATATCTTTTAAATCATTATATTAATTATAAAATATTATATAGTGATTTATGACTTAAAAAATACCAATATTGAAATTATCAATTTTAAAACATTTATTTACTAATACCAATATATAAATATATCATATTTTCATTTATAAGATTCCAAAATTTTATGTCTACATTCATAGATGATATTACTATTATAGTGGTTGGGTTACTCTATTTAATGGTCACATTACTATTCCATTGGTCAAGTTACAATTTCATTGGTATAGATTACATGATTTCTAGAAATAACTCTTATTACATTCATTCATAATTTATAATGTTTTTATTATGTTATATATGTAATTTTATGAGATTTATACTATATGAAATAATTATAAGAAGAAAATTTCTATTAATAAAATTCTAGGATGTTACAGTGGCAAACATAACCATATATCTCACAACTCAAGTGATCCATCCCATAGAATACTATGCATCAAGCTCCGAATACATAGAAACCATAACCATATTTGAGATACATATCCATGTTAACTCCCATAAATGTCACATCTACCACAAGGGTGAATTATATAACCTGAAAAAAATTAATGAAAACACAATTGCTAACTAAATTCTCATTCCCAACAACATAACCAACAACCCCTAAGGCTCACATGTTTATTATTGGTTGAATTATCGTAACCATTAACATGTCATGTGCACCCTCTCCCAGTCAGTCATCCAAGGACAATACTACTGGGGTCCCCACTATCTTAGTACAGTAGATGCACCCACACACATTTCCTTAGACTTTACTACATCTCAGGTTAACACATGATGTTTATATAATAGTATGTCACTAGACATCATCATCAAGACATTGTTGAATTTTTTGCTACATGGGGTATGCTAGATGGGAATTAGTCAAAGAGATGACCCATGACCAAACTCAATCACCCAAGGGATTATTGGTCCACTAACCCATCCCAATATAGTTCATCCTAAGGTTTATCCATGTAGGATTAGATACAATAGATGGGGGAAGAACACTCAGCATATGTAAATACTATGATCCCAAAGGTTCTAAGGTATAAATGGAAAACCATAATTCTATTAGGGACAAGTATATCTAATATATTTATACACCCATGTTGGTAGTTTCTATATGTCCAAAACAAGTGACACTCTGGTTTGATCAGTTTACCCCACTCACATAGTTTACACCACTCATGATTGGTTTTCCCAAATGAATTAAAATTTTGTTTTAATTTCGAACCATTGATTACCAAGGTCCTCTAGGAACACAACACACTATCAATCATCATCAAGCCTACCCATTTTAAAATAAACAGTTACATTAAACATGTTGAAACACTATGTGGTGAGATCACATACCCCATGAATCCTAAAAACATAAATTCCATATTGAATTTATGTGAGATGAACTTCCATTTTCTAGGATTAAAAATTCATCTCGAATGGTTGAAAGCCACATCCATGTCCCGTTGATGTTCATAAAAGTTCAACCAAACTTACTCCGACATCCAATGCTCTTATATCAGAATTAACAGAATGAATTAGTAAACTAGTTAACGTTTAATTAATTAAAAAATTATATAAAATTGGTATAAATTCCTAAAACTCATTGGATCAACCTATCTTGTAGAAACAATGAGAGATGAGGTGCATTCCATTACTGACATACCCTAGGAAAAAGGATGGAAAAAATAAAAAATTTAAATCATTATTACAACTATTTAATAATTATATTTTTTGTAACGCCCATGAAAAATACAAATTGAAATGTACCTTCACCAAAATAGAAATTGTCAGAATGCTGATGACATCTCAGGACCTCCATAATATTTTTTGATAAAACTCTTAATTAGAAATGTTATATGTCACCATTACCTGGTAGAATTGGAACTGAACCTTATACATATCTATATAAAAACCATAAATTATGGAGGTTCAACAAGGAATATGTGAGTAGGAGGAATTGCCTTACCTACAGAGCCATCCAATTTCAACCAAAACTACTATGAATGGAGGAGAAAAGAGGGAGTGAGAAACTGACTGAATCCCTCTTATTCACTATTGTTTATTTGAAGAAAAAGGGGGACCAATATCTGCATAAAAATTAAAAAAAAGGCCTACATTTCAGGACTAACAGTATGGCTCAAAACATTAATTTTACAGAAATTTCATGGGGCATCTCCATTGATGCTAAATCACATCCTAAATTACCCAGGAACACTGCATGATCCATATTCATGTTTTGAATGACCTACTCAATCATTAAATCACAAGAAAATATTTCTTTTTCTATCATAGAATACCCAAAGTCATCCTATCACTTCTTTAAACACCCCAAATCATCATTGAACCTTTACTCCCATCCAATAAAATATTCTATGGATGCTCAAACCCTTAGAACCCCATTCCAATAATTAGTTCTCAACGAAAACCAACCAATAAATGGAAAACTAAAATTCCAACTAAAATTTCACAACCATATGGATGTGAGGGGGTAAAAACTCCCCACCATAACCCTGCTCATACAAAAATTATTTTAGTTGGAATATAATTATTTATCTCACCTTACATATTCTATAATAACTGGTCAAATCATTGTGTTCTACCATGAAATATCAAATGGGGTTTTTCTATGAATCTCAACGAATAAAGAACCCAACTCATCAAATGCTAATCTAAAACTCACCACCATTTGTAAACTACGAAGATAATATACATATGCTCCCATCCAACATGAGACACCATAGTAGCACCATCTAGTTAACTATCATTCTATTGAACTGTTAACCATAAAAATCATATCATAATGGATGGTATATGAGCTATGATGCTCCACACTATCATAATTTCCCATTATAACTGATTATCAGCTGCACAATGTCAGGATCAGTATGATTATAATTTCACCACACCCAAATGTATATTAAACATAGGAATGAATCTTTGTATAACCTATAGTTTCCTTTTCTCTATATAATTCGATGGGTATACATTTCTCATGTTCTTGGCCTCTATACGACTACCTCTTCGCGAAAGATCCTAAACAAACCTTTTAACACACTTGTCATTCTAAATATGACATTTTTAATTAAGATATAATCTTCCATCACCTTCCCTAGTGTATTCTTCTCAACTAACAGATTTAAAAAGTTTTTTTCCTTGATTTACCCCTAAACCATGTGATCATACTAGTTTTAACTCCTAGAAACATTCTAGGAAACTAGTTCACCACTTCAACCATGTTATAAAACAGATTCAATCACTAAAACATGATACAAAACTATCTCACCCCTTGAACCATGTCATGAAATAGTTTCACCAAATAAAACATACGATGAAACGTTTGTTCACCCCATGAACCATGTCATGAAATGGTTTCATCCACAAAAAACATGCAATGAATAATTTTTACCCCATTAATCATGTCAAGAATGGGAGTTCACCTCACTAACCATATTCAAATCACACATGGAACATCCTACACCTAATTCCAATGCAATGAATTATCCATCATTTAATTAGGGTATTTACATGTGTCTAAGTAACCAAATATACATTCTTAATAGCATATAATCACCATCACAACTATACAATGAGCAGTTCATCCATGAAAATGTCCCCTAAAACACAAATACCACATTCCAGAAACCAACATCATTCTCCCTTCTATATGAGTATCCCTATCATTACATCACTTTATTAGAGATCGAACCCCATGGCTACACCATGTCCTTTTTAAGAAATAATGAATCCCATTTCCAAACATTCTCATTCTCAATAAATACTGAAAATGTCACTTGTCGCCCATTCTGAGTCCATAAAAATTGAATTTGTGGTGATTATAAAATTTTCTCAATACTAAGGGTTTTCACCCTCAAACCACTCATCCAGAAGAACTTTTACCAGACTAAAATATGTTTTTCACTCATCTTTATCCATGGTAAAACATTATTTGGTCTACTAGTCCCATAAGAATCTTACATAAATTCCATCAGCCATTTGCCACTCATGTATGTGACTACATCCAAATCAAACATGCACTACACACAACCAATACATACAATTCATATCTACCCCATGAAACTCATATATAATCACATACATCTTGATAACACCCATTGAATCATGTTTCCATGGGTCATACACAATAGAACTAATAATTATTTCCCTAATCAATGACAATGTTGCAGGATAGGTATGTTATTTAGGATAACCATATTCTTAGATACCACCCAATGTAATTCTAGTAAAATGCATCCAGCAGAAATCTTAACAAACTTCTTTGGACCATCCAAAACATACTGGGCTATATGTCTGTAAAGACCCGGAAATTTCAAGGAAATTTTTTTCTTAATTTTCTTTGGAATTTTACAAGAACACAGTTTCTGACAGTGCCTGATTCCGAGGCCCAGTGTGCCCAGAATCAATTTCCGAAGTTTGGCTCGGGTACGTTCAGTGAACGAACAAGCGGGAATTTCTAACTTTTGAACCGGTGCCCGGAATCAAATTCCGAGGGCACTGATGGAACCGTAGCGCCGGTTTTTGCTTAGGAATGCCTTTCCTGGAGTTGCGTTTTCTTGGGAGCAGTTGTTTATTAAGGTTGTGGTTTAAGTGTAAAGAAAAAAAAAATTGTGTTACAAATTTTATTTATCTTCTTAAGTGGTTATATCCTAAGTGTGGAAGTTGGGGTGGAATCACAAGTTCCTAACTAACCAAGTGATGATTAAGGTGAGGTGGGGCCCACATGAGCCCCAACCCTTCACCTTCCCCTTAACTCTCTTCTACCCCCTTTAAACTCCCTTGCACTTAATGTGCCAAAACCCCTCAAATTCCTAACTCCTTAAAATCCTTAACTTCCTTGAACCCCCCCCCCCCAATTAAATGTGACTCTTCACTTCCACCTTCATTAATTTTGGAGCCTCTCCACCCATTAATGAAGGATGTAACTTAATGAATTTGAATTATTTTGAATTCATTAAGATAACACTACAATAAGGTGTGTTGTTTTATTGTTTGGGTTTGGCTAAATCTTTGTGATAGATTCATGGAAGGATTGAAGAGAATTCCACCCTCGACGAAGAACACGAAGGACATCTCTAAACATGAAACAACGTCTTCTCGACGAAGAATGCCTTTTCCAAAGAAGAACGTGAAGTTTCCTACGTCGATCCCTTCTGGGATGCCTCCTTCCCACTCCTTCCGGAATAAAGAAGGGAGCGCCTTTCACGAAGAACGCTGATGTCGTCAACGGTTTCTCTTTTCCGATGTCGACGAATCGCCGCCGCCTTTCCGCGACTTCGTCAACACATAATGAAAAGTGAGGTAGGGGTTTGTTGTTGCTTTATTTAATTATTTTCCGTTCTTGGTTCTAGCATGACAAACTTGAGGATGAACGTTTAAGTGTTATCATCTAACGAGAGGGGGACCGGACCACACAAACACGACCGAAACCCCCTCCTTTGTTCTTGAATGTTTCTTGCGGATGAAACGAGATAGCGTGGTGCCGTCGCACCACACAAGAATCACACGGAAATTATTGCGCGGCGCCGTCGCGCCGCGCCGTGGAAAGAATTATCATGAACACGACGTTGTCGCGCCGCGTCGAAGGAAAACGAAGACGCCGCGGCCGGAGCGGGGCCACGACGGAGGGGCGCGGTGCCGTCGCACCGCGCCGGATGACGAAGGCCGCAGCCGGTTCCGGGCCGCGGCGGATCGTGATGACCGGCGGCCAGCCGGCCCGCCGGTGCCGGAAGACGGAAGAGGACCGGCCCTTGCCGGTCCTATTGACAAGAACTCGGCCGGCCAGGTCGGGCCGGCCGGGTTGGTGGAAACTGGGGGAATTTAATTCCCCCGGGTAGTTATTTGGCCCCCCATTATGAGGGGGGGCGGTTTCACAAAAGGGGGGGGGGGGGGGGGGGGCAGGCGGCCCCCCGTTTCCAGCAAGCTCGGCCTTCAGCCAAGCTGGCAGCGCACCCAGCGCGCTGCCTTCCGCCGAACCGGCGCGGCTGGCCGGTTTGCCGCGCCGGGCCGGGTCGACCCCGTCCGAGGCGGGTCGACCCAGTTCGGGCCATCCGGGGGGTCTCGGGCCGGGACGGCCCGGGCCCGAAACCCCCGTTACCGAGCGGTTTGGTCAAATGCCCGTATCTTCGGCTACGTGCCTCCAAACGACTCTTCGTTAGCGGCAACGCGATCCTTGGATCGAGACAGTCGTTTTGGTATACTATACTCAAGTTGCACCTTCCTTTTCGGGAGCCTACGTGGTTAAAACTCCGTAGTTAAGCGTGCTTGGCCTAGAGTAGTGATCAGGATGGGTGACCTCCTGGGAAGTTTCCCAAGGTGAGTGTGAGACGAAAAAGCCAATAACTCTCAGACCGGGCGTCCGATTGACGCGCCGTCTGTTGCGTTGAGTTCCAGTTGACGATATGGAACTTTTGGCATCCTCTTCCCGAGTTTTGGATGCAGATGGATAGTGGCCGGGTTGGATCGCACCGAAATCAAACCGGGCCCCTGGAACGGAAAAGCTGACATCTTTTTGACAGAACGTCCGTTTGACGAACCGTCAGCGGCGTTGGTGATCGCGTTGAGAAACGGTCCCTATGAGTTTACCCTATGAGAGTTCGGGGTACATTGATACGGACGGGTTTGGTTTGCTCACGAAACCAACCGGGCCCCTGGGACGAAAAGGCTAATAACTCACACACCGGGCGTCCGATTGACGTGCCGTCTGTTGCGTTGAGACCCCTATGACGTGGCGGTCCTTTGAGATACTTCTTGATGGGACTTTGATATGCTTGGAGTATCGACCTGTAGCTCGTGTGGCGGACCCTCCCAGTGACGAGCGTGCGGAGTACGGAGACCGTGTAGCTGGCTGAGACCCGACGACTGCTGATCGAACGACTCGGAGTGTTACAGAGGTGCGCTTGGTTGGAGCGGCACATGGCAGCGCTTGGTTGTAGCGGCAGACCCACGACAGAGTTGCGCATGGTTGTAGCGGCACATGGGAGCGCTTGGTTGTGTCGGCATACCCACGACAGAGGTGCACTTGGTTGTAGCGGCACATGGGAGCGCTTGGTTGTAGCGGCAGACCCACGGTAGAGTTGCGCTTGGTTGTAGCGGCACATGGGAGCGCTTGGTTGTAGCGGCATACCCACGACAGAGGTGCGCTTGGTTGTAGCGGCACATGGGAGAGCTTGGTTGTAGCGGCAGACCCACGACAGAGTTGCGCTTGGTTGTAGCGGCACATGGGAGCGCTTTGTTGTAGCGACATACCCACGACAGAGGTGCGCTTGGTTGTAGCGGCACATGGGAGCGCTTGGTTGTAGCGGAAGACTCACGACAGAGGTGCGCTTGGTTGTAGCGGAACATGGGAGCGCTTGGTTGTAGCAGCTGGCCCACAGTACTCGATGGGTAGAGTTCTTCAGCAGTCTTAGGTTAGTGAGCAGTACCTCGGAGTCGTGATAGGACCAGTGTACACTCCAGAGACGGAGCTCTTCAGCAGTTACGGTTTCGATAATGAAAATCCTGGTTTGAGCTGAGACTTTTGACCTTGTGTTTACCTCATGATTGAGATGGGTCACTTGCTAACTTAGGTATATGTATGGGCATATACCCAGGTAGTGGTTATCCGTTGATTTCACAATCCTTGTGTTTCTTCATGATTGAGATGGGTTACTTGATAACTTAGTTATATATATGGGCATATATCTAAGTAGAGGTTATCTGTTGAGATCTTCTTTGTGGTTATCCTTGTTGGTTTAGTGAGACCTTGAGGGTCTCGGAGTCCCTACTGAGTATCGTTATACTCACCCCTGCACGGGCTATGCCCGCACCTCTTTGTGTTGGTTGCAGACGACGGGCAGTGCTGACAGAAGCCGAGTGTTCGAGGACTGGACAGTACCTGGAGGTGGACTATACGAAGAGATGGTACCCGGAGGAGGACCTCACGATGAGGCGGTACCCAGAGGTGGACGTGATGACGAGGCGGTACCCGGAGGTGGACCACTGGGCGAGACATACTCGGAGCGGACGGTGGGACCTGAGGAGCAGAGGAGCTATCTGTACCCACCCTTCAGGTGGGATTTCCAGTGGACAGCTCGGCGTAGCAGCTTTACTTTTCTGTTTCTGTTTTCCCTTTCGAGTTGTACTTTACAGTTGGGATTGTATTTCCGGCCCCTTTTTACTTTCCGCACTTACTGTTGTACTCAGTTTTTACTTAGTGTTTACTTCTTCCGCTTGTACTCTGTGGTGCTTGTTTTCTTTTATAAAGGAAATGCCTTCCCAGTTATCGGGATTTTACGCCTTTGGTGCTAGTCGCCAGCCCCTGGCCTATGGAAGGCGGGCTTGGGGTAGTCACGACACGGGCCCCGAGGACGGGTCGTGACAATGTCTCCCAGGTTTATCCCTCAAAACCAAAAGTTCATACCTAAATCACTAGCTCTCAATGATTTGATCACCATAAAACTTAACGCATTACCACGAATGGGTCACATACCTAGTGGAACATCATATGAATTGATTTTACAACCCAAACCACTCACACGTAATTCATAACTCAATGTTCTAAAAACCTCAAGCCAGCCCCTTTCAAGTGGTTTTCTCTAGGAATCACAAGAACCAACCTAATAAGGTATATGTTGAAACAATGGGTCACAAAGTCTCCCACATAGACTTACCAGTTTGTATGCATGCCAGAGTTTCTAGGTACGACCACCTATCATAAGTACAAAACTAATAGATGTTAATAATTCAATGAGCATTGTTTACACTCACATATTTAACTCATAGAAACACATGACCCTAAATTCCCACTCAAAGGTCCCACAACAACCTAACACATTATGCATATCATACCACGTCATTCGCTCTAAGGGGTTTCAATTATCATGAGCATCCCCAAATGGGATTACCCACTAGAGAATCACAACACACTTTTCATCACTTCCCTAACGAATGACATCATCCTTGATGATATGTGTCATGAAACTATATTCAAATGATTCTGGTCAAGTAGAATTCCATTCCATACTATATTGGAAAAAACATATAAGCTATTACTAGTCACAATAACGAAATGAAACCATTATTATTTTTAGGTCCAAAATTAAAAATTCCCCATAGCTTTTTTATAATGAACCGCATGCCTATGGAAAAAACTAGGGTCATCACATAAACCTTGCACTATGGGGCCACATCATTAGTAATAAGATACATTAGAACATAGACCAAAATGACATCCCATATGATGAAAATAAATATACATGTAAAATTTACTAAGTAGAATAACACCATGTACTTATATGGGAAAAAACCTTTTCTAAAATTGTTCACACTTTAAACATCTGGGAATTAGAAATCAGTGAAAACAATAACCCTAGTATGCATATTTCATTTGAATCTTATATTCCTAATATGTTGTAGGATACACCTCTTACCTCCTTTAGGAAATATCCAAATCAAATATTTATGCTCTTTCCAATGGTTTTTGAGATAAAATTTCATATCATAATAAGAACCTCAAACATGCATTCAAGTCTCTCAAGGTGAAAATAATATTCATATATAACATTAGAAAAAAACAACAAAAATATAACATTTTTATTTAGAATTTATATCATTATAGATGTTCCCAATGCACAATAAAAATATATATAATAAGATCCATAAAATTCTATGTCTACAGTCTACCATATCCCAAATTAGTAATACATGATATAAAATTTATGATACCACTGTGTATCATCTCAGACCATCTCACTATATGAACAGTAACCTGACCGGAATGTTGTATGACCTAAAGTGCACCACCCCCTATGATAAAGGTATTAGACTTAGGGTGGGGGTCTAAGATGGTGGTGTGGAGAGACTATACCATATGTATTAGAGTGCATAGTAAGAATAAAAAACCATGTATCTTACATTAAAAATGAATTTAAAGTGGAAGAATATAAATATAAATACATCTAATAAGAAATAAAATGCATTAAGAGATTGAACATTGATACTATAGAACAAATGAACACATTATATAATGATTATATATAAAAACTATATAAAAATTATCTAGACTGATGAAATCATTAATTAAAAACACATACGATGTTGCATATACTCATAAAATACATCACACTTGATTAACCTAGTCCTTATCCTAATGTATTTCTATAATGACCATTAAAATTACCTAGGGTATATGAGTTTCATGGACACTAATGTAGGGTGTCCATACAAAAATATGTAGGGAATCACCATCATAGTCATGTACTAACCACCATATATTGTGATATCTTCATGTGATATTTTCAACTAAAATAAAATGATGAAATCTGAAAATAAATAAAAAATAATTATTGACCCTTTGGTTCATGACCTTGATTGAGCATACTTGATTTTGCATGTTCTAGAGAATCTCTAAAAACATCTTGATGACTATGCCTCCTATGTTACAAGTAGTTTTAAACCCATTATATACATAATATTATGATTTTAATATATGTTATCTCATCTATTCATTCTTCTCCAACAAATTGAATCCACAACCACATATTTTATAACTCAAAGGACCCATACCATTACCACCCACACATCTATCTCTAACTAATGGTAGCTGTAACCATATATTCCATGGATATTGGGACCCATTCTATGTTATTTCATTCATATAACTCCGAATCCTAGCATCCACAACCATATATTCCATAGATATGTTGGCCCATCCCACAAAAGTACATTTGTCTATCCGTAAATATATAGCAACCATAACATATATCACATGGCTCTAGGGACACATCCAATGATTGTTTTTTTATCCGAATCAACATTAAAAAATCCATTAAAATATATCCGACAACTCGAGGGACACATCACATGATAGGTCATGTATCCATCTCCAATTCCCTGGAATCTGTAACCATATTTGATATCCAAGTCCATGGAATCTTCCATCCATGCCATATCTAACTAAAGGGTGCATTCTGTAAACCATCTTAAATTCAATAAAACCAATGTTCTAGATAAACACTCATTCCCAATAATATATCTAACATCTCGTCAGGCTAACATGATTATGACGGGTTTCATAGTGACACTTGATACCAGTTCACAGACAACATCTTTGGGGTTAGTCAGTCAACATGGCACCCATTTTTTTCCCCTATGTCTCATTATAGAATTTCACCCCCTTGGGGCCTCAGTATGAGATTGGTCTCGTTTTAGTACCTGATTCCAAAAGAATAATACATACCTAGGTCTCATCATCAACATAGAGAATCCTTACAGACTACATTGGGAATGCCACACTGGAATAATTAAAATAGATGGAACGCGATCTAACCTGGCCATCCCAGGGAACTCTCAACCCATATACCCATATTAGTGTAGGTATACATAAGGTATGTCCACTATTCCCTAGTCACAACATATATGGGAGGATCACTCTCCCTAGGTCGGTACTATGAATCCAAAAACTCTATATAATCAAGGAAAAACACTAATTCCATTTTGGATTGAGTATGTAAAATGTGTCTCTACACCCCATATGGGGGTGTCTTGGGGTCTAAAAAATGGACACTCATCTCATATCAACTCGTCATACTCAAATAGGTCAGACCCATTGAATGGGATTTACACATCTAAGGGAAACTCTCATATAAAGGCCTCATCCACTGGAAGTCGAGGAAAACTAGTCAATACCATGGTCCAACAAGGTAATATCTCATTGTTTATCCTAATCAAGGAAAAACATTTTAAATTAATAAATTAAATTAAACACATTGACAACATAAGTGGTATCACCATAAAAACCATACATCATAAAAAATCAATTTCATTGGGAAAGTCTAAAATACCACCTATCATTTTAAAATATTTCCCATTTATTTTAAAAGGGCCTACAACTATTGCAAAGGCCTATTATGGTTCTTCCAAGTGCAATAAAACTTGCACCAACTCCCCATGCCCATGCATTATACCAATAATCATGAATTAATTAATTTCAAAATTAAAAATATAATAAAAAATATATTTAATATTTTCATAAATACTTTAAACCAACAAGATCATCCAATTATGCAAAATCCATGATATATGGGGTTCCTTACAATCAAAATCCACCCTAATAAGTATGATGAATAGAATCATAAATTAGAATCACATTTCCAATGGTGAAATAATTACATTCTATAGAAAACCCATTTAAATATAAAAAAAAGAGATGTACATAATCCAAAACATCAATGGATGGTGGGTAAAAGATATCTCAGGACCTATTCTACACAAGATATGAAAAATGACACTACAAATAACTAATTACACCATGAATCAATGGAATTAGTGAAAAACCTAATGTAGTTCTCACAAAAAACCATAAAATTTAGAGGGAATCATGGAAAATGTGTGGGGGAGGAAGAAACTTACCTATAGATCCATCTAATCATAACCAAAACCACCAATAATTGAGGAGAAACAAGGGATGAAGTTGTCATCCGAATACCTCCCATGTTCAACCATATATTTAGTGGAAGATGGATGACCAATCCACTATAATTTATTTAAATAAGCATATAACCCATTTTCTTAATCTGATGGTAGGTGTCGCACAATGAATTTCAATAAAATATCATCAATCCCCTCTATCAAACCATATTTACAACCTGAATTCCCTATTAACACCCCTTGAACAATATTCATTTCATGAATGAATCACTCACATCATGAATCAATTGAAGATACACTTTTAAATATCTCAGGATGCCCAAACTCATTCTGGTGTTCCTATGAACACATGAGACTTTCAAAAAAACATGAATCCCATATAATAATTATAAGGAATCAGCCTTAAAAATTACTTAATCTTGAGTTATTACATGAATACACATTAAGGATCTTTTCTAGTTTAGAGTTTTAGAGAATAAGATCAATAATCATTAATTACATTCCACATTTAAACAAGGTAGTTACATAAAAGATAGTATTCATTTTCTCCCATCACGGAAACATATTTAAAATAAAACATGGATTCTTTCATTACACTTCCTCAACACTATAATTACATAATGTACCTTTCCCTTGACCAGTGAAAACATTTGAAAAACTTGGGATGAGCATAAAAATCTCACTTAGGGATATAAAAGTATAGAATGAAAACATTAGTCCATGTATTCATAAGAATCAATTAAATAATACTTTACTTATAAAACATATGCAATTTATCATACCTCAAGAAATCATATGATTTATGAATAACTCATAGAAATCATAAGACATAAAGGTAACATGAGACAGTTATAGCATTCTTACGTAGGGAGTAACCCTCATGGTTATGTTTGGAATACACATCACACTATATTCCCAAAATATATTCGGAGAATCCTTAGTTTTTAACTCCTTCACATTACCCAATGTATTAGTGAGCTATATCAGGCACCCACACCCTTAGTTTATCACAGAACCACCCGTCTTCATAAATAATTCCCAAGAACCATAACATAATCGTAACACATAAACTTGTATAAAGGAACAATAACATTACCACATTTCAATCAGAATATTTCAAAAACAGGTTGATATAATCAAAAAATTATCAAAAAAATTTTCAATACCAAAATAAAACAAAAGTAAATCATGGTATTTATTTTTCATTTTAAAAAGGTTATGGCTTGTAGAGGAAGCCGAAACTCAAATAATGGTCATGGCGGCGGAGAAGACATTATCACCGCAAACATAAGACACAAACATCCCCTTTTGTACTTTAGTAAAACGCTTCATATAAAAACATTCCTTTTTAATATAAATAAAATTAAAAGGGGTTAATACATTGTTTAAAAGATAGTTGTGTATAAAACAAAATATGCCTCAATGAACGAAGATTGAGATGAAGTTCCTTACCTCGTGTCCGACTTGACTCAATCTTTCTTTAATCTCCTGAATAATAAAATAGACGTTATATTTACTTTCTTAATAACCTTATTCATGTAAATTATCTCTTTTATATCACTTATTACCATGTTATGAACATTATGTAATTATTAAAGTTAATAATGGTCGTTTTGTAGATCATTGGTACTTGAGTTAAAAATAAACTTCTTATAATTACAAGTTGTTCATGTGGTAAAATATTCATTATATCCCAAATTATATTCATGATATAGATATCATAGATATCATATATATTCAGTATATACATGCATTTATAATATTACATAACATTTAGAGGTAAGAAATGAAATTCACCGTTCATGCAGACGGTAAGCCATACGTACGCATGAACACAACTTTCATTTCAATTTCATATTTAATGGAATGAAATAATAATGATATAAAGGTATATTATATTTCTAGTATAAAATCATATATATAATATCATTAACTATATCCTTTATACACCCCACATATGGAATTAACGATTCAAATCACTTTGAGGGGGTGGTAGTCTGCATTTCCTAAAATGAAGATATCGCGTTTACCCATATGGAAACCATAACGGTATGACATAAATGAAAAAAAATAAATCACAAGAAAAACATAAACATAATATATATCATATAATAATATATTTTCATCTTAATGGTCACCATGAAAGGTGTTAAAAGAACATTGAACAATCATCGTTTCATGTGGCAGTAATTCGCCACTCATAGAAATAGTATTTTCAATAACCATTAGATGAAAGTGTGTGTATGTGTAAATAAAATCATTATCATAACACCATCCTATTATATTTAAGATACTGGTGTTTTTACAAAATAAAGGAATAAAAATAGTTTAGGAGGTTAGAAAAGAAAAATAAAACAAAATAACATAAAAGAAGATATTACCTTTAAATCGGGTTCCTCCCCTTAGATTAAACCAAAAGGGTTTCTTGATGATATTTCTGCCTAAGGTAAGGCTTCTATGATGATGATATGGATGTTTAGAGATAAAATGAGTAGAGTTTTGTTGATCCAATGGCTTGAAAGGTGTGGGTAAGGGGGTAGAGGTGAGTACCTTTTATAAGATGGAGGACGGGCACTATTGGAATGTCTTGAAATGTTACTTTATTATAAAATGCTTTTCGGATTTTAAAGGTACCACAAAGAAATATTTAAATTATAAGGTGATAAGGGTTCGAAATCCACCCATACAACAGTTTTTTTACAAGTGTATGTATTATATTTTACATTATATTTTCATTTTATTTAAATCGTTCATTAATGAGTTAATCACTACTTCATCATGGTGGCATAAATAAATTTTTTATTTAATGTCTTAAAATTATTAAGAAAAATACCATGATGTAGGAATTCTTTTTAGCATTCCAATGACTATTTATAGTCTAAGGTATCATTTATGTAGACAAAATTAATATTGTTTTACTTAATTGTTACATACTTTAGTTATATTTTACCTTCTTTATAAAAAAATGATAAAATGTCACTATCACAGAAAAGTGATTCCATGGGGTCCCACAGTTTTCCACAAGGAATCCCATGGTTGGGCATGACCCAACTAGTAGCATTAAGACACATGTTGGGTCATTTTATATTGTTATGATATTATTTTATTACCCTTAACAATCCCAATTACTAATTAATCACGATAATTAAAGATAATGATCGTCGTTACTATTCATAATGTCAAAAAAAGAGTCTTAATTACATAATTTGGACCTTTTGATTCCAAATATGGATTCAACTTTACCAAATTCCAGACATAGAAATTTTAGAAATTAATTTAAAAATAATTCTCGTTGTCAAAATAGATAGTAGGTTTTTTTGAAACAATATCTATCAAAAGTTTGACACTTGTTTATGCCCAATTCCAATGTGAAATTAATCACAATGACCAAAAATGGATTAAATGTTAAAAATATATTCAAATTAAACTTTAAAACCAATTAAAAAGATAATCTAAAAATACAATTAAATTAGATGAAAAAGCAGTTTTGAAGTGAAATGCAGTATTTTTCACTATTCATTAAAAAATGACCATTGTCAGAAAAATACCAAAAAATTTATCCAAATTATATTTAAATGTCCCATTCCAAAATAATATGTTTATTTTTACAAATAGAGCTTATAAAATGCCAAATATATATTTAAAAATGGTTCGCCATCCAAAGGTGCTAAAACAAACTTTTAAAAATATTAGAGAATTCTAGGCTTAAGATTAGATTTTTTTTTCTCATTTTAAGCCCTTAAAACACTATCTAATTCATAAATAGTGATAGATATGAAAATACATAACTCTTTACTTACTTGGGAGGTTACATCCTTCCCCCCTTTTGAAAATTGCGTCCCCACATTTCATTTACTTATTGAATAAGTTGGGGTATTTATCCCTCATTATATTTTCAGATTTCCATGTTGCCATTTCAATCTTGTTGTTTTTTCACAAATCCTTTACTTGATGAATCACCTTATTCCACAATAATTGCTCCTTATGGTCAAAAATATGGATCGGTTGTTCCTCATAAGATAGATTCTCTTCCTACTGAACTACCTCTAGACTCAAAACATGAGATGGATCTAGAATGTACTTCCTTAAAATTGAAACATGAAAAACATTGTGTACCTGAGATAAACTTGGAGGTAAAGCCACTTGGTAAGAAACTGATCCAACTCTCTCTAGAATTTTATATGGTCCAATACACCTTGGACTCATCTTTCCTTTCTTACCAAATCGGATCAAACTTTTCCATGGTGATTCTTTGAGGAAGACATGTCCACCTACCTCAAAAGAGAGATCCTTCCTCCTGCTGTCCATATACATTTTATGCTTGCTCTGAGCTGTTCTCATGTGTTTCGGTATCAGCTGAATTTTTTCTACCAACATTTCTACCAATTCTAGCCCCATCAACTTCTATTCACCTACTTCATCCCAAATATCTGGAGTTGGACACCGCTTCCCATATAATGCCTCAAATGGTGCCATCTGTATACTAGAATGAAAACTGTTATTATAAGAAAACACAACCAAGGAAAGATGTTGGTCCCAACTTCCTTGATAATCCATCAAACAAGCACATATAATATCCCCCAATGTCTGAATTGTTCGTTCTAACTGCCAATCTGATTGATGATGAAAATTTGTATGAAAATTTACTTTAGTACCCAACGGCTTCTGAAGGCCTTTCCAAAAGTTAGAAGTAATCCTGGGATCACAATCAGATACAATGGAGTGGGGAACTCCATGTAACCTGACTATCTCATTAAGATAAAAATGAAAAAGTGGATTTAGGGAAAAAGTATCTCATATAGAATGGAAATGAGAAGATTGAGTCAAAAGATCAACAATAACATAGATCGCATTATTACCTCAAGGTCTCTTCAGCAACCCCACAATGATGTCCATGGATAATTCTCCCATCTCCACTCTAGAAATTGTAATGGATGAAGCATCCCTTTTGGTAACTACCGCACTACATTAAACTATTGACAAGTAAAAAACTTCACAGTTAAATCAGAAATATCTCTTTTCATTCCATCCCACCAGTAAAACATCCGATGATCTCTATACATCTTAGTACTGCCAGGATGAACATGAAAACAGAGAACTATGACCTTCACATAACAACTCTCTCTTCAACTGTGAATCACAAGGCACACAAGATCTCTTCCCAAATCTCAAAACACAATCATTATCAATGATGAATTTAGGTAACATACCCTTCTAAACCAGCTCTAACGTTTTCTATAACTCACCGTCTTGCTTCTGAGCTTGATTAATTCTATCAGATAGGGATGATCTCATTGACACCTGAAACACAACAGATGAAATTCCTACACCAATAACTTCTGTGACAAGGTTTATCAAATCCTTAACCAAAGGATCATGTTCAAAACGTATCATGGTTAATGAAGCATTACTTTTTCGAATCAAAGAATCAACAACTTTATTTTATTTTCCCGGTTGGTAATGAAATGTACAATCACAATCCTTGATTAATTCTAGCCATACCCTCCATCTCATGTTCAATTATTTCTAAAAGAATATATACTTTAAACATTTGTGATCAGTATATATTTCAAACTTTACACCAAAAAAATGATGCCTCTAAATTTTTAAAGTGAAAACCACAGTAGCTAATTCCCAATTATGTGTAGAGTAATTTACCTCATGAGTTTTCAACTGACCTGAAGTATAAAAAATTAACTAAACATTCTTCATTAGGATGCAACCAAGTCCTTTAAATGATGCATCACTGTAGATAAAAAACTCACCATTCCTAGAAGGTAGTGCCAAAAATAGATCATTCACCAATCTTCTTTTTGATTCTTAAAAACAGTCATCACATTCTTTTGTCCATATAAACTTAACACCCACTACATCAAAATCAGCCCTTAGTGGCGGTTTTTTTCCCATTTAGCGGCGGTTTACAAAAACATCCTCTAAACTTGGCATCGGAAATCTTTTAGCGGCGGTTTCTTCTATTTCGCGGCGGTTTAAAAAATGTGTCGTAGATGCCTCATTTCTCGGCGGTTTCTCTCCATTTAGCGGCGGTTTTATGGGTATGCCACACTTTTTTATTCGCGACGGTTTTAACCACCACAAAATTATACAATTTGATGTGCCTATTTTGCGGCGGTAAAAACTGCCGCTAAATATAAACGTAATATATTTAGCGGCAGTTTTAACCGCTGATAAATGCTTCCAAGTATGGAATTTGTGGCGGTTAAAACCGCCGCTAAATGCTGAACTAGAAAAAAAAAATTTGGTTCTACTACACCACTTCCCTGAAAAATAAATCAAACCAGAATATAGAGATCACCTAGGTTTCATGGGGATCTCGACCCCCTTCTTGGTAGTGCAGGATAGAGGTATAATAAATAGAGAATCAACATACAATAATTAAATCAAAAATAAATGAAATACAAAGCATTGGATGAATAATATAAACTAAATATAAAAGGCCAATGACAATTTACAACCATGAATTCATGTCCAGATGAAGATAAAAAACTAAAAAATAGTATACATATAGAAGGTAGCATGATACACATTAGTACATGAATAAATAAAATAACTAAAATCCCTAAGGTAAGAAATCTAAGAAACATACATCCACCATGAAAATAGGGGAAACGATATTGTACCTTGAAAAAATTAGGGATCAATGGTGATAAAATATGATGATGGATTAAGGAGAACCATCAAATCCTAATGGAGGGAGGTGGAGAAACCCATAGAGGATGGATTTGTGAATGCTGGAGAAGAAGGAGGAGGAAAGAAAGGGAGTTAAAACATTTAACCTATTAATGGAAAAATGGTAATTTCACCCTTAAGAATAGTTCACATGGTTTGGCTATATGAATTTCCAAACCGTACACCAACCGTGAGACTCCCACTACTTAGGAATCCTACCTCACATGGTTTCCCCACATAGTTTACCCTAACCATGTGACAAATGTGTAATGAATTGTGTGATAATAATGCCTAAGTGGCACTAACCATGTGATCTAGGAACACAGTTTGGAAAACTGTGTGCAACCCGTGTGGGGCACTTCTTCTCACCTACTCCAGCCGCATGGTTTTCTACTACAGGTTCGCACAGTTTTAGACAAACTGTGTGCACCTATCATACCACCCAAACTTGATATTTTTGGTTCTTACCTAGGCCCGTTCAACTAGATAAATGATCACATCATCATCCCTTTAAGCATCCAACCGATGGTTCTCCCCACCATAGGTTTTAACATTAACAAAAAATTATGAACCATAGTATTCTCCACTATTGTAATTTCCTATAAAGAATATCCAAATATTTACAATGATAATATTGGAATTTTTCCTCTAATTGGAAAATCCTAAATACTTATGAGGCCATAATAGGGACCTTACTATAAAGAAACAGTCAAATGCCAATCAGCCTACCTGAAACTAGTCATGAAATCTTTCTCAGAAGACATTTTCGACCCACCATATAACTGATGCCTTCTTAGTGCATCGGGGATGACGTAAGGATAGGGGACATGCTCGTTGCTAAGAAAGAGTACACTAAGAGAGTATAAATATTATCAGAATATTGGAGACACTTCCATCACCTCTAAGACACTTCCATCACTTCTACTACCTAGAAGGACATTTTTACTATATCTGACATGATGTTCCCCAAATTAGGAGTGTCCTAGTCATGAAAAGAATAGATAGACCAACTGATCATAATAGAACTAGGTTAGATTCACCTTAATCATACATGTGACACTTATCTGATTCACACTCACAAACTCCATAACATTTGTCATAAAAGATGAAACCAACCCGACCAGCGTTTCAGAACACCCAATCCATTTATGAATCGAGCTTACACAATGGGGCTACCCGAATGCTGTTATATAGTAGAAATGGTATTAATATGGGTTACATATATGGAAATGTATGGTGGAAACTATGTGCCATAAATGTTACATATACAAACCAACCATTATCATACTTGTTCAACACATCAACAATACTACTACTCATCATCTAATGCTACATCGTCACCCTCTCCACCTTCATCTCCACCACCTGCTGCCACCTGTAAGAACATTATATTGAAAATTAAATATTGTTGCATATTTATAATAAAACTTAAAACCAATAAAAGTTTGAAAACAAAATGATTTTGATTTTTTTGTGATTTACCTTCTCACCACTACCCGATGCACTACCACCGGGGGAATATCTGCTCATATACTGATGTATTTCAAGCAACTCTTTCTGCAAAGCAGATATCTGATCCCCCTGCTGGGGATCTGTGTTTCTTAGAGAAGACATCTCCCTCTGAGCATCTTCAGGTATGAAATCACTATAAGCAGGAGTACATGTAGCCAAAATCCCTGATGGCATGAGAAAGACCTCAGATGGTACATGTCCCAAACCCATCCCACGCACTCTACCAGGATGCTCCTTCCCAAGGACATTACCAATCGGGTCATCCTGGGAGACTGAGTAGGATTTCCCAGGATTGGAATCCCATATTTCTATAATTTTTAACTATAAATCAAATATCAATATATATTAACACAGTAAAAACTGATAATAGGTTATTATAATAAATAATTGACTTCATACCCCAACTACTCTGGTAGGTTCATTAACAAAACTTCCATCTGTTTTTTTATGAACATCCAGCCACAGTTCTGTTCGGGATGCGTCATGACCTAAACTCTGTGACTGCATTAAACAAAGATAAATCAACAATTAAATATGTTAAATAGATAATATTATCTTATAAATATTTAAACTAATTAAAAGATTACCAAAGACATTCAGCTTCTTGAAAAGCTTTTTGAACCCGCAGTGTGCGGGATGACCGGCTTTGCCCGGTTTGAAGCATTCTGTCTTGAGAGATCCTAAAATAAATTAAATTCAATTTAACAGTATTGTATTCAATGTCTATCTCCTCTTCATGTACATTTATAAATGTAAATTGAGGATAATATAATAATATATATTTCAATACCATCCGCTTCTCATCACGATGTCTATCGACAAAAACCTTCCACTGTTTTTCGGTACCCCACTGGGTAGCTTCTCATACATCTGCTGCAAGGTCAACGAAGTATCGTTGAAATCACACCACAACCTCCATTTGAAATCATTCCATTTTTTCCAAGATTTTTCAATGTCCACTTCCGTGCTATCACATCAGCAACAGTAAAGTGGAAGAACATCTGTATGCAGAAATTCATTTTTAATATATTAGTAACATGACATTAAATTAAACCATAAAGTAATAAAATTACCTTTATTTGAGAATCATAAACTTCATTTTTCCATTTTGGAGGAATATTCCTCCAATCATCATATGAAATAGGCAGGGAAATGGGCTCCACTTCCAGCTGACCTATAATATGACCAAGTAAATTTGCGGCGTCATCCGTCGGGACCCCATAAGAATCAAATAGCACCACTATCTTCTCTCCATGAATGTTCCAAACATCAGAACTTTTTATGTGTTTTTCCATGGTTGCATTGTTTTCATCTGCAATGAGAAAACAATTAATATAAACAAAATGAAATAAATTTATTTAATTAAAATTTGTACCTATGACTGTGAACCTCCAGAATTTCCGTGATGAACTGGAAGGGGTGTGTCGCTGCCCCACTGCTAAGGCTCCTGTAGGGGGAGGCAATGACTCATCCCTTAATTAGTCATCCACTGATGGAGTCAGAGATGGTGCAGGGGGAGATGATGCAGGGATGTAGGCAGCTGCTGCCTCTGATGTCGTGGGGACAGACGGATCGTCATCTATCGCAGAAGTGGAAGGAATGGTGTACCGCTTCTTCCTTGGCATTCCTGTCATTTAATCAAATAAAATTAAGTTCAGAATATATATTTCAAAAAAATTATGCATAAAAAAAATTAAAAATGATAATAGATGACCAGTAATAACAAGAAAAATATATATAACAATGATAATGAATGACTATAGAAATGAAACAAGTGGTTTCTGAATGAATAAATAATTGTACATACAATCATTTTCCCCTTCAATCATGTCGGTTTCCTGATCCATTTCTTCATCCAATTCATTCATCCTTGCTAGACTAATATTTTCAATATCATGATGGACAAATAATTCTGCTTCCTATTGTTGATGAAATTCAATTGCAGAGGTCAAATCTTCCACTTCATCACCCATATCATACAAATATCTTTGTATTACATGAGTAACTACAGTCCACCCTTCATCCACAACATCATTCACATAATATACCATTTTTTCATGCGATGCTAAGATATATGGATCATGCAGTTCACGATCACCAATATCCATCAAGCGAGAGAAGTTTATAGAAGTAAATTGCAAGGAATCTCTTTTAACACCTCTAATAATATCGAACCATTTGCATTTGAATAAAACAACAGAAAAATGCCAGTGGTTGTTTAATTAAATAATATCATGCATCTTTCCATAGTATTCAACTTCAGAAAATGTAAATATACCACTATTCTGTGTTTTCAAACCCACTTCTCGATCGACTGTACGAAATCTAAAACCATTCACATTATAAGCGCCGAACTTTCTAACTTGTTTTATACGACCTCTAGCAAGAAACTTCAAATCTTTTGACATGTCTGCTCGAGTATCAGTATTCATGATCTGAAAAAATAAGTTAATAGATTTGAAAATTGTATGTGTCAAACTAATATTTGTATTTATTGCAATATTTATAAACATACATGTCGTGCAATCCATTCTACCAGCTCTTTATTCACAGCTTTCATTATATCTTTTTCATTTTGTGTTCGGCCTCTCATTCATCTCTTTGTTTGTATCCTCAAATCTTCAATAAATGGATCTGTAATTTCACTATTCAGCAGCACATATCTATGTGCCTGTAATAATTCCAATTCTGTTAGTGTTGCGTATGAGGTCCTCCCAACTGATCGGCCAATAGCAGGAAATATTTTTGATTTCTGATGAATTTGAGAATGATTTGATGTGTCGTCAACACATCCAACTCGATTAAATCTTGTCTCAATATCATCCAAATATCTGGAACAAAAGGTGAGACACTCCTCGACCAAATAACCTTCAGCAATAGAGCCTTCTGGTTGAGCTTTATTTCTCACGTATGCTTTCAAAAAAAAAATTAATATCATTCATTTATTTAAATTCCAAAAATTGTTTACTTAACTGGAAACATATAAATAAAATACCTCTCAATTGGATACATCCATCGATAATGAACGGGGCCTCATAATTTAGCTTCATCCACCAAATGCACAATTAAATGCATCATGACAGTAAAAAACGATGGAGGAAAGATCATCTCTATTGCACAAAGGGTCAATACAAACCTCTCCTGTAGGTTGTCAAGCTGAAATGGATGTAGAGATTTCTCACATAATTTCCTGAAAAATGTGCGGAATTAGAGTACAACAGTAGTAACTTTTTCAGGTAATAATGTACGCAATGCCAATGGTAGTAACTGTTGTAACAAAATATGTGAATCGTGACTTTTCAATCCATATAACTTACGATTCTTCATGTCAACGCACCTCGAGATGTTACTCAAATACCCATCAGATACCTTCAAATTCTTTAAAATTTGAAGGAACGTATCTTTATCCCTATTTTTCATTGAAAAAATGGCCGGAGCATACTTTTCATTCTCATCTGGCCAGAGATCACGTTTTATGTTCAGTCATACTTCCAACATTACCCTTTGACTACCATCTAGAAGAATAACATTTCTTACAATTCTGTCTACTTGAATCCTCTCCCCAGTAAAGAATACAATCATTGGGACACACATGTATTTTTGTATAATTCAGACCAAGCTTGTTTACAACTTTTTTCATCTCATAAAACGATTCTTGGATTTTTGATTCAGGAAATGCATCACGAATAAACTCCAATAACATAGACATTGACTTATTTTTAATTCCACAAAGACATTTGATAAGGACAACTTCAGCAGAAATGAAAGTTTTGAATATTTCAAACACCCACTATACAACTCTTGATTTCCATCGTCAACTAAATCATGAAACACATTTTCCTCACTGAGGTTTTCCCTTACATTTGGCTCCATATAATCAAGAGGAGGATCCAATGATATGTTACAATATTGATCTACTTGTGTTACAGTCTCAAAAACATCACTTGTCACATTGGAATTTGTAGCATCATCTTCTGGTTGTTCTGATATGTTTTGATTCTCATAGTGGTGTCTTGTAGTGCCGAATGCATCATTTATGAGGTTTTGCATTTCATTTTCCATTGGCGACAAACATGGGACCTCATTCTGTGGATTAACATCAGTCTTCAATCTTTCTGTATTGTTTGATTATCTATGCCAAATCCAACACAAATATTGATCAGAGAGTTGCTTCAGTATTAAATGTTGATAAACTTCATCTCTCTTCAACCATGTTCTAAATTTACATTTAGGACATGGACATGTTATTCTCCATTCAACAGATCGATTAGAAATTGTAAAATCTAAAAACTCATTCAAACCCTTAACATATTGAGGTGTGTTCCTCGGTAATGTGATCCAGCTTTTATCCATGTATATCACAATGTGCCTACACAAAAATATACAATAGTGTAAGATTATAGAAACATAATATAATAAAGATGAACCATTGATCATAAAGTATTCATAATATAATAAAGATGATTCATTGATCACATTTACCACTTCAGACCAACAGAACAAGTCTGGTCCATAGGAGACAGCGTCAACACCTCATTGAGCAGCAATAAGAATATCGGGCTACACACTTATCATAACACTATCTATCACACATTTATGTTGCCTCAAAAAACACCCCATTGATGTGTGATCTAAACTGGTCATAATGAATTTTAAACCTAAGACATGATTTGATTGTTTAGGCTTGACCTTAGATATCCTCCAAGAGGAATGATGTTTCTCAATGGTTTTATACACAACCAACTATAAAGAGGGCCACTATGTTCAATTTATTCATCGAAGTGTCACCTCTCTAGGTTTGAGTATTACAAGTCAGACATTTATAATCATGTCTTCAACCATCGACATATAAAGACCCATTTTTTTATTCAAGGGTTGTCTTAGACATTGAAACATTATTAATCTCATTTATAAAAATTTTATTTTAATAAAAAAATTTAATTTTTTAAAAGGGTTTGATCACTATAGTGGTGAGAATATAAAACACATACATACATAAAATTCATAAACACATGGGAAATGCAGAAGGACTACTCACATCAATTCTATTTTTTTCACTTTTTAAGAATAACCCTATAACTCTTGTCTATGATTTTTTAAATATGAAATCATATCTTTATTGTCTATCTCAAGGCACAACAACAAATACATAATTATATACAATTTATTGTTAATTATATAATTTTATTATAAAAATTATAATTTATTTCAACTAAAACCAACAAGGAATAATTTCCTAAAACTCACCATCCCACCTCATCACACCTATATAATAACCAACCAATTATGTATTGTTTGTGGTGAATTCCAACCTTTATCCCAAAAAAATTACCTATGAAGTTGAACCAAGTCAATCAAAAAATTGAATTAACTTAATATAATTTTAATTAAAACTATTTAGAAATTATAAATGGTGATGTACCTCTAACCCAATGACATGTTACAACATGAGATAATAATGTTGGGACATCTCATATCAGTTTTGAGAAAAATAATTATCAGATCAGATGATTTATACAATGATCCAGTGTAAATAATCTCCAAAATCTAACCAAAAAATCCAAAAATAAATTAAGAACAATGTAAAGGTAACATAAAATGTAGTCATACATAATGTAAATAATACTACATGTTTGACCCCAACCAAGGACATGAATGATGTTGTAGAGGAATTTATCCATGGTTGATGCAAGTAGTTTATAATCAAATGATGTCCTATTTGACATTAGCATCACCTTTTTTATGTGTTGGTTATATATACTTATTCTTAATCATATAATTTATTCCCCTTTCCCTTCTCTATCTATCTGCCTCTCCCAAAAACAATGTCTACATCATAGGAATATATGTTGGTATTTTGAAATAATTAAGTCATGTAGTTGTTGATAAGGTGGCATGTATATTTTTCATAATTGAAATAATTTTTTAGATATTTCATTATTTTGATGACCCATGTGTTTTTATTTCCCATTATGGTTTTTTGAGACTCGACGCAGTAATGAATTCCTCACGGTGGAAGACTAGGCCACCAAAACCCAATTCTTTCCACCATAGGCCATTTTTTAAAGATAAGTGATGAGAATGAATAATTATAATGGTAGGCCTCTTTATATAGTACATGTAGGCATGCACCCAACCATATATATGAATATGTTCATAATAATAAAAATAAGAGAAAATAAACTAAATATTTACATTCTATCATGTTATTTACTTTAGAGAATAAAAAATAGTACAATAGGTAACATGAAAACAAATGGAAAAAATATACACTTAATAGGGAAATATTACATATCCTGAAAATAATATGAAACAAATGAATTATAGAGAGATCGACTATTGATCTATAATCACCGACCACCATGTAAGGTCAAATTAACCCAATTATCCCTTTTCCCAACATAATACACAACTAATTTGTACATTATTTATATATACATGACATGTTTGGGAATAACTCAATTAAGTTTGAGCACATATATACCCAGCCTTTCGCATCCAAACCCAATATAGGAGGAATAGAATACATGTTAATATTAGACATCTGAGCCTAAAGATTAAAGAAAAACTAACCCAACAATAAAGACATATATTCTTCAATGAAAATCGAAAAGGAGAGAAAGGTTATATCTATCTCAAATACCAGTCCAAAATAATGGTTTCACAACTTCTCTAATGAAATATCATCAATGCCCAGTATCATGCTAATTTGTTCAGGGAATTATTGAGGAGGACCAACACCTCATCAATTTTCTATAATCTTATGGATCATGACATCCATGGATTGAGGAATCTCTACATTGTGTAATAGTGTATTACCCCCTTTGTTTCGGCATAATGTGTATGGTGGATCCACAAAATATGTTCCTGGGGAGAACCATCCTGTTTGATGGAGGGCTCTCTTCCTAGGGTTATAGGGATTACATAATATATTTCTACATAATTTTTATTGTGAACCTACACCCTAGTGTGAAAGGGGATACAATATTTATGGATATAGGACCAACACCCTAATGCAATATAGAATGGTACTTCAAGTCATCTTATATAAATAGAGAAGTGGTACACTCAAATCAAACAAAACAACACAAACACGGACAAGAAAACTTTGCACGACTGTCCATGAAACACCATGGGGATTACATTAGAACCAATAAACCAAAGGCAATAAATGAAAAGAAAAAAATAACAAAAATAAAACCAAAACACAAAGCATTCGTAGCACTACGACAAAAAATCAATAACGTGGAACCTGCAACCAGTCTGAAGCTTGTCATTCATTCCTCAAATATAAATAAGAACCCTCATTCCAGTAGAATATAACAGTTAAAATTAAAAAAAAACCACTCCAGATGGGCCTAAATAGTAGTAAATGAAAATATCAATGAACCTACAAACAAATCTGCAATTCATCCACAACTCAAAATGTTGGAACCAAAAAGATTTCCCAAATGAAATAGATGACATCATTGGCCTAAAACACAACTGAAATAACATTAATAGATAACAGATAATGCAAGTACTTGATCTTGGATGAAAAATAAAAGATGTGCAAGAACCGCCATCCAAGAAACTGCAACTTAGGACATAGTGCCAAAAGAATTCCATGCTGGAAAAAGTTCAATGACAACAATAATTTCAGATCAAAACCCAATAGAGCATTATGATAAGAAATTAAGATGTTTGATCCATACTTATATCAGTTAATAAATGAATAAATTATTTAAGAGAGTATATTAAAGTTGTAACATACCTCTATACAGTAACTAATTATTAATAATGTTTTCTTGTTATCAAAATAATGTAGTATGTATATGTTGAGATTGTTATTAAAGAAAAATATTGTTCCATCAACTGAATCCATTATTGACCAAGTGTTCATGATCTCTAGACACATTTTTGTTCATTTTCAAATAAAGGATGTTGAATATTCAACCTTTTTAGGAGAAATTTTCTAACCCAAACTGGTTTTCTATGTACAGGTCCTGGAGGGCTGCATGCAACAATACATCATATGGAAAACAATGATAAGAATTCCATTTATTACAGCATTAATTCACAACTAAAAAAATGTACTCAATTAACATGAAAAATAAAAGTTAATGACTTATGATTTATCATCAATTAATATAATGTAGTGACTATATATTTACAAAGAAAATAAATTTCAAATAACATATAGAATAATTAATTTTAAAGACTAAAACAAAATATGATTCATTAACAAGAAACACAATTAGTTTATGACCACATAAATATATCATTGTGATGTTAAAAAATATATGTGTAATTAAATATATATATCAACAATTATTCACAACCCAACTAATTAATCTTTGCACACAAGGCATGAATTGTAAAAAACTATTTGATGAATATAATCTCAATATTAGATTCAATAGTACACTAAATAATTCATGAAAAAATGAATATAATGCATTTTAAAATCACATGGAATGGGAATCATGCATTAATAAAGAAAAGGCACAATATTTTACCACTCCCTATACCAAATCAACAATGAATTGTAACAAGATTCAAAATAGAAAAACATAGTTCAAAAAAGTAAGAACATGTCCCCTTCTAATTAGATAATTTAGGATGCACTAGTATGTTAAACATTCAATCTCTACTAATTAATGGTGTAAAATTCCAATGTGGGTTTTATATTTTACTACAAATCAGGTCATTGGATTACCTCAAAAATTAGGTACGGGGGGTCGCTGAAGGCCGCGGAGGGCGTGGGGGGTGTCGGGGTCGCTGGAGGGCGCGGGGGGCGCGGGGGGCGTGGGGGTCGCCAGTGGTCGAGGGGGTCGCCGGTGGTCGAGGGGGGCGCCGGGGGGTGCGGGTTTCGCCGGAGAGCGCGGGGGTGAGGAGTCGCCGACAGCGCGGGGGGTGGGGAGTCACTGGCAGCGTGGGGGGTGCGGAGTCGCGAGCGTTAGGGATCACGAAGGGGAAGGGGGAAAGGGTCGGCATCTGTGTAAAATAATTCGGGTTGCGCGGCGGTTTATTAAAAACTGCCGCGAAACCTTCACCGAAAAAGGTTTAGCGGCGGTTTTGTGAACCGCCGCCACAAAACATTCGCTAAACCATGTTTTTTTTTGTAGTGACCCTTACGAGTTATCTTAGTCATTTGACTAGATAACCGTGAAAATGTTTTAACAAACCTTCGGTAATATCCTTCCTAACCATGAAAAATACAAATATCGGTTACATTTGTGTGTCTTGGACTTTCTTCAACAACATTTGATTTTACAGGATCAACAATTATCCCATATTTAGAAATAATGTGACCAAGGAAAGAAATTTTTTGCAACCAAAACTAAGACTTTCTGAATTTCACATAAAATTTCTTTTATTTTAAGGTTTGCAAAATATCCCTTAATTTTTTTTCATGCTGTTCTTTACTTTTAGAAAACACCAAAATATCATCAATGAAAACGACCGGAAACGTATCCAAGAACTCCTAGAAAATTATATTAATAAGGTCCATTAATACATCATATGTATTGGTTAACCCAAAAGGCACTACTAAAAATTCATAATGGCCATATCTTGTACGAAACACAATCTTCGGAATAACTTCATCCTTTACCATCAACTGATGGTACCCCGATGTCAGTTCAATCTTTGAAAAATACTGATCTCCCTCGAGCTGATCAAAAAAATCATCAATATAAGGCAAAGGGTATTTGTTCTTAACCATGATGTTATTCAAGGCTCTATAATCAATTCAAAGTCTCATAGAACCATCTTTCTTTTTAACAAATAAGACAGGAGCACCCCATGGTGAGGTGCTAGGTCGAATGAAACCTTTCTCTAAAAAATCGTGAAATTTCTCCTTAAGATCTAAAAGATCAATTTGATCCATTCTATAAGGGGTTTTTGGAATTGACTTATCCTTAGGAACTAAGTCAACAGTAAATTCAACTTCCCGATCTGGTATTATTCCAGGCAACTTGTCATGAAAAACATCAGGATACTCATCTACCACTGGAAAATCATTAATCTGAACGGTTTTTTTCAACAATATGTGTAAGGTAAAATTCATTCCCATCTTTTACATGTTTCTCAGCATCTTGATATGTTATCAACAATAAGGGTTCATTATTGTACACCAACTGAAATTATTTCTGAAAAGAAACTTCTTTAGATCTACAATCAATCATAGCATTGTAAACAGAGAGCCAATCCATACCCAGGATAACATCAAACTCTACTAGAGGTAAAAATAAGTATTGCAAGTAGGTTTTATCCATGGATAAGGATATGAAGATTCTTAAAAATTCATTTTTCCTCAAAATTTCCCCCGTGTTTTTGTACCACAAGTTCAAGAGACATATCATGAGATGGAATTCCCAATTTACTAGAAAATTTTTCAGAGATGAATGAATGTAAAGACCCAGAATCAAAAATCACACTGGCATAATCTGAAAAAAAAAGTACCTAATACCACTTTATTTGATGTCCCAATATCTGCTGAAGTAGTTGCAATGGATTTCACCACACATTTCTGCTTGTAGTCTGACTGCTTCCCATCATTTGAGCTCTTTTTCGAACAGTCATCTTCATAATGACCCTTCTCATTGGATTTTAAAAATTTCAGTAAATGTAAATAAAATTTGGTCTTACCATCACCCTGATATTTTTCAGTGCAGCCACGAGCCTTATGTCCCATCTTACCACATCAATAGCACCTTCCAGAATTCCAAAGACATTCTTTATCATGATTTTTACCACACTTATCACAAACTGAAAACATAGTTTTATTACCATCAGTCCCTTTTGAAGGATTATTCCCTTTCTCCTTCCACCTCGGTATCTTCTTCTGATTGTTGTTATAGAACACTTGATCATCAGAAAACTCCATTTCCACCTTCTCAGCACATCAAACAAGCTTTTCATAACTCTTGAACTCACGATAAGCTAAAGCACTTAGATATTTTGGCCTTATTCTTGAGTAAAAATGATTGATTTTTCTATCAAGGTCTCGGATAAAATTTGGAGCATACCTTGCCAATCATGTGAACGTTTCTTCATAAGCAGCCACTGAGTCTTCCACTTGCGTCAATTCCAAGTATTTTATTTCCATCCTAAGTTGAATAGCCGTAGGAAAATATTTCTCGAGAAACATAACTTTGAATTCATCCCAGTCAAGAGCATCAATCTCCTTAGTGTCCCTAATATTTTTAACCATCGACCACCGCTGATCTACTTCACCCTCTAAATGGTAAACAGCAAGACTATCATTTTGATTGTCTGAACTTCCCATGACATCAAAAATCTTCTCCAGTGCATTAATCTACCCTTCAGCTAGCATAGGGTCAGATGATCCTCTAAATGATGGGGTATGTTGCCTCATGAATTGTTCCTCCACTGAAATGTTCTTCTATGGTTTATCTGGATGATCCCGTGTATGCATACCACCACCATTTATTACTTGAGTCAACTGCGCCATTACTGCAAAAAAATGTTCAGTTCCAATTCCGACCATCTCCGGATGCTGATTTAGAAGGCTATTTCCTTATGTATGCCTTCCTAGAACAACATCTATGTTTCCTCTGCGGAAAACCATTCTGAAAAAACACGTATTAGATGAAGCAACTTGGTAATCTTAAAATTCTATATCATTTCAATTTGACCATAAAAAAATATTTTTGGATAATCATTTAATAGAATTATAACTCCTAAAGTTATCTAAACCGACCTCTGATACCAACTATAAGGCCCCACCATTAAACATTACTTAATCTTGAGTTATTACAAGAATACACATTGAGGATCTTTTCAGGTTTATTGTTTTAGAGAATTAGATCATAAATCATGCATTTAATTCCACATTTAAACAAGGTGGTTACATAAAATACAATATTCATTTTCTTTTATCAAAGAAACTTATTTAAAATAAAACATGGATTCTTTCATGACAATTCCTCGACACTATCATCACATCATGTACCTTTCCCTTTACCTATGGAAACATTTCAAAAACTTGGGATGAGAATAAAAATCTCAGTAAGGGATATAAAATTACGGAAGTCCATGTATTCATAAAAATCAATGAAATCATACTTTACTCATAAAACATAAGCAGTTTATCATACCTTAGGAAATCATAATATTTATGTATAACTCATAGAAATCATAAGACATAAAGGTAACTTGAGGCATTCATAACATTCTTACGTAGGGTGGAACCCTCATGGTTACGTTTGGAATACCCATCACAGTATATTCCCTAAATATCATCAGAGAAACCTTAGTGTTTAACTCCTTTGCATTACCCAATTCATCAGAGATCTATATCGGGATCACCTGCCCTTATTTTATCACCGTACCACCAGTCTTCATAAATAATGCCGAAGAACCATAACATAATCATAACACATAAAACATGATTAATGGAAACATAACATTTCCACATTTCAATCACAATATATAAAAAACACATTGATATAATCAAAAAATTATCAAAAACATCTTCAATACCAAAAAAAAGTAAAGTAAAACATGGTATTTGTTTTTCATTTTAAAAAAGGTTACGGCTTGTAGAGGAAGCTGAAACTCAAATAATGGTCACGGTGGCAGATAACTCTTTGTCACCGTATACGTAAGACAAAAACATTCCATTATTTCATTTAGAAAAATGTTTATTATAAAAAGATTCCTTTTGAATAAAACTAAAATTAAAATGGGTTTATACACCATATAAAATAAAGTTGTGTATAAAACAAAATATGCCTCAGTGAACGGAGATTGAGACGAAGTTCCTTACCTCGTGTCTGACTTGAAATGATCGTTCTTTAATCTCCTGAATAATAATATAGAGTTAATTTCTACTTTCTTAAGAACATTTTTCAAGTTCATTACCCCTTTTATATCACTTATTACCATGTTATGAACATTATGTAATTATTTATGTTAATGATGGTTGTTTTGTCGATCATTGGTACTTGTGTCAAAAATAAACTTCTTATAATTACAAGTTGTTCATGTGGTAAAATATCCATTATATACATAATTATATTCATGATGTAGATATCATATATATCATATATATCCAGTATATACATGAATTTATAATATTACAAAACATTTAGAGTTAAGAAATGATATGCACCGTTCATGGAGACGGTAAGTTGTACGTACGCATGAATGATACTTTCATTTCTATTTCATATTTAACGGAATGAAATATTAATGATATAAAAATATATTATATTTCCAGTATAATATAATATATAATATCATTAACCCTATCATTTATACCTCCCACATACGACATTAACAATTCAAATCACTTTGAGGGGGCGGTAGTCCGCACTTCCTAAAATGATGATATCGTGCTAACCATAATGGAAACTATAAATGTATTCTATAAATGAAAAATATAGAAGCATAAGGAAAACATAAAAATAATATATATCATATACAAATAGAGTGAAAGCCTAATGGTCACCTTGAACTGTGTTAAATGAAGATTGAATAATCATCGTTTTGTGAGGCAGTAATTTGCCATTTCCCTAAATAATATGTTCTTTAACCATTAGAAGGAAGTGTGTGTAAGTATAAATAAAATTGATCTCAAAAAAACATAATAATATATTGAATATAATGGTTTTGTTACAAAATAAAGGAATAAAAAGAGTTTATGGGGTTGGAGAAGTGAAATAAAACAAAAGAACATAAGAGAAGACAATACCTTTAAATCGGGTAACTCCCCTAGTTTTGAACCAAAAACGTTTCTTGAAAAGTTTTCTGCCTAAGGTAAGGCTTATATGATGAATATAGGGATATGTAGAGATAAAATGTGCAGATTTTGGCTGAGCTAATGTCTTGAGAGGTGTAGGTAAGGGGGTTAGAGGTGGGGGGCCTTTTATAAGAGGGAGGAGGGGCACTCTTGGAAAGTCTTGAAATATTACTTTATTATAAAATTATTTTCGGATTTTAAAGGTCCCAAAAAGATATATTAAAAGTATAAGGGGATAAGGGTTCGAAATTAACCCATCCAATAGGTTTTTGACAATTGTAAGGCTTATATTTTACATTATCTTTTCATTTTATTTAAATCGTTCATTAATGAGGCAATC
Source organism: Viscum album (assembly GCA_963277665.1). Taxonomy (NCBI): domain Eukaryota; kingdom Viridiplantae; phylum Streptophyta; class Magnoliopsida; order Santalales; family Viscaceae; genus Viscum; species Viscum album. The sequence continues at coordinate 116,994,294 of OY728159.1, read as the reverse complement.
ACTACATCATAATGGTGTCATAAATAAATTTATTTATTTAATCTCTAAAAATTATAAAACAAATACCATGATTTATGAAATCTTTTTAAAGTTCTAATGAATATTTATATTCAAAGATATCATTTATGTAGACAAAATTAAATTTTTTTTACTTAAGTGTTACATACTTTTGTTATATTTAACTTTCTTTAAAAATAAAAATATAAAATGTCACTATCACACAAAAGTTATTCCATGGGGTCCCAAAGTTTGGAACAAGGTATCCCATGGTCAGCCATGACACAAAAAGTATCATTAGGACACATTTTTAGGGCATTTTAAATTATTATGATACTATTTTATTACCCTTAACAACAAGATTACTAATTAATCGTGATAATTAAATATAATTACCGTCATTAAAATTCAAAATGAAGAAAAACAAAAGAGTCTTAATTACATAATTTGGAACTTCTGATTTCAAATATGGAATCCATTTTCCCAAATTTAAAACACAGAAATTGTAGTTATTAATTAAAAAATTATTCCCATTGTCAAAACAAATAGTGGGTTTTTTCTGAAATAATATATATCAAATGTTTGACACTTGTTTATGCCCAATTCCAAAGTGAAATTAATTACAATTACCAACCATAGATTAAATGGTAAAAATTTATTCTAATTACACTTTAAAACCAATTAAAAAGATAATATAACCATACAGTTAAATTGTAAGAAAAATCAGTTTTAGAGTAAAATGCATTATTTTTCACTATTCATTAAAAAATGAACATTGTCAGAAAAATACCAAAAATTTTTCCAAAGTAAATTTTAATGTTCCAATACTAAAGAATTAGTTTTTTTTAAAAAATAGAGCTCATAAAATTTTTAATATATTGATTTAAAAATGGTTCCCCTTCCAAAGGCGGCAAAAAAATATTTTAAAAATATTAGAGAATTCTTGGCTTAAGATTGGATTTTTTCTCATTTTAAGCCATTAAAACACTATCTAATTCATAAATTGACATAGATATGAAAATACCAAATTCTTTAATTACTTGGGATTTTACAATAATAACATCTATATAATATCAAACCCTTGCTACGACATCATGATTCCGAACTCTCAAAATGAACCTTCCACAAAATGGGAAATTTCCAATTCCCCCTAAAAATACACATTTTTATAGACATGGAGCACTAAAATATCTTAAAATGTGGTTTGTTACAACAACTGTACTCACATTACACAGTAGTGTTGAAGGGTATATTACATAAAGGTATTCTTCTAAGATGTTCATGAGATGTTTCTGGATAAAAAACAAAAAGTTAATTTCTTATGCATCATTCCTATCAAAGACCCATGAGAAAACTTTCCAGACCCATGATATGAAGCTAACAAGAGTAATTATTTCATTATTTATTTTTATGTATTACCTCTATTATGAGAAATTATTCTTATATACTTATAATAATATCCTAAATTATATATTTAAGTATATAGAGTTGAACATGCAATAATGAATATAGTTAGTGATTATCTATAGACATGATTTCACAATACATTTTTGTTGACGTCACCTGGTTTTATAATCCCAATCGTGTATTTATATGTTTTGATAATCCCAATTATGTGTTCATATTTTATGATATTCTCAAATTCTGTTGATCTACACTTTAATTCTTTCAAATCAGTGATCAAGTTAATAATAATGTTTAAATAATTTCTGATTTATGTCAATCTCGATTATCCTTGTTTATACAAGCTTTGAAACAATTCTAAGTCAATTAGATGTGGTTTGCATAAGAGCTACCGATAGCCAGAGCTACTGATATCCAGAGCTACCGATATCCAGAGCCACCGATAGCCAGAGCTACTGATGCACAGAGCTACCGATGCACAGAGCTACCAATGCAAAGAGCTACCGATGCAAAGAGCTACCGATGCACAGAGCTACCGATGCAAAGAGCTACCGATGCACAGAGCTACCGATGCACAGAGCTACCGATGCAAAGAGCTACTGATAAGAGCTACCGATAAGAGCCACCGATAAGAGTTTAAAGAGCTACCGATGGAAGATCCTACACCAAGTCAACCGTACACGTCTACAAACAAACGGCTACCTATAATGAACTACGGAGTCAAATCCTATATCCTCGACACTATTTGTTTATTATACTAACAGTTAGATTTGTTACTTTTCATGCATTTAATGTTATTAAATGAATTTTGTTTCCATTTCAGGAAATCGTACCAAGTACGATCGAAAAGCATAATCATTCTTTCTTCTCAGAAAAACAAAAAAAGGGGCATAAAAAGGACATCGTGGATGTATCAAAAAAGCAAGAGAGAGACACTAGACCAAAAATAGATCGAGCACACAGAACAGACTAGCGATCAAGCTCAAAACGTGCCAAGAACAACTGGAGAACTTGCACTCACGAGACTACTACTACTAGCCTCCAGAACATAGATCAGACATTGAGCAATTTATGCAAAAGAAGAACTACACAAAACTCTTCATTCTTTGTGCCGATAAGCAAGCTAAAACTGGAGGTCAAGGAAACAGATGATACTCTGTTTTCCAGACAGAATCCAGGAGAAGACTCAGAACGAAATCTAATCAACAAAAGGAGTCAAGAGCTGCACGAAGATCACTAGAGCTATTTCTAAACTCTAAATCTTTATCTCTGTGATTTATTTTTTTTACATTACGAGAAATGTGTGTTATCTGTTGTATTTTACACACACACTGTCTCCTGAACCTTAATTGGAGGATTTGAAAATCCTCACTCACTATCATTTCATTCTTTTTCCCATTGTGGATAGTGGTAGAGGTCATGTGTGACCTGGACAGCTGGTTGCTGTTGTTTTGTTTCCCACAAATAACAGTGGTAGAGGTCTTGGACCTGGACAGTTGTAAACTGTTGAACCCCGATCCATGGTGTGGATCATCTTTATATAAACTTTTGAGAGGAATAAGTCTCGGCTTGAGACTGAACCTCTTGGTTAACTCCTATGTGTTTTTAGTTAAAGTTTATATCCATACAGTACATATTTATTTCATTTTCCGCTGCTATTACTTTGAAATATAACTTATCTTCAAAGATACTTTTATAGTTAATCTCGCAAGTGTTTATATTTACTGTAA